>JARQOC010000003.1:644810954-645410954 GCA_033576535.1 Allobates femoralis
CCTCTCCTCAGACTAACTAACCACTTCATCCCCCTTCCCGCACTTTCCTACTCCTAAACCCTCCTCCTTGGCAGAACCAGGCCAGCTCCCCTTAACTTGGGTGTAGAGCTCCCCCTTCTGGCCTGGAGTCAGGAATTGGTGCAACTGTAAAGGCCACGTCACGTAACGATATCGTTACCGATATCGTTCAAAAGTCACGTGTTCTGTGACGCTTGAACGATGTCAAAACGACATCGGGTGCGTGCGACACTACAAATGATGAACGATCAGTCGGCTGATCGTTCATCGCTTGATTTGAGGACAGGACCTCAAATCTATCGTTGGACGCCCGGTGGTCACGCAGCATCGCTGCGTGTGACACCGGGAGACAACTGATAAGCCAGCTCCCAGCGTCTGTCTGCAAGCGCTGGGAGCTGGTATTCAAGGTAAACTGCGGGTAACTAAGCAGCGCGCGCTGCCTAGATACCCGCAGTTTAACTTGGAGACCAGCCTGCTCCCACTTACCGCAGCCTGGCAGCGGGAGCAAGACATCGTGGAAACGATATTTAAATCATTTCCACAATGTCTCTGGTCCATTGATCGCTGGTGAGTATGCCTGTGTGACAGCTCACCAGCGATCTGAACGGTATTGTTAGCGATCGCACGTGCATGTGATCGCTAACAATATCGTTCTTCAAATTGATGCATGTGACAGCACCATAAGAGTGTGTAGAAATTGACTTCCTGAATAAAAAGTTGGGGGCTGTCAGCTGAGGGGGTTGTCATGGAGACAGGGAGAGATTTTATGACAGAGTGTGGTGTGGTAAACAGGTTCCTGAGGTGTTGTGAGAGAAAAGCGACTCTGGAGAAATCTGTGCCGGATAAAGCTGAGACCGGTCTCTGATTAACTCGACAGCAGTGCCCCTGGAGGGGACCAAATTGACTTGTTTCACGATAAGAAAGCGAGTATACTACTGCCAGGAGAGGAGTGCTTTGGACGAGATGGGTCGGCCATACTGTGAGAGGAAATGACTGAAAGACTGAATCTCTGCTGTGAGACTGCGGACCTTGGTGTGGTGTCTCCAAGTGAACACACTTTGCTTTACCAAAAGCTACAGAGACTTAAGACCCCCTTCAAACAAGACAGCGCAATATCCCTGTTTCTTACGTTCGTGTTGTTTTTTTTTCTTTTTTTGGCGCCGAAGACCATTGGAAGTGATTGCTAACAGTACTTCCCCAGGCCTGTACTGACTGTAAACTGGACTAAATGGTACCATTAGATAAGATGCCCGGGTATCCAACAGATCAAATATATAAATATATATGGACATATATATATACTGAGATTATATGTATTGTGTGTATAGAGGGGATAGGATTGTAAATCGGTGTGTTATTTCAGTGATCCTCACTAAACTGCATCCATCTGATTTACACCTGTCCTGCTGCTGTGTGGAGATAGTTTTTGGTAAATTTAATCTTGGTATTGTCTCCTCACACTGAAGAGGAACATTAAGGTAACCACACGACCCCTAGCTTGATGCTGGGTGTATGTAACTAATAAAGCTATTTCTGGGGAAATATCATATCCGTGCAACTTGCTCTAAATATTCCGTTTGTTTCCTCAAGTAAAAGGAAGTATTTTATGTTGCTTCTGCTTCTGTCTCTGTTTCTGTGACTCGCTGGATCTAGTACGGACCTCTGGTCATTACAAATCCATGCTGTAGTTTACCTCACGTGGGGATCTCCTCCTGCTTCCAAGCATGATATCACCCCCGGTAAGGGAGGCAGCGTCACTGTGGCAGCCACTAAAGGAATTTGCACCTTTGCCTTTACAATCAAAGTTTTGCACAGCGACCCCATTTGACTCAGGGAACGTCAAACTTTGTTGGCTTTACAGTCGTTTGCCAAAAAAAGGCTTATTTACTATTTGTATGTGTGTGGAAATAGATACTGCAGCTCAGCTTCTAATTGAAGGACATTGATTGTATAACCCAGCTTTTATGTCAGTTTATAGGATTTCAGTGGTGATTCTTAAAGGGGTTGTCCGGGCTTATGTTTTATTTCATATTTAGATCTAGGCTGCAAAATGTTGACAATCTGCAATATACATGTTGTCAACATTTTGCAGGGTTTCCTAGATATAACACATTTGCGGCTGGCAGAGAATGTCCAGGGGGTGTGATTGTGCATGCTGGTCGTTTACACCTACTCTAGCACAATCACACCCCCTCCCCTATTCCTAGTATGGCCAGCCACCCCCAGGCCATACATGCCCGCCCCCTGCCCACTAAACACTATGGAATGAAACCACCCCCAGGGCTCCTACTGGCCGCCCCAGCCCCTAACATCACCACCCACCCTCTGCAAAACAGCGGTCCCCAGTGCACTGATACAAGGTGCCGAAACCGCTGCTGTGAAAGAGGACCGCTCCACCAGCTCTATGGTACTGGAGGTCTGGAGAAAGCAGGCAACGGGCACCGCTCCACACAGCACAGATACGGCTGCAGAGTGTGGACCCCGGCTGCACATGACCGGGACCAGGGCAGAGGACCACCGGCTGCACAAGAGGAGGGTGAGCAGCACACATATGCAGCGGGTCCCCTGCTGCACTGACACAGTGTGCCGGAATCGCTTTCACAGCAGCGGTTTCGGCACCTTGTATCAGTGCACTGGGGACCGCTGTTTTGCAGAGGGTGGGTGGTGATGTTAGGGGCTGGGGCGGCCAGTAGGAGCCCTGGGGGTGGTTTTATTCCATAGTGTTTAGTGGGCAGGGGGCGGGCATGTATGGCCTGGGCGTGGCTGGCCATACTAGGAATAGGGGAGGGGGTGTGATTGTGCTAGAGTAGGTGTAAACGACCAGCATGCACAATCACACCCCCTGGACATTCTCTGCCAGCAGTGAATGTGTTTATATCTAGGAAACCCTGCAAAATGTTGACATCATGTATATTGCAGATTGTCAACATTTTGCAGCCTAGATATAAATATGAAATAAAACATAAGCCCGGACAACCCCTTTAACCAACGTTGTTATAGAGGCTGATGTAAGTCACATGATCTTAGCTATATATTAATTTTGTGTGGTTTTATATACTGTCAACTACACACAAAAATGCCCCGTAAGAAAAGGAATTTGATTGGACGATTGTTGTCACATGCCAAGAGAAAAGCCGTATTACGGCTCAAAGACCGATCGGAAGAAAGGGAAGCAAGGCTGACAGACATGAGAACAAGCAATGCACAGGAAATTAGACAGAGATGCACCAACATAATTGGAATGATGAAATGTGAGGACATACAGTGTACTGGATTCCACAAAGTCGCCTGAATAAGTCGAGCCTCCAGAAGGTGCCAGCTGAAAGTCCCAGCGTTGGGAGCAGAACCAGAAATTCCAATGAAGCAAGCTGCACTCGTCCGTGAATAAAAGCTTCTTCATTGCAAAAAACTTAAAAAATGACATGCCAATGAATAAGTGAGCGGAGGAGAGGGGGCAGCCAACAGCCTGCCGGCAGGCTCCCCTGCTTGCTCATGCATTGGCATGTAATTTTTTTGTAAAAAAGAGCTTTTATTCACGAACGAGTGCAGCTTTCTTAATTGGAAGACACAAGAACAAGAGTTGCTTCCTCAAGGGCCACTGAAACATCTCAGCAGAGATAAGCAAGACTTGGTTAACCTATTCTATTTTGTTATAGCTAAGAACAGTTAATTACTATCTTAGAGACTACAGCTAGTTTGATATAAAATAAACTTTTAAATCCATATACAGATGCATCTCAATGAATTAGAATATCATCCAAAAGTTATTTTTTTCAGTATTTCAATGCAAAAAGTGAAATGCATATATGATATAGTCATTACAAACAGAGTGATCTATTTCAAGTGTGATTTTTCTGTAAATATTAAAGATTATGGCTTACAGCCAATAAAAACCCAAAGGTCATTATCTCAGAAAATTAATGCAGGGAGGATGAATTGTTAAAAACCATGCTGCCATATTCCACGAGACATCAAATGGTGAATATAATATTGGGCTCCATGAAACACCCTTAACCATGGCAATGTGATATTGATTTGTCCTGAGAAAGGGGCCAGGGAGCCCTGAAACATGATGACTAATAAATCAATATTATATTCACCCTTTGACGTATCGTGGAATACGGCAGCACAGTTTTTAACCCTTCATCCTCCCTACTCTATATGCACCACGCTGGGGACTGCAGCAGCCTTTTATAGTGGTTGTGACTGTCACAACCTCACAAGGTGAAGCCTCTGATACGTATTTAGGTCATATTTTATCTCTCAGACCCTTCATCCTCACTACTTTAATTTTCAGAGATAATGTTCTTTGGGTTTTCATTGGCTGCATGCCGTAATCATCAACATTAACATAAACACTTGCATTAGATCACTGTTTATAATGATTCTTTATAATATAGACATTTCACCTTATGTATTGAAAATACTGAAATAAATTAACTTTTTGATGATATTCTAATTCATTGAGATGTATCTGTATATTGCAAAATGTAAATCTATGAACTACAGACCAATATGTCATTAAATGTCATTCATAACTAAAAAAAAAAAGATAAGAAAATGGTAAATCAGTAAATCAAATAAATGCTAATTATACTATGAAATTGGAATATGAACACATACAACAAAATGCGGGAGCTATTTACCTGTATAAGCCATTTCCATGATACAATCGGCATGTAAGAAATGGCATGAATGGTGAGCATCAAGACTATTAAAAAAAGAATCTCAGAAAACACTTGTAATATTAAATTGAGCTTCAATAAACAACCCTCAGTATCACAAACCATCCATGATGAAGCCAATGAAGAAAATTTGTTGGGTTTGTTTTAGTGGCTGAACCTTCATAGTTTCATAATTTTTAAGGTTGAAGGAAGACTTAAGTCCATAGAGTTCAACCTGTAGCCTAACGTTGATCCAGAGAAAGGCAAAACTCCATGAGGCAAACACTAAGTTCCACATTAGTGGCAAAATTCATACCCAACTTCAAATATGGCAATCAGACTAGTTCCCTGGGTCAGCAACCTATCACATTGCACCTCTACGCGCTCACTTTATTTTAACATAATCTCTCCATACAGGAATTCCTGGGAAATTCTGGAATTTACTTCACTTGAACTTTAGCCATTTAGTCACCGTTCAACTATTCAAACATTTTATATGCTGTGTATTTGGAAGTACACTGAGCTGTAGGCTGATTTTCTGCTAAGGAAAAAAAAAAAAAAAAGATTTAAATCTGATTTTCTAGCGAGTGTGACACGAGCTGAGTGTGACGGAGCGCAAGTGCGGACGGAAGTAAGTGTGTGACTTGTGATTCAGTGACTTTGGATTCAGGGAGTTTGGAAGGGAGGACTTACTGAATTGCAGGTTGTATTTAATTAATACTTTGCATTTCTTTTTACTTATCATTTCTGTCTGGTGCAATCCCCATTAGGAAATGAGCTCCATGATTGGCAATGCCATCCAGTGTACATCTTGCCACATGTATGCATTCCTTGAACAGCCGGTCGAGGGTGCATACTGCTGTGTGAGATGTGAGTACGTTGTGCATTTGGAAGCCCAGATACTGGATCTAAATGAACAACTGACAACGCTGAGATCCATAGACAATATGGAAAGGAGTTTGCTGCTCACTGAACAGCTGCTCAATGGGATAGATGTGGGGGAGGATGGTAGTATGGAGCTGCAGGACCGTGAGGTATCTAGTTGGGTGACAGAAGGCGGGGTAGAGGGAAGGGTGCCAGGGAGGCCAGCCCTGATCTGGCACACCCCAATAAGTTTGCTAAATTGGCAGATGAGGTCACTTCAGGGATAGCACTGCTGCAGCAGGGCATGACCTCTGAAAGCCAGAGGAGTGTCTGCTCCAGTAAGGGGGAAAACAGGAGAGAAGGGCAGGCCAGACAGGTGCTGGTAGTGGGGGACTCAATTATTAGGGGAATAGATAGGGCAATCTGTCACAAAGACAGGGATTGTTGAACAGTGTGCTGCCTACCTGGCGCTCAAGTCCGGCACATCACTGATCGGGTTGACAGATTACTGGGAGGGGCTGGTGAGGACCCAGCGGTCATGGTGCACATTGGCACAAATGACAAAGTTAGAGGTAGGTGGAAGGTCCTTAAAGATGATTTTAGGGAATTAGGCTGCAAGCTTAAGGCAAGGACCTTCAAGGTAGTATTCTCTGAAATACTGCCTGTACCACGTGCCACACCAGAGAGGCAAAGGGAGATTAGGGAGATAAATAAGTGGCTCAGGAATTGGTGTAGGAAGGAGGGGTTTGGGTTCCTGGAGAACTGGGTCGACTTCTCTGTTGGCTACAGGTTCTATGCTAGAGACGGGCTGCACCTCAATGGGAGGGTGCAGCTGTGCAGGGGGAGAAAATGGCTAGAAGGTTGGAGGAGTGTTTAAACTAGGGATTGGGGGGGAGGTATTCATTGTATAGGAGGGGAAGATAGTGTAAATAGTAACCTGGGCACAAGTAATAAAATTGGGGGTGGCATGGGGGGTGGGGTTAGAACAGTCAATATAGTAGGAAGGAATAGAGGTAAAGAGAGATGCATAAAGTGCATGTACACTAATGCCAGAAGCCTCACCAACAAAATGGAGGAATTAGAATTGATTTTGATGGAAAATAATTATGACATGATGGGGATTTCGGAGACTTGGCTGGACGAGAGCCATGACTGGGCTGTTAATTTACAGGGCTATTGTCTGTTCAGAAATGACCGTACAAATAAGCGAGGAGGAGGTGTATGTTTATACGTAAAATCATCCTTAAAACCCATCCTGCGTGATAATATAGGTGAATCTAATGGAAATGTAGAGTCCCTGTGGTGGAGATAAGTGGAGGGAGAAAAAATAATAAATTACTGATAGGGGTTTGTTATAAGTCCCCAACAATAATGGAAGTGGAGGAGAATATCCTCATAAAGCAAATAGATGAAGCAGCGACTCAGGGAGAAGTCATTATTATGGGGGACTTCAACTACCCTGAAATACATTGGGGATCAGAAACCTGCAGTTCCAGCAAAGGTAATAAGTTTTTCAAAACTATGAGAGACAATTACCTTTCACAACTGTTTCAGGACCCAACAAGAAGGGGGGCACTGCTGGACCTAATATTAGCCAACAGGCCGGACCGCATATCAAATATACGGGTTGGAGGTCACTTGGGTAATAGTGATCATAACTTAATAAGCTTTCAAGTATCCTTTACTAAGATGTGTAGTAGAGGGGCTACAAGGACACTAAACTTCAGGAAGGCAAATTTCCAACGGTTGAGAGATGATCTGAGACATAAAAGTACACAAAGCAAAAGGGAGATGTTTATTAGCATCCTGAATAGGACCTGTGCACAATATATACCCTATGGGAATAAGCATGCTAGAAATAGGAGGAAACCACTATGGCTAAATAAAGCGGTAAGAGGTGCAATATGTGACAAAAAGAAAGCATTTAGGGAATTAAAGCAAGTAGGTAGTGATGAGGCATTAAATAAATACAGAAAATTAAATAACATTTGTAAAAAGCAAATCAAGGCAGCAAAGATTGAGACAGAGAGACTCATTGCCAGAGAAAGTAAAAATAATCCCAAAATATTTTTTAACTACATAAATAGTAAGAAACTAAAAAATGATGGTGTTGGCCCTTTTAAAAATAGTCTGGGTGAAATGGTGGATGAGGATGAGGAAAAAGCCAATATGCTAAATGACTTTTTTTCAACAGTATTTACACAAGAAAATCCCATGACAGACAATATGATCAGTGATAACAAAAATTCTCAATTAAATGTCACCTGCTTAACCCAAGAGGAAGTACGGCATCGTCTAAAAATCACTAAAATTGACAAATCCCCGGGCCCGGATGGAATACACCCCAGAGTGCTGCAGGAATTAAGTACTGTCATAGATAGACCATTATTTTTAATATTTAAAGATTCCATAATAACAGGGTCTGTACCACAGGACTGGCGTATAGCAAATGTGGTGCCAATATTCAAAAAGAGGACAAAAACTGAACTTGGAAATTATAGGCCAGTAAGCTTAACCTCTATTGTGGGTAAAATCCTATAGGGTTTTCTAAGAGATGCTATACTGGAGTATCTGAAGAAAAATAACCTCATGACCCATTATCAACATGGTTTTACGAGGGACCGTTCCTGTCAAACTAATCTGATAAGCTTCTATGAAGAAGTAAGTTCTGGACTGGACCAAAGAAATGCAGTGGATGTGGTGTATATGGACTTTTCAAAAGCTTTTGATATGGTGCCACACAAAAGGTTGATACATAAAATGAGGGCAATGGGGATAGGGGAAAATATGTGTAAGTGGGTTAAGGACTGGCTTAGTGATAGGAAACAAAGGGTGGTTATTAATGGAACACTCTCAGAATGGGTCACAGTTAACAGTGGGGTACCACAGGGGTCAGTGTTGGGCCCGCTTCTATTTAATATATTTATTAATGACCTTGTAGGGGGAATACAGAGTAGAATCTCAATATTTGCAGATGACACTAAACTCTGCAGGTTAATCAATTCAGAGGAGGGCAATTTTATATTACAGGAGGATTTATGTAAACTAGAAGCTTGGGCTGCTAAATGGCAAATGAGCTTTAATGGGGATAAATGTAAAGTCATGCACTTGGGCAGAGGAAACAAAAGGTATAATTATGTGCTTAATTGTAAAACACTGGGAAAAACTGTCACTGAAAAAGACCTGGGTGTATGGGTAGATGACAAACTCACATTTAGTGGCCAGTGTCAGGCAGCTGCTGCAAAGGCAAATAAAATAATGGGATGCATTAAAAGAGGCATAGATGCTCATGAGGAGAACATAATTTTACCTCTATACAAGTCACTAGTGCGACCACACTTAGAATACTGTGTACAATTCTGGTCTCCGGTGTATAAGAAAGACATAGCTGAACTAGAGCGGGTCCAGAGAAGAGCGACAAAAGTCATTAGAGGACTAAGGGGTCTGCAATACCAAGACAGGTTATTAAACTTGGGGTTATTTAGCTTGGAAAAACGAAGGCTTAGGGGTGATCTTATAATAATGTATAAATATATGAGGGGACAGTACAGAGAACGTTCTAATGATCTCTTTACTCTTAGGCCTGAGACGGGGACAAGGGGGCATCCTCTACGTCTGGAGGAAAGAAGGTTTAATTATAATCACAGACGCGGATTCTTTACTGTAAGAGCAGTGAGACTATGGAACTCTCTGCCACAAGCTGTTGTAATGAGTGAGTCACTACTAACATTTAAGAAGGGCCTGGATGCCTTTCTTGAAAACTATAATATTACCGGTTATATATACTAGATTCTTTGATAGGGCGTTGATCCAGGAAACTAGTCTGATTGCCGTATGTGGAGTCAGGAAGGAATTTATTTTCCCCAATGTGGAGCTAGTGTTGCCACATGGTTTTTTTTTGCCTTCCTCTGGATCAACATGTTAGGCTATGGGTTGAACTAGATGGACTTAAAGTCTTCCTTCAACCTTAAAAACTATGTTACTATGTTACTATTTGTTATCTATTCATGACTATATTGTATGATAATTACACTGCTTGTTTCTCAAATCTGTTGTTTTTTGTGTTTATTTAGTTGCAATGGTTTAATTGCCCTGTTTGATGGTTTGTTTTTGCATGCTGCAGTAAATTGTATTTTTTTATTGGTACCA
This sequence comes from Allobates femoralis, assembly GCA_033576535.1. Classification (NCBI taxonomy): domain Eukaryota; kingdom Metazoa; phylum Chordata; class Amphibia; order Anura; family Aromobatidae; genus Allobates; species Allobates femoralis. The sequence goes on from JARQOC010000003.1 coordinate 644,820,650, forward strand.
TTTTGGGTATTTATGATGTTTTGATCGCTATTTATTGCCTGTTTTGCATGGGTTATATGGCATTCATCTGATGGGTTTTATTGCAATTTATTAGGTTGGGTAGTTACGGATCTGGTGATATCAAGCAAGCACATTTTTTGTTTACTTTAGTTTATATATAAAACAGCACTTTTAGTGGCACAATATTGATTTTTTTTTATATACCGTATATACTCGTGTATAAGCCGACCCGTGTATAAGCCGACCCCCCTACTTTTGCCCCCAAAACCTGGGAAAATCTATTGACTCGCGTATAAGCCAAGGGTGGACCCCAGCACAGGTATGCAGCCCCCAGCAGTGGTATACAGGCCCCAGCAGTATGATATACAGCAGCCCCCAGTGGTATATACAGCAGCCCCCAGTGGTATATACAGCAGCCCTAGTGGTATTGCACTCCCTATATACAGCAGCCCCAGTGGTATTGCAGCCCCAGTGGTGTATACAGCAGCCCCTATATACAGCAGCCCCAGTGGTATTGCAGCCTCAGTGGTATTGCAGCCCCTATATACAGCAGCCCCAGTGGTATTGCAGCCCCAGTGGTGTATATAGGGGCTGCTGTATACAGCAGCCCCAGTGGTATTGCAGCCCCAGTGGTGTATACAGCAGCCCCTATATACAGCAGCCCCAGTGGTATTGCAGCCCCAGTGGTGTATACAGCAGCCCCTATATACAGCAGCCCCAGTGGTATTGCAGCCCCAGTGGTGTATACAGCAGCCCCTATATACAGCAGCCCCAGTGGTATTGCAGCCCCAGTGGTATATACAGCAGCCCCTATATACAGCAGCCCCAGTGGTATTGCAGCCCCAGTGGTGTATACAGCAGCCCCTATATACAGCAGCCCCAGTGGTATTGCAGCCCCAGTGGTGTATACAGCCCCTATATACAGCAGCCCCAGTGGTATTGCAGCCCCAGTGGTGTATACAGCCCCTATATACAGCAGCCCCAGTGGTATTGCAGCCCCATGTGTGTATACAGCCCCTATATACAGCAGCCCCAGTGGTATTGCAGCCCCAGTGGTGTATACAGCCCCTATATACGGCAGCCCCAGTGGTATTGCAGCCCCAGTGGTGTATACAGCCCCTATATACAGCAGCCCCAGTGGTATTGCAGCCCCAGTATACAGCCCCTATATACGGCAGCCCCAGTGGTATTGCAGCCCCAGTGGTGTATACAGCCCCTATATACAGCAGCCCCAGTGGTATTGCAGCCCCAGTATACAGCCCCTATATACAGCAGCCCCAGTGGTATTGCAGCCCCAGTATACAGCAGCCCCAGTGGTATTGCAGCCCCACACAAATGCTGGCACACGTCCCCCCTGTTGTAAGGCCCCCCCTGCTGATTACTTACCATCCCTGGTCTTCAGCAGCACCCCGGCGCCGGTCCTCTGTGCTCCGGTCCTCCGCGATCCCGTCCTCTGTGCTCCGCTCCACGGCTGCATCCGGGTTCCCCGCGCGTCGCAGAAGCAATGACGTCATCGCGTCGGCGACGCGCGGGAACCCGGATGCAGCCGTGGAGCGGAGCACAGAGGACGGGATCGCGGAGGACCGGAGCACAGAGGACCGGCGCCGGGGTGCTGCTGAAGACCAGGGATGGTAAGTATTCAGCAGGGGGGGCCTTACAACAGGGGGGACGTGTGCCAGCAGATTGGGGGGCATTATACACATATATGCACTGCTCCCCCTGCCGCTGATTGACAGGGGGATGCAGTGCATATGTAATGAGCGGCCCCACGTGACGGGGCCGCTCATACAGCAGCCTCCCCCCGCCTCCTCCTGCCTCCCCAGCACCCGGACAGAGCCCCCACCCCACTCACCCCGTATAGTGACTCGTGTATAAGCCGAGGGGGGGACTTTTCAGCCCAATTTTTGGGCTGAAAAACTCGGCTTATACACGAGTATATACGGTATATATTTTTACAACAATTTGCACCGTATAGTAATCCTGGCCAACGTCTTGTAGTTATGTCCCCCATCCTGGTCCCTATCCTGTAGTTATGTTCCCCATCTTGATCCCTATCTTGTATTAATGTTTCCATTATTGTCCCCTTATAATAATAATATTCCCTTCCTTGCCTCCATCTTGTAGCAATGTCCCATCCTGGTCCACATTTTGTATTAATGTCCACATCCTGCTCCCAAATTTGTAGTAATAGGCCCATCATTGTCCCTTTCTTGTAGTAATGTCCCCATTTTGTAGTAATGTTACCATCCTCTAATAATCTTGTAGTAGTGCCCTATCCTTATCCCCTTCTTGTAATAATATTCCCATTCTGATCCCCTTGTAGTACTGTGCCCAACCTGGTCTTCATCTTGTCTCATTGAACCCCATCCTTTAGTAATGTCCCCACTCTTGTCCCCTACGATTAGTAATGTCCCCATCCTGTTCCTTATCATGTAGTAATGTCTCATCCTGGTCCTCATGATGTAGTAATGTCCCCATCCTGTTCCTTATCATGTAGTAATGCCCCCATCCTGGTCCTCATCTTGTAGTAATGTCCCCATCCTGGTCCTCATCTTGTAGTAATGTGTCAAATCTTGTCCCAATCTTGTAGTAAAGTCCCCCATCCTGGTCTACTTCTTGTAGTAATGTGCCCATCCTGAATTCCATGATAGATGTAGAAATTAGTAAGTCTCCTTCATTGTCTCTTGCCGTCTTTCACTTTTATCTACTCAAAGGGGTATTTCCTTAGGTAGATTAGGTTTGATTCATAAATCCGTGGAAAATTTTGGTGTGCAGTCTGATATTTATTGGAGTCCACATAGACCCATTCAATATGTCTTATTCTGGTCCTCAGATTAAGGCATGCTCTGAGCTTTTCACTGAATTAGGAATAGGTCCATGAATCTTTATTGGTCTGTATGCCGACAGATAAAGAAATCAGATAGCACATGGAAATTTTATACAGATTTGTGAATTTAGCCTTAGAGAAAGCGGAGTACAGCAGTAATTCCCTGCAGTCCCATTGACAATGAATTGAGTGGAAAACGAGCATGTAATCCTCAGCTCCAAACAAAACTGGTCTCTGTCCTTCAACTTGCTTTAGCATATACTGTAGACCTTATTCTCAGAATCAGAATAGGAATACTAATAAATAATGGTAAAGGCTTGATAGTCCATTAAAAACACTGCACCAGGTATCTGACACCTTTTTCATGTCTACATCCATATTCGTTACGAACATATGTTTCTGCTTTCAGATAATGAAGAACATAACGTCGGATAACTTTGCTGAGTATCTAAGAAATAAAATCTCAAATGATACCACTTACCCATCAGACTACTATGAACCACTGTTTTACACACCAGAAAACCATGGCACGGCACACCTATCAGTGGTAGCAGAGGATGGAAGTGCTGTATCTGCCACCAGCACTATCAATCAATAGTAAGCAAAGACGGGTATTAGAGAAGAAGAGTTGTGTATTTATTACTTTATTGTAACCTTTAGTTTTATTCTAAGCACTTAGTAAAAAAGTGACTTCTGTTACTGCCAGACTAAATGCTATGAATAGCAGGAAATAAACTGTTCACTTTTTTTAAATGCTTATCTGATATTTTAGTTTTAAGGCCGAAATGTAGTTATAGGAGATACAGAGGTAGCATTTGCACCAAGGACACTAGTGTCTAAGGTATCCCAAAGAATTCATAAGAATAAACTAGTTACTGAAAATAATACATGGTAAGTAAGAGGCCTTGTTACAAATTTCGACTTGAACACAACCACTTCAAGTTACATCTTCTTAAAAGCTAAGGTAAAACCATTGAGGAAAAATTTACAGTTGACACCGGACATTTACATACACTATATAAAAAGACACATATGCATATTTTTCTCACTATCTGACATGAAATCAGAGTACATTTTCCCGCTTTAGGACAATTTGTATTACCATAATATTTATATCTTCCAAATTCCAGAATAATCAGAGAGAGAGAATGTTTTAAGACATTTTTATTACTTTCTGCAAAGTCACAAGTCTACTTACACTAAGATTACTATGCCTTTAAACAATTTGGGGCAGCCCATTTGATAATATGATGTGTTTGGAAGCTTTTGGTAGGTTTATTGGCAACATCTGAATTAATTACAGAAACATCTGTGCATGTATTTTAATGCATACATGAAACACACTGCTTCTTTGTGTAGCATCATGGGAAAGTTTAAATAAATCAGCCAACATATCAGGAAGAGAATTATGAACTTGCACAAGTCTGATTCATCTTTGGGTACAGCTTCCAGGTACCTGAACAACTTCTAGGTACCTGAATGTGCCTCGTTCATCTGTACAAACAATTATACTCAACTTCAAACAAGATGGGAATGTCCAGCCAGCATACTGCTTAGGAAGGAGATGGGTTCTGTGTCCCAGAGATGAACATGCCTTGGTCCGACATGTGCATGTTAACCAAAAAACAAAAGCAAAGGATCTTGTGAAGATGATGGTGGAAGCTGGTAAGATTGTGACATTATTCACAATGAAGCAAGTCTATATCAACATGGGATGAAAGGCCACTTTGCCAGGAAGAAGCCATTATTCCAAAAGGAACATAAAAAAGCCATATTAATTTTTACAAATGCCCACAGGAACAAAGACCTAAATTTTTGGAGACTTGACCTGTAGTCTGAGGAAATTAAAATTGAACTGTTTGGCCATAATGACCATTGTTAGGTTTGGAGGAAAAAGGGTGAATCTTGGAAGCCTAAGAACACCATCACAACTGTTAAACACGGGGGTGGTGTTGTTTTGCTGCAGGAGGGACAGGTGCGCTTCGCCAAATAGATGGCATCATGAGGAAAGAAGATTATGTGGCAATACTGAAGCAACATCTCAAGACATCAACCATGAATTTAAATCTTCTGTAGGATCTAAGGGCAGAGTCTGCCACTGATCTGCAAGAGTGGCAAGAGAATCCCTGCAAAAATCCTGCAAAAAATGTGGGTCAGATAGAACTTCATGCCAGTGGCGGTTCAGTAGAAGGGACAGTGTGCACCTGAGCTGTCAATCATTCTAGGGTCCCTAGGGTATCCCTGTTCCCAAGATTATCCCTGAAGATGAGGATGCCTGGGTCTCATACCTTGCTATGCTTCTAGATTGACTACAACTCACCTATATATCCCCCTTGGCCACCAAGTGATTGAAGGGGCAGGAATGCAGGGGAAACACATAGACAAAAACAGACAAGTAAACAGGTAGCAATGATTCCAATTATTCTCCAGTAGGAAAACCTTTGCAACTGTCAAATAATTGAACACCTCAGCACTACAGAGACAAGCTTCTCCAATGTGGGCAGTATAGAGCTTCTTTATATAGCATGGAGACAAGTTAGGGGCAGGTAGATAGAGCAGAATGGAAGCTGCAGCTGGAATGAAAGCTATGATCATTTTCAGCCAGCAGCGAAGGGATCCTTAACCCCCTCATCAGCAAAATAGTCATGTGAGCTCTACAAAAGGCCTGTGATTGATTAAACACTAAGACCTCCTGATCCCAGTGGTGACATCGGGTAATGGCACACTCATGACAGATAAGCATTGTCATTGGTTATTCATAGCTTAAAACAGAATTGCTAGATTCTTTGTATATTCCTATGATTTACAGCATAGTGTATGCCAGAAACGCAAAAAAGGTTTATTATCATGATGGATCCTCCTGTTTTTAAATGAATTTATAATACAAAGATTAATTTTATGGGTGGAAGTGCTGGAAAATCTTTTATTTTCTTAAATGGTTCTACATTAGCTGACCTTCATCAGCAAGTAATGGCACCCATGCATCAGCTTTCTGGTATATCCTGAACCATATTGACATAGTGAGCATTCTCTTTTCCTTTTTAAAGGCCATTTTATTAAGGTAGTTGCAGTAATCACTTTCTTTTTATTATACGGAGAACCGTGCACCAAAAAATCCTACAAACACATAAGCGAACATACACACTCTACAATGTAGCATTGTTATTAAGCAGACCTGGAATCCTGGGTTTGGGTCCTATAATGGACAGTATGTATATAGACTCTACATTGTAGAGTCTATATACATATTGTCCATTATAGGACCCAAACCCAGGACTCCAGGTCTGCTTAATAACAATGCTAGTCACTATACCACTGTGCCTTCTTTTAAATAAATACTCAAATCTAGTAATATATACAGTATATATACATAAGATATGTACCTTATGCATACTAATTAATTTTTTTTTAATGTTCCTTGTTCCAGCTTTGGATCTAAAGTTCGTTCCAATGTAACTGGGATCATCTATAATGATGAGATGGATGATTTTAGCTCACCATTGATAATTAATGGGTTTGGTATTCCACCATCTCCAGCAAATTTTATCAGACCAGGTATCTTGGTTCTTAAAATAATTTAAGTAAAAAAAATGGATCATATAAAACATTGACTGTTAAACTGTTAAAACTTGCAGGTAAACGACCCCAGTCCTCAATGTGCCCAACAGTCCTATTGGATAAGGACAATAAGGTACATATGGTGGTTGGAGCTTCTGGAGGGACTAAAATCACCACATCAACAGCACTGGTAAGAAAGTGAGAAGGAGAGTGACTAAAATTATTGAAAAAAATAAAATTCCCCTTACACAGAGGTCAGATAAACATCATATGTCTAAGGGACAAATTATGTCAGATGAAAGCAGGGTCGAGAAGTTTAAGCTAAAACCCCTCTTGTTTTTTGTCCCAGGGCTGATAAGCACCTGTTGTTCATCCTATAGTTCGCTAAGGTGCATGAGCAGCTTTAGGCAATAAGATACTTTAATCTTATCACTTTTTTGGAAGTTGTTCACCCAACATATTGTATCGCCAAACTTTATTGTCCCTTTGCAAATCCTGGTCTAGGTATATCTAGCTAGAAAACACAATTGTGGCCATTTCCTAATCGTACTCCCAAATGTCCCAGCATTATGGGAAGATGTTTGATGGGTTTTGTAATTACGGAAATGCTCAAACCGTCTTTGTGGCTGTCTAAGACATATTTGCAAACTGTAGCGGAATTAACATTTACCATGCATTTTTTTTATTCATACTATCCAGTGTGCATCTTACATGTGAGATGATTTCATTGACAAGATTGTTATCTAATGTCATCAGCAAGTAAATGGTGAAGTATGGTTTCTTTTGCAGGTCATTATAAACTCACTATGGTTTGGCTATGATATGGAGAACTCTGTGGAGCTGGCGCGAGTGCACAATCAACTATTTCCTAATGACACTACTGTAGAGGAGACAATAGAAACGGTCAGTTGTGTCTATGTACACTTTCTTAATTAGCTAGGCAAGAATCATTGGCGTCAGATGTATATATTAGAGCAAATGGCAGGCTTTGTCAACTATAAAAAAATTATGGGGTATCTTGTATACTATTCTGTAACAGCATGCATTATTCAGTCAGCTGTTGAGTAGCCCCGGTGTGCAAATCGACAGCTTCACTTAGGATAAAGTGGGTCACAAATGGACAACGGAGCTAGACAATCACTAATCAAATAGATGTTTTGCTTAGGGACATAGAGGACACAGATTTAATCAAGTATCTGTACTTCTCTCAATTCATCACAAACAATATTTACATACATCCGATCCAAAAGGCCAAGGTCAAATTGCTGTCCCAATGACTCGCTCCTATGTGTCCGTACACCTCAAGTTGGCAGACACATATCATGGTACGCTAGCCAAATGTAGCTTTCCCTTCCACAGGCTTGGGATGCCTGATATAGAGTACTGACCAATTATTTACCAAAAATGGTCATTAACAGGGTGTCAAAATAGCATGGTATAGAACTATAGAATGACCCTTGGCCATTGTAATAGAGTGGGGCTTGAGGACACCTTGTTGGTTTCACCTACCTGGAGAAGATGCTGTTTGCACATATCTTAAGTTCTTTGTGGATTTTTGAGGTGTCTTATGTTAAATATGTCTTGTTTCTTTTTTTCCCAGACTATAGTAAATGAGCTACAGAAACGTCATCATAATGTAGTTTATTCACGAAGATCTGGTTCTGTTGTCCAAGCCATTGTACGGGCCAAGGGCAAATGGGCTGCAGCTTCAGACACAAGAAAGGGAGGATATCCTGCAGGCTACTGACCTAAGCCTCTACTGATTGACTAATTTTGAGCTGCTTATTGAAGAGTGCATTGACCTTTTCCTCAGAAGATTTCAACTTTTAATACATTTCTAAACACTATGACTCAGGGACCAAATCATGTTGACTGTGTGTAATGTCTGCCTAAGGAGACACATTCAGTCCTGTCTTCCGTAGAAAAAATGTCTGTAAAGCTCAGTCTTAAATGATGGTATCCCTGCAATGCTGCTATATAATAGGACTACATGGGTTATAGCCATGTTGTGATCGTAGACTATGCAAGTGGGATCCCTGATAATACACTGGACAGAACAACCTGTGCCTTTTTTTTAACTGTGACTTGATGACAATCCATAGGAGAACTCAATGATGCTTCACCAACTACATTAACGTATATGAAAAAGGAGAGTTCTCTGTGTGGGATTTTATCTCTCTTTCTGGAGATCACCAGAACAAAGCTTCATAAGATGTGCATCAAGATGATGGGAAGACTATTTTGCACAACCTTTTAGTTGCTACTTGGAATGAAAGACGTTGATATGGAAGGCGAATATCCTCCAAATGGCCACTGAAATTATAAACAGACCTCATATTCTGTCTAACCACATTAACTGGACACCACGTAATTAGGAGATGTCAAGCTTAAAAAATAGAGTTCAACAAAGGATTGTCAGAATAAAAAGTGCAATAATTAGTTTTAGATGACTCCTTATAACCAGCCAAAAGGCCTATTGTATACTGTGATTTACAGTAAGTATTTATTGAACGTCTATGTGTTTCAATTACTTTGAGCCAACGACTGGATAAAATGTAATAGTTTAAGACATTGAAATATATTTCTGCCATCAGCACTTGTTGTTATTGAATTAATAGGTACATATATGAAATATACATGCTTCTTAGCAGATGTCAGATATGGAGCATGACTTCTGGTTCCAGCAGTCTTCCTGATCAAATGTATAATGAGTTTTATTGTACTGTCTCCGTCCATTAAATTTTAGATTTTTATAACTTGTTGTATTATTTCATGTTATATTTTAACTTTATGAATAAATATCAGTGATGCACTTTATACACACATAGCCTTGGTTAAATAGTAGAGCTACCAAAGCTTTAAAGCAGGGGCTGGTATATATCAATGTAAGGCCAACAGGCCAATCTTCTACAGGCTTTTACACAAAGTGAGAAAACTGCCTCCTCATTAGTTTGTGTCTTAGTATGTCTCACACCAGGGGTGGACATACCATTGGGTCAACCTATGTAGTTGAACACAAGTCCTAAAGGTAAAGGGCACAACTTCCTCAGCCAAATCAGCATCTTTCAGGGTACCTTTACACACGGCTACATTTGTAGCTTGTCACCAGGTAACTTACTGGTTGCAGTGAAATCATGGATACATGGTTCTATCTTGTTGCTGTGTACAAATGGAATCATGTATCCATGATTTCACTGCAACCAGTAAGTTACCTGGTGACAAGCTACAAATGTAGCCGTGTGTAAAGGTACCCTCACAGATACATATTGGACGGCAAAGAGCACATCTACTGTTTTCGTCATGTTATGCCTTCTGCCCATGTCTACCCTTACCTCCTTTTCTACTGACTCAATGTTATATGGACCTTTGAGGTTTGATCAGCTCTATTAGACAGTCAAGGTCTCACACACCCTAGTAACTAATATATTTTCTAGGACAATGCTGAGAGACGAAGTAGCAAGCTCACGTACACTAGGAGGAAGTTATGGCTGTACTGTGTATGCAATGACTAACTGACTCTGTCATCACTACTATGGGAGCAATGGGTCATCTGGAAAAGAGGAATTCACATGACACATTAAAAATAACAGATCGATTTAAACATTGATTAATTTGTTCTTCCTTGTAGTTTAGACATTTCAGATTTGTTAATGTGAACCTGTTGGCTCAGGTGACTTTTCAGAATAAGCTTTTGTGTATGTTCAGGATATATAACTCCATTTCTGGCCATTATATGTCACTTATCCTACATTTTTTTCTATGCAGCAGACTCTCTCTTATTTTCAATTCTCTCTAACGTATTGGGAGGAGACTAGATGCTATGATGACTTCTATACACAGGCACACACAGAGTAATGGTTTCCTGCCCTTCTCTCTCAGAAAGGAAGAGGAAGCTGCAGCTACATGGAAGGCATTATACAACAGTACTAAGCTGTATAGCTGTAAATCCAACTAAACACTGCAGCACGATCTGCCCGTCTATCTTTGATAAATACATATTTCTCTGCAAAATTTTTAATAGGCTCCGTAAGGTGACTTTTCAATGTCATGTATTTTAGCTGTTTTTTTTTTCAGAGTGGATGATGAGTTTTGAAGGAGAAATTAGCTCATACACACACGGTCAAAATTGTTGGTACCCCTCGTTTAATAAAAGAAAAACCCACAATGGTCACAGAAATAACTAGAATCTGACAAAAGTAATAAATGAAAAATCTATGAAAATGAACAAATTAAAGTTACGCATTGGTTTTCAACCCTGCTTCCACAGAATTTTTTACAAAATTAAACTCATGAAATAGGTCTGGACAGAAATGACGGTACCCCTGAAAATAATGTGACAAAAGGGACATGTTAAATCAAGGTGTGTCCACTAATTAGCATCACAGGTGTCTACAATCTTGTATCAGTCAGTTGGCCTGTATATAGGGCTACAGATACTCACTGTACTGTTTGGTGACATGGTGTGTACCACACTCAACATGGACCAGAGGAAGTGAAGGAAAAGTTGTCTCAGGAAATTAGAAAGAAAATTATAGACAAGCATGTTAAAGGTAAAGGTTATAAGACCATCTCCAAGCAGCTTGATGTTCCTGTGACTACAGTTGGACATATTATTCAGAAATTTAGGATACATGGGACTGCAGCCAACCTCCCTGGACATGGCCGCAGGAGGAAAATTGATGACAAATCAATAGGACGGATAATACCAATGGTAGCAAAAGAGCTCAGGAAAACTTCTAAAGAGATTAAAGGTGAACTTCAAGCTCAAGGAATATCAGTGTCAGATCGCACCATCAGTCATTGTTTAAGCCAAAGTGGACTTCATGGGAGACGACCAAAAAGGACATCATTGTTGAAAAAAATCATAAAAAAGCCAAACTGGAATTCACATACTACATGTTGATAAGCCACAAAGCTTCTGAGAAAATGTCATATGGACAGATGAGACAAAAATTGGAACTTTATGGCAAGGCACATCAGCTCTATGTTCACAGACAGAAAAATTAAACATATCAAGAAAAGAACACTGTCCCTACTGTGAAACATGGGGGAGGCTCTGTTATGTTCTGGGGCTGCTTTTCTACATCTGGCAAAAGGTGTCTTGAATCTGTGCAGGGTACAATGAAATCTCAAAACTATCAAGGGATTCTAGAGAGAAATGGGGTGCCCAGTATGGGAAAGCTTGGTCTCAGTCGCTGTTCATTGGGTAAACAGGATAATGACCCAAAACACACAGTTTAATGGCTAAGAGGAAAACATTGGACTATTCTGAAGTGGCCTTCTATGAGCCTTGACCTAAATTCGATTGAGCATCTTTGGAAAGAGCTGAAACATGCTGTCTGGAAAAGGCAACCTTCAAACATGAAACAACTGGAGCAGTGGTCTTGAGGGGGTCACCAAAATACCTGTCGAGAGTTGCAGAAGTCTCATTGACAGTTACAGGAATCGTTTGATTGTAGTGATTGCATCAAAGGGTGTGCAACAAAATATTAAGTTACTGGTACCATTATTTCTGTCCAGGCCTATTTCATGAGTTTAATGTTTTAAAAAATTCTGTGGAAGCAGGGTTAAAAAGCAATGTGTGACTTTCATTTGTTCATTTTGATAGATTTTTTATTTATTTATTATTACTTTTGTCAGATTCAAGTTATTTCTGTGACCATTGTGGGCTTTTCTTTCATTTAACGAGGGGTACCAACAATTTTGACTACATGTGTAAGCAGGGAGAGAGAGTATGTGCACATGTTGCATTTTTTCCACATTTTTTCCATACATAGCATTTTATTTTCCCAACAACTTCTGAAGTCTCATTCTTATCTTGCCCATTTTTTGCCCATTTTTACCCTGCAGACTTGAGGCAATGTAAATTTAATTCTTCCAGCATTGTTCACCCGCTCTAATGGCTGGGGACAAAAAACCTATAAAAAAAAGCCTGCATGCAAAAACTTTTTTTTTTTTGCTGAATTTTTCACGCATATCTGAAAAATCAGAAATATCTGCAACAAATACTTAATGTGTGCAGTTGTGCACATCTCCATAGAAGCAAATTTCTCTGATAAGATACCGTATATTACAAAGTATTACAGAGTTTCTTATATTCGCTTCTACTATTGATTTATGCAAGGTTTGCTAGAAGGATGATTACCTTTCAAACTACTTCCAAGTACTGTAAGGCTATGTTCAGACTGTGTGTTTTTGATCCGCTTTTTACTGATCTGTTTTTGTCTCTTTTTTAGCTGGAAATCTGGATCTGCTTTCCATAAAAAAATGCATCAGAAATGCATCATCCATTTTTGATGCAGTTTTTCTGGTGCAATTTTTAGCCCATACACAATGGTTTCAATGGGAAAAGTGGATCAGAAAAACAGCAAAAATTGACATCCCTCATTCTTTTTCAGGATCATTTTCTACCCAAAAACTGGATCAGATCAAAATACACAGACTGAACAGCAAAGCTTGAAGACCCATGAACTTTGCTGGGATTCCAAATATGTGATGCCTTCACTGTATTTTCACTGCAAAAACAGATCCCAAAAATGGATTAAAAATGCACAGTGTGAGCATAGGCTTAGGAGAACTCAAAGATAAACATTGTGGGAACACAATATATAAGGTCCTCATAAGGCGGCCGTCACACGCTGAGATATCTGTAGCGATATTGTAAGCGATCACGTGCACGCGCGATCGCTTACAATATCGCTCACATCGCTGGTGAGATGTCACACAGACAGACTCACCAGCGATGTGGATCCGCGATCTCGCTGGTAACTATGGTACACATCGGGTAACTAGGCGCCGCGCGTCGCTTAGTTACCCGACGTGTACCATAGTTACCATCTCCCAGCATAGGCTCTGCCGCTGGGAGATCGTTCATCGTGGTGTTATACACCATGATGAAGCAGATCGTTAAATCGTTCATCGCAAGATCTGAGCTCCGGAGCTCAGATCAGCGATGTCACGATCAAGCGATTTCACATCGTAAATCGCTTGATTACATGCAACGATTTCTTGCCCGATATCGCTTAAGCGATCAAAAAGGAGATCGCTTAAACGATATCGGGCAAGAAATCGTTCCGTGTGACGGCCGCCTTAGCCATCCCTTTTCATATCTTCATGCAAAATATAGTAGCAACATTTAATAGAGCTGATTTGTTTATTGGAAAATACTGCCCTCTACAGATAATACACAAAAAAATCTAATCACAATCTTACAAACACTGCCTTTATTTATAACAGGATCATAGAAAAGGATAATCATATTAGTTTTAGTAAAAATAAAATGTATTGATAACTAGCTGTAGTACCCGGCTACGCCCAGGTTAATAAATAACTGATGTTAGCTATAACAAAATAGAATTTGAATATGTCATATTAATGACCTGTAGGAAAATAGAAGCTGAGCTGTGATTGGTTGCTATAGGCAGCCTGATAAATCTCCAGCCAACAGTAAGCCCTCCCCCTGGCGGGGCAGTATATATTACCTCACGCATGCACATAAAAGACAGCTCATGTGACTGACATCTGCCTTAATTCCCTATATGGCACATGTGTTGCACATTGGCTGTTTTTAATCAGATGTTTATGTTTGGAAATTAAAGATACCAGATGTATGAGGCGAGTTGTGTGAGGTGATTTGTGCACATCTGTGTCTGTCTGTGTGGTGTGTGTGTCCCTGGGGTGTGTGTGTGTGTGTGTGTCCCTGTGGGGTGAGTGCATGTGTCCCTATAGGGTGTGTATGTGTGTGTGTCCCTGTGGGTGGGGTCTGTGTAGTGTGTGTGTGTCTCTGTGTTGTGTGTGTCTCTTAGTGTTGTGTGTGTCCCTGTGGGGTGAGTGCATGTGTCCCTATAGGGTGTGTATGTGTGTCTCCCTGTGGGGGGGTCTGTATAGTGTGTGTGTGTCTCTGTGTTGTGTGTGTCTCTGTGTGTTGTGTGTGTCCTGTGGGGTGAGTGCATGTGTCCCTATAGGGTGTGTATGTGTGTGTGTCCCTGTGGGGGGGGGGTCTGTGTGGTGTGTGTGTGTCTCTGTGTTGTGTGTGTCTCTTTGTGGTGTGTGTGTGTCCCTGTGGGGTGAGTGCATGTGTCCCTATAGGGCAGAGGTCCCCAAATCCAGGCCTCAAGGGCCGCCAACAGTGCAGGTTTTCAGGATTTCCTTAGTATTGCACAGGGCTTGGAATCATTACCTGTGCATATGATCACATTAACACCTGTGCAATACTAAGGAAATCCGGAAAACCTGCACTGTTGGTGGCCCTTGAGGCCTGGATTTGGGAACCTCTGCTATAGGGTGTGTATGTGTGTGTGTCCCTGTGGGGGGGTGTCTGTGTGGTGTGTGTCTCTGTGTTGTGTTTGTCTCTTTGTGGTGTGTGTGTGTGTCCCTGTGGGGTGAGTGCATGTGTCCCTATAGGGTGTGTGTGTGTGTCCCTGTGGGGTGAGTGCATGTGTTGCTATAGGGTGTGTGTATGTCCCCGTGGGGTGTGTGTGTGTCTCTGTGTTGTGTGTGTCTCTTTGTGGGGTGTGTGCGTTTGGGTGCATGGTGAGTATCCAATGTTGTGGCTGCACCTTAGCGACTATACACTTGCTGTTACTCTTTGTGTGCGTGTGGTGTGTATACATGTACCCGTGCCAGGTGAATATCCCATGTTGGGGCCCCACCTTAGTGACTATATGCTAGTATATGCTGTTAGTCTTTGGCACTGTCATTAAGCCCCTCTTATTCACAACTGTCAACTGGTAACTGTCACTTTCTTCCCATTATGTAGATAGGGGCAAAATTGTTTGGTGAACTGGAACGCGCATTGTTAAAATTTCGCCTCACAACATAGCCTATGATGCTCTCTGGGTCCAGACGAGTGACTGTGCAAAATTTTGTGGTTGTAGTTGCGACGGTGTAGATGCCAATTCCAGACATACATACACACATTCAGCTTTATATATTAGACTAGCTGTACTACCCGGCTACGTCCGGGTTAATAAAGAACTGCTGTTAGCTATAACAAAATAGAATTTGAATATGTCATATTAATGAATTGTAGGAAAATAGAAGCTGAGCTGTGATTGGTTGCTATAGGCAGCCTAATAAATCTCCAGCCAACAGTAAACCCTCCCCCTGGCCGGGCAGTATATATTACCTCACACATGCATATAAAAGACAGCTCATGTGACTGACATCTGCCTTAATTCCCTATATGGCACATTTGTTGCACATTGGCTGTTTTTAATCAGATGTTTATTTTTGGAAATTAAAGATACCAGACGTATGAGGCGAGTTGTGTGAGGTTATTTGTGCATATCTGTGTCTGTCTGTGTGGTGTGTGTGTCCCTGGGGTTTGTGTGTGTCCCAGTGGTGTGCGTGTGTCCCTGTGGGGGGGGTCCCTGTGGTGTGTGTCCTTTTGGGGGGAGGGTTGTCCCTGTGGTGTGTGTCCTTGTGGGGGGAGGGGTGTCTCTGTGGTGTGTACCCATCCCTATGGGGTCTGTGTGTTCCTGTGGGGTGTATGTCCCTGTGGTGTGTGTGTCCCTTTGGGGTGAGTGCATGTGTCCCTATAGGGTGTGTATGTGTGTTTGTCCCTGTGGGGGGGTGTCTGTGTGGTGTGTGTCTCTGTGTTGTGTGTGTCTCTTTGTGGTGTGTGTGTTTGTGTTCGGGTGCGTGGTGAGTATCCAATGTTGCGGCTCCACCTTAGCTGTTACTCTTTGTGTGCATGTGGTGTGCATACATGTCCCCGTGCGTGGTGAATATCCCATGTCAGGGCCCCACCTTAGTGACTATATGCTGGTATATGCTGTTAGTCTTTGGCGCTGTAATTAAGCCCCTCTCATTCACAACTCTCAACTGGTAACTGTCACTTTCTCTCCATTATGTAAATAGGGCCAAAATTGTTTGGTGAATTGGAACATGCGGGGTTAAAATTTCGCCTCACAACATAGCCTATGATGGTCTCGGGGTCCAGATGTGTGACTGTGCAAAATTTTGTGGCTGTAGTTGCGACTGTGTAGATGCCAATCCCGGACATACACATACACACATTCAGCTTTATATATTAACTAGCTGTGAGCCCGATGCAAATGCATCGGGATTCTAGAATGTGCATTAATTTGATTATAGTAGTTATAGCTGTTAGCCTGATGCAAATGCATCGGGTATCTAAAATATGTTTATTGTTTTTTTTAAAGATTTTTAAATAATAATCGCATCATCAATAGCAATAATATAAGCCATAGCATTATTATTAGCAGTAATAGCAGTATTAATAGCATTATTAGCAGTATTATGAGCATAAATAACAGTATTAATAGCATTAATAGCATTATTATTAGCATTAATAGCATTATTAATAGCATTATTAGCATTAATAATAGCATTAATAACATTATTAATAGCATTAATAGCATTATTATTAGCATTAATAGCATTAATAATAGCATTATTAGCATTAATAATAGCATTAATAACATTATGAATAGCATTAATAGCATTATTATTAGCATTAATAGCATTAATAATAGCATTATTAGCATTAATAATAGCATTAGTAACATTATTAATAGCATTAATAGCATTATTATTAGCATTAATAGCATTATTAATAGCATTAATAGGATACATATTAGCATTAATAGCATTAATAGCATAATTAATAGCATTAATAGCATTATTAATAGCATTAATAGCATTATTATTAGCATTAATAGCATTAATAATGGCATTATTAGCATTAATAATAGCATTAATAACATTATTAATAGCATTAATAGCATTATTATTAACATTAATAGCATTATTATTAGCATTAATAGCATTAATAATGCCATTAATAGGATAAATATTAGCATTAATAGCATTAATAGCATAATTAATAGCATTAATAGCATTATTAATAGCATTAATAGCATTATTATTAGCATTAATAGCATTAATAGGATAAATATTAGCATTAATAGCATAATTAATAGCATTAATAGCATTATTAATAGCATTAATAACATTATTATTAGCATTAATAGCATTAATAATAGCATTATTAGCATTAATAATAACATTAATAACATTATTAATAGCATTAATAGCATTATTATTAGCATTAATAGCATTAATAGCATTATTATTAGCATTAATAGCATTAATAATACCATGAATAGGATAAATATTAGCATTAATAGCAATAATAGCATAATTAATAGCATTAATAGCATTATTAATAGCATTAATAGCATTAATAGGATAAATATTAGCATTAATAGCATTATTAATAGTATTAATAGCATTAATAGGATAAATATTAGCATTAATAGCATAATTAATAGCATTAATAGCATTATTAATAGCATTATTATTAGCATTAATAGCATTAATAATAGCATTATTAGCATTAATAATAGCATTAATAACATTATTAATAGCATTAATAGCATTCTTATTAGCATTAATAGCATTAATAATGCCATTAATAGGATAAATATTAGCATTAATAGCATTAATAGCATAATTAATAGCATTAATAGCATTATTAATAGCATTATTATTAGCATTAATAGCATTAATAGGATAAATATTAGCATTAATAGCATTAATAGCATAATTAATAGCATTAATAGCATTATTAATAGCATTAATCGCATTATTATTAGCATTAATAGCATTAATAATAGCATTATTAGCATTAATAATAGCATTACTAACATTATTAATAGCATTAATAGCATTATTATTAGCATTAATAGCATTAATAACATTATTATTAGCATTAATAGCATTAATAATACCATGAATAGGATAAATATTAGCATTAATAGCATTAATAGCATAATTAATAGCATTAATAGCATTATTATTAGCATTAATAGCATTAATAGGAGAAATATTAGCATTAATAGCATAATTAATAGCATTAATAGCATTATTAATAGCATTAATAACATTATTATTAGCATTAATAGCATTAATATTAGCATTATTAGCATTAATAATAGCATTAATAACATTATTAATAGCATTAATAGCATTATTATTAGCATTAATAGCATTAATAATGCCATTAATAGGATAAATATTAGCATTAATAGCATAATTAATAGCATTAATTGCATTATTAATAGCATTATTATTAGCATTAATAGCATTAATAGGATAAATATTACCATTAATAGCATTAATAGCATAATTAATAGCATTAATAGCATTATTAATAGCATTAATCGCATTATTATTAGCATGAATAGCATTAATAATAGCATTATTAGCATTAATAATAGCATTAATAACATTATTATTAGCATTAATAGCATTATTATTAGCATTAATAGCATTAATAGCATTATTATTAGCATTAATAGCATTAATAATACCATGAATAGGATAAACATTAGCATTAATAGCATTAATAGCATAATTAATAGCATTAATAGCATTATTAATAGCATTAATAGCATTATTATTAGCATTAATAGCATTAATAATAGCATTATTAGCATTAATAATAGCATTAATAACATTATTAATAGCATTAATAGCATTATTATTAGCATTAATAGCATTAATAATAGCATTAATAACATTATTATTAGCATTAATAGCATAATTATTAGCATTAATAGCATTATTATTAGCAGTAATATCATTATTATTAGCATTTTTTTTAAATTATTATTTTTTATTTAATTATTTATAATTTTTTATTAATTTTTTTATTATATTTTAATTATTTTTATTATTATTAAATTTATTATTTAGGCTGAGACCCAGTTCTCTTTCAGGTCCGCTAAAGGGCTGATATAATTAGCATATATTTAATTTTTTTATTATTATTTTTATTGAATTATTTATTATTTTTAATTTATTTTTTTATTATTTTGTAATTATTTTTTAATTATTTTTTTTATTATTTAATTTATTTATTTTTTTAAGTGAGAGTGAGACACAGTTCTCATTCAGGTCCGCATTTTTTTTTTTTTTTATTATTATTTTTATTAAATTATTTAATATTTTTTATTTATTTTTTTATTATTTTTTAATTATTTTTAAATTATTTTTTTTATTATTTAATTTATTTATTTTTTTAAGTGAGAGTGAGACACAGTTCTCATTCAGGTCCGCATTTATTTATTTTTTTTATTATTATTTTTATTTCATTATTTAATATTTTTTATTTATTTTTTTATTATTTTTTAATTATTTTTAAATCATTTTTTTTATTATTTAATTTATTTATTTTTTTTAAGTCAGACTGAGACACAGTTCTCATTCAGGTCCGCCTTTTTTTTTTTTTTTTAATTATTATTTTTATTTAATTATTTATTATTTTTTAATTATTTTTTTATTATTTTTAAATTATTTTAAAATTATTTTTTTTATTATTGAATTTATTTATTTTTTTACTTGCGAGAGTGAGACACAGTTCTCATTGCGGTCCGCCTTTTTTTTTCCCATTGACATACATTACCGGTGTGTCGGCGATTTTATGGCCGGCCACCTGGTTCTATTTGTCGGCCTTAAAATCGCGGACACACCGCTAATGCATGTCTATGGGCAGTCAGCTCGAATTCTGATTGGTCGGCGTTCAATCCGAAATCGGGCTGACTGCCTATAGAGATGCATTAGCGGTGTGTCCGCGATTTTAGGGCCGACAAATAGAACCAGGTGGGCGGCCATAAAATCGCCGACACACCGGTAATGTATGTCAATGGGGAAAAAAAGGCGGACCTGAATGAGAACTGCGTCTCAGTTTTGAGGGGCTCTTCTGATTGGCTGAGGGCAGTATACAGCGACCAATCAGAAGAGGGCCTCAGATCTCATTAAGGTACAATGGCGGATTTTTCGTCCATTGTATCTTAATGAGAAGGAAGAGGACGTCGAAGATGGAAGTTAGCGAAAAGAAGAGAGAAGACCCCCGGGGCCGGAGGAAGAGGACGCCTGGCCGGACGGAGGATCAGATGACAAAGAAGACATGTAAGTATGTGCGGACATGGGGGGGCTGTGCGGACATGGGGTCGGGCTGTGCGGACATGGGGTCGGGCTGTGCGGACATGGGGTCGGGCTGTGCGGACATGGGGTCGGGCTGTGCGGACATGGGGTCGGGCTGTGCGGACATAGGGGGCGGGCTGTGCGGACATGGGGTCGGGCTGTGCGGACATGGGGTCGGGCTGTGCGGACATAGGGGGCGGGCTGTGCGGACATAGGGGGCGGGCTGTGCGGACATAGGGGTCGGGCTGTGCGGACATGGGGTCGGGCTGTGCGGACATAGGGGGCGGGCTGTGCGGACATAGGGGCCGGGCTGTGCGGACATAGGGGTCGGGCTGTGCGGAGGCGGGTAGCGATTTGCGGCTCAGGCAGTGACTCGCAATGGCCTCGCGGCCATTGCTCGCGCTACCTGAGCGGTAAATCGCTAAGATTGTAGCCGAGGCTGTGGATGGATTTTGGGCCAGCGGCTTCGCGGCCATTGCTCGCCCTGGGCCAGCGACTCGCAATGGCCTCGCGGCCATTGCTCGCGCAGCATTGGGCGCTTCGCGCCCAATGTTAACTTCGTATCCACATGACGACATCGGAAAGTGCGCGCGGAGGGGCGCTTTTCCGATTCGCGATTATATAATAGATTTGTAATTAAAATACACATTTACGGTAACTTAAAGAATTTAATAGTAGATCACTTTGTCATAACATCTCCTGGATTCATAGGCACACTAGATCTTTTTCTAGTGGATATATGTTAATTTCTATTTTCTCCCATTTCTTGCATTTTGGGCCATATTTTGACTACCTAGTGAAACTTGAGGAGCTCTCTGTCTCAATAGACATTGATAATCTTTTGCATTACTTTCTTCATAAGTAATCATGTTAGTGTCTGCCATCTAAGGGCCCTTTCACATCAGCTGACCGCGGTTTTTTTTCGCGGCCGCACCTGCCGCAAGTGCAAAACCGCACTTGCCGCACCTGCCGCAAGTACGCCTATACTTTGCAAGGCGTTTACCGCAACCGCGCCGAAAGTGCAGCCGGTATGCGGTAATTGCGGCAGATGCGTTTTTTTCACCGCATCTGCCGCAAATTTCAAAAAACGCTGATGTGAAAGGGCCCTAATAGAGGAAAATAATGGACCCAGGACTTTTCCTTGAAATGATGCCCCTACCAGAGTCGGGACAAGATATTTTGGTGTCCTTAGTAGATGAAGCTGATGGTGCCTCTCCCCACCCTCCAATAAACACTCTGACCCCAAGTAAAGGAATGGGTAAGAGACTAAGCTAAAAGGACCTCGAATGTTAATCAATGGGTCAGGTAATAAGTTATGTTAACTACTTCCACTAGAAATGTCACTTATTTCACCAATAATTAACAGCAAAAATAAAGGAGTGATGTACTTTAAGGGTGAAGCTCAACAGGGAGTGTGTTTTCAATGTTAAACATATACCGTACATACTCGTGTATAAGCCGACCTGTGTATAAGCCGACCCCCCTACTTTTGCCCCCAAAACCTGGGAAAACCTATTGACTCGTGTATAAGCCGAGGGTGGACCCCAGCACAGGTATACAGTCCCCCCCAGTGGTATACAGCAGCCTCCCCAGTGGTAGTATACAGCAGCCACAGAGGTATATACAGCAGCCCCAGTGGTAGTATACAGCAGCCTCCGCAGTGGTAGTATACAGCAGTCTCCCCAGTGGTAGTATACAGCAGCCTCACCCTGTGGTAGTATACAGCAGTCTCCCCCTGTGGTAGTATACAGCAGCCCCCCCTGTGGTATATACATGCCCCCCTGTGGTAGTATACAGCAGCCCTCCCCCCTGTGGTATATACAGGCCCCCTGTGGTAGTATACAGCAGCCCTCCCCCCTGTGGTATATACAGGCCCCCTGTGGTAGTATACAGCAGCCCTCTTCCCCTGTGGTATGTACAGGCCCCCCTGTGGTAGTATACAGCAGCCCTCCCCCCTGTGGTATATACAGGCCCCCTGTGGTAGTATACAGCAGCCCTCCCCCCTGTGGTATATATAGGCCCCCCTGTGGTAGTATACAGCAGCCCCCCCCGTGCTATATACAGGTCCCCCGTTGCTGCCGCCGCACACCTGTAAAAGAAGAGCTTTCATACTTACCCTCCTGTGACCGCGCGCGCATCCCCCACTCTCCTTCCTGCTTCTACCATCCATATGACTGCGCACAAATAATGACGTCATTACAGGCGCGCGGTCACGTGGATGGACGCCGGTAGAAGCAGGAAAGAGAGCGGGGGATGCGCGCGCGGTCACAGGAGGGTAAGTATGAAAGCTCTTCTTCTACAGGTGTGCGGCGGCAGCAACGGGGGGCCTGTATATAGCACGGGGGGGGCTGCTGTATACTACCACAGGGGGGGGATGCCGTCACTGACTCGTGTATAAGCCGAGGGGGGCACTTTTCAGCACAATTTTTGTGCTGAAAAACTCGGCTTATACGCGAGTATATACGGTAATCATTCATTGTTTGGGAACCATTTGCACAATACAAAGGGAAAATAGTGATATTTATTCCTGACGTCCCATTTTATATTGTCAGACACAAGGTTGTCATGTAAACTAATATAACTTAACTGTACAGTTGTGACCAAAAGTATTGACACCCCTGCAATTCTGTCAGACAATACTCAGTTTTTTCCTGAAAATGATTGCAATCACAAATTCTTTGGTATTATTATCTTCATTTAATTTGTCTTCAATGAAAAAACACAAAAGAGAAGACTTCATCACTTCTATGGACTGCAGACACCCGCTCCACTCCACTGCGCCGGCATGAGTGCTCTTGTCACTCATGCGCCGGCCAGAGTAGGGGCGGGAAATTTGAATAATGCAGGGAGGGATTACCAGCCTGGAGGGGCGGCAAGACGTTTCGCCAACATGACACAAATAGCTGCCTCCATGACTCAACAGGAGGCCAGCTATGCACAAAATATAACTTCATATCACAGGTATGTGGGGTCACTCTGGGCATATACAGGGGTTACTAGAACTCCATCTACATGATGTATAACCTGCTTGGCGCAGTATACAATGCCCTGGGGGGGTGTCAGGTTCCCTTTAACAATGGTAAGGAGATGCTGGGAGCTGTTGTTATCAATCATGAGAGACATTAAAGGTAATCTGTCAGGTGAAAAATCCATATGTAAGTGATATCATTTTCTAATACCTTTTGTGAAGCTCTCTTTATTCATGTATTTCTTTTATGTATGATCACCTCCTATCCTCTGTAAATTGCAAAATAAGAGATTCATTCAATCTGTCAATCACAGTGATCATTTACTTAATGAATATTCATGTAGTAAGGTCACTGCCTGCACTTATCTGCAAGAACAAGCCAAAGGGCTCTGTATCCTGCTGTCTGCCCTAAATAAGCCTCCTATTGAATATAGCCTTTACACTGTCCACCTTAATGATCCATATCCACAGTCTGCTACTAACAGCTACAATCACCACACCATCCACCCTTATTAATCCTGGCCAATGGCTGTCTCCTCTCCACTGTTCTCCCATACAGTCTCTAGACCTCTAAACTGTAATCCTGTGATGCTATCTTCTATCCATATTGTGTATCCATTTCACACTGCTCCATATACATTCCATGCCCCACACTATAACCCCCATATTGCCCTCTCTAAATTCTACCACCTCCTCACACTGCCCCTCCTATTTCCATTCTGTGCCCCTTCTTCACACTATGCCTTCATACTGTCCACCACATTGCCCTTTCCAAACTGCCACCACAGCCGTCTATACACTATGATTTTCACCACTAGAGATAAGCAAACCTTTTGAAGTTTGGGTTCGGCTTTGTTCGCTTTGTTCAATGTGAGGCAAAATCAAGTGCCTAGAAAACACCTTCAAAGCCGCCAAAAAACTGCCAAACGCAGCTCAAACCTTTTTAAAGTGGAGCTCCGCTGTTTTGGCACAGATGTTAGCTTGCTTGACTACTACTTACCAAGCTACAGTACTGCGGTCACCCTGCTTCCGGGCCCATTCATGAACTTCAGACATACTGACTGCTTTTCCCCCCTTGATTGGTTAAAGTCAGACTTAGGCCCGCCCGGGCCAGTTCCAGGTCAGTAGATCTTACGGCAAGCGTTTTGGCTCCAAAGATTTAGGGAAAGTTTTATGGTAATTTTAAAATGTCATACTTTTTCCCAAACAAAGCTGCGTTCGTCGATTTTTTAGTAAAATTCTTGTGTTTCCGATCATGAACCGAATCTGCAATGTTCATGCAGAATTTGAAGTTGGCGCACATGTTCGGGGAAAGTTCGCTTATCTCTATTCACCACAGCCTTCTATGCATTATTATGTCTACTACAGCCCTCAATAATCATTATGATGTCCACCACAGCCTCCTATACAATATGTCTAGCCCCTACACTACACAACACACAAGGAAACTCCAGAGACACATGGTGGGCTCTGTTGTATGGAACAGGGAAAGGGACATCTCGTGAACTTGCCTGGAGATTTACCCTGATCTACCTGGCATCCCTGTATGGGTTCTTTCACCCTGTTGCTGAGCCGGATACCTAGTCCTCGCTAGCCCTGCTCTTATCCCTCACTGGGGAGCTGACCGACAAGAGCACTAGTCCCACCACTGAACTAATACAACACAAAGGGAATGAAGGACAGACGGGAAAACAGCAAATGATAAAAGCAACTTCATGGTTGCGGCCACACTCATTGTCAGCAAACAGCTTGGCCAATGGTCAGTTCACTAATAGTTCCTTCTATCCAAGTGGCTTGCATGAATGATCTTCAATCAGCAGCACTAGCTGATGGGCTTATGTGACTATTTGAAGGAGATGGGAGAAGTTACAAAGTAGCCACACTGAACAGATCACCAAGGAGCTTGCTAGCAGCAAAACTGACATTAACTATAGCAGGACCAAATGAAAGGAAAGTATGTTTTATGTGCAGAGTCTCACAAAGAGAATGAGACTCGCGTCCGAAAACTGTCACATATACTATAATTCAGCCTCCATATATTATAATGCTGCCTCCATATAATATAATCCGCCTCCATATACAATAATGCAGGCTACATACTGTATATTATAATGCCACAACATATATTATAATGCATCCTCCATATACTATAATGTAACCTCCAAGTATTAAAATGCTGCCTATGTATACAATAATGAATCATATAAAGAAACCGTCTGTGCAATGACAAATTAACAAATGTAAATATTTTTTACAGAAAAAAATCATAGAAGAAACATGTAAAAATATGGGTGGCCAGAAGGTGGTAGCAAAACACCATAGTAGGTTACATACAATCAAATGGCGTGGTACATTGTTATATGAAAAAAGGAAGACATTCTGCTTCTTGGTGTTCCTAAGGCAACTATATTCTGCCACCACCAATCATTAGCAAGATATAAAAATATTGTGATTGCATTTTGTAACAAAATGACAGACACATAGAAAAATGGTTTCTCAATACCTCTTGCCAACGTGTGACTTGCCAACTTGGAAGAACGCTCATTGCCAAAATGTGCATATAAGGAACCTCCTGGACAAGTCACATACTGCAGTATGATCACAGCAATACCAGATTTCTAGTTTTTTTTAGGTTTGGCCACTATAACACTAAAAAAAATTTTTTTTTTTGCAACACCCACTTTAGAAGGCGATCGTTTTTCATTTTTCTGCCAACAGAATCATGTGAGGACTTTTTTTTGCAGGATGAGTTGGAGTTTTTATTGGTACTATTTTGGGCCACAATTTTTCTTTCATTTTCTATTCTGCTTTTTGTGAGTGACAATCAAGAAGAAACAGTCATTCAGGATTTTTTTTTCTCATTATGCTGTTCATCATGTTGTAAAAGTAATAAAACAGCTTTACTCTTCAGGTCAGTATGATAACAGAGATACCACATTTATATACATTTTTTCATGTTTAGCTGCTTTTACACCATTAAAAAAATATTTTATAGAGAAAAGTATTGTTTTTCCATTACTATATTCTAAGAGCTCTAGCTTTTTTATTTCTCTTATGTCTGCTTTTTTTTTGTGGGACAAGATGTCAATTCAGTGATACAATTTTTTTTCCCAATATCATGTTTAGAAATTTTTTCGATCAACTTCAAAAAGAAATAAAAATCAAAGACAAAAACTTTGGTACAAACAACCAATGACACCTTGTTACTGACAGTACAGACCTAATCATCATATGAGTAATCTATATTCACCAAGAAAAATCTTAATCACACCCCACTACGAGACATATAATGTTAATCAACTCAGTCGTCATCGGCAGATGAATGCAATGACATTTATAACATGTAGCAAGATGTCAAAGTTTCAGTTTCCCTAACGTGCCCTGTAGGTCTTGCGCTGCACACCACTCAATTTTTAAATGGAAGTACTGTCTGTCTAGTTTCCTCTTGTGTTAGTAATCGTTCAATAAATGGTCTCCAGATTGCAAAGAAACAATTCATCCATTTGTCTTTATTACGTTCTGCCTCCCTTCTCTCTGTTGTCATTAATGTTGTTAGTTCATGTGTTACTTCAGACAAGTCTGGGAGATATCATTTTAATTTACATGCCACTTTTTGATCACGTTTTATATTCCACTTTTATTACGGTGTTCACTGAAGTGGTTAAATAGTGTGACTGTCTTATAGATTGGAACGTTCCGGACACAGCATAATCAATTATGTGTAACGTTTTTGTTTATTTTTCTTTTTACATAAATATGCGGTACATATTTATTGATGTAATTTTTTTTTACTCTTATCTGAGTACACCGCCGAAACGTGTTGTGAGGAGACTGACCACAAAGTAAAGTTACATTTCTACCCTTAATACTTGTCTGCTAATTCCTGAGCGCCTGATCAGCCACTGTATTTTATTTCATTAAGACCACAGCACTGGGCATAGGCAACGTGAAATTAACCCCTGGCCATTACCCCAGCCCTTAGTGCTCCAGAGGTGCAATGAGATCTTGTGATGTAATTTCTGACTTCTGATCAGTCACAAGTTATGGGCACAAGATGACGCTATGGGACCGGGGCAGGGTCTGTGTTTTGCCATTTTTTTGACAAAGAGGCTCAGATACATTTTTATACAAGATAATCAAGGATTTTTTTTTAAAAAAAGGATAATATATAGGGATGGGCGAGTATACTTGCTACTATTTGGCACTCGCCGAATAGTAGCGGTATTCGTGTACTCGCTACTCGCCGAGTAAATTAGGATTACTCGGGAGTAGCAAGTACCGAATACTTTTGCAGTGTATCAGTAGATACACTGCAAAAGTTCTATAAAAGAGAGAAAAAGTGGTTAAAAAATGAAAAAATTGGATACTCACCTTAACCGACGGCTGTACCGGGACCGGCCGATGCACGTCTATTCACGGAAAAGGACCTTTCACTCTCTCAGCCAATCAGATGGCTGGGAGAGATCTGGCCAATCAGATGCCGCCACGTCACAATCACGTGATCGCTAGCAGCCACCTGATTGGCCAGATGGAAAGGTCCTCTCAGGTACACCAATATAACACATTGTGCAATACAAACACATTATAATATATATATATATATATATAACACACACACACACACATATATATATGTATATGTATATACATACATATATACATAATATATATACTCACACACCACACACAGATGCATATATACTGTATGTGTAAACTCCTCTTTGATCAGTTGTATATATAGGCATTACAACAGACATCTTCAAAGATACAAGTGCTACTCAATAAATTAGAATATCAAAGAGATAATTCATTTCAGTAATTTAATACAAAAGGTGAAACACATATATTATATAGTCATTACAAACAGAGTGATCTGTTACAAGTGTTTATTTATGTTAATGTTGATGATTATGGCTTACAGCCAATGAAAACCCAAAAGTTATCTCAGAAAATTAGAATAATTAAATCAAAACACCTGGGACTTCCGGTTCTGGCCCCTATGTATCCGCCATGAAGGAGAGAGGCTCCTAGCACCTGCGACCATTTACCTGCTGATTAAGCCGACAAGCGGCAGTGGACCGGCTGCAACACAGTGCGAAGAGGCGGAAGATCGAGGAATCAGTACATGGAACCTTGGCTCCGCAGCATGGGCCATGATCAGGAGGGACTCCCAACAAGATGGTGGTGAGTGGGAGGAGCGGGGAGAAGCTGCAATCACAACATGCTCATCCAGAACAGTAGAGGGCAGGGGAGGAAGCTGAGGAAGAAGCAGAGGGATGCATGGATGTCAACAATTCTGGTCAGCAGCCGATGTGAACAGACAAAAAACTAACTCATGAGTCATGCACACAGTGAACGTGTCTGTAGGACAGCGTTCACACCACCAAAAGACTGAAGCACAGAAAACAGTCAAACAAATGTGAAAAAAATACTCTGTTGTAAAGAAAAACAGTAGAAAGAAAGTGCTGCTAAAAAAGTAGTAAAACACGGTATTTTGTTGATACGTTATTTTTGAAAAAAATGTATGGTAAGCTGCTCTACCTCTTCACGGTAACCCTTGTCAGAGCAGTCCCTATCTGATGTATTCAAAAAACCTGACCATGTGTATTAGTACCTACATGAGCAGGGTCCAGACAGGTCCAAGGTCTGACATGGACTGAATGCAGAAAACAGCTTTTTGTGTGCAGGGCTCATGGGGGAAGGGCAGGAAGTTCCCCTGTCTTCCCTTGTCTTTTTTAGCAACACTTGCTTTTTACTGTATTTCTTTACAACAGAGTATTTTTTCACGTTTGCTTGTCTATGTTTTCTGTGCTTCAGCTGATATGAACAGGGCAGGAGGAAAAGAACCTAGTGACTTCGCATCCCTGGTCAGTGACCTAAAAGCCCATCTGTCAGAGGACTTGCAAGCTACGTTCAGGGAAACCATACAGTATACCATGTCCAAGCTGAAGGAGGAGGTGGCCCAGCAAGGCAGTAGACTTCATGAAGCAGAACAGCGCCTCTCAGAGGCAGAAGATCGGAGTGTCAAACTATAACTGGAGCTTGCCAAAACATCCAAAATGATGTTCTGGATGAGAGAAAAAGTGGATGACCTAGTGAATAGGTCATGAAGAAATAACCTGCTCTTAGTAGGTCTCCCGGAGTCTATCCCTTATGCCCAGCTAAATGACACCTGTGAACAGGACCTCCCGATGGCCCTAGGTCTTAAGCGCCAATGCACAGTGGAGAGAGTGCATAGAGTGGGGCCCCTGCAGATTGCGACCTAAGTCGTACCACGAGAGCAGGCCAAATTATCTGGTGAAGGCACACCACCACCTAAATCCCTCCAGGTGATAACGAGATATCTCGACTTTAAAGAAAAGGAGGCCTTGATGCAGGCATTCAGAAGACGCAGGCAACCACTCATGCTGAGAGACTACAAAATAGTCTTGTTCAATGACTATTCTGCTGAAGTGTCAAGAAAACGTAAATGCTTCAATGAAGTTTGCAACCTTCTTTTTAAAAGAAATACCCCTTTCCAACTATTCGATCAGACGACCCTCAAGGTGTTGATGGGGGATGGCTCCACGTCATATTTTAAAGATGCAGACGAAGCGTTACGACAATTCACCACAAGCAGCAAGAGGAATACACCACCCCGTTGCTCAACACCCTCAAGCAAAGGAGAAAGTAATCAGATTTCCCAAGGTTTATCTTCTGAACACATCCCCAGAGTGGTCAAGGAGGTCACCAATGGAGGAACACTATCCACAACCCCTAAAGAAAAGAGGAGATTGTTGTCTGGACCGGGACAATGAAGCAGGATTGACGAACAGACGGCGAAAACACACTCAATACGATTACTGGTCATACGCCGCTTGGGGTCAACCGGATGAGCAGCATTGATTTTAGGGAGGGGGACCTGACTCCCTTTACAACACCCCACCTCTCTCCTTTTTTCTTTTTTCTCTCTAATTTTTTTTACTTTTCTTATCTTCTTCTTCTCTCTCTTCAGGACGTAAGTGAAGGTCGTGAGTAAAAGACAAAAGATAGACCTGGACTGGAAACTTATGATATGCCACTGCGACAAAATCAAATTCAACAGGTCGCGAGGAAGTGAAGGAAGGTTTATTAGCTACATAGGGATTATGGAAGTCCTGTGCCTGATAATGGGACTTAGGTGGGTGGGGGAGGGACTTTAGGAGTTTGGAGCACAAGGTAGAGATCTCGGCTGCACCATACCAGGCTTCTAGGATCTTGGGTTTGTGATTACTTGTTGGATATGTTTGGGGTGAGGGGGGAGGGGAAGACGGGAGAGGGGTGCTGACCAAAATAGGTATTATAAAACAACAGCAAGACAGCGCTAACACGTCATGGGTAATAAAAGATAACGGTTAGAGTAGTGACGTGGAATGTCAAGGACTTGAGGTCTCCAGCTAAACGATTCATGATTAGGGATGAGCGAGTACCGAACTATTCGGACTCGCTATACTCGCAATGAGTAGGTCCCGGCACTCAGTACTCGTTGCGAGTCCGAATACTTTCGCAGTGTATCTATAGATACACTGCGAAAGTACCCTAAAAGTGAATAAAAGTTGTTAAAAATAATAAAATTACATACTCACCAGTCCGACGCCTGCAACGGGACCGTTCCAGAAGACCTGCAATTGCTGGACAACGATCTGTGACTTCCAGCCAATCAGATGGCCGGTAGCGATCTGACCAATCAGATGGTGATACATCACAACTACGTGATCGCTAGCGGCCACCTGATTGGCCAGATTGCATCATAATCTCATAAGATACTCGGAGAGTAGCGAGTACACGAATACCGTTACTATTCGGCGAGCTCCGAAAAGTAGCGAGTATACTCGCTCATCCCTATTCATGATACTACGACAACTAAAAAAATTGAAAGGGGATATTGTTTTGTTAGAGGAAACACACTTAAAGTGAACCTGTCACCTCCATAAAGCCCCCAGGCTATCACTACCTGTCCCTGGACCTTCCTATTAACTACTCTAACTATCCCTTTCTGTCCTAAATGTGCCCTGTGACTGTGTAATAAAACATTGTTATCACTCAATCATTAGTATGATAATAAAAATGCCATAGAGAATGGATGGGATATTGTCAAAAGGAAGATGAGAGTCACCAGACCCAACAATGCAGACGAGCTGAAGGCTCCTATCAAAGCAACCGGGGCTTCCATAACACCTCAGCAGTGGCACAGGTTGATCTCCTCCATGCCACGCCGCATTGATGCAGTAATTCATGCAAAAGGAGCGCCGACTAAGTATTGAGTGTGAGGCACCTCCAGGCCGTGGGGTAGTTGGGGCCGGGCTGGTTCTGTCTCTTTGGGATCACAGTAGTCATGACACGGTCCCGTGGCCTGGGCTCAGTCCAAAAAGGAAGGGGTTATTTAAAAGGGATTTTGTCGTGACGCCACCTATGGTATGTGGTCAGTGGGGACCACAGCTGCTGCAGGACCTCAGGGGATGATGGGTAGCAGCTAAGATGGAATGGCTCTCCATGGGTAATGCCAATCACCGGGGCAGTGTAAATAGTCTATGTGTGGGATACAGGGCGACGGGCACAAGGAATGGACAAACTCACTGTTTTGTAGTTTTCTCAGTCCTTTACTGGAGCAGATGGTAAAAGCTGTCTACAGAGTCTTGAGAGCAACTTAGGATAATTCTCACCCGACCGGGTCTTTGGCTCCCTTACTGCGCTTGCAATTTGGCTCTTGCTGCTGCTTAAGCTTGGCTGCCGGCCCTATCTCATCCTGTGAAGTACCAGTATGACAGGCAACTCAAGTCCTTTACTTATTCCCTGTTCCCGGGTGTCAGTGTTGCTGGAATCTATACGTCTCTGCTTAGTGTGGCTGGGAATCTGGAACCCCCACCGTCCGGTATTGACTGCCAAGATGTATGACCGTGCACAGTCTCGGACTCTGGTGTCCGTTCTATGCACTTTCCTCTGGGGTGAGCACAGAGTTGCTCAGCCTCCCAGGTGTGTTCTTGCTTCTCCTCTCCTCAGACCGTAGCCTTAGGTCTGGAGTTAGTCAGTGGACCTTGAGACGACCTTAGCACAGCTCCTTTAAACTCAGGTCCTCTTCACAGTCCTCCTAGGAACTGAACTTGCTCCTCTCCAGACCAGAATATATAGGGGAGCTCACACTGAACCCAGGTTTGATCTTCCCCTTCTGGCCTGGAGGTGTTGGTGTTGTGTGTGTGTTACCTGATGAGAATACCCTTTGTTGCTGTCTTGGGACACCACCACCCGGGGGCAGTGATGACACTGTGGCACTTTGACCCAAGGGTGCCACAAGTGCATTTACTGTACATAGTGTATTTGGCCAAAATTTATGAGTAAAAAATCATTTTTTCAGTTGGTCTTATGTAATATTCTAATTTTCTGAGATAATGACTTTTGGGTTTTCATTGGCTGTAACCCATCAAGATTAACAGAAATAAACACTTGAAATGGGCAACACAGCAAAAGTCGGGCGTTCGGTCAATGACGCATTACTTGAACGACTTCTTATTTGTGGTCCCGCCGTCATCTGATGCCTGCCGCCTTGCCCTTAATTCTTTTCAAGAATTGTGTGCTGAGTTTGGTGTGCCACTGTCTGCTGAGAAGATGGTCGGCCTGGTCACCCTTATTTCTTTTTTGAGCATAGAAATTGATTCCGTGGCAATGGTTTTCAGACTCCCAGCGGACAAGATCACGGAAATTACCCTGTTAATTGCTGACTTTTGTGCCGCGAGCAAGGTTACCCTAGCACAGATGCAATCCCTGCTTGGAATGCTAGCTTTTGCGTGCAGAGTCATGCCGATGGACCGGATCTTTTCTTGTTGCCTGTGTTTGGTGACTAGAGGTATAAAGGCGGCCAACCATAGGATTCGGCTGACACGTCAGTTGAAGGACCATCTGGCGGTTTGGAAAACCTTTTTGTCCGATTATAATGGCCACACTTGATCCCAGACAGCCGAAGTGTCGAGCTCCGACATCTCCTTGTTCTCCGACACAGCCGGATCCTCTGGATTATCTTCGGTACTCATTGGTGCGCTGCTAACTGGCCTGCAGAATGGCACACAAATGGGTGGTCAAAAAACTTGACCCTTTTAGAATTATTCCCGATAATAGTGGCAATCTCTGCCTGGCCGGACTCTTTCCAGAACCGGAGGCTTTGTTTCTGGACTGACAATTTTAGCGTAGTGCACGCGGTCAATCACCTTTCTTCTTCCTCTGTTCCGGTAATCAAACTCTTGCGTTACCTAGTTTTACAGTGTTTGCAATTGAATGTTTGGTTCAGCGCTAGGCATGTTCCGGGTCTGCATAATAAAATTGCTGATGCCTTGTCACGCTCTCAATTTCAGAAGTTCACGGAGTTGCTCCCATCGGCAGAAGCGGAGGGTTCGGTCTTCCCAGATTCAGTATGGAAGATCCCAGCGAACTCCTGATGCCTATCGTTAGAGCCTCGGTCGCCCCTTCTACATGGAGAGCCTACGGTAAGGCCTGAGGAGAATGGGTGGATCTGGTGGGTCCCGAGGGGAAGGTTGTTGGCAGTGACTAATTTAGAAAATGTACTACGTTATTTAGCCCAGCTGCGGGCTTCTGGCTTACCTGGGCCCGCTGCAGAAAACCGGCTTTCAGGCTTAGTCTTTCATTTCAAATTGAGAGGTTAGGAGGATGCTATGAAGCATTTCTTAATTTCACAGGTCTTGAAGTGGTTGAAAGAGGGAGCAGCGTACCCCTGACCAGCGGCGACCAATATCTTTCGAGTTTCTTAGTCGTTTATTAGATGTGTTGCCCTCGGTATGTGACTCGGATTATGAAGCTACATTATTTTCCACCGTTTTCCATGTTTTGGCGCCTGGCGAGTAAGCGAGTTGGTACCTAGATCCCCAGCGGGCGTAGGCTGGCTACACGTGAATGACATCACAGTTTGCATACAAGGGTTGCGGATAATGACTACGCCATTCTAAGACGGATCAAGCAGGCCAGGGAGTTTGGTTCCCCCTTTCTTCGATCCCGGGCCCGGTTTGCCCTTATACGCTGATTCAACGGTATGAGGTGATTATGGTAGAGAGTGCAAAGTTTTTCGCGCATGCCGACGGTTTCCCAGTAGGGATAGGCGAATCTACTCGCTACTATTTGGGACCTGCTCGAATAGTAGGGGACTCAGGGGACTCACTACTCGCCGAGTTTCCTTAGGAATTACTCGGGGGTAGAGAGTCCCTGTACTTTTGCAGTGTATCTATACAGATACACTACAAAAGTACCGTAAAAGTTAATCTAAGGGGTTAAAAACAATAAACATTCATACTCACCTTCTGTGGGGCCTGTACCTTATGTACCGGGACCGGTACCGAAGACCTCCGGACGTCACAAGACCTCACATCACCGGGAGAAGATGGGCTGAAGGACCTGTGAGATTTCAGCCAATCAGCATGCGGCTAGCGGTCACATGGGTTTGTCACGTGGCCGCACTTCCAGCCAATGAGTGATCTGGCCAATTTGATTGGCTGGCAGTGCGGCCACGTGACAAACCCATGTGACCGCTCTGCCGCATGCTGATTGGCTGAAATCTCACAGTTCCTTCAGCCCATCTTCTCCCGGTGATCTGAGGTCTTGTGACGTCCGGAGGTCTTCGGTACCGGTCCCGGTACATAAGGTACAGGCCCCATAGAAGGTGAGTATGAATGTTTATTGTTTTTAACCCCTTAGATTAACTTTTAGGGTACTTTTGTAGTGTATCTGTATAGATACACTGCAAAAGTACAGGTTACTATTCGGATTCGCTGGACTCGTAACGAGTACCGAGTCTCGGACCCGGACTCGTTAGAGTCCAGTGATTCCGAGTAGTAGGATTCGCCCATCCCTATTTCCCAGTCATCGTGCATCAATTTCAGTTTGTCCTTAAGAGTGCGTTGTGGGCCATTGGTTGCTCCCCTAGCAATTTCGGAACTCACTCGTTTCGCATCGGTGCGGCGACGGAGGCCTTGCACGCCGGTCTGCCGGATGTTATGATTAGGTGTGTCGGCCGTTGGAAGTCCGATTGCTTCAGGAGATATGTGAGGCCTGACTTGCTATAATAGGGTGCCCTGTATTTACTTTGATTTGTTTATTGTTTTAAAAAAAAAAAATAAAAAAAAAATGAGACTGTAGATGTGAGCCGATGTGGAGTTAAACCTGTAGTTATTCCTCTTTTCAAGGCTGTTCGTGTATGGTTACCTTGATTCCTCCCTTTCGTCATGTTTTACCGTAGGTGTAGACGCCGTGAGGTGTGATGAAATTGTTTTGGGGATATGTACTGATTTTGTTTTTCTTCTAGATGATGTTCGTCCAAATGTATGGATACTGGTCCATTCTTACTTCTTCTGTGCTGCCTAACGAGTTGAGACACGCCCTGGTGGACAAGCATTGGGGTTTCATCACGTCAGCATTAATTGGAGGGGCATCAGGGGTCTGGTTTGGGCGCAGGTGTTGCCGGAAGTGATAAGGATCTCCAGGGTTGCCCCCGGCCCTGTCGTCCTGGTTATCCACGCCGGGGGAAATGACCTGGTTCATTTCCGTCTAGGTGAATTGTGTACTCTGATTCGAGCGGATTTGGACAAGTTTCATAGTTTTTTCTCAGAGTTGGTCTTGGTGTGGTCCGAGGTCGTCTCCCATGTGGTTTGGCGGGGCGCCAGGGATGGGGTGGCCCTTGAAAGGTTCCGCAGGATCTTAAATAATAGGATGGCTTAGTTTGTAGCTTTTAAAGGGGGTATATCCATCCGGCATTTCTAGCTTGAGACGTACACTAGCCGTCTTATGCTCCGTGACGGGGTTCATCTAAATGACATTGGCCTGGACATTTTTATTTCTGGGCTACAGGACGGTATTGAGCAAGCCTTTCGTTCTTTTGTGTTGGGGGGGTTCGCAGCTCAGGCTTTGGCCTTCGGTTCTCCGTGGCGGAGAGAATGACATGGGAATAAGTCTGCCTGTGCTGGATGGCCAGTGACAGAACACTTATCTTCTTGTAGATAAAAGGCGCGTTTGTTGCCTACATTGGGCTTCAGCCAACTTTATAACAATTTTTCCACTAAAAGAGTATAATTGAGTTGGATATTTTGAGACCTCTCAATTAAAGAGTTATAACGTTTATTGTTGACTGAGTGTTATTGTTCGGCCTGGGTACGGTGGGTCTTGCTAGTCTATCATATAGATTGTGAACTACAATGAGTACAGTGAGAGGAACAGCAGCAGGGAGCAGTGCACAATCAGAGCCTCTCTAACCGGTCTCCTCTCAGCCAAGCAGAGTTGCAATTTCTCCCTCCAGATAGGACAACTGAGATTCCTGCGTGATGGGTTAAAACAGCAGTAAACTCTGGCTACAACAGTGGGTAAGTTCTGCTGTGTATTGTATGGTGCTGTCCGAGTGCAGCTGCATACAATACACAATGATAGGGAAACAAGTGCTGATCAGATCATCACAGATTTAACTCTTGCTGATGGGGCTCCCCTTCCTCTTCAGCCCTGTACAGCTGAATCACCTGCACAGGCAGTGTGTCCATACCTGGCATTCAACAACTGAAAGTATGATGACGGGAGGTGGGTGGAGTCCAGTGCCGGAACTGGCATTCAAGTGTATTCTGCTACTGTAATCAACTGAAAGTGTGATGATGGGCAGCAGGGGGAGGGGCCTGACTCCGAAACCGACACCAAGCCCTCATGACTCATTGGCCCCAGTGGCATGCCACTGGTCCCATTTTTAACTACTTCTGTCCCAGCGGTCTGTTGCTTGGCAGACTTAACCTTTCACTCAGTTCTATAGAAATAAGACTCTACATAAGAGTAAAAAGAAAGCCATTGATGTCTTAAGGCAGGTGGTTAGTACTGCAGCCGACAGGGAAATTAATACTTGTTACCACAGGAAAACTTTGCAGAATTACAAACATTACACAAATATGATTGATTTCTTCATGGCAAATGTGACAGCCCTTCCACCTGGAGGAATATCTGTTAGAAGCTACAAAAGACTTAAGACTATGGCCACTGCCCTACTGGAAGGTGAACCTATGCCCCAAACATAGTGCAAGAGTCACAATGGAACGATATAGATCAAGGCAAATTAATGTGTGTGAAGGGACTGCCACAGTCCAGACCTGAATCCCATTGAGAATCTGTGGCAAGACTTTAAAATTGCTGTTCACAGATGGTCTCCATGCAATCTCACTAAGCAAGCGCTATGTTACAGAGAAGAATGGGCAAAAATACTAGCCTCTATATGTGCAAATTCATCTGGAGACATACACCAAAAGACTTGCAGTAGTAACCACAGCAAAAGGTAATCCTACAAAAGTATTAAATCAGTGGGACTGAATACAAATGTACATCACAATTTTTAGATGTATATTTTCTTATATTTAGAAAACTATTTCCATTACACTTCACAAATATTTGTTGCTTTGGGTTGGTATATCGCATAAAAAAAATACATTTAGATTTGTTCACGCAAGATAAAAACATGTTGAAAAGTTCACAAGGTATGCAAATTACCTTTATACCTGCATGTGTATAGTACTGTTCTAAGTTAGGTTTCATTTTTGTGAATGAAGTAGTTCCTGTCATGATGTCCACATTGCCTGTGTTTGTTCTAGGTTTGTGGAGACTGTCAGCCTGGGCTGGCTCTGTGCCGCAATCACCCGAATCAGCTCAAAAAATTAGACCTCTATTTAATCAAGCTTGCAGTTATGCTCAGTGTCAATTGTACATTTGCTTCTGACTGTGTGGACTTGATCTCCCTGTAAATCTCTGCTTGTGACCTGACTCCTCTTTCCTCTTACCTAATACCTTTGTATTCTGTTTTTGTCTCTCAGGTTTCCTGACTTTGGCTTGAATTGGATTTCACTTCTGACCACCCCTTGTTGTACTGTGCCATTTCATGGACCTGACCTCGGATTGTTTTTACCACTCTTGACCAGCATCACAGTTTCCTTTGTAAATTGAAACGTAACAAAGACCCCTTTACCAGCACCTTTCCGTCGATATATGCTCTGGGTCTCACATTACAATGTTATGCCAGGTGAGCCCAGCAGCTAATCAACGACCACTTGTGAGCTTATGCAATCTGACTTCTTCTGTCTGTCTGAAGGCCCAGTTACACATACAGATAACATTGTTCGCAGATCTCTGGTTGCAGTGAAATCATGGACACATTGTTACATTTGTATACGGCCACAAAATGGAACAATGTGTCCATGATTTCACTGCAACCAGAGATCTGCGAATAATCTCTGCACAATTATCTGTGTGTGTAACTGGGCCTTGAGGTTCATGCCTTCAGATGAATCTCGGAAAAGCAGAAGTAGTAAGCCCAACGCAATAGCAGTGGTTTATGCAGACTTTATGTGGCATAACAATATCAAGTGAGGCCCGAGAGATCCAGTGCAGACATAGCTGGAACAGCACTGGTATTAGGTGAGTATATGATATTTTTATTTTACAAGGGGGATGATTTAGTTTAAAAAGAGGTTGTCCAGGTAGTGGACAACCCTTTTTTAGTATACTACTTTTACTTCTGTTTAATGTGTCTGTTCATTATGATCCCTCCAAAAGTATTGTTAATGGCCCAATTAATATATTTATATATATATATATATATATATATATATATATATATATATATATATAAATATATTAATTGGGCCATTAACAATACTTTTGGAGGGATCATAAAGGAATAAAGGTTACAAACCTATTATTATGAGTTATATATCGTTTCCCTATAAAGAAAACATATACACCGCTGTGTGGGCAATGTTTTCCCACTTCCAAAATGGCGTATGAGGCTTCGGTGGTTCTGAGCATGCTCAGTGTGAAGCCTGGGTGGAACAGGTTACACTGAGCATGCACGGCCGTATCCAATAGTAGAGGGCGGTGATCTCGGCCAATGAGGTACAGAGCTGGAATCACATGTCACAATGAGGAAATGGAGGCTAATGGAGACAGCTCTGTTTGTACAACATTACTGTGTATGTGAGTCCCATATGTTATACTAATGCTAATGTTCTTATTTTCACACAGGTGCACTGCACCTTATTAAGGGACTGAAGTCTTTTATTACAGCAACGCAGCACTTTTATATGCACTAATAGCACCTATATGATTGCACTTTATATATGTATATGTCAGTTTATTTGTACACAAATTAATAATGATTTTATGGATATTTTATCGTTATGGTCTTAAAGAATTAATGTTAATTATGTAAATTTGTGAGCTATATAAACCCACTGTGAATGCCTGAACTTTGTACTTGAGAAAGGTGCCTAGTGCACCGAAACGTCGTGCCACATGGGCTCTGAATAAAAAATAGACCCTTTATTCACCTGAACTGGAGTGCTGCCTGTTTTCATTGATTTATATATATATTTATTTATTTTTTTATTGTATACTTTTTTTTTTTTTTTTTTTTTTTAAAAAGGGGACCGAAATATAATGTAGTTGATTATACATTTGCTGAATGAAAATCCAACATATTTTATTGTGGTGTAGAGATCATTTATTGTCATTCTTTTAAACACAAATTGCAGAACACATGGTACAAAATACAGTAATACAATACTATGAAATACAACTTACAATAAGGAAATCCTTTTAAACAAAACAATATTTCATATACAATGTATTATATTCATATTGTAAGGTATGCCACAATATCTCCCACACAATAAACATTGAAGGCCCCGTTGCAATGGGCAACATCGCCGGCAACTCCCGGGAGCGTGCACGTTTTTGGGCGCTCTCCAACTTCGCTGATGAGCTGTCAGACGAGGAGACATCGCCGGCAACTCATCAGCGATGTTGCTAGCAACTATCGCTGCCAGGGTTAAACTCAACCCTGGCAGCGATCCTTAACATGGGAGTAAGCCAGCAACATTTCTGTTGCCGCGTCAGACCGGGCGATGCAGGTAGATCGCCTGAGCAACATCGCCAGGTTTCACAACATTGTTAGGAAACAAGGCAATGTTGCTGAAGCAATTATCGCCGTTGAAATGACCCTGTTATGCAGGGCAACTCACCAGCGATGTTGCCGCAACTTGGCCACGCCCCTCATCTGCCGGAGATGTTGCCCCGTGTAATGGGGCCTTGAGACATATGACATATGAGTCAGATACATGAGCCCCAATTCATCATTGTTTGCATAAAGGTTATTGCACAATTCGTATGTGCGCAAACATTTTGCAACCTTTGTGTTGTTGTGGCAGTCACAACTATTCTCAGGCACCTTTTGTAGAAAGTGAGATTAGTTGGGAGGTAATATAGTTGTGGCTGACAAATTCATCATAATTTATGTTATAAAAGTTGCATAAATTATGAAAGAAATGTGGTCCATTCCCCAGTAACACTCACATTTCAATACATTTCTTGCAGGCGGTGGATTATCGCAGCTGATAGACTAACCAAATTCTTTAAGAAGTGCACCCTTCTTAATGAATATGGTGTATTTTACTCCAGTGTAATCTTCAACAAGCCTGCCCTGCAAGACATCAATCTTGATAATTCAGGGTGCAGTCTTTGATACAATAAGCATATGCCATCTTTAAGCATCTTGTTGTAGTAGTCTTACTAAATTGACAAAGAATTGACCTACATTGACAGTGGAGCACTTTGAAAGTGCATTTCATTATTTTACTTTATTTTGCTTATCTTGTAAAGATGCTGTGTGTTGCAGCCTTTACTATGCTGCAGAGCTGAATTCATAATTCTGCTGTGTGTTGTCTGGTGCCACTGCCAATCAGCTCAGTTGCACAGCTCTGTCAAATGCACAATGGCCACAATGCCCACCCTGTTAATTCGAGTAGGAATGGATGTAGTGTACCAGGCTGTAGCCACTGTACAGTTGGTAGAGTTGTGCTACCAATCTGGTATCAAAGAATTATCCTAATGATATGCCATTCATATAAAACTACCAGACAATCCCTTCAAAATCTGATGCCCTATGCTGGTTATGCTGGTACTGTATAAACCAGCAGATTTTCAGCTAGCTACAATAGGCATTATTGTACATTCACAGGCAGCAGATCTATACATACTTAGTATACTGTGTGTGA
Organism: Allobates femoralis; assembly: GCA_033576535.1. Classification (NCBI taxonomy): domain Eukaryota; kingdom Metazoa; phylum Chordata; class Amphibia; order Anura; family Aromobatidae; genus Allobates; species Allobates femoralis. The sequence goes on from JARQOC010000003.1 coordinate 644,862,039, forward strand.
TAGCTAAGAACTTATATACGGTTATCTAATTTACAGGACTTGATTTGTCTATGATGATGGACGTTAGTAACTTTATTTTTTTTATCAGATTACCTCTTCGTTGGAAACATGTTGGGGGGAGTTATTAAGTTAGGTGTCAGAAGGACGGGTCTGCTTTGAAATAAGCCATAGTACTGCACCTGTACTTTCATGCATTTATAGGAGTTATTCGCTTTTATATATGAAGTAGGACCAAGTTGGGTGGGGGTGGGTGTGGGGGGATGGGTAGGGGGGGGGGGTTTACTTTTCAATTGTATGCTATTTTCTATCATACGTACTACCTCGGTAGTTGACATTGTATTTTTCTATGGTTTTGTTATTCAATAAAAACTATCTGATTTAAAAAAAAAAAGTTAGGAGTCAGAATCCTGGGGCAATTTGAGCTAAAAAAAAAAAATATTTTTCATAACTTTCTCCATATTTATTATGTGTTTTAGACACTTTCAATCACTGTTTTAGGTACATTTTGAAATTGTTTAAGTTTGCAGTGAGTATTAAAGATGTTTTCCACTATTTGGCCAAACCTTGTCATTCACTATGTTTCCCCCATGTAAAACGTTTACAGCCTATACTCCCCTCCGATTCTGGCACCACGCCAGCAATGTCAGCTTGTGGTCTCCAATGATTTTCTGCAGGACATGTGTAACATTGTTCAGTCACGTGAGCTCTGCAGCAAATCAGTGGCCACTTAACTCCTACTTCACTCAGACAATACGGACATCTGGAGGAAGTCACGGAGCAGCAGCTCTCGTCTTCCGGATTACAGCTTTTTCCGAAGAAAGTGAGAGTAAAGCGGACGGTGATTTGCTGCAGGGCTCACATTACCTAACAATGTCACGTGAGCAATGGGAGACAAGGTGTAGTCAACGCGGGCACCTGAGGATGCTTTTATTTTACATGGGGAAAATATGATTGAGAATTGGTTGTCCAAGTAATGGACAATTTGTTTAATTATTGGGTCCCTGAAACTTGAAAAATGTCCTTGAACTTGAACAAGAGCAGATTTAAAAACTGTTGACATTTTGGAGGAGGGAAAGAATTTTAGAGGAAATATTTCTGCTTATTTCACGCATTCTACTAGTTAAAATCAACGGTTGTTCTCAGTCATAATGCTCAGTCTTCAGTACATAATTGAACATTATGGTGACAGTGGGTGAGAACAGCAGTTTTAGCTATATTTAAGTAAAGGCATTAAAAAAAATGTAATTGGAGATTCGCTTTTGGGTATGTGCACATGGCATCTTTAAACTCAGGTGAATCAGCCAAGATTTCAAGCAGATGATGCTTCTATGCTTTGTTGTTTCTTCAATGGTTTCCTTAGCAATTATCTAGTGGTTTTGACCATTGGTGGGACTTTTTTTTTTTTAGGGTTTTCCCATGGTTTTTGTGATGTCTTTTACTGTCCTATGCCATTTTTTTTTTTGCTTCCCTGAACAATAAAGAGACAGCTTGTGTTTTTTTTTTTTTAAAGGACTACTGTCAGTAGGTTGTTGCCAGCTCATCTGAGAGCAGCATGATGTAGGCAAAGAGACCCAACGATGTATCACTTGATTTACTGAGTGGAGCGGTTCTGGCACATTGTTTTTAGATTTAGGAAAGCAGTAGAGATCAGAGAGTTGCCCCCACACACACCAGGCTCTATAGGTACAAAGTCTATAGACAGAGTGGTGCTAATCAGAGCAGGGTGTTGTAAAACGGCACATGAGGCAATGATAAGGTCCAGGTGCTAACACAATCTTTGCAAGCAAACAACACAATGGACCTTGAAAGAGGGGTATCACTGAATTCTCTGTGCTAACCTTTACAGAATGCGGTCTTCAGATTACAAAACAAAAACCTTCTGACAGATTCTCTTTAGGCAAAAATAATAGCACAAAGTACGCAGGTCTCTTTCAGGCATCTTTTGTACATTCCCATTGACTTGCATTGTAACGTACAGAGCTAGAGGAATTGACATCTCTTTATTTAACCTTTTGTTTTCTGGTAGGTTTTTAAGGCAGCTTGCACAACGGAGTCCTCCTGAAAAAGATGATGTGTGTACATACCCTTCTAAGGGGTTTTCATAGTAGATTTTGCTATGCCAGCACTAATTGATGTATTGTTTTGTATTTTTAGTATGACTGTGTAGACCATTTAAAGATAAACTAGGCAATCACTTTATAACCACACAGTGCAGCTTCATCTATGAAAAATTGTATATAGAGGTTCTTTCTAGAGCTGCATTGGGTCATGACGATCCACTTACAGCTCATTAGCCTCCACTGTATTCTCTAACTAGAGCACCTACTCTGTCCGATTTGAATGTAATATTTTTGGTTACATGGCTGCTGACCTGTCAATCCACCTGGGGAGGGTGGTGGTAGTTGGGAAATATAGCAGAGCCTAAGGAGCTGTAAGTGCATCGTCCGGCCCCAATACACTTCCAGACTGAACTGCAAAATGAAATTTCTTACTGCTGAAACAGCACTTTGAGATCATTAAGGGATCCACTGGTTTATCGTTTCATGGGCTACATGGTTATATTGATGGATTTTGGGAGATTGAAAGATTCTGCAAGGATCCCTTTAAAAGATTGGAGTCCATGTTTTACTGCCATACTTCATTATTATAAAGTGCAATAACGATTACAATAAGAAAGAACATCGTACAGTAGTCTAGCTGACAAAACATAAGACATGAGGCCACTATTGTAAACATGACTATGTAATTGTTTTTCTCTCACTTAAAAATATAGGCTCTCGATTTCAGCAAAATGCATATTTTAATGAGCCATAGACATATAAAAAAGGATTCAGTCAGCACATTTCTTCATATGGAAGTGGTGGTATGGCGGTGCAAGCGCTTATTCTCAAATAGAAATTATATCTTTTTTGTAGAGCTCTGATGCGGCAGTCTGCTAAATCTGGTGGAGAAGCCATATGTAAATTATACTGGAAGTGCACTGGGCGTACGTCATAGCACTTGGACGGCTGCTTCAATAGGCAATGACACACCCTATCAGGATCTGGCTTCTATTGTACATTTCTTAACACTAATACATAAGATCTCTACAAAAAAAATATAATTTCTGTTGAGGATAAATGCCTAGACAACCATACCACTACTTCCATAAGTAAAAATGTGCAGAGAGGTTCCCTTTAAACTGATGACATAATGTTGTAGTTACACATAGCCTTTTTTAAGGGTTTATAACACTGATATAATTTTTTATTTTGCTTTTATAAAATAATGAAGTTGTAGTTGTACTGAAATCCATTAACCTGGATTTCCTAATAATAATTAGCCATATCTTGCGATCTTGATGGAGCCATGCAAAGTTCCCATGACTGTATATTGGAGACTGTAATATTAGTGGTAAAAAAAAAAATCAACATGTATGCTGCTTGCCTTGTGCAGACATTAAAGTCCTGTATGTGAGCTTGTTGTATGAGCTGCTCATATTTGGAATCTATAGTGTTAATAACCTGCAGCCTTTCCAAACTTTCTAGTGTCCGAGTAGGGAAATAAACAACCTTTCTCTTGGTAAATTCCTTGAACCACATTGAGCCGAAACAAAGCTTGAGAAATGTTATGTCTTTTATCCTTGAGACCCTTCTGTATAGCCTGTAAAATATAATAAGTTTAATCAATAGGTGTAAAAAATGTAATCATAATACATTCATTCTCCATAGACAAACATTGGTAGTATGGATTGTATAGTATGGGCTGTACTGGACAGCTGTTTCACACATGAGACTATATGGTTGTGACAGCTGCGCACATTTGCAGGTAAAAAGCTGTGCTCCTGTAACAATGTAATTTTTAAAAAATCAATTAAAACACGGATTGCTTATGCTAACGTTTTACATGGATGCAACATTGCAGACTCGGTTAACTCATTCACGACATCAAACGTACATGACAGTTGATGTTTTAAGTGGGTGTACAAAGCGGGCTCAAGGAGCGAGTGCTCCCCATACTCGGCAGGTAATGGCTGCATATCAAAGCCAGTACCAACCACTATTAATTGTGTGTGGAGCAGTACTACTCCTGTGACTGTTACATAGTTTTTAAGGTTGAAGGAAGACTTTAAGTCCATCTAGTTCAACCCATAGTCTAACATGTTGATCCAGAGGAAGGCAAAAAAAAACCTGTTAAAAAAAACCTGTTAACCTGTTAAATCTCACTGTCAAACTCTGCCTGCAGGATTTAACATGCTCCGGCATAGATTAAACACAGAATTTCCATATAAATGAAAGTGAGAAGCCCCGTAAGGGGTTCCCACTTTATGAAGCTACTCAAACAATTCAATAATACAGAAAGAAAATTAGTAACGGCTTCAATTTTGCATTACTACACAATTTAATTGTTTTAATATAAGGATCATGGACAAGAAAGAGGGTGTAAAGTGCTCATGTGCTGGGTGTCTACAGCAGGATAATACATTTACATAGGAGAAACCCACTGAAATCACAGTTTACAGGTCTAGATCCATAGCATATTAGTGCACTATTTCCAAGGTTTACAGAATGTGAAATACCAAGTAACAATGGCAAATAACAATATTGCTCACAGCAAGTTACAATTTACATCAATTAGGTTCACATTCATATGTATAAAACAAAGTGCAAGTGCTTAACAGGAATCACATAGACTCATTACCTCGGGTAATAATAGGGCATAGTCCTATATCAAGAGTAAAGCATGTTACTAGAATTCACTCAGGACATCCCAGAGCAAAGCACACAACAGGGGAAGACCAGGCAGAAGGACCCCAATGCGTTTCGTGACCTGGTCAATACCTGTGGTCACTTCATCAGGGGATACATAGCACTGTCCCACCCCGCATTATATGCCGCATACCTCATTTGGTGCCAATCCGCCCATGAACTCGTCAAGCTGCTCCACAGTGCTGTCTGAGGTATATTGATGACTTCTTTATTTTATGGCAGGACAATGTGGAGCAGCTTGATGAGTTCATGGGCGGATTGGCAGCAAATGAGGTTAATATTAGACTAACATATAAGTCTGATACCTGCAAGGTTGACTTTCTAGATGTCTGTATGGAGGTCAATGATGACGGCATCATGCAGACAGATGTTTTCCGAAAGTCAACAGCAGTGAATTCCCTCTTGCATGCCAATGTTTGCCCATGAGCAAACCACCATTTGCGCCGTCCCTACTGGCCAGTTTCTCCAGATGAAGCGCATCTGCTCACCCGGAGAATTGTTTGAGAAACAAGCCCTTGATTTGAAAGAATGGTTCAGACAGAAGGGGTACAGTAACAGGTCAATTAAAAGGGCCTATTTGCTTGCCAAAAATACTCCACGTGATGCATTACTCTATGGTGTGAAAACTAAGGCTGAGACAGATTCTGCCCAGCCTATTCATTTTACGTCCATTTGTAACCAGGAGTGGGATGCATCATGTGGAATTCTCAGCAAGCACTGGCTGATCCTGCTGTCCGACCCATTTTTGAGGGACTCTTTGTCTGAGCGACCCTTTATGACCGCCAGACGTGCATGTTGGCGCTCTTTAGAGAGCCAGCCCACATGCAGGGATTGGCCGGCAGACCACTGCAATGCCACAGCCCTGTTAGTTTACTATCAAAAAGAGACCCATAAGGGACCACGGGATATCTTTAAAATCTCAATACTTTATTAAGCAGCTTATAAAAAAAGCATAGCTTTGCAATTTAATCACAACTATAAAGAAAAACAATACCATAAATCACTGAGAAACAGAATACATGTTATATTGAAAGGGTACGAAAGAATGGTCAGAATATTGTGTCAAGTACCACAGGGCTCACAAGGAGAAAACCATACTGAGTTCAACTGGTACAATCAAGGATTCCTTTTTTGCATATTCGCTTGACACCTGACCTCCAATGAAAGTAAGGATAGAACAACATCTATGGGGGAGTCATGTCTGAGTCTTTTCCATTTTTTAACCACCGTGTGTATTAAATGCCGATTGGCTACCCACAGAATACCATTATCACTGCCTATATGCTACATATGCATAGGTGATGATAAACAATGGTTCCTCCAGTAGGTTAGCTAAACTCAGTCACCACCACCATCCCTATCCATAAGGAGTCTATTCCCTTTCCTTAACTTGCTCAGGTGCCAGCACAAATCAAATAAAGGACTGGTTACTCAATTGTCTCACATCAGATCAGTACCAACCTCAGTGGTTAGAGCTCCAATCACCCCGACGGCGTTTCGTCTGGTGAGACTTCTTCAGGGGGTCAGTGCGCCCTGTTAGTTGTGGCATTGCAGTGATTGGCCGGCCTGCACAGCGTGACCGAGCCTTTATAAGACCCGGCCGCGCTGTGCTCTGCACACAGCCATCCAGACAGTGAGTGTAGGGACAGTGTCTGCTGCTGCTTAGGGACAGATTTGTGGCCCTCATAGGTAGATCCGAAGCAGGGCTGCAAACTGCTGCTGACCACAACAGTCCTTCTCAGGACTAATCTAGGAGGATATAGGCAGGGTGATCCAGATCGGAATCCAAGCTTTTCTGTGACCATAACAGTACTTACTAGCTTGATACAGGTTAGGGACTAAAATCCTACTCTCCTGTGAGCTGAACAGTCACCAGACTGGTGTACTTACTACCTTGATACAGGTTAGGGACTAAAATCCTACTCTCCTGTGACCAGAACAGTCACCAGACTGTTGTACTTACTACCTTGATACAGGTTAGGGACTAAAATCCTACTCTCCTGTGAGCTAAACAGTTACCAGACTGGTGTACTTACTACCTTGATACAGGTTAGGGACTAAAATCCTACTCTCCTGTGAGCTGAACAGTTACCAGACTGGTGTACTTACTACCTTGATACAGGTTAGGGACTAAAATCCTACTCTCCTGTGACCAGAACAGTCACCAGACTGGTGTACTTACTACCTTGATACAGGTTAGGGACTAAAATCCTACTCTCCTGTGATCTGAACAGTTACCAGACTGGTGTACTTACTACCTTGATTCAGGTTAGGGACTAAAATCCGACTCTCCTGTGACCAGAACAGTCACCAGACTGTTGTACTTACTACCTTGATACAGGTTAGGGACTAAAATCCTACTCTCCTGTGAGCTAAACAGTTACCAGACTGGTGTACTTACTACCTTGATACAGGTTAGGGACTAAAATCCAAATCTCCTGTGACCTTAACAGTGACCAGACTGTTGTACTTACTATCTTTATACAGGTTAGGGTCTAAAATCCTACTCTCCTGTGAGCTGAACAGTTACCAGACTGGTGTACTTACTACCTTGATACAGGTTAGGGACTAAAATCCTACTCTCCTGTGATCTGAACAGTTACCAGACTGTTGTACTTACTACCTTGATACAGGTTAGAGTCTAAAATCCAAATCTCCTGTGACCTTAACAGTGACCAGACTGTTGTACTTACTATCTTTATACAGGTTAGGGTCTAAAATCCTACTCTCCTGTGAGCTGAACAGTCACCAGACTGGTGTACTTACTACCTTGATACAGATTAGGGACTAGAATCCTACTCTCCTGTGATCTGAACAGTGACCAGACTGTTGTACTTACTATCTTCATACAGCTTAGGGTCTAAAATCCAAATCGCCTGTGACACGAACAGTCACCAGAATGTTGTCGCTGTATACAGGCAAAATGCGCAAGGGCGTTGGCAAGAGCGTTGGCAAGGAACAAGGAAGTGAACGTGATGGTGGTGCAGGCAGAGGCCGAGGTCGTGTGCAAGCACTAATTTCGCAACAACAAAGGGGCACATCTACTCGCTCACACGTCCTGTCCCAAATTCTTGGGGCCCACAGCAGTACACCGCTCTTGAACCAAGACCAGTGTCAACAGGTTGTTACTTGGATAGCGGATAATGCTTCAAGTCAGATTGGCACCTCCACAAACACCCTGTCTTCCACACGGTCAAGTGTCAGTAGCCGTGATACTGCACCGCACATTTCCCAACCTGATCCTCCTTCCTACCACCAGGCCGAGTACACGTCCACGGACATTACTGATCCCACACTTGGACACTCGGAAGTCCAGAAGTGTGTACCCATGGGTGAGTGGAGGTACATGGCAAATTCCCATAACAAAATTTAAATTCCGCTGTCATTTGTGTGTGGTGTGGTGAAGTCTGTCCCAATCCAACCCTTCTTTATCTTGATCAGAGTCAGCCTGTCAGCATTGTCAGTTGACAGGCGGGTGCGTTTATCAGTAATGATTCCACCTGCGGCACTGAAAACACGCTCTGACAAAACGCTAGCGGCAGGGCAGGCCAGGACTTCCAAGGCATAGAGAGCCAATTCATGCCACGTGTCCTGGTTGGAGACCCAATAATTGTAAGGCACAGAGGAATCTCGCAGTACAGTTGTTCGATCTGCAAGGTACTCCTTCAGCATCTGGCCAAACTTAGCATTTCTTGTGGCACTACCACGCACCTCACGGGCTGTGGTACGTGAGGGGCTGAGAAAACTGTCCCACATCGTAAAGACTGTTCCCCTACCTCTGGCGGATTGGACTTGTGCCTCTCTCGGCCGTACTCCTTGGTTGTCCACCGATTCCTGACCTATGCCGCTAGCGTTTTGTGAGGGGAATGCTTTGCCTACTTCCGTTACTATGGCCTTCTGGAACTGCTGCATTTTGGCTGACCTCTCCGCTTCAGGAATGAGAGACATAAAGTTCTCCTTGTAGCGTGGGTCTAAGAGTGTTGCCAACCAGTACTGATTGTCGGCCAAGATGTTCTGAACGCGAGGGTCACGAGCCAGGCAGCTTACCATAAAGTCAGCCATGTGCGCCAGACTCTTAACAGCCATCACTTCAGTATCCAGACCAACACGATGACTGAACATGCTGTCCTCCTCCTCCTCATCTCCCCTGTCCTCTGGCCAGCCACGCTGAATCGAGGGTATGACTGGTGTGCATGTCATATCCTCAATTTGGCCAGAGAGTTGCTCCATGTCTTCATCCTCCTCCTCGTCATAGTCCTCCACTGCACGTTGTGATGACATGAGGTTGGGCTGTGTGTTATCACCCACACCCACTACAGTTTCTTGCTCCAAGTCATCGCGCTCCGCCTGCAATGCATCATCTTTGTTTTTCAGCAGAGACCGTTTTAGAAGGTAGAGTAGCGGTATGGTGACGCTAATAATGGCGTCATCGCCGCTCACCATCTTGGTGGAGTCCTCAAAGTTTTGGAGGACGGTACATAGGTCGGACATCCATCTCCACTCCGGAGGTGTTATGTGTGGAGTTTGACCCATTTCCCGACGGCTTAGGTGATGCAGGTAGTCAACAACTGCCCTCTTCTGCTCACATATCCTGACCAACATGTGCAGAGTTGAATTCCAACGGGTGGAGAAATCACACACCAGTCTGTGGGCCGGAAGACGCAAACGGCGCTGAAAGCCGGCAAGGCCGGCTGAAGCAGCAGGTGACTTGCGAAAATGGGCAGACAGGCGGCGAACTTTTACCAGCAGATCAGACAGCTCTGGGTATGATGTAAGAAACCGCTAAACCACCAGGTTGAGCACATGGGACACGCATGGAACATGCGTCAGCTGGCCTCGCCTCAAAGCTGCCACCAGGTTCCGGCCATTGTCACACACGACCTTTCCTGGCTTTAGGTTCAGAGGTGTGAGCCAGTGATCTGCCTTCTGTTTCAGAGCTGTCCACACCTCTTCTGCATTGTGGGGTTTGTCACCTATGCAGACTAGCTTCAGCACAGCCTGTTGCCGCTTCGCAGAGGCAGTGCTGCAGTGCTTCCAGCTTGTGACTGGTGTGGAGGGTACAGTGGATGAGGATGCGCAGGAGGAGGAGGCTGAGGAGCATGACATTCCGGAGCTGTAGAGTGTCGGTGAAACCCTGACAGAGGTAGGGCCTGCAATCCTTGGTGTGGGAAGGACGTGTTCCATCCCTCGCTCAGACTGGGTCCCAGCTTCCACAATATTAACCCAGTGTGCCGTCAAGGAGATGTAGCGGCCTTGCCCACAAGCACTTGTCCACGTGTCTGTGGTTAGGTGGACTTTGGCTGAAACAGCGTTGTTCAGGGCACGTGTGATGCTTTGGGACACGTGGTTATGCAATGCGGGGACGGCACATCTGGAGAAATAGTGGCGGCTGGGGACCGAGTAACGTGGGACAGCAACCGCCATCAGGTCGCGGAATGCTTCCGTCTCCACCAGCCGGAAAGGCAACATTTCTAGCGCTATGAGTCACGAAATGTGAGAATTTAGGACTGTGGCATGTGGGGCGTTGGCAGCGTATATGCACCTGCGTTCAAAGGTTTGCTGAATGGATAATTGAACGCTGCGCTGGGACAAGGACGTGCTTGATGGTGGTGTTATTTGTGCGTGGGCAACTTCAGGTGCAGGGCCGGAGGCTTGTTTGCGGCCAGCATGGACAGGGGATTGGCTCGCACGCACAGCACACGAAGACGTAGCAGTGACATCAGCAAGCAACGCTCCTCGACTCTGTTGTACTTCCCACAAAGTCGGGTGCTTGGCTGACATGTGCCTGATCATGCTGGTGGTGGTCAGGCTGCTAGTTTTCGTACCCCTGCTGATGCTGGCATGGCAGGTGTTGCAAATGGCCTTTTTAGAGTCATCTGGAGCCAACTTAAAAACTGCCAGACTCGGGAAGACCTACCGTAACATTTGCACAGGCACCTTGTGTTGTGTTGTTGTTCCGAGGAACGGTTGCCTGCCTTCTGCCTGCGGACACGACCCTGCTTCGTACTGCCTGTTGGGATGCTACGCCTCCCTCCCCCTGTGCACTGCTGTCCTCGCTCTGCATATCCTCCTGCCAGGTTGGGTCAGCTACTGGATCATCCACCACGTCGTCTTCCTCTTCCTTGGCTAATCGCTGGACTGCTCCTCCTTCTCCTCATGTGCCACCATGATGACTGTTACAATAGTTAGGCTGTTGTTTCAGGTATACCCCCAGTGGTAAATTTTTACGCCCATTCTTTTAGAATGGGCATTGCAACGACAGGAGACCCGCTCCTTTTCAATGGGAGAAATGTTTTAAAGGCCCTCCTGCACGTCTCTATCCAGGGACAATGTGCAGCCTCCCAATATTTGGCTGCCCTGCCAAAGGGCTAGACTACAATACACCCACTTCAGGTTTACAGGCCCTCCTGCACGTCTCTATCCAGGGACAATGTGGAGCCTCCCAATTTTTGGCTGCCCTGCCAAAGGGCTAGACTACAATACACCCACTTCAGGTTTACAGGCCCTCCTGCACGTCTCTATCCAGGGACAATGTGGAGCCTCCCAATTTTTGGCTGCCCTGCCAAAGGGCTATACTACAATACACCCACTTCAGGTTTACAGGCCCTCCTGCACGTCTCTATCCAGGGACAATGTGGAGCCTCCCAATTTTTGGCTGCCCTGCTAAAGGGCTAGACTCCAATACACCCACTTCAGGTTTACAGGTCCTCATGCACGTCTCTATCCAGGGGCATTGGTGAACCTCCCAATTTTGGACTGCCCTGGCAAAGGAAAATACTACAATAGACCCAGTTCCTGAAAATGGGCACATTATGTCAAGACAGGGCTTCCTGTACGTCTCTTCTCAGGGTCATCGGAGTCCCGCACAATGTTTTCACGTTAAATCTTTCATGTAATCACAAAAAGTAATATACACCAGCTGTATCTGACTATTGGGTATGTGCTCTTAACATTTCCACCCTAAATATTCATTTTGGTGTCACAGCTGTGACTTTTGAGTGAGAAATGCTTCCAGGGGTCTTCCCCATGGTGTTGCCATGTCATTTGAGCACTCTTCTGAGACTTTTGTGACATTTTTAGGGTTTCTACATGCTGCCGGCAGTCATTTCATAAAAATACTCGGGTCTCCCATAGGATAACATTGGGCTCGGTACTTGGGCCGAGTACACGAGTATCTCGGGATGCTCGGCCCGAGCTTCGAGCACCCGAGCATTTTAGTACTCGCTCATCACTAATAGTGATCCATCCTCCCTGATGTTTAGGGGGATCGATGTGATCCATGGTGGGATTAGGGGTTGTGATGTTTGAAAAGTATTGTCACAACGGGAAACGAGGTGGATTGTGTCCTTAGACACAATGTCACCTCATGGATTAAAGGGATCCTGTCACCTCCAGAACGCCTCCTAAGCTAGCAAAACAAGTCCCTGCAGCATCCCATCACTAATCTCAAACTCCTTTTGTCTCCTAAAAGCATCCTGTGAAAGTGCATAAAAACGTTTTAATACTTACTCATTAGTGATTATTATTAGAAGGGGCTATATTCTTTAGTCACCAGGGCGGGCTGTTTTGCAGGCTCCAGGATCCACCCTTTCTCTGTCTGTGTGCTCTGCTTGTGCAGGCTTTTACCCTCCCCCCTCTCTATCACTCACAGAATGCAAATCATTAGTCCTGCCTTCAGCTGCACATCACAGCAGCACAGACTGAGAGAGGGTGGATCCTCGAGGCTGCAAAACAACACGCCCTGGTGACTAAAGAATATGGCCCCTGCTAATTATAATCACTAATGAGTGAGTATTAAAACATTTTTATGCACTTTCACAGGATGCTTTTAGGAGACAAAAGAAGTGTGAGATTAGTGATAGGATGCTGCAGAGACATGTTTTGCTAACTTATGAGGTGTTTTGGAGATGACAGGATCCCTTTAAACGAAGATTTGAGCTTTGCACCTTTTCTTTAGCCGCTGCTGCCCGGTTTGTCTGGGCTTTGTACTTCCAGTTTTATAGATATTTAGAATTTTTCTAACTTATAATTTATCCTTCTATTTTTTAATGGATCTAACAGGTTCTGTCCCTCTGTCCTCTGGAATGAAACTGCAGCCTAAGCTGCCGTTCCTTCTATGTGTGGATCTATTCACCTGGAACAGATTACTGGGGGAATGAGTTGCATCATCTTATAAATGGTGTATTTATTTGGTGACCCCTTCATTTATCTGCATATCCCCCAGTTCCTGTGACCAGAAATGCCCCTGCCATGGTGTGTGATCGCTTCTGCACCTCCTTGTCTCCTATTGCAGCGCATGCGCGGTCACCATAGTGACGCGTCCCAGGCGACTGCATGTGCATGCGCGGCATGACACAGAGGTGGTGGGCGGTGTCTGTCGGACAGAGCGGTGCATCACTTCCGGTCACGTGGAACCTGCGGGTAACGTCACTTCCGGTGACGCGGTATGCGGGGAGCAGCATATAATGCGGGGTGGGCAGTGCTCTGTGTCCCCTGATGAAGTGACCACAGGTCTTGACCAGGTCACGAAACGCATTGGGGTCCTTCTGTCCGGTCTCCCCCTGTCGTGTGCCTTGCTCTGAGATGTCCTCAGCGAACTCTGATAACATGCTTTACCTTTGACATAAGACTATGCCCTATTATTACCCTTTGTAATGAGTCTATGTGATTCCTGTTAAGCACTTGCACCTTGCTTTATACATATGAATGTGAACCCAATTGATGTAAATTGTAACTTGCTGTGAGCAATATTGTTATTTGCCATTGTAAGACCCTTTTCACATCAGCGGTAAGCGCTTATCGCGGCAGTTGTGGTGAAAAAAAACGTAACTGCTGCGGTTACTGCATAACGGCCGCACTTGCGGTTCACCTGTGGCAAGCCCCATGCAATGTCTATGGGGCTTGCAGCAGGTTCGGCAAGTGCGGTATAGTTGCGGTTTTGGCAATTGCGGCCGCAAAAAAAAAATGCGGTCAGCTGCGTTTTTTTCGCGGCCGCATCTGCCGCAAGTGTGGAGACCGCACTTGCCGCACCTGCAGCACACTTACCGCAAGCCCTATAGACATTGCATGGGGCTTGCCGCAAGTGAACCGCAAGTGCGGCCGTTATGCGGTAACCGCGGCAGTTGAGGTTTTTTCACCGCAACTGCCGTGATCAGCACTTACCGCTGATGTGAAAAGACCCTTACTTGGTATTTCACATTCTCTAAACCCTGTAAATAGTGCAATAATATGCTATGGATCTAGACCTGTAAACTGTGATTTCAATGGGAATCTCCTATATAAATGTATTATTCTGCTGTAGACGCCCAGCACATGTGCACTTTACACCCTCTTTCTTGTCCATGATCCTTGAATTAAAACAATAAAAGTGTGTAGTAATGCAAAATTGAAGCTTTTACTCATGCTCCAGCATAGAGACTCACCATTTTCAGCTCCCATCAGGACACCTGTGACATCATCACAGGTCACTGATAGGTTGCTATGACAGTAGGGAGTCTGATGAAGATCTCCATGCTTGTCATAGCAGAGCTACTTTGAAATCTGCCCTGATGCCAAGCTTCAAAGGAGACTGAGTTTTGCTTTATACAGCAATGTTATGGCAAGTGATCAGAAGATCGTTAATACCTAAGAGGACTATAAAAAACAGTTATAAGTAAAACATTTTTTTTTTAAAGTCTCAAAAAGTTAAACTCACCCCCCCCCCCCACCATTTTAATAAAATAATGTAAAAAAAACTAGACAAGTTTGGTATCGCCATAATCATGTGTGGTACCCCTGCGGGGGATTGGCACAGGACGCACCGATGCTGGGAGGGATGTACACCTTGGCACACACAACACCTTCCACCCCAGACCTGGACGGGGAGCCCCACTGGCTGCCCTTAAGCCAGATCCCCTATAAAGGGGAGGAGTCAGTTAGTACTGAAGTCAGTCTGCAGAGAAGAGAACAGTCAGTGGAAAGAGCTGGTTGCTGGGACCAAGCCAGGCCCAGGACCAGGAAACCTGACCCAGCTGTGCAGCACCCTAGAGAGAGAGACGGAGGCCAGTGGAAGAGGTAGGAAGACAGAAGAAAGGAACAGAGCTGAGATCCCTTTAGCTCACCTGGACACCAGAGTCCGAAGCTGCTATTAATCTAGTGGTAGCAGAGAAAGCCCGGACAGACCAGGAGGATCTAGTCCCCCTGAGGTAAAAGAAAGCAAGACACCAAACCTGACCAAGCATAGGACCAGGGGCCCAAGAAGAGAATAGGGATCCCCACAGAAAGGTCCTCATTGTCAGTTGTGGAGTAGCATCCTGAGAGGGAGAAGGAGAAAGACCGGCAGGTTCAGCTCCAGGCAGAACTTACCCCAATTACCGCACACACTAACAGAGGAGGCCTCACAACTCTCCAAAGTGGACGTCCCAAACTGCACTGACAACCTGGTTACCCTCCTGGACCGTGCCTGTTACCGAACATCAGTAAAAAGGTACCGAAACAAAGACTATTGTGTGTGTGTGTGCCTGCTTCACTGCCTGCAGCGTTCACAGCAGAATTGCTACTACTACTCCCCTCATCCACCCTGCTGCCCTGAAGTAAAGCTCCACCTGTGGGAAGCTGTACTACAAAAAATGCATTCCCATCACCTCAGCGGCCGGCCGCAGTGCTGGTATCCCTATTACCAGGAACCACAGGTGGCGTCACGTTACAATTCCCCCATCATCATCACCCCCACCCGCCATTGAGGGTCCAGGGCACGGAACCGGGAACCGACAAGCCCTGATCCCCACTGAAGTAATCATCTGTCCCGGTATCTGAGTACCCCCTACCCTGTCGACCGACTCACATGCTGATGAGGAAAATTATATTACAAGGTAATTTTTTCCACAACACGTACACCGTAAAAAACAGTTCTCTAAAAAATGTGGATTTTTTTTTACCAGTTTTACAGTATACTATGTGGTTAAATGAATGGGGCCATTCAAAAGTACAACTTGTCCTACAAAAAACAAGCCCTCATATGGCTATGTGGACAGAAAATGTGTTAAAAGTTATGGTTCTTGGAAGAAGGGGACTAAAAATACAAACACAAAAAAGGAAATTGGCAGTGTCATAAAGGAGTAACTAACATAGTTAGCTGTCACTCCTGAGGCACAATCTCAAAAAGGCAAGGCAAACAGTAAGGTTATAGTAAATTATTATACCACATTGATATACCGTAACAATTTTAGTTATATCAGAAATTAGGACAATACTGATGGCTCAATCATACTCCATTATTACAGTTAATTAATTATTCAGACAATACTATTAACACACTTTTGTTGGACTATTGAAAATAAACAAGTATTGTAACTGATGATATATCTTACATTTAACATCCTGTCTAATTTATGGCTATATTCTAAGCAATTTTCTAATATACTGGTTTTAAAAATTCTCTTCACTCACGCAGCTCCTCCTCAGCATCCAACACGCAGCTCCTCCGGACTGTGAGCACATACCCTAATAAGTGGGTTTTTGTGCTGCCTTACAAACTGTTGGATATGGTAATGCACCCGGTTATGTGCACACTGGTTGTTTTTGATCCGTTTTTAGTGCTGTTTTTTGTTGTTTTTTTTAAACTGCACCAAAAATGGATCAGTCATAACGTCTGCCAGCAAAGTGAATGGGATTTTCCAATTTGCCGTGCAGACATCTGCGTTTTTGACTGCTGCTTTGGTGCAGAAAGCGCATCCAGAACATAATGATCATGTCAATTATTGCTCCATTTTTCTGATGTTCTTTCCCCATTAATTCCATTCTACTAAAAAAAAAAAAAAAAAAAAAAAAACACATCAAATGCAAATTGGTATTCACACAGTATGTTTGTGAAGCTTTTTTTACGGTGCTTTCCACACCACAAACGCACCACTTACGTCCCTGGTGCTCCCCACGATGTATGCCTCCGATTGTTCTTTCCGAGCACTGGCAAGACCTAGGGGGGGGGGGAAGGGTTACTGACAGGACCTGGCCATGTGACTCAACATGAGTCACATGGCCAGGTCCCATGAGCTCGATACCTGGACGTAACCCATCGCTGGACACCGTTGACCTTGGAGAAGGCAGTAAAGTCTGTGTGTTTGTCACTATCCGTCTGTGTCCCCCTGATTCTTATTGAAAAATACTGTGTTTTTGTTTCGAAAGAGAAAGTGCAGCACTAAGAAAATGGAGCAAATGGATGATGCGTTTGTGATGCTTTTTTCAATAAAAGGAAGCTTTGTTGCAAAACTTGACCACAAATAGATTGACAAAAACGGAGCAGAAACGCCCAGTGTGAATGAGGCCATAGAGGTAGTTCTACTGTTTTTGTAGAGTCAGTCTGGTATGTCATCAAGACCCCCACCTGTCCAAGGGCTGTGCTGTGAACCACTCTGTGCTGTGTTGGACTGCAGAACTTGCTGTTTCATTACACATCACTGTCAGGCAGCTCTCATTGGCTGGATGTACAACTGATGTCAAATTCTCTTAATAGTATATTTGATGTGGGCCCAGCGCTAACAAACCCTTTTAACAATGGCTATCGATTAACCATACCAAGACTATATTGATTAACCAATATTCCGGATGTTCATTTAAACATTATATTTTCATGTGAATAATAACAAAATTCTATAAAAATGAAATAAAACATTATTTTAATAAATACTTATAAAAATATTAAAACCAAAATTCAGATCAGGGCCCGATATTTAATCAGGATGCAAGGTGGCCCATAGAGCAGTATGAACTGTACCGCCCTCATGCCGACCCTGGTTGCACCTATGCAACTGACCGGTAGTTTGCCCTAAAATGGTCAAAAAGACATGAATTGTTAAATTAACACAGGAATAGATGCAACATGATTAATCAAACATATTCAAGAGGTTCATGATATTTAACCAGCATTGTTGCTTTTGCCGGACTCAAACATGTTCTAGTTCCACCACAAGGGGGAGATAGGCACATGCATGCTTCTACTGAAAAATGAAAAAACACCAGATTATTAAATCTAAGGCAATGGGTCCTATTGGGTTCTATGATAACAAATAACGAAAGCGAGACCAGGGCCAATGGCAGCTTGTGGGCCACATGTGGCTCTTTCTACCAGCAGTGGAACTGGATATGTGGAGCCCTACCGGTTTGGTCGCCACAAGGAGGTACAGCACTCAATAACCAGGTGTGGTATCTCAGTCCAAAAGAAAAATGGGATAGTGAACCTTGTCCCCACCAAACACACCCACACACTCTAGGACTCAGCGGACCATGGGCAAACCCATGGGGAGGGCCCAGGTAACAAGGGAACCAGGGAAGAACAGACATTGGGACATTAGTTTGTAGCAAGCGAGTTGGCAGTAAGTGAGGTGAAAGTCAAGTGTGCAGGCGAGCACAGAGAAAGAACCCCAGGGGCACAGGCGAAGTGGGAACAGCCTGGGCGCCCAGATCCGGAACTAGGATAATCGGACACAGGGGTTGGTCAAGTACCAGGGAACCGGCCCTAAGAGTGGCGCGGACGCTGCATGCCCCAACTACTGAACCAGAGGCCACGCAATCTCCAGGAGTGGTGGCCGCAACCCAACGCACCCGCTGAGAAGGTAGCCGAACTAAGGTTAGGCGATACGACCGGTTGCTCGGCAGAACCTGTGGCTGCTAGATCGGGGCACTGTGTGGGAGAGGCGAAGAAGTAGCGCTGGGAGAATGACCAGAGAATGGATAGGCATACGAGGGGTCCGGGGCAAGCTATCCCAATTCCTTGCAAACAGGCTGGACTTGGTAGAGAGAAGTGCCCGGTGGCCAATTGCAAGTGAATTGAGTAAACCAGGTGCAAAATTCCAACACTGCTTGAGACTGTGTTATTCCCCCACTGTGGAGCCACCGACTGCCTCAGCAGACGAGGTAAAGAGGCCCAGCATAAATCCGGCCAGACAAAGCCATCGCAATTAACCACATCTGCCATGGGGTGCCGGCTCCACCTACGGGGAGCGACAAAAATAGGCTGCCGTACCAACAACCCTGGAGGTCTGACCCGCAGCATCGGTCCATACTGACCAAAAACCGTAGGTGGCGTCATGAACAATTTCCCTATAAACTTTATCTCCATGCAATATACCCCTGAATCTGATCCCCAGCCAGACAGTACTACTGACTCCCCCGGGGTCACGAAAGCTGGGTCTCGACCCCTGTGACTCCCCCGGCAGAACTCATAGCCCGGATTCGAGCACCCCAAGGCCCCGGGAGTGGGCAAAGCAGATACAATGCCCATCTGCACCATGCAGCTTCAACCTGCCTGGCATCTCATTTTCAACAGTATCTGCGTGCTTGGAATGCAGATATGTGTAAAAATGATGAAGCTGTGAGCCATCATCTCCCTCTTCCATCACTGAGCCTGTGCTTTTGAGAGCGCAACAGGCACAATGACATCAAATCAACACACCAGCTGTGCTTCAGTACACAGAGCTGACCAGAGCAGTGGGGAATGGGGTTAGGGGAGTAGCTTTGTTTTAATTTTTTTTAATGAGAGTTCATTTTCAACAGTTTGCGGGAAACTGTGGGGACATAATACTGTTAAAGAGGGTTGTTTAGGGAGCTTATTCTGCATGGGAGCGGGAGTGGGAATACAATATTATGCAAGGGGTCTGTGTGGGGACATAATACTGTGCAATGGAGCTGTGTGGGTAGTGTGTCTGGATGCTGTGTCGGCATCATACTGTGTGGAGAGCTGTGGGAGCATCAAACTGTGTGGGTGGGCTAGTTGTGGGACTATCATATTGTGTGGGTAGGCTATATGGGATCATCATACCGTGTGGGTGGGCCAGGTTCTTTCTAGTTGTCAGGTTCTGTTCCCTATATTCTGTGTCCATTACCTTTACCTGCTAACACGCTCTTATGTTCCAGTATCCACCCCGTGTCCCTATACCAGGCAGTATCCGCTATACCTGCCTGTTCTTGCCATTCCCGACATACCTGCTAGTTTCTGCCATATCTGTCAGTATCAGCTATACTTGCCAATTTGTGCTGAACCTGCCAGTACTTGCCAGTCCCCGCTATACCTGCCATATCTGTCATTCCGGTTAGTATCTGCTGTACCCGCAAGTGTTCATATAGAAAACAACCCAGGAGTCAGGCCAAAGTTGAAAAGTAAAGTGCACTTTATTAAAATAACAGCAAAATGCTGCAAATAAAAGTGATGCAACACAGCACAATAAGAAACATGAAACATGCAAGGTGCAGCTGCAAAAACACCATACTGCTTATTCAATACCAATACAATGCCCCAAAACTGGGTACATAATAAGCAAAGAAATAACTAATACTTAAAGGGATCCTGTCACCCCCAAAACGCATGTAAACCTATTAAAACCTGTCCCTAGAGCATATTAACACTATCCCTACACTCTTTTTACCTCCTAAATGCAGTAAGTGACATTGAATAAAAACGTTTTATAAGTACCTGATTAGTGCTGATAATGAGTGACTATCTATTCATAGTCACTCATCAAGACTGCCCCTCTGCTTCATATCACGCCTATTCAGGCGTGATCGTCAGCCTAGATTCAAATTGCCGCCTCCCTGCCGTGCCCTGTCTCGTCCGAGGCTGCAGTGTGGCTGGTGACGTGATCCGCGTCATTCCCGGCGCCTGGTGACGTATTTAGACCGGCGCTGCGCTGTTAGCTTCAAAATGCGCACTGCGCATGCGCATTGGGCATGCGCAGTGCGCATTTTGAAGCTAACAGCGCGGCGCCGGTCTAAATAAGTCACCAGGCGCCGGGAATGACGCGGATCGCGTCACCAGCCACACTGCAGCCTCGGACGAGACAGGGCACGGCAGGGAGGCGGCAATTTGAATCTAGGCTGACGATCACGCCTGAATAGGCGTGATATGAAGCAGAGGGGCAGTCTTGATGAGTGACTATGAATAGATAGTCACTCATTATCAGCACTAATCAGGTACTTATAAAACGTTTTTATTCAATGTCACTTAATGCTTTTAGGAGGTAAAAAGAGTGTAGGGATAGTGTTAATATGCTCTAGGGACAGGTTTTAATAGGTTTACATGAGTTTTGGGGGTGACAGGATCCCTTTAATAAGTAAGTCAATTCATGGGTCAAAGTATTACCTATCAATGGCTGTGGCCCCCTTACGCGTTTCGCAAGGCTTCTTCCGAGGGGGACCTATACTTATTAAGTATTTGTGATTTCTTTGCTTATTATGTACCCAGTTTTGGGGCATTGTATTGGTATTGAATAAGCAGTATGGTGTTTTTGCAGCTGCACCTTGCATGTTTCATGTGGTCACCTATCTTATTGTGCTGTGTTGCATCACTTATTTGCGGCATTTTGCTGTTATTTTAATAAAGTGCACTTTACTTTTCAACTTTGGCCTGACTCCTGGGTTGTTTTCTATATGACTTAAGTGTTGTTTTGGAGGGCCTTTTATTTAATTTTGGGAAAAAGGGTTTGTCTGAATTCTCTGTACCCGCAAGTGCCAGCATGTCGCTAGTGCCTGTCTGTCTGATAGCATCTACCTGCATCAGCCTGCCAGCCTGTTACAGCTGCCATGCCTGCATCCGAGTCCATGCCAGTACTTCTGACCCCTAGGGTCAGCTGCTACTATGCTAAGAGTTCCCTCAGGGTGGTACCTGGTGGCTAACTGCAGCAGCAAGCCTAACCCTCCATCAGAGCCTCTAGTGAAGAATCAGGTAGTTACTAAGGCTAGGTTCACATTGCGTTTGTGCTGTCTGTTTAACGGATCCATTTGACAGCTGCACAAACGCAATGTAGCGGAAGCATTAACGCATCAATAGGATTCCATTCAACAAACGCATACGAACGCATGCTAAAGTAGGCATGGGTTTCCAAGTATGCATTTATTGAAATGCACAGTCAAACGCGGACTGCAGCATTTTTCAGTCCGTTACAACACAATATAATGTCATGCTACAGCTTTGTGTGTTGAGTTATAGTTCTCCCATAGGATCTTAAAGCAGCACTCCAGTGTTTTTTTCAGATCTGGAGTGGTGCTTTAAAAATAAGCCCCATGACCCCATTCTTACACTCATCTTCCAGCGTCTTCATATAGTACTTTTTCTGACACCACACTGGTCCCGCAGCACCATCCTCTGCCCTTAGCTTCCAACATAATAATGTGGCACCCCTGAGGGTCCAGTCGCCACAGAGGTACTGCACCTCAGCTAGAGGTGTGGTACCCTACTCTCAGGTAAGGCGCAGACACTACCTAGTACCCACACAGTAGCATCCAACACCAGACCACTCCAGGCCAGGGGACCTGGGCGGACCGTATTGAGGGAGGGCCCCATCTCAGGCTGGAGGGGAACTAGGTAGAGTGTGTGGGTGGAGGAAGTAGCTAGGAGAGCACCAGGACGTAGTGAAGCTAATGGTGACAACGTAGAGGACGTGGATGACCTGACTGATGTAGATAACGTGCAGAACAGTCTAGAAGTTAGGCAGTTGGTGACAGGCATCTGTCATGAGTGGAAGGACGGAGAGAGTCGTCCTGGGGACTGGAGCCAGGTGGAGCTCGTCCCAAGACAAGGAAATGTGAAGACGGACGGTGGAGGCAGTAAGGACCGTGATCAGAGTCGGGTGGAGGAACCAGGTCACCGAGGGGACAGGCCCCAGACTAGTGGAGAGACTGTATGACTCAGTTAGCTAACCGAAGGTTGTGGTATCTTCAAGTTCAGCAGCCAAAGCCACACTTAATTTCTGAAAAGGCAGCCACATAGGGTCAAGGGGACTGAGAGGACATTGCCCATCAGGACCCACGGCTGCTGGCTTGGGACACTGAGTGTGAGGCACAGGACAGGAGGGCAAGCGCCAGCACAGGGAGACGACCCGGGAAAATACACCAGAAGGGGGTCCTGGTAAAGTGAACCTACGTTATCCGAGAGTTGGCTGGATCCCTGACCAGGAGGACACAGCACCCGGCTGGTTGTTGAGAACCTGGAAAACTCTGAGAACTGTTAGTAAAACGTGATGACTGCACCCTACTGTGTCCTCAAATTATTACTGCGTCATCTGCCTTACACTACATTGATAACATCAGTTAATAGACTTTATAACTGCCCTGGGGCCACGCTCTACCCGTGGAGAGCAACAACAACTCTGCTGCACCACCAACCGCCCCAGTGTATCTGTACCGCAGCGTCGGCCATCCATCTAATTGATGAAAACCATGGGTGGCGTCACAAATTAATCCCTTTTCACCATTTTTATGACACCGCCAGGGTCACAGAGCCGGGTCATGCCACCGTGACATTCCCCAAATGAACCGAACCTGACCTGGTTCAGAGTACCCAACAGCCCTGGTGGGGCATGTCAATAGCATACTATTATACATATAATAACACCACATATAATAGTATGTTATTTATGTTATTAAATATTTTACCACATTTTTTGCTTTAAATTTTTTTCCCTCTATTTTCCACCTCTAAAACATGAGTGCGTCTTATAGTCCTAAAAATACAGTACTATTAGATAAAAATTTAAATGACAGTTACACTTTAAATATACAGGTGTATCTCAATGAATTAGAATATCATGAAAAAGATTATGTATTGAATTACTGAAATAAAATAAGTCAAACATATATATGATATAAAGTCATTACAAATAGAATGATTTATTTCAAGTGTTTATTTATGTTAATGTTGATGATTATGGCTTACAGCTAATGAAAACCCAAAGGTCATTATCTCCGAAAATTAAAGTAGGGAGAATGAAGGGTCTGAGAGATAAAATATTACCTAAATAGGTATCAGAGGCTTCACCTTGTGTGGTTGTGAGAGTCACAACAACTATAAAAGCATATCACGGCTTCTGCAGTCCCCAGCGTGGTGCATATAGAGTAGGGGAGATGAAGGGTAAAAAACTGCGCTGCCGTATTCTACGAGACATCAAAGGGTGAATATAACATTGATTTATTAGTTAACGCGTTTCAGGGCTCCCTGGCCCCTTCCCCCGGACAAATCAATATCATATTGCCATGTTTCAGGGCGTTTCATGGAGCCCTGAAACACGTTGACTAATAAATCAATATTATATTCACCCTTTCATGTCTCATGAGATACGGAATTGCAGTTTTTAACCATTCATCCTCCCTAGTTTAATTTTCTGAGATAATGAACTTTGAGATTTCATTGGCTGTAAGCCATAATCATCAACATTTACAGAAATAAACACTTGAAATAGATCACTTTTTGTAATGACTCTACATAATATGTGTTTCACTTTTTGTATTGAATTACTGAAATAAATGAACTTTTTGATAATATTCTAATTCATTGAGATGCACCTGTACTTTAAAAATGAAGTCTGGAAGAAAACCATTTAAAATCCTATTAGAAGATGTCCCGCCTAGGCTGTTTCTAAACCAGTCACATCTGCTCTGCTCTGTTTTCAGCTGAAGGCCCCCACACACAACTACTGAGAGAAGACAGATCAGAGATCAGGAGCTGTGTGGGGCCCATCAGCTGTTAGCATTGAGCAGAGCCAATGGACTGCAGCTGAGATAGGGTACAGCTCCTGTAATCTTATCTGACAGCATGTCTGAGCTCAGCACTGTCCCTTAACCTGAGGTAAACTGCAGATTATGATACATTGATCAGCTGTAGCCAGGCATGCTGTGTAGACTCCACCCCCTCCCTTATAAGGCCATGTTCAGTGTGTGGAGCCGAATACGGATTTCCCTAACAACAAGCATATGTCAGGTTTAGAAACAGTCTCGGGGGACATCTTCTAAAATGTTTTAGAAAGGTGTTCTTCCAGATTTCATTTATAAGGTATATTTGAAAGTTTATCATCACTTGCTCTACATTATCTACTTGCATAATCACCTTGTAGCTTCTGGTTCCATCCAGTTGTAACGCTATTGCAAAATCCACCTCGCCGATCGGAAGTGCGCCGGACGCGATATTGTAACACCCAAGTGATGGGTCTTCCAATATGGCAATTGTTGCACTTTTGGCCAACACCCCCGCTGCCCCCACCTCTGACACCCAATACCCCTGCTGCACTGACCTCTGCCCCCGGACATCCCCCGCTGCACCCACCTCCGCCGCACGACACCCCTTGCTGTGTCCACCTCTGCCACTCGACAAGCCCCGCTGCGCCCACCTCTAGGGATGGGCGAGTCTACTCGCTAGGACTCGGGACTCGGCGATTCTGAAGGTACTCGCAGGACTCGTTACTCGGCGAATCTCCCAGCTTGGACTCGCACAGTGACGAGTCCAATGGAATTCAATGGCAATAAGCTTGACTCGTCACAGATACCCGCTGTCAGCAGCGAGTCTGAGCGAGTCTACGATTCCGAGTCCTACGAGTCTACGAATCCGAGTCCTGTATACTGTATTCGGGATTCGGACTGTGGAATACAGAATCTGTTATGTTGCGAGTCAGCACAGCGTGCGTGTTAGGTCAGAAAACTTGTGAAGATAGCCAATCATAGTCAGTAATGGCATAGCAAAGTTGGTTGTGTCAGGACTATGATTGGCTGCTGTCCATCGTCATGCCTATGTCATCTATGACAGGCAAGGCAGTATATAAGGCTTGTCCCCGCCATTTTGGGCACATTCCTGAGACGATCTGACCTAGTATAGGGAGAGAGATATATATGCTGGAGCAGATCAGGGATTGTCAGTGTAGGGAAGATTCCTTATATTAACCCAAAAAGCTCTTCTGAGAGCTAGGAGGAGGACGGAGTAGTGCTGTGTAGGCAGGCAGGCAGGGAGGGAAGGAAGGAGAAGCCTTAGTGCACACAGGACGGACCTCATAGCTTAGCTTACTCACTCAGCTTTGCTAACAGCTGCAGTCAGAGGCTTAGCTGAGGTGCTGTTTCATTTTTGTTTTTGCACCAGATCGATTTTTGTTCCTAATAAGCCATAGAGCGTTATTTTTTCTGTGGCAGACCAGTGCGTTGCTGCTAGCACGTACTCCACCTTAGGGAGTGTAGTGTGCGGCTTCACTGCCAAGTGTGAGTGCGCACACTTACCCCGCCAGCAAGTGACGCATTCAGCTAACCTAACCACATCTCGGTGGCTGTGCGCACTTGAAACTAATTTTTTTAGGGAGTGTAGTGTGCGGCTTCACTGCCAAGTGTGACAGCGCACACTTACCCCGCCAGCAAGTGACGCATTCAGCTAACCTAACCACATCTCGGTGGCTGTGCGCACTTGAAACTAATTTTTTTAGGGAGTGTAGTGTGCGGCTTCACTGCCAAGTGTGACAGCGCACACTTACCCCGCCAGCAAGTGACGCATTCAGCTAACCTAACCACATCTCGGTGGCTGTGCGCACTTGAAACTAATTTTTTTTAGGGAGTGTAGTGTGCGGCTTCACTGCCAAGTGTGACAGCGCACACTTACCCCGCCAGCAAGTGACGCATTCAGCTAACCTAACCACATCTCGGTGGCTGTGCGCACTTCAAACCAATTTTTTTAGGGAGTGTAGTGTGCGGTTTCACTGCCAAGTGTGAGAGCGCACACTTACCCCGCCAGCAAGTGACACATTCAGCTAACCTAACCACATCTCGGTGGCTGTGCGCACTTCAAACCAATTTTTTTAGGGAGTGTAGTGTGCGGCTTCACTGCCAAGTGTGCGCGCGCACACTTACCCCGCCAGCAAGTGACGCATACAGCAACACCTAACTCCAACTTGCTGACTGTGCATTCATCTACAATGTCTCAAAAAAAAACAATTACCAAAAAGGATGTTGCAAAGGGACAGGGACGAGCTCGTGGCCGCAGCAGTCTTGCCCAAGAAGGCACTGGTACAAGTACACAGCCTAGGATTGATAGAACGTCCTTTTTTCTACCTAGAAATCCCAGTACTCAAAGAAAACGTGTGTTGAGGCCGGATGAGCATGACAAGATAACATCTTGGATGGCTCAGACGCCCTCGACCACTGGTTCTTGCAGTACGCAATCATCCGTGGCAAGACATTCTAGTGTCGCTACAGACAATGCAGCGCCATCCAATCCTCAAAGTCGTCATATTGCCTCAACCCATCGGCAGCCAGAGGAAAATTTGAATATGGACCTTGGTCACTCGGATGACTTATTCGGTTCTTATCAAGGGGTTTCTTTGTCACTGCCTGACGAGATACTTGAAGTAGACGAAATGTCTACTCATGGCCAAAGTTTGGAAGTAGCGCGTCCTGAGGAAAGACACTTTCACGAAATGCAAACAGTATCTCAGGAGGTGGATGATGATGAGGATGATGAGACACACATCTCATCTGGCCAGCCTGCTCAGTCAGTTTATCCAGAATCCTTTGAACTGGAAGGGGTGGATGATGACACCACAGATCCTACCTGGATTGCTGAATTGCATAGCCAAGAGAGCAGCCAGGAGGACGTAAGTGGCTATGTACCACTGGCAAAATCACAAAGGCGTACTGTCTCCAGAACACAAACTGTGAGAACAGTTGCCCAAATAGCGTCAACTGTGGCACAAACTGTGCCAACTGTTGCACAAACTGCAAACACAGTTGCCCAAAATGTGTCCACAGTTGGTGTTGAACAGAGTCATCCTCCTCTTCCTCCAATTAAAAATAAAGGACGAACAGCCAGTGTGTGGAAATTTTTTAAGGATAGCCCAACATTACCAAATATGGTTATCTGTAAGATGTGCCAGGCAAGGCTTAGCAGAGGCACGGTAAAAGGAAACCAGAGCACCAGCAGTATGCGCAAGCATATGTCTCTTAAGCACCCAATTCAGTGGGCACCCTATCAGGGTTCAAAATCAGTGCCTTCTGATCCAAACACTTCCAGGCCACCTCAGATACATCCTTCACCAGCAAGTGTTCAGGCTTCAGCTCCTGCTCAAGCGTACTCCTCCCAAGGTGCTTTACAAGACAGACATGACAGTAGTCAATCCTCTTGTCAGTCTGGTCCAAACGTGCAGTTGTCTGTGCCACAGCTGTATGAAAGACAGCGGAAGTTCCAACCGACACACCCATATTCCCAAAAAGTGACAGCGAAAATAGCCAAGTTGTTAGCTGTGGAAATGCTGCCGTTTAGGCTTGTGGGTACAGAGTCTTTTCGGGAGTTGATGGCTGAGGCAGCACCACGATACTCTGTACCCAGCCGGTACTTTTTCTCACGTAGTGCCGTTCCCGCCTTACACCAGCACGTGGTTAACAACTTAAAACGTGCTTTAACAAATGCTGTCACCGCCAAAGTCCACCTAACTACGGACACGTGGACAAGTAGTTGTGGACAGGGCAGATACATTTCACTAACGGCTCACTGGATCAACCTGGTGGAGAGTGTCCCAACTTCTAAAACTGTACCATCTGACATACTTCCAACTCCACGAATAGCGGGCCCAACATCATTCCGGGTGTCTGCCTCCTCATATATGTCCAGTGCCCAATCTGCTTCTGCCACTTCCTTGTCCACTGCTGAGCCTCAAGCACCATCACGTCCGAGTTGGGAGCTTTGCAGTACTGCTTCTGCAAGGCGACAACAGGCTCTTCTGAAGCTTATCTGCCTAGGTGACACACGTCACACTGCAACAGAGTTGTGGAAAGGTCTCAAGCAACAGACCGATGAGTGGCTGGCCCCACTGGAACTACAACCAGGTCTAGTTGTGAGCGATAATGGTGCAAACCTTGTGGCGGCAATAAAGCACGGTAAACTTGTACATGTGCCTTGCATGGCGCATGTCCTGAACCTGGTAGTTCAGAAATTCCTCAAAATATACCCAGAGTTATCTGAGCTACTGGATAAGGTGAGGCGAATTTGCGCCCACTTTAGACATTCGTCCACAGCAGCTGCAAGTCTTTCTGCCCTTCAAATCCAATTTAACTTGCCGAAACACAGGCTAATTTGCGACATGCCTACGCGATGGAACTCCACCTTCCATATGCTGGCAAGGTTTAATGAGCAGCAGAAGGCAATAGCGGAATTTCAGCTGCAACATGCCCGTCAACCTGGAAGTCATACCACACACATCGGTACTTTCGAGTGGGTCTGGATCGCTGACCTTTGCGAGTTGCTGGATAACTTCGAATACTGTACCAAACTCGTCAGTGGGGATCAGTCGATTATAAGTCTCACCATCCCCATGCTCTGCCTGCTCCAAGAATCCCTATTGAATCTCAAAACAGATGCTTTGAGAGCACAGCGGATGGCTATGGAGCCAGAATTGAACATCGCTGATCCTAGCCACCCTAGCCAATATCAGCAGGCTACATTGGTTCAGGAAGATGTTGATGAGGGTGATGATGAAGAAGATTTATTTTTCTCTGGTACTGATGTGAACCCTGATGGGACTCCCAACCCTACGTTTATGTCGGTACAGCATGGGTGGGCTGAAGAGGAGGAGGCGGACACCGATTTAGAGGCCACGACGCGTAGTGATCTTCATTCTGTTGTAACCGAGGAGATGAGTCTTTGCAGCTTAGCACACATGGCTGAAGTAATGTGTCAATGTGTCTCCAAAGATCCACGCGTCATACACATCTATGACAGCGACCTCTACTGGTTGTCAACGTTTTTGGACCCACGGTACAAAGACAAATTTCAGTCGCTGCTGTCGCACTCATCCAGGGGCTTAACGATGGATCATGTAAAGAGGGTTCTTCTTGATATTTTGCTGGCAATATCACCGTCTGAATCCGCTATACATCGAAGAACCAGCTCTTTCCAACAGCAGCCTTTGGTTGGGACACAAACGCCATCAATGACAAGAAGAGGTGGGGGTAAGATGTCCGCCAACTGGGCGATGTTCAACAGACCTTCCAATCAAGAACGTAATTTGACTACGGTGACCTTGAGTAGGAGACAACAATTGTCCAACATGGTGCAGCAGTATCTCAGTGACAGTACCAGCTTCCTAACCGACCCTTCTGTACCCTTTAATTACTGGGTTTCCAAGCTGCACACTTGGACTGAGCTGTCATTGTATGCCTTGGAGGTGCTGGCATGCCCAGCTGCTAGTGTGACATCAGAGCGTGTTTTCAGTGCCGCTGGGGGTATAGTCACTGATAGAAGGTCCCGCCTCACCACAGAAAATGCCGACAGGCTCACTCTAATTAAATTCAACAAGGATTGGATATCATCACAGTTCCTAAGCCCTCCTGACGACAGTACACAATCCTAGATTAACCTAATCATAATTTATATGATTGGGATATTGCGCTGTTAACAATATGCCCATTTTGGACAGGAATTAATGACAAGTCCCGTAGCTCTGTTGATTTCATTCGGCACCCAGTCCAAGCAATAATATGCTATGGGCCAAGCGCCCTGCTTTATGTAAAAAAATACGTTATTAAGCCCTTTGGGCTAATTTTTTGAGGCACCAAGCCTACGACTGCATAGTTGGCCTTGCTTCTTCTATGCTCCGAGTCCAAGCAATAATATGCAATGGGCCAAGCGCCCTGCTTTATTTAAAAATATACTTTATTAAGCCCTTTGGGCTAATTTTTTGAGGCACCAAGCCTACCACTGCATAGTTGGCCTTGCTTCTTCTATGCTCCTAGTCCAAGCAATAATATGCAATGGGCCAAGCGCCCTGCTTTATTTAAAAATATACTTTATTAAGCCCTTTGGGCTAATTTTTTGAGGCACCAAGCCTACGACTGCATAGTTGGCCTTGCTTCTTCTATGCTCCGAGTCCAAGCAATAATATGCAATGGGCCAAGCGCCCTGCTTTATTTAAAAATATACTTTATTAAGCCCTTTGGGCTAATTTTTTGAGGCACCAAGCCTACCACTGCATAGTTGGCCTTGATTCTTCTATGCTCCTAGTCCAAGCAATAATATGCAATGGGCCAAGCGCCCTGCTTTATTTAAAAATATACTTTATTAAGCCCTTTGGGCTAATTTTTTGAGCCACACAGGCTAACAAGCTTATCATGGTTTGGGAGACACCCTGGCTAACAAGCTTTGTATGGCCCTTAGACCTACATGTATACCAAAAATGGGAAACAGCCCCTTGGGCTAATTTTTCGAGCCACACAGGCTAACAAGCTTATCATGGTTTGGGAGACACCCTGGCTAACAAGCTTTGTATGGCCCTTAGACGTACATTTATACCAAAAATGGGAAACAGCCCCTTGGGCTAATTTTTTGAGCCACACAGGCTAACAAGCTTATCATGGTTTGGGAGACACCCTGGCTAACAAGCTTTGTATGGCCCTTAGACCTACATGTATACCAAAAATGGGAAACAGGCCCTTGGGCTAATTTTTTCAGGCACCAATCCTATGCCTGCATCGTGGGCGTTGCTTGGACTATCATCCTGCTGGAGCCTGTTGAAGGGTCCCACTGTACGCTCCATACAAAACGCGTAGACGCGATGTGTAGCATGTAGACGTCCCAGCCTCTCACATGTGTGTTCATAGTCTTGTTGCCATAGCGAGGCATAAAGTAACCCCACAAACACAGGCACTGTTTGTCAGCAACAGTTGTATGTGGAGTCATGATTTGACACTTAGTAACCAAGGTGACTTCATGCGCCATGCGGGCCGTAAAGTACTTGCTAATGATGCTCTCTCCCCTGTCCACCACGCCAACTGTCTCGGGTAATCCTTGACTCCTCCCTCTCCTTCAAGCCCCACCTGTAGTCCCTAACCAAGTCCCTGTGACTCCAACTCAAAAATATTTAACCAATTCGGTCGTTCCTCAATCCTGACACTGCTGAAACACTCATAAATGCCCTCATCATCTCCCGCCTTGACTACTGCAACCTCCTTCGCATAGGTCTCCCTGCCAACTCTCTTGCAACTCTCCAATCTATACTAAACTCTCCTGCCCGGCTAATCCATCTGTCCTCACGCTACTCCCCTACATACCCCCTCTGCCAAGCCGTTCACTGGCCCCTACGGCCCACAGAGAGCTCACTTTAAAACACTGACCATGACATTCAAAGCCTTACACAACCTATCCCCACCATACATCTCCGACATGATCTCCCGATACCATCCCTCACGCAACCTGCGTTCATCCCAAGAAGTTGTCCTACAGTCCACCCTCATCTCCTCTTCCCACAACCGCATACAGGATTTCTCCCGGTCATCCGCCATGCTATGGAACTCCCTGCCCCACCTCATCAGTCAGTCGCCTACCCTCTGAACCTTAAAGATACTTATAAAGACTCACCTCTTCCGACAGGCCTACAACCTGCCATGAGACCCCGCTACACGCCCCACGACCGACACCTTCCCCACCCTATTGTATCCCCACCCACCCCTCGTAGAATGTGAGCCCACGCGTACAGGGTCCTCTACTATTGTACCTGTATGACCTTATTGTCTATGTTTATTGTACTTGTCCTTCTCTACCTTTTCCTCATGTACAGCGCCATGGAACCTATGGCCGCTATATAAATAAATAATTATAATAATTATGATGACTTGAAGCCCAACCAAAAAAAAAAATCCACATTCATTCCTTGAAAAAAAGACAGACACAAAGCTTGTTTTTAAAACTGTGTTTAAAAAAAAAAAATGGCAGCACTGTTTGGACATTCCAACAAATACTACCTTTAATTAAGGTAACTACATCCAAAAAAATAAATGGAGCCCTACAGGTCCTGGTAGCTGGGCTGTCCGTCCTGCAAAAGGTCAAGGGCCCCACGGATGGCCTGGCCGAACCCTTCAGGGTGGATCATCTGAACAGGTCTAGGGAACGGTGGTAGGTCCCTGTTCGCTGGCCACTGGCAGTGAGGCAAAGCCCTGTGGGGTGGGACTTGGCTGTCCCGTGTTGTGGGCCTGCCCAGCCTGGTAGAGTTTATTTTCCACCCATCCAAATACTGGAACACATCACCGGGGTCGTTTCCTGGCTGACAGGCTTCCAGCACTATCTGTAATGCTGACCTTGCCCGCAGTAGCCTGTCAAATGGAATATTATCCATGAATGGTATAATACTGCGGGCAAAGTCAGCATTACTTTGTTGCACACTTAATTGTGCAGACCCCGGGATGGGACCATAAGCTGGGCTGCGCTGGTGGGCGCCGCGCTGGTGGTGCGGTGGGCTGGCCTGCCGCTGGTGGTGGCGGTGGTGGTGCTGGCCCTGCCGCTGGTGGGGGCGGTGGTGGTGCGGACCCTGCCGCTGGTGGCGGGCGGTGGTGGGGATGCGTGGTGGCGGGGGTGGTGGTGGTGGGGGACGGCGGTGGTGGTGTTTGATGGGCCTGCCGCTGGTGGCGGCGGTGGTGGTGCTGGCCCGGCCGCTGGTGGCGGCGGTGGTGGTGCTGGCCCTGGCGATGCTGGTGGTGGTGGTGGTGGCGGCGGCGACGGCGGTGGTGGTGGTGGCGCCGGCCGTGGTGGTGGTGGTGGGTGTTCTCCACGCCGCCTTCTGTTTGGCGGTGGAGGGTTCACAGCACGCCGCCCTCTGTAGTAAGCTTCTCTGTGGGTAAAGTAAAAAAAAATTTGGTGAATGCATTGCATTTGGAAACAAAAACATAGGTCAAACATTAAGTTGCACGCTTTTTAGACTCTGTGTATCTGTGTATTATTAATCAGATATTTGTTATTATTATGAAAGAATAACCAACTGTACATAACATAAAGGAATACGTGACTTTCTTTGCTAATTCCATACTAATACATAATTTTTCACACCCTGATTAACACCCACCCCCCCCCATCCCATCTAATCTAGACAATCGATAACACCAATGGTTCACATGAAAAAAAAAAGTCCCCCTGACTTCACTTTTTACTTGACATACTTAATTCACAAAACGTTTAGCTTATATCATCTATATAAAGCAGGGAAGGGGTTGAAAGGTATACAATATATATATATATAATCTATTTATATAATCGGGAGTTTGAAATTCCGGCACTGTAGCCTAATCCCAAACTCCTTAGCGTCACTGCGAGCGGAGACGCGTATGCGCCTTCGCGAGCCGCAGACGCTTAACTCACACAGCCGCTATAGCGTTTTCTCGAGCGGCCTCGCGCCCTCCGCTCACAGCAAGACCTGCGCCCCTCACAGCGCCCAATCCGCCCCGGCATGCTGGCATTTGTACTTCCCCCGTCTGTGCACCCACAGGTCTTAGCAGATCACTGATGCTGACAGCGGGGGGGGACAACACAGACAATCAAATCAGGAGGAGGTCAGTGTCAGGAGGAGATGACAGACGCCCGCCGGGGCCTGTGACACTGCAGAGGTCACAGCGGGGCTGTGTGTGCGGACAACGGGGAGGCCGGGGGCTACGGACGTACCGGACACGTCCTCTGCTCCTGGAGATGTGCCGCGGTTCCGCGCTCGCAGCGTATCTGACGCTGGAGCTGCGCTCACCACGCCCACACCACGCCCTCTGCCAAACAACCCACACCTCTCACTAACCTCCTGCAGCTAACCACACCCCATGTTTACCTTTGCCATGATGTCATTTAGCTGCGGCCGCTATCTTTAATAAGGTCAGAAATTATGGCAGTAATCGGATCTCTGCTCCCTCTAGCACGCCCCAACACTGTAGCACCATCTATTAACCCTATTCTCATCACCTATATACTCTGCTACCCACAGAGCCGTCTTTATACTCTGCTACCTCAGACCCGCCTGTATACTCTGCTACCTCAGACCCGCCTGTATACTCTGCTACCCACAGACCCGCCTGTATACTCTGCTACCCACAGAGACGCCTGTATACTCTGCTACCTCAGACCCGCCTGTATACTCTGCTACCCACAGACCCGCCTGTATACTCTGCTACCTCAGACCCGCCTGTATACTCTGCTACCTCAGACCCGCCTGTATACTCTGCTACCTCAGACCCGCCTGTATACTCTGCTACCTCAGACCCGCCTGTATACTCTGCTACCCACAGACCCGCCTGTATACTCTGCTACCCTCAGACCCGCCTGTATACTCTGCTACCTCAGACCCGCCTGTATACTCTGCTACCCACAGAGACGCCTGTATACTCTGCTACCTCAGACCCGCCTGTATACTCTGCTACCCACAGACCCGCCTGTATACTCTGCTACCTCAGACCCGCCTGTATACTCTGCTACCTCAGACCCGCCTGTATACTCTGCTACCCACAGACCCGCCTGTATACTCTGCTACCCACAGAGCCACGTGTATACTCTGCTACCCACAGACCCGAAATGGAACCTAATGTATATATTAATAAATAATACTAAATGTACACAACAGTGCTGCAGACACATACCTTGGCATACGGGCCACCGGGTGAAGGAAGGACAGCCGGTCATAAAAATGGTAGTGGTTGAGCAATGGAGCGGCTCCCGGTTGTCTCTCAGAGTACTGCCGGTACTGCTTCTTATGCTGGTCCCGGCAGCTCCTCCACCGTTTTTTAAGATGGTCAACTGTGAAATGATTTGAAACCGGCTTTAGAGATGTGTAATATTTGAAACAACAAAAGTATGTGTACAAATCAACAATAACATTTTATTCATTTTGTGTGTGTAATGTGTATACAAGGCACAGTGACACGACAGTGTGGAACATCATCAACAGCATTACGGACATTGAGCTCACGTGGCCACAATCACAAATGAGGCAGGACACATGTCAACGCATAGAGAATGTAATAGTGCGGGCACCAGACTCTGGTCATTAGTGGTATTTATATACACCCAACCCCTTGGCCGAAAGAGCCAGGAGGATCAGACATTAAACTCATTGTACTGTTGTGACCCCATCCAAATATAGGCAACTATGCGGTGGAGCATGATAACACATTCAGGGTCCTGTATACCCTGCTATGGGGGCCCTGTATTCCCACTGCTGGGGGCCCTGTAAACCCACTGGGCCACTGTCTACCCACTGCTGGGGGCCCTGTATACCCACTGCTGGGGGGGCCTGTACACACACTGAGGGCCCTGTATACAGGGACTGACTGGCACCCTACAGTTTGGGTCGCAACCCTCCCTCACTGGCCCGACACAGGTGAGGACGGGGTGTGGGGGGGGGGTGATGACTGGCGGCCGCCTCACAGTCACCGCAGCTCCCGCATTATCCTATGGCTCGCTCCCAGCCGCAGCCTCGCGCTCCTCACAGCCGCTCGCTAACAGTCGCAGCCGCACGCCACTCACAGACGCTCACTCCCGGACGCAGCCGCGTGCTAATGACGTCATCGCGCGGCCAGGAGCTTCCGTTTCCGCCTGCTGCTTCAGGGA
Organism: Allobates femoralis; assembly: GCA_033576535.1. Taxonomy (NCBI): domain Eukaryota; kingdom Metazoa; phylum Chordata; class Amphibia; order Anura; family Aromobatidae; genus Allobates; species Allobates femoralis. The sequence continues at coordinate 644,897,904 of JARQOC010000003.1, forward strand.
CATGCGGATTATTCATGCTCCTGCAGCCGCATGACCCGTGGCACCTGGGCCAGTCCGCCCCTGCCTGTATACCACAATATGGGGGCATGTATACCCAGCTGGGGGCCTGTATACTCTGCAGGGGGAGGTGTATACTCTGCTGGGGGGCTGTCTACCAGTGATAGCCGCTGTATACCAGGATGGCGGTGAATATGTTTTCATAGTTTTTCGGGGCAAAAATAGGGGGGTCGGCTTATACACGGGTCGGCTTATACACGAGTATATATACAGTAAATGCAATATATAACGTGTAAACTCATTTAACTTACTTAGATTGCTCTGTTCCTCATGGTCACTCCGATGGAACGCAGGGAACATCTCTTGGGCGATCTCTCTCCAGGCTGTATTAATTAGGGTCGTATCCCCATACTCAGGATCTGTAGGGAGCCATAGAAATGGACGAGCCTCCACAAGTGCAATAAGACGCAGCGTGTTCACCATGCCACGTCCTGCTGCCATGATTGCACTGATGAATGGATCGCTCTGTGTGTGCGCCTGTCAGCGCGACTCGCTTCCTGTTTCCTTAAACCATGGTGTGTGCTGGAGAATCCCTTCCCTCGCATCATCGGCTACAAGCCTCAAAATAAGAGAAAAACCAGCGAGTTTGGACTCGCACACTTTCAGAGACACATCAGCGAGTTGTAAATGTCATTATTCGCTATTACTCGGGTCCCTATTCATTAACATTGGACTCGCTGGACTCGCAACGAGTCCCGAGTCCTTGACTCGGACTCGTTGGGGTCTTGCGATTCCGAGTCTTTTCGGACTCGCCCATCTCTACCCACCTCCATTTCGCTCGCCCCAAGCAGTCTGCAGCCCCCCAGCCTGTCTCCCCTGATAACCTAAAACTCACTTACAGGGTCTGTGGTGATGTCAAATCATGGGCGAAACCACGTCACTTGACTGTGGCATCACCCATACCCTTCAGCTGAACGCAGTGGGGGAGCACCAACAGCAGCAGGAGCCAGGTACTGCAGCCCAATGACGCCCCGCACTCACCTCACACTCAGCCCTGCACTCAGCCCCACACTCACCTCTGCACCCAGCCCCACACTCACCCCACACCCTGCAGCCACCCGAATAAGGAACTGTGCCTGTTCCTCATGCCTCCATCCTCTTCCTCATGTCGCTGCCACATGAAGGCGAGCACAGGGGAGGGTGGCAGAGAGCGACCACAGGGGGGCAGAGATGAGGGCAGCATGGGGGCAGAGACTGAGCACGGGGGGGCGGATATGAGGTAGCACGGGGAGGGGGGGGGGGGGGGGGAGACAGAAACCGAGCACAGGGTGAAGCAGGAACGAGGCAGCATGGATGGGGGGCAGAGACCGAGGTGAAAAAAAACAGTGGACAAGGGAGAGACCACACAGGGGGAATGACAGCTGCCACCCCCAGTGTCATAGAGTCTGCCCCATCATGATGTTCCCACCCACCCGATGCGATGGTATCGGGCTCCAATCTAGTTGTTAGATAAAAGTATAATGGCGATTACAAATTAAGGCTGAATACCAGGATCAGCATGATTTACAGTTTGTTGTTTAAACTTTGTAAGCAGTAAATTATATGATGTTGTTTGGTTGCTATTGTGAGTTACTATATGTTACTATAAGACCCATCTACCATAACATGTGGAGCAAGTAGTCAACATACCTAACATTATTCAAGAATAAGTGCTAAAATTGAATACAAAATGATAATAATAATAATAATAATAATAATAATAATAATAATAATAATAATAATATTGAACAGTATTAAGTTTCGTCTGTTGTTTCAGCCCTCTATGGAATGGCCTTAAAAATTGTTAAAACGAAAACTAAGGGGAAAAAAAAAGTCAATAAAAGTCTCAAAAACTGCCTTTCTTACACCAAATCAGCATGATCTATTAAATGCAAATTTCATGAACTGCGTGTTACCATCTGCAGCAGCCGCTTACCGGACTGAATGATTCCTCAAAGTCCAGTGAATTGTCAAGTTGTACATGAAACACAGGAGCGGAGATTGCTTTTGTCATGTTGTAGCCAAACCACAACTTGTTCATAATAGCCTAAAAAGAAGATCAATATTTAATTGAACATAAGTGGAAACCAAGTATCATCAGTAATCACAGAATCGCAACCTCATGGTGGGTTTACACACACCAATTTATCTGTTCAATATCTGAACAGATCTCTGGTTGCAGTGAAATCATGGACACATTGTTCTATTTTGTGGCTGTGTACAAATGATACAATGTGTCCATGATTTCACTGCAACCAGAGATCTGTTCAGATATTGAACAGATAAATTGGTGTGTGTAAAGCCACCATAATGTACAGCTCAATTAAACCTCAGAATCAATTACCAAAAAAACATGTTATATGACACAAGTGCATTAGTCCTCATCCTAAGGCCTCATTCAGGAATCCGGGAGTCACATGTGTTTTCTATCTATGATTTTAACAGACAGAATCTATACCCAATTTAGTCCATTCACACTTCTATGTTTTTGTGTGTACAATGTGTTCGTAAAAAATGACATGTCCGTTTTTGAGTCACAGATCAAAATTACCCATACAAGTCTATGGGTCTATGAAAACATTAACATTGTAAAGAACAGGAGAAGCTTTGCAATTTATTTATTTAAAGCACCTCTCCAGCATTTATTTTGGAGATGTGCTTAAGGGTATATCCTCACGTTCCGGAGGAGCTGCGTGTTGGACACAGCTCTTCCGGACCGTGAGGGAAGCCGCAGGTGGCCGCAGAGAGACCGCAGCCGCCCCGTACTCACGATGTGTGCTGGGTGCGGGGCAGCTTCTCCATGCAGTCTCTCTGTGGCAGCCGCTTCCGACTCCGCAGCATGAAATGAACATGCTACGGAGGAGCGGACTGCCGGCAACCCGCACCGCAGCTCCAAACACGCTGCGGGCAGGTTATGCATAGTGAGGATGGGATTTCTTGAAATCCCATCCACTATGCTGATACTGTACTACGCAGCATTTTGGACGCAGCGCAAAGGATGCTGCGTCCAAAACGCTGTGTATGCTGATCGTGTGCAGGCACCCTTAAATCTACATCCCCTAACCCGTGTTGTACTCAACTTTCGGCGTCTTCATCCATTTTCAGCAGCGCTCCAGTTGGTCTCCTGCAATTTCTGACCTGCAGGCAGCTCCAGTGTTTCATGGAGCAAAACAAAGGTGACTTTTCAACACATCTCTACTAGAGCCTTGTTCTGGCCTTGTTTTTGCTCTCATAGAGATGCATTGAGACCTTGTGACATAACTTCTGACTTAGAGCCAGTAAGAAGCAGCGGTCACAAAATGCAAGATGGCGTCACGAATCTGGAGCGACGTCTGTAAAAGGTGAAGACGCCAGAAGGTAAGTATATGATAGGGGGCAGGGGACTTGGTTTGAAAGTGCCACTTCAGCACTGAAAAAAAATGAATGATTGAGTAGTGCTGTAATTCATTTATTAAACACTGATGGTAAAACTGACACATACCAAACACTGACGAAACACGGATGAAAGAAGAACCCTGGCGACACTTGAACCGAGTTTTGCATAAGTGAAAATCATGGATGTCTGCATGAGGCCTTAATCACGCACTTAATTTGTATTTATAAAATTAAACCCAAGGACAATTGTAATTATTAATGCTGGAGACGAGATGTAAAGTAATAAAAAAAGATGAAAGGAAGAGAAATGCCAGGATATCTGGCATAAATTAGAAATGAAATGCGAGAAGTTGTGAAATACTTAAGGGTTTCAGCCTCCTCTGAGGGTTTCAGAAGGATTATATGGAAAGTGGATAGCCATCCTTCTGTAAAAGAAGCATAGTATTGCACTCTTTCAATGTACAGTAAGCGTGGATGTAAGTATAAATGCCTGGCTCTTGTTTTATGGACAAGCCACTGAGTATCCTGCTATGGCTGATGTTGGTAGACAATAAAATTAGCTTAGCATTTCCTTTTTTTTGCAGTGTTCAGTCTTGTTATTTGTACCTTGCTTGAACTCTATTCCCAAGAGTTACAAAGGATGTTATTACAAAGGTGGAAAAAAAAAAACCTGTCAAATCCGCCTCTGTGTTGGTGATGTCTTTTCAAAACTTTGCATTGGGGCTAAATATTTTAGTTATTTCCCTGACAAAATCCCTTACAATAGCCTGAAAAGACTCTAAAATACACATAATGTGGAGCCCCTGCGAGTCCAGTTGCCACAGAGGTTACGCATCCCTGTTAGGGTACCTTTGCACGCGGCTACATTTCTAGGGTGGCTACAGGTAACTTACTGGTTGCAGTGAAATCATGGAGACAAGGTTCTATCTTGTTGCTGTGTACAAATGGAATAATCTCTCCATGAGTTCACTGCAACCAGTAAATTACCTGTAGCCACCCTAGAAATGTAGCCGCGTGTAAAGGGGCCCTTAGGGTCTAGTATCCCACTCACTGTTAAGAGGAGTACAGACCGGTGCCGGGACACCCACACCACACTAGGAATGATTGTAGAGGGGTTGGGTGGTGAAGAGAGTTAGTTACTTTGGGAGGAGTGAGGTCAGAAAGAACACACGTATGTGACGTGGGACACATGACAGCGGGTATAAAAAGAGCAAGAAACATCTAGAACGCAGGAGACGACAGTGAGAAAAAAGACAGCTAACAAAGAGAGCGACAGCTGTGGAGAGGTGTTAGAACAGCTGAGGAGAGACTGTTGAACACAAAGGTCGAGTTGGAGGGCAGCTAGAAAATATATGCCTGAGAAGAGTCCAGAGGATTAGAGCAAGTGAGAGCTTGTCCTAAGGCCAAACTCTAGAACAGAACATCACCAAAGTAGCTCCAGGAGAATAAGGGGGTCCCAGAGGCATAGGAAGTGAGCAATCCACCCGTAGGGCTTGTATCCATTGTCAAGCGCAGGCAAGTGAAGGGAGTAGGCCGCAAGGGACATGGGGAACACAAAAGACTAGTGGAGAAGACCAGGCTCAGCTAGCAACCTGGAGGCTATGCCACTTTCAAGGTGACACAGTCAACAACTGCACACATCTGCTGAACAGGTGGCAACCATAGGGCTGAGGGGAGACACTGCAGGGGAACCTCTCAGAGAAGCCCACAGTCACTGGCTCAGAGCTCTGTGAGGTGAGGCGCAAGGCAGGAAGGGCAAAACAAGCGGTGTGTGAGACGACCTGGAAAGGACAGAAGGGGTGCCCGTTACATACAGTCCTATTACCAGTGAGTAGCTGGATCCCAGCCTCCGAGAACCCAGTCCTCAGCGGGCTGCTGCACAAGGACTGTGAGTAAAAGAACTGCCGCCCAGTGTGTCTGAACTTTCTTACGTGTCAAAACCACCAGAAACACTACTACCAACTCACTCAGGTACCTTGAGCTACCCTAGGGGGTAAGCCCTACTAGTAGAGGGCTTAAGAACATTGCTGCCTCCCAACCATTAGCCCCTAGAAAGACTGTCGAGCAGTGGCGGCCAGTTATAGCCGCAACCTGCAGGTGGCGTCACGTGTAAATTAACAAGTATCCCCAAGTCCAGTCATCCCTGTCCCAAACATTTAATGACACTGTCAGGCTCATGGAGCCAGGTCTTAGTCCCAGTGATCCCTGTGAAGATGAATCCTCAAGAAATCCCAGTTCAGAGTAGCCCTGGAGCCGTTTTCAGTTTTTCTAAATTCTGCTAAGTACCTTTGTGGGGATTAGATTACACTATGTACTGCAAATAATGAAATTGTTAGGCTCAGCCCTTAATAACTACCCAATACTTGTTTTCAACTTCATTATTTATTTCTGAATGTATAGAACCACTTTAAAAACACCTGTCTTGTCCACCCTACACAATAGTCTAATTGCAGTTTTCATTTTATTTAACTTTGTCCTTACTTATACACTTACCTGGGCAGTAGCGCCAACTATCCTTAAACCACCTGAACCACCTATTGCCAGTTGAGACCTATGGTCTTTAGACAGAAGAATAGTTGGCGTCATAGAAGATGGTGGCTGCATCCCTACAAAGTAAAGGAAGAGTAATAATTCTTGTGAATCTCAAAGAAACATTTCACAAAATAATATAATGTAATTTGGGTAACACCTGGCTGAAAAAAATGCTATGCATTACCTCATCTATTCTCTTACTGGTTATCTAAATTGGTGAGTCCTTTCTGTCTATCTCATTTCTATATTCTGATGAAGAAGCAATTTGCTTCAAAGCGCGTCAATCAAACTTTTATGATGGATCCCTGTGTCATTTCGACAGTGCAATAGAACACTTTCCTTGTCCTCGGTTTCAAGAATATACCTATCCATGAATTTGCGGCAGCTGTTTATATGCTTCTATAAGGCTACCTTCACATTACGATTTGAAGGGAGCCGATGCTGTCCGATATAAATCGGACAGCATCGGCTCCCTTCTGATGCCTGGAATCGGGTGCCAAATAGGCACCCGATTCCGGCATAAAATCGGTGCCTCCGGGCTGAAAAAAATTAAAAAAAATAAAGGTTATTCTCACCTCCCCCCGAGCCCCCGCCGTCTTCCGCCATCTTCTTGGAGGCTCCCGGTGGATCCCGCAGGCTGCCGGTGTCAGCAGAGCGCTCCCTCTGCTGTTCAGGACCTGCGGTGATGTCACAGTCACGTGACCGCGGGTTCACCATGGTAACCCGCGGTCACATGACTGTGACATCACCACAGGTCCTATACAGCAGAGGGAGCCCTCTGCTGACACCGGCAGCCTGCGGGATCCACCGGGAGCCTCCAAGAAGATGGCAGAAGATGGCGGAAGACGGCGGGGGCTCGGGGGGAGGTGAGAATAACCTTTATTTTTTTTTTTAACCCTTATGCTCCTAGTTAGGAGCAGTTTTACTGTACTGAGCATGCTCAGTACAGTAAAACGGGGTCCGAGGAGACATAGATGTTTCCTCGGACCCTTCTCCATAGGGCCCCATGTTATAGGGATCGGACCTAATCGGATGTGCACTAAATGCCATCCGATTTGGTCCGATCCGAATCTGTCAGATTTTATTTTCGGTGCTAAAATCGGAGCAGGCTCCGATTTTAGCACCGATAATAAAATCGGACAGAATCAGATCGGACCAAATCGGATGGCATTTAGTGCACATCCGATTCGGTCCGATCCCCATAGGGATACATGGGGTCCGAAAATCGGTCCGATGCTGTCCGATTTTTTTCGGACAGCATCGGAAATGCGAAAATCGTTATGTGAAAGCAGCCTAAAAATTGTGTCTGACACAACCATGCAAGGTGAGCAACTTTCACTTTCACTACATCTGATTGGTTGTTGGGCAAGACCCTTTTTCTGCACATTTTCTCCACCATCTTCAGCTGATGTTCGGATTGGTGTTTTTCCTGTCTTGACTATCTAATTTCTCTGAAGGCTGGCTGCAAGTCATAGACATAGTGTCAAGTTTGGCTCAAGAGACCTGTGGCCATTCTGGACATTGTGGTCCATACTTATCAGTGCATGAATGTTAGACACATGAAATTGGCCTAAGGCTATTATTATTTAGTGCAGAATACAGTTTTATCCTACTCATCTTGAATTCATGATGGAGACCTCGGCCAAAGAAATCTAGTCCTATTTTGTGTCAGGTCCCATTTGAAGCAACTGGTATAGTGAGGTAGACTGACTCAGACAACGTGATCAAAATTCGTACAAAGAACTTCACAAATACAATGGTGATAAAATTCAAAATAATGCATAAATTCAATATTGTTCCAATTTATTGCACTCGTATAGGGCTATACCCTGGGCACAAAATTTATGAAGGCGGGGGGGCGTGGCCAAGCCTATGGAGGGATAAGACGCAGCTTGCTTTAGCTCCTCCGCGTCAGCCCTGATATCTGCCGCCACAATATAGATATCGCCGCTCTTTTTTAATGGGCAAGTCCAAGAAGGGCCTGGGAGGCACAGGAACAGAAGACCTCGGCTCCCAGCCCGGAATTGACCGTTACCTCCGTTCCGGACCGAGCACCCCCCGGCCTTCCACGCCATCTAAAATGGCGCCGCCGCTGAAGGAGAAGGGTGCGACGGGGCGGGACAGGCGGGAATCCAGCAACAGGTTTGCCTGCCTGCAGGAGGACAGAGAGGACGGAGACCTCCACACAGTCCTGCAGCCCGGGACCTCCGGAGAGGACATCAGCAGGTACCTCCGTGATCTCCCCACAAAAAGGGACCTAGAGCGCTTCGCATGCTGCATAGAAGCCTCTTATAAAGCAGAGATGCAGGCACTTAGATCAGAATTTGTTGCACGAGTAGAGGAGGTAGAGGAGGCCCAAGACTCGATGCTGGACGACCTACAAGCCCAAAGATCCCTGCTGACTTCACACTCTTCCATGCTAGAAGACCTGTTATACCAGCAGGAGGACAGTGAAAACCGTAATCGCAGGAATAATGTGAGGATAAGAGGCCTGCCAGAATCAGTCACCCCTCTGGACCTACAGGCGACGGTCCAGGCCTTATTCAAACAGATCCTAGGCGATGCAACAGGCCCGGATATAGAAATAGACAGGGTACATAGAGCCCTCTCAGCGAGGCCGCTTCCAGCAGCAAGGCCCAGAGACGTGATTTGCAGGATACACTTTTATTCGATCAAAGAGGCTATCATGAGAGAAGCTAGAAATCAAGGTGACATCCCTTATCTGGACACTCATGTAATCTTGCTATCAGACCTGGCAGGTCGCACACTTCAAAAAAGAAGAGGATTGTGCCCCCTACTGCTAGTATTACGCGAGAAGGACATAAAATACAGGTGGGGGTTCCCCTTCCAACTAGTAGCTTCCAGAGACGGGAAAACGGCTACCTTCAAACGCCTTGACGATCTAACCCCCTTCTGCCGAGCCCTGGATATCCCAGAAATCCCACTACCGGACTGGCCCAAGATCCCACATCTTCCACCACCTCCGGCTAGATGGCAGAGAGCCTAGGGCCGTGGCTCTCCCAGCTCAGCAACAACCTGAAGAGACGACCGGAGCTCCGGTTCGACTTTCCTTTTCCACACAAGAGACTCTCGTGTGACAGCGTGGTCCTGATGCAATCACGAAGACCAACAGTTTATAATGTTACTGTTGTTTTTGTTTACGGTTCTTTATTTGATTTGATATTATGCACTTGGCTACAAGTTGCACGACTGATACCATAATTGCCAATGGACTATTCTGCCCTATCGATATGATAGGCAGACACCGGTGACCTTCCTGGATTTCCTCCTTTTGTTCTTCCCTTTTCTTTCTTGTTTACTCTCCCCTAAACAGATCACTTCCCTACTACTTTCTCACACGGAACACAGTCTCCTTTCTATCCTCACTCTCAACCCACTTCTTTAATATACTTCTCTCTCCTCTCCATTGTTCTCACATTAATAGCCCCCCTCTACACCTCATATTCTCATGACCTCCATCTCTCTACTACATCCCAGTACATTCTACCCCATCCGCTCACCTCTCTCCAACCCACACACACCTCCCCTATGACTATCTACATACTTAACACCAGCACCTATTACCTTTATTTCTTTACCTGCTCTCTCCCTCTTCGATGTAGTCACCCCTGAGCCTACATTGGCTCCTTTCCTCTCTCCTTTCTCCCTCACCGATTTGGTCACTGGTGGCTGCATATATTTGTTTGGCACATAATTATAAAGTCTTCATACCCTGCTGTGGCGGCAGGGAGGACGCGGGGGGCGGCTGCCCTCATGGACTTCCACTCATACCCTCAGTGCTGGATGCGTGATGCTATTCAATTCTGCACAATACGGAACACCTCTAGGTGTATCCGAGACCCTTTCTCTTTATCTCCCTTTTTTTCCTACCTCTCCTGCTCCCTTCTTTCGTTCCTGCTCTTTTACTATACCCCACCCACCTTCCCCTACCCTCACCCCTGATGCTGACGAACGAGACCATAAATATAAGAGAACCCCAACCTCACATACCTAATGGCTGAGACACTTAAATATTGCTCCTTCAATGCGAAGGGGCTTAATGTCCCGGAGAAACGCAGACAAATCCTGACTTTTATGCACTCTTGTAAAACTCAAATACTCCTATTACAAGAGACTCACTTCAGAACTGACCACTTTCCAGCATGCGAGACCAGAAACTTCCCAGTATGGTTTCACAGTACTACTCCAGGGTCAAAATCTAAGGGAGTCTCTATTGCGTTTTATAGATCTTGTTCCCCTGAAATAATGGATAAACTGATAGATTCTCAAGGCAGATATATATTCTTGAAAATATCATGGTTGTCATCTGTATATATTATAGCTAATGTGTATTATCCTAATAGGAATCAGAGGAAATTCGGGTCTGCTGTCCGGAGAAGTCTGGAGGCGTTTGCTGGTGCGGTCCCTATCATTCTGGGTGGCGACTTCAATTTCCCTATGGATCCAAAAATTGATACATCGTCGGGTAAGTCTCACTACTCTGTGCCATCTCTCCATCACCTGACGAAGCCCTGGGACGGCCTCCGCTTACTGGACATCTGGCGTATCCTATACCCCACCACTAAAGATTACACATTTTACTCGCCAGTCCATAACACATATAGTAGGATCGATAGATTCCACGTTGCGCACTCTCTTCTAGACAAGCAACTACACGCCTCAATCGGCAACATACTGTGGTCCGACCATGCCCCGATCTTCCTCACTATGACACCAAATACTGTGGCGCGCAGATCGGGATCATGGCGACTAAATGACAACTTATTGACCGACACCACGTGCCACGCAGACATTATCACCTCAATTAACCACTTTATTGAAGATCATACACATGACACTACCTCATCCCCGATAAAATGGGAAACATTGAAGTGCGTCTTACGAGGGATATTCATATCTCATGGGGCGCGCCTCAAGAAAAGAAGGATGGAAGAAACACAGGACTTACTCCGAGACATCACAGATCTTGAAACCAAACACCGACTCACCCCCACACCAATACTACACGCACAATTGACGACACTCCGTACTAAACTATTGTCCCTCTATGACCAAAAAGACCGCGTATTTAGGGACAAAATCCAAGCCCGCTATTACCATATGGGAAATAAAAGTGGCAGGCTGCTGGCCAAGGCCCTACATCCTAAACCTCCCCAGACGTATATCACTCGCATAAAAAACAAAGAAGGTAAACTGATGCACAGACCCAAAGATATCCTAGACACTTTCAGACACTTCTATGCTTCCTTGTACCAATTGCAGGGGCACTATGACAATATGCCTCAACATCACACCATAAAGCTATTTGAAAATTATATACAAAAGAGCGGCCTTCCGACCCTCAGCAAAGAAGACAGAGAGAAACTGTCTGACGATTTTACACTGTCTGAGATAGAAGAAGGCATAAAGAACTTAAAAGTCGGGAAAAGTCCGGGTCCCGATGGGTACACAGCTAGATTCTACAAACGTTTCTCAGGCCTCCTTGGGCCCTTGTTCCTACAAGTATGTAACGATGTCTCGAAGGGTGGGTCCTTCCCCGCGCAGGCCCTCCTGGCCCATGTTGTGGTACTTCCCAAACCAGGGAAGGATATTACACTATGCGGCAGTTATAGACCGATATCCTTAATGAACTTAGATACCAAGTTATATGCCAAGATCATAGCAGATAGACTGAGCTCTCTTCTTCCAGGAGTGGTGGATATGGACCAGGTGGGTTTTGTGCGGGGACGGGAGGCCAGGGACAATACTATACGTTCACTGGCTCTCATTGATGTGGCCAAGACGCGAGGCGTGCCCATGTGCATCCTGTCGATAGATGCCGAAAAAGCATTCGACAGGGTGCACTGGGGGTTCATGTTTACTGCCTTGAAGCATCTGGGTCTGAATGACGTAATGCTTCACCGCATAAAGGCCCTATATACATGTCCGGCGGCCAGGCTTCGGATCAACGGGTCCCTGTCAGAACCCTTTGCTATTAAAAATGGCACACGTCAGGGGTGTCCATTATCCCCACTGCTATATGTGATATGCATGGAAACCCTGGCGTGTTCCCTCCGGGGAAACCCCTTTATCCGGGGCCTTGACTTAGGGCGACGTACCCACAAATTGGCACTTTTTGCTGATGATTTGTTGCTATATATAACAAATCCCCTGATAAGTCTCCCGAATATTTTATCAGAACTAAATACATATGGCCGTCTTAGCAACTTTAAAATTAATGCCTCCAAGTCGGAAATGTTAAACGTTTCTCTACACGAACTGGTAGTTGATCTACTAGAACAAGAGTTCTCCTTTACCTGGAGACGGGCCTCCCTAGACTATTTAGGGATGAAACTTCCGGCTGACTTGGATAAGCTATTTGACCTGAATTACCCAGCGTTGCTGGACAGAATAGAAAAAGACCTAAATAAATGGAATAAATTGTCACTGACATGGTTGGGAAGGATCCACACATTACGCATGGATATACTCCCTAGGGCACTATACATTTTTCAAACTGCCCCTTTCAACTTGCCTGCGGCCTTCTTCTCCCGATTAAAAACTCTTTTCACACGCTTCATCTGGTCACATACTCCCCCGAGACTATCATATAATCTCTTATGTCGGGCCCCTAAAAGGGGGGGAATGGGTTTGCCTAATATGCTCCACTATCATTGGGCGACCATGAGCAAATGTATCCTAGATCTATTCGACCGAGGTGAAAAGACGAGATGGGTGGAAGTGGAGATGTCAAGGTCTGAAGGGTGGCCCCTGTCACAGCTGTGGATTCCCCAGCACCCTAAGGGGCGTTTAGCCTCCTTTTTAATAACGCAGATTGCCTCCTCATTTGCTTTACAGAATAAAACAATGCGATTAACCACGCATCCTGGCCCGATGACTCCCATCTATAGCAACCCTATATTTGAAGTAGACAACAATAGGACCTCCTTCTTAGGGATCCTGAAAACCTCCCACCCTACCATCAAAGATTATCTAGACGTAAATGGAAAACGTTCGTTAGATAGCCTGTTCCCCTCAACCCAACCACCTGGAGATACATGGCTACTTTACGCCAGATTGCAAAGTTTCATACACTCACTACCACTAAACTCATTGACGCGCCAACTGACACCTTTTGAACATGTGTTCCTCAGGAACCAAAACAACACGCGCCATTTCGACGCTTTATAACATTCTCAGAGATATATCAGACACTAATGCTCCCGATCTGCCACGCTACAGAAGTGCATGGGAAAAAGAACTGGGAAGGGACTTGTCCGATCTCCAGTGGGAGAAGGCTTATGTCCTTACCAACAAGGCATCGACATCGGCTCTGTCACAGGAGCGAAACTTCAAGGTGATGGCGAGATGGTACAGATGCCCGGCGATGGTGAAAAGAATATGTCCCGAGGCGTCCGACAAATGTTGGAGGTGCCAGAATGCAACTGGTACCTATACACACATTTGGTGGAGTTGTCATTTAATTTCACCATTTTGGCAAGCAGTCCGCGACTTATATATCAAAGTCTCGGGCCATCAGATTGATCTCACGGAAGAAATAGCTTTGCTAAACATGATATCTATGTCCCAAACCCAGTTTAAGAAAGGACTATTACGCCACTTCTTGACGGCTGCTAGACGCCTCATACCCAGATGGTGGGGCCGCACTAGACCTCCCTCACGTAGCGAATTGGTAGCTGAGATGAATGTCATATGCAGGATGGAGGACCTTCTCTCGCAAACAGCGCACACAGATTCAGCTATACAGCGCTACTGTGATCAATGGGCCTCATGGCTATTGTTTAGGGACTCACCGGAACTAGAGGAATGGGTACTCAAATAAGACTACAACTTCTCCAAACTCAGAAATATGCTTGGAAATGTAAGATCTAAGTTCGCAGCACACCCCTCCACCCTAACCTTCCCTTTCTATCTTTCCTTCTCACTATCCTTTTCTCTACCTCACTTTATATAGAAATGTGTAAGCTTCCCATCATTGAGGAATACAGATGCAGACGATACTAAAATGATACCCCTGACACTCGATGAGGTCAATATCATTAATATGAATAATATAAGGGGTATACTTTACTTTACCCCACAAATTAATATGTTTGAATGTTATACTACACAGATTGTTGTTTTCTGATTATGTTGCCGCATGTTCTGGCAACACATCTTCTGTACCAATGCTATTTTGCTTAATAAAAACAAATTTAACTAAAAATTTATGAAGGCCTCCATTAAACCTGAAAAAAGATGGTGAATTTAGCCATGACATTGGTTACAGTCAACGATTACTCTGTGTAGCTGCTATATCACAGCGTAATGCAGGTGAGTGAGGTTGAATTGTGATCTGTAAGGTATAGAGACAGCGACAATCAAGTCGTAAAAACTTTAAACCAGATATTGCAATTGTGATATGATGCACCCCTGAGGAGCTGTGGGGCACTCGGAGCCAGGCCCTCTCCCTCTCTCTCTTCTGGCGATGTCATCGTGATCGGGAATCTCTGGGATGTCACAGTGGTGTGACCCATTCCATGGCCCCAGAGTGGTGAAATAAAAAGGGGATAAGGGATTATGGAATAGGGAGCTTTTTGGGGGTCGTTGTCGTGATGCAACCCGTATTATGCGGCTGTTAGTGGCCGCTGCTTAAGAACGGAACCTCTCGGGATGATGGGATGGCAGTTGTGATGTTGTCGCTCCCCACGGGTGGAGTGAGCCCCCAGGACATCCGGAGTAGGGGGTTATTAGGGTTTTGGAGGGCCAGCGGGGCTGATCTGGCTGCAAGGAAGGTTTGGGGCATCTCGCAGGTTGGCTCCTGCTGGCTGCATGGCGTTCCAGTCTACCACTCCTCAGGCAGGAAATGAACAGTCTCACACACAGTTCTGAGTTCCAAACCTGGTTTACTTGGCTGTCTCTGCTCGTGCCACAGGTTACAGTTCAAGTACATTTGCAGTCCGGGTAGTCCTTAGCAACCAGGCTGGCTTGTCCAGTACGCCCCTTTCATGTTCCTTCCCTCTCGGGCCGGTCTTCCTCAGCGCTGCTTGCTCGCCTCACTCCTGCACGCACCTCCGCACAGTGCCCCAATCCGGTAGCCACAGGCCTTGTTGGGCGACTGGCCGTGTCCCCTGACCCTAGCACAGCTGCCTTCTCGGTGGATGTTCCAGGGGTTGGCCACACCTTCTCTAGATCTCGTGGCTACTGGTTCTGTAGTTAGAGCGTAGAGTCTCCTCGCCACCTTCTGGAACGGGTCCCTAGTACTCGCCCTGCCTCTTCGCTTTACTTCAGATTTGGGCTCACAGGTGGATCGCTCACTGCCTGTGCCCCATAGGACTCCCTGTGTCTCTCTGCAGTCCATTGTCCCAGGACAAGCTTCATCTCTGCTCAAATCCTCAGGGTCCTTCCTCTCCTGCTTACTCCGACAACCTTCTCTCTAACTGCGCTCTCACTTCCTGTGGTGTTTCCTTTTTGTTCCCTTTCCTCTACCTGACTGCTTCCTGCTAAATTCCCACCCACCACTTTTCTCTCCCCGCCATCCCACTGACTGCCTGAGCCATCCCACTGACTGGGTTCACCCGATGTCCCTGGGACCGGGTGAATTGGATGTGTTTGTGGGTGTCTGGATTTACCAACCTGGCTATTGCAGATGGAAATACCACACCCGTGGAGAGGGTGCAGTACCCCTCTGTGGTGACCAGACCACAGGGGCAGCTCAAATACTCTAGGGATAGCAACACGTCCCCACTCTCTTATTACTCTGTGATTGTGAAAATAAGGAAAACACAGATGCAATCCATCTTCATTCCAAGTCCTTTATTTCAATCACACAATAAAATCATTTCAGCGTACTAGCAGGGAGCTAGACGCGTTGCGAAAAACCTTTTCTTAATCATTAGCACATTAAAATGACAACTCACATAGAATATATTGAACCCAACCCCACCCTCAGCTGAAAACAATCAAATATGCTATTAAAGAACTGGATTAACCTCTACCGTGTCCTGTGTTCTTACAATCCACAAACATTACAATGATGTTATCCACGTACATTATGCTTCTTAAGGAGAATCAATCAAACAAATTTTATATCTTATGTGCAAAAATTGACATAAGAAATGAGAAACAAACAAGAAATAGACCCTGTAATAGTCTAAACTTGCTATCATATAAATACCATATACATTTTATATATCATATACATTATATAAAAAATTAGTAACTATTATACACATGTATATTTTATTATCAGGTGTGGACTGTTAACATGTATTAAGCCATGTCTAGACACAGACCCATCAAAAGGGAAGAAAAGAAATGCAAAATGACACTTGGATTGTATTATAATAATTTTTTGTATTAATTAGAACTGAATAATTCTAATAGATTTATAAGTAAATCATATATGTTTGCTTGACAAAACAATGAACAGATAATAATGGATAATGAAGATTTTTATAGTTATCCGCTAATATCTATTGTGACATTAAAGGTACCATCACACGTGGCAATATTGCTGGGCAATTTCACTGACAATTTGCTGGCTGCAGTGAAATCATGGACACATTGTTGTATTTTTTTACTATGTACAAATGTAACAATGTGTCCATGATTTCACTGTAACCAGCAAATTGCCTGTGAAATTGCCCAGCAATATTTCCGCGTGTGAAGGTACCTTGAGATATTATTATAGATCTTGCTATTAATTTGAATTAATTCAAAACAGGTTTGTTGGCAAAACTAATATGTCTGTTTGGCAGAACCACAAACAGATTATAGTGGATAGATGAAAATTTCCAATCATTCAATTAATAAATGGACATGAATAAACCAAGACAAGCCAAAAATCAAAGTTGTTCAAATTAAATCTGTCCCCATAGAATCTTTCAAACCATGACAATGTCACCTTAATCAGGGAATCTGTTCGGATTGTATAATAGAAAGAATTAAAGTGGAAAGGGATTCTACCAAGTCAGGAAAAAGCCCACTGCCGCATCAGTTGTCGGCTTTCAGCATTCACAGTGTTGTTAATAGCAATTAATGTCATCAAAGAGATCCTCACAATGAACAATCAAAATGTACAATTGATTGAATTTATTTGTGAAGCCCTGTTGTTTATATTAACCCATAATGCCTTCACATTTGGAGAATTATGGTATAAACAACTGGTGGGGACCGCAATGGGGACCCCTGTATCTTGTAACCTCGCAAACCTGTTCCTGGCACATCTAGAAGACAAGCTCATTTATGCGTCCCATAATCCCTATCTTAAGTACATAAAAACGTATCTTAGATACGTCGATGACATCTTTATAGTGTGGGAGGGCACGGAAGAAGACTTTCAACATTTTGTCTCCTATTTAAATGATACCAACAGGTATAATATGTATTTTACGGCTGTCTTTAGTGACCAGGAATTGGCTTTCTATGGATATTCTGATACAAATTAAGGAAGGTAAAATAGTAAGATCTTTATATAAAAAGCCCACCTCTTGTAATACATGATTACATTTTGATAGTGCACATCCTAATCACACCAAATATGCTTTGCTGTATAGTCAATTACTGAGAGTAAAAAGAATGAATAATAACACATCTATTTTTGACAAACAATGCACTGAATTAGAACGTCAGTTTAGCCAAAGAGGTTATCCGAAAAAAGTGATGGAGAGAGCAAGAGAAAAGTTAATAGAGAATACGCACGGTACCTGCAAAAATCAAGTGGTTTCTAACAGTAAAAAACGTTTTGTTTTCTCCTTCACTTTTGGCCCCATGTTTAATAAAATCAGAAGCACAATTTTCAAACATTGGCATGTACTGTTAAAAGATCGGGAACTGGGATCCTTAGAGATAGGGCCTCCTCTAATCACTTACAAAAGGTGCAGAAATCTTAAAGATCGATTGATCAATAATAGATTGGAAATCAGTAAAAACCCGACTTGGCTTGATAATAAGCGCCCAAAAGGTCATTTTAAATGCAGGAATTGTAAGTGGTGTAAATACCATGAAACAAATAATCCTGTAAATTTTGGTGGTATTAGCTTGAATGTAACAACTTATATTAGTTGTAAAACTAAATGGCTAGTCTATATAGTCTATTGCCCCTGCAGAAAATTCTACATCGGCAAAACGATTAGAGAACTTTGCACACGTTTTAAAGAGCACGTAAAATCGGTCACTACGGGTATTGGAAGCCCCAGGCTTATTAAACACTAGGAAAAAGGCCCGATGCTATCGCATCGGGAGTCAGGTGGGATGAGGAGGGGGGGCGGGGTGATTATGTATAGAGATAGTATAGTGAGGAGATCCCTGCAGATGATATAGTATAGTATAGTGAGGAGATCCCTGCAGATGATATAGTATAGTATAGTGAGGAGATCCCTGCAGATGATATAGTATAGTATAGTGAGGAGATCCCTGCAGATGATATAGTATAGTATAGTGAGGAGATCCCTGCACATGATATAGTATAGTGAGGAGATCCCTGCACATGATATAGTATAGTATAGTGAGGAGATCCCTACACATGATATAGTATAGTATACTGAGTAGATCCCTGCACATGATATAGTATAGTATAGTGAGGAGATCCCTGCAGATGATATAGTATAGTATAGTGAGGAGATCCCTGCACATGATATAGTATAGTATAGTGAGGAGATCCCTGCACATGATATAGTATAGTATAGTGAGGAGATCCCTGCACATGATATAGTATAGTATAGTGAGGAGATCCCTGCACATGATATAGTATAGTATAGTGAGGAGATCCCTGCACATGATATAGTATAGTATAGTGAGGAGATCCCTGCACATGATATCGTATAGTATAGTATAGTGAGGATAGTGAGGAGATGGCTGCACATTATATAGTATAGTATAGTGAGGAGATGGCTGGACATGTGTATACATAATCATCAGGGCTGCGGGCCTGAAGGGGGCCGCAGATGGTGGCTTCGGTGGCGGCGGAGGCGGCATGAGAGCGAGGACCGCAGCGGGGGTGAGCTTGAAGGAGGCCGCTGATGGTGCCGGCGGCCCCTTCAGTAATAGGGCTGCCCCGGGCTGCGGCGGGCGGTGGGCCTGAAGGGGGCCGCAGATGGTGGGTTACCGTGGCTGCGGCGGCCGGCGGGGCTGGAGGCTGGAAAGCGAGTGTGGCGGCGGCATCAGAGCGGTGGTGGAGGCAGCAGCGTGCAGGGGTGTGCAGAGAGGCGCCGCCAGTCAGCTGGGAGTCGTAATATGGCGGCGCTTCCGGGGTAGGCAGGCATAATCATCAGTTTAGCGCAGGCGGCCTTGCTCCATAGCGGCACAGTGGCCGGAAGCGCTAAACTGATGATTATGTATAGAGATATTAAAGATGCCCATGAGGGAAATGCTGAAGTCCTCACTTTTGCAGGACTTGAAAAAGTGTTTCCCTCTGCAAGAGGAGGAGATTTACACAAAATACTCCTACAAAAGGAATGCAAATGGATTATCAGGGCAAGAGCCTGTGGTCTATTGGGAATGAACGACAAAAATGATTTAGCGGCTTTTCTTTAAACTTGCTATTTATATCAGTATATTCCCCGCTATTCATTTGTTAGTCTTTCATTATAATTTTCCAAAATGAAGGGAAATGATTAGTTACATGAAACAAACCATTTATATGTGTATAATAACTATAGATCCCTATGGTGCAGGACTTAGCCCTTCTGGAATGTTTCATGCACAAAGTATTCTAATATTCCCCTTTTTAGGAATGCCTTTATTAAAATCCTCTATATTGAAGGGAAATGATTAGTCTTAGAAAATAAAAGTCATATATATGTGTGTGTATACAGTTAGGGCCAGAAATATTTGGACAGTGACACAAGTTTTGTTATTTTAGCTGTTTACAAAAACATGTTCAGAAATACAATTATATATATAATATGGGCTGAAAGTGCACACTCCCAGCTGCATAAGAGAGTTTCCACATCCAAATCGGAGAAAGGGTTTAGGAATCATAGCTCTGTAATGCATAGCCTCCTCTTTTTCAAGGGACCAAAAGTAATTGGACAATGGACTCTAAGGGCTGCAATTAACTCTGAAGGCGTCTCCCTCGTTAACCTGTAATCAATGAAGTAGTTAAAAGGTCAGGGGTGGATTCCAGGTGTGTGGTTTTGCATTTGGAAGCTGTTGCTGTGACCAGACAACATGCGGTCAAAGGAACTCTCAATTGAGGTGAAGCAGAACATCCTGAGGCTGAAAAAAACTGAAAAAATACATCAGAGAGATAGCAGACATGCTTGGAGTAGCAAAATCAACAGTTGGGTACATTCTGAGAAAAAAGGAATTGACTGATGAGCTTGGGAACTCTAAAAGGCCTGGGCGTCCACGGATGACAACAGTGGTGGATGATCGCCGCATACTTTATTTGGTGAAGAAGAACCCGTTCACAACATCAACTGAAGTCCAGAACACTCTCAGTGAAGTAGGTGTATCTGTCTCTAAGTCAACAGTAAAGAGAAGACTCCATGACAGTAAATACAAAGGGTTCACATCTAGATGCAAACCATTCATCAATTCCAAAAATAGACAGGCCAGAGTTAAATTTGCTGAAAAACACCTCAAGAAGCCAGCTCAGTTCTGGAAAAGTATTCTATGGACAGATGAGACAAAGATCAACCTGTACCAGAATGATGGGAAGAAAAACGTTTGGAGAAGAAAGGGAACGGCACATGATCCAAGGCACACCACATCCTCTGTAAAACATGGTGGAGGCAACGTGATGGCATGGGCATGCATGGCTTTCAATGGCACTGGGTCACTTGTGTTTATTGATGACATAACAGCAGACAAGAGTAGCCGGATGAATTCTGAAGTGTACCGGGATATACTTTCAGCCCAGATTCAGCCAAATGCTGCAAAGTTGATTGGACGGCGCTTCATAGTACAGATGGACAATGACCCCAAGCATACAGCCAAAGCATGAGTGCAAAAAAGTGGAACATTCTGCAATGGCCAAGTCAATCACCAGATCTTAACCCAATTGAGCATGCATTTCACTTGCTCAAATCCAGACTTAAGACGGAAAGACCCACAAACAAGCAAGACCTGAAGGCTGCGGCTGTAAAGGCCTGGCAAAGCATTAAGAAGGAGGAAACCCAGCGTTTGGTGATGTCCATGGGTTCCAGACTTAAGGCAGTGATTGCCTCCAAAGGATTCGCAACAAAATATTGAAAATAAAAATAATTTGTTTGGGTTATGTTTATTTGTCCAATTACTTTTGACCTCCTAAAATGTGGAGTGTTTGTAAAGAAATGTGTACAATTCCTACATTTTCTATCAGATATTTTTGTTCAACCCTTCAAATTAAACGTTACAATCTGCACTTGAATTCTGTTGTAGAGGTTTCATTTCAAATCCAATGTGGTGGCATGCAGAGCCCAACTCGCGAAAATTGTGTCACTGTCCAAATATTTCTGGCCCTAACTGTATATAGATATATTAAAACATAGTAGATCTTGATGGTACAGGAGCTTTGTCTGTTCGGCATGCTCCATGTACATAGTACCTTATCATTCCCCCTCTAGGAAGTTTTATTTTAAAATTATTGAACTTTTTTCAGAGATGAATATAAGTGTCTTCTTAGGGTCCAAATAGTTTAAGAACGAATATTCCATCTACATATACATTTCATTTCCATGCAGCGGATAGAGGTGTAGGTCTTACAACTACTGTTAGCTGCATTGGGGATTGGATTTGTCTCCTATATTTCAGCCTAGACTAATATGAGGTAATTAAGTCTTTGATTATTTCTAACTTTTTATACTGAATTCGCTAAACAAATCATTAGGTGTCTTATTTAATCTACGTATATAAGTATTTTGTTGCACGATTCTATGTATTACCGCTTAATGGTTTTTATTACACCCTGGCTCTGATGAAGTCAGTTTCCGGCTATTTATGACCGGATCTGACGACAGACGCCAGTCAGGACCACTTGAAGCAGCTGTCCTCTGCGAAACGGTCACCGTCGTCCTTTTGATGTCCCTGCACCTCCCTCCCCTACAGCACGATCTCCTCTTGTAATTTACTGGAATCGTCAAATAAACAGAAGATTCATCTATGGTGAGTGCCGCTGGTCTGTTTTCTTTTTTGTGATATGTCCATTTATTAATTAAATGATTGGAAATTTTCATCTATCCACTATAATATGTTTGTGGTTCTGTCAAATAGAGACATATAAGTTTTGCCAACAAACCTGTTTTGAATTAATTCAAATCTATAGCAAGATCAATAATAACATCTAAATGTCACAATACATATTAGTGGATAACTATAAAAATCTTCATTATCCATTATTATCTGTTCATTTTTTCATCAAGCAGACATATATGATTTACTTATAAATCTATTAGAATTATTCAGTTCTAATTAATACAAAAAATTATTAGAATACAATCCAAGCGTCATAATTTTGCATTTCTCTCCTTCCCTTTTGATGGGTCTATGTCGAGACATGGCCTAATACATGTTAACAGTCCACACTTGATAATAAAATATACATGTGTATAATAGTTACCGATTTTTAATATAATGTATATGATGTATAAAATGTATATGGTATTTATATGATAGCAAGTTTAGACTATTACAGGGTATATTTCTTGTTTGTTTCTCATTTCTTATGTCAGTTTTTGCACATGAGATATAAAATTTGTTTGATTGATTCGCCTTAAGAAGCATAATGTACATGGATAACATCATTGTAATGTTTGTGGATTGTAAGAACGCAGGGCACGGTAGAGGTTAATCCAGTTTTTAATAGCATATTTGTTTGTTTTCAGCTGACGGTGGGGTTGGGTTCTATATATTCTATGTGAGTTGTCATTTTAATGTGCTAATGATTAAGAAAAGGTTTTTTGAAATGTGTCTAGCTCCCTGCTAGTACGCTGGAATGATTTTATCGTGTGATTGAATAGGATTTGGAATGAAGATGGATTGCATCAGTGTTTTCCTAATTTCCACAATTTACTAGGTGGTTGCCAAGCCACCACACCGATGCAGGAGTCCGGAGTTAATTGGCGGTGGAGCGGCTCTCCAAATTTACTCGTCTCTCATTTACATTATTCTGCGATGTAACTGCTGCACAGTAAAGGGGCGGTTACATGCTATGATACTGTTAATGATATCGTTGGTACGTCACAGGTTTTGGGGCGGAGCAACGACGTCATAACAACATTGTTGTGGGTGACAAGTAGAATCAACCAACGATAAGTCGGCTGATCGTTGATCGGAGGTTTATGAACCGGACAATAAATCTGTCATTGATCGTCCGCCCGACCTGCAGCATCGGTGTGTGTGACACTTTGATAACGATGTCGTTAACAACTTTGCCTATTCAGAACTGGAGAACGTAGGAGAAAAAATTACCGCAAGTATCGTTCACTTGTTGCGGAATCGTTGCTGCATCGTTCTTGATATCAGTACGTGTGACATCTCACTAGCGATCATTGAACGTTGTTCGAGCGATATAGGTCAAGTCGGATCGTTGGCCGCTGACACATTGAAGCGTGTCACCCGGGCAACCAAAAGGCACATTTACACTTACCAATTATCATGATGTGCTTTTCTTGAGAAAAGATTGTAAAATGAATGAGGTCTCACCTTCCTTCAAGGAAACTATATTGATGTTGCAGAAATCAGCCAGCTGATTGTTAAAGATTATCCCAGTGCTTGGGGAATAAATCATTGAGCCAAATCTAATGTTCCGAACAGGAAAAAAGTAAAAGTTAATACAGAAATACATTTCTAACAATCAGAATATGAAATCACAGAAAATTCAATCAAATAAATTGATAGGATATTGTTTCAGTATGTCATCATATTTGATCGGGTTGGTGTCTACACTATTTAACCTAATATTTTGCAAAACAGTGTCATAAGTAGAATACTGTATGCATGTAAGGTATGGTGTTTTGATCCTTTAAACTATTCATTAATAAAGAGGGCATAGCAAAACTATTTGTATAGTGCTACCATGGTGTAACAGTTTATATACAGGATTAAGGCACCAATGGGAATCTTTGTCCTGGGTGAAGGAAAGACTGCCTAGAGCTTTGATGGAAGCAAAAAATCTGAGGCTTTCCATGGCGGTACTGTTCTTTCTTACAGGTGCAGTTGAGGCCTCCATATCATGGACAATGCTTAGGCAATATCCTAATTCCACCAAATCATATCATCATATCATAAGGACCATTAAAAGGGGTTTTCATCACGGAGCCACCGATGCCGGCGGGAATAGCCACACCACTTTAGAACACGCTGTCAGTGATTGATAGGGTGATCTAAAGGGTTAACAGGGTTGGGCGGATCACCGATCCACATGGCCCTGTTAGCTGCACATGCTGTCTGATTAGATGTCAAAGGGAGGGAACACAAACAAGGACGTACCACTACATCCTTGTTTGTGAAGGGGTTAAAGAGGTTTTCCCATGAACAAAGTTAATTTTAATTTTAAATCAATAGATCTCGGAATAATAATAATTTCCACAATTGGATGTGTTTAAAAAAAATAGTTTCTGTGCTGAGATAATCTTATAAATGTATTAATGCTATGCACTGTAAAATGGCCGTGTCTGACGTAGAATTGGATATAGACATCCAATTGTGAAAATTATTATTCCAAGATCTATTCATTAAAATGAACTTTGTTCATGGAAAAACCCCTTTGAAGAGAAAACATTCTGAGGCTTAGGCTAGGTTCACATTGCATTTGTGCTGTAAGTTCCAATGGATCCATTGGACAAAAGCAGAAATGGCATTTATTTATTTACTATTTATTATTAGGTATTTATATAGCGCTATTAGGATACATGGCGCTGTACAAGTTAGAGGGTAGACAAAGACAAGTGGTCGATAAACGACGACGTCGACAAAACAATTGTACGGGTACAATGGGGCCAGGGATCCTGTCCGCGAGGGCTCACAGTCTAGAGGGGTGGGGAGGGAGACAGTAGGAGGGGAAGAGGTGAGATGGTGCAGTGGATTGGGACTCAGTGTGTGTTGTAGGCTTGTAGGAAGAGGTGGGTCTTCAGGTTTTTCTTGAAGGTTCCCAGGGTAGGGGAGTGTCTGATGTGGTGGGGGAGGGAGTTCCAGAGTCTGCTGGAAGCACAAGAGAAGTCTTGTGTGCGGTTGTGGGAGGTGGAAATGCGGGGGGTTGAGAGAAGGAGTTCCTGAGAGGAGCGCAAGTTACGTGAGGGAAGGTAGCGGGAGACTAGGTCGAAGATGTAGGGAGGGGACAGGTTGTGTATGGCCTTGTATGTCAGGGTTAGGGTTTTGAAGCGATTTAATGGATGCGTTAACGCATCCATAGACTTGTATTGAACAAACGCATAAAAACGCATGCCAAAATAGGCATGCATTTGCAAGTATATGATTTTTTTTCAATGCACATGAAAACACGGTCTGCAGCGTTTTCATGTGCGTTGATAAAAAAACGCATACTTGCAAACGCATGCCTATTTTGCCATTTGTTTACATGCATTTGTTGAATGCAAGTCTATGGATGCATTAACACATCCATTAAATGCCGTTTCTGCTGTTGTCCAATGGATCGATTAGAACGCACAGCACAAACGCAATATGAACCTTGCCTTAACTTTGTGGACACCAACTTATAGTGTAATTTAAAAGACAGTTGGAGGCTGAAGTGTTGTTTCCGGCCTCTTTGCACTTGACGTCAGTATAATGTTAGCCAAGCAAATGTGGCCAGTTGTGGCCCACAAGTTCTCAGCAGTTGAGGGAATCCCAGAGTTTCATCTCCCACTTTCTGTGAAGTGAGACACTCTATATACATGAATCTAGGTATAAATGGATTTCTATAAGGGCAAGTCTAAAGTCTAGTTGTGGTCCAATTAGTGAGACCTGCACAGTCACTTTCTATTATCGTGAAAAGAATATATACTGAACAAAAATATATATGCAACACTTGCTTTTCTCCCACCTTTCATGATTTGAACTCAATTATCTAAGTATCCCTAAGATCTACTGGTACCTATTTTTGTGCTCACAGCTAGAGAGGAGCGGATCCGTGAACATATTCATATTCTGGGGGTTCAGCTGGAGTTTAGATAACGTTCTGTTCTGGACCCAAATCTCATTGGAACTCACTGCTCTCTGCCCACATACAACCAGCCACAAATAAAGCACTTCTGGGGAAGGGAGGGCGAGGTTTTGTCATTTTCTTTTTTTTTTTTGTACACACTACATCCGAAAATGCTGATTTTATCTCTAGTACAGCCAATTACTGCAAGCAGCTTGCACTGGGCCGAGTACCCAAGCACAGCGATGCTAGCTCCAATGGTTACTACATAAAGTACCCAAACTTTAACACTGATTATTTTTTTTAAAATCTGTTTTCGGCACGAACACCAAACTTTAAAGGGAACCAACCACCTCAGATCACCCTAATACACAGTTAGTACATGTCCCTGCACCCTAAGGATACCTTTCCAGCACTGTTTTTGTGTAAAATCTTGCATTAGTATAACTGATATAAAGAGTTTATAAACTTACTAGCCTGGTGACTTCTGGGCGTATCCCTCCTTCTGTTATACTTCAGGGCTGTGCATTCATTGCATGGCTGTGCTCCCCCTCCCTCCGTGCAGAGGAGATAACGATCACACCCATCAGGGCAGGGCAGCAGGCAGGAGGGGGAGCACAGCCATGCAATGAATGCACAGCCCTGAAGTATAACAGAAGGAGGGATACGCCCAGAAGTCACCAGGCTAGTAAGTTTATAAACTCTTTATATGAGTTATACTAATGCAATATTTTACACAAAAACAGTGCTGCAAAGGTATCCTTAGGGTGCAGAGACATGTACTAACTGTGTATTAGGGTGATCTGAGGTGGTTGGTTCCCTTTAAAGTAGAGGTCCGTTCATCTTGACTCACAGCCTAAAATAGCAGCCTTTATAGAGACAGCATAAGGTAGTGTAGCACGCCTTGAACTGCTAGTTGTATTAGAGAAAATGACACCAAAGCATTTTTCCATCAGTAAGCATTCCAGGCTCTTACATTTGATTGATGGAGCTGGTGACAGACACAGAGCTTCCATCTTTGCTGATGACAGAGAGATGCGTCGTTCCAAAGGTCTCTGAAACAACAGCTTCAGACAAATTATAAAAACGTAAGTCGTGATCACCAAAGTCATCAATTTTGTTCCTGATTTTATCTGCATAAGGCTTAGAGATGAAAGAGTCAATGAACTGTAGGCGAAAAGAGACAAAGAGATGATAATGGATAAACGCAAACAATAAAAAAATAACAAAAAACTGAAAACTATAGAAAGCTGAATAACTTTACAAATAATTTGTATCATTATTTTCAGGTAAACTTCTTCTAAAGGTGTTATTCAAGCTAGGGACATAAGTCTGCAGTAACTAAGAGTGAATGTGGACAAATTGCGACAGCGTGCATACTGCTTTTTGTCATGATTCCTTGATATTCCTGATGCAAACAGGTGGTCACATGACTCCATGTGAATGATTTGCTTACTTCAGTCATATGCCAGCTAAACTTCTACGCTTCTGCCACCAAAAAGACACAGCTCCTGAAGAGATATCATGTGCATGTGGCGCCCCGCAACGAGTGCGTCACAAGAGGGTATTGCAGCCATAAAAGCAGCCGCAATATTCTCTGACACAGCAGTGATCTGGTTAACTTTGAGATCCAACCCTGCATGCATCACCAAGAGCAGAGGACCAACCCAGGGTCCTGGTGGACAGAGTGCTAGGGAAGTGTGTAGGAAGAACAGACCCTTAGTCGAAAGGAGAAGGAGTCTAGAACTTGAACTGAGAAGTCTAGAACTTGGAGCAGGAGCGGGGGCTCCGCACCCCGGGCAGCCCCCGGGCCGTCACCGGTCGGGTGTCAGCACCTGAGGCCTCAGCAACTGGGATAGGGCATCATTAAACACGGGTTCCAAAAGACTCCCGTGCCCAAAACCTCACAGCCGGTTCACTGGTACCAAAGCTGGCAGCAGTTCACCTCTGCTACGCGAACCAGAAGCGTGGAGGAGCAGCTTCACAGGAGCACCCCACCACCAGCCAACTTCCAGTCGTCTAACCAGCGGTGTACCCACTGAGGGATCCAAGGCTCTCCAAAACATCCACAACGTATAATCTGGATAGGGCATTGAAGCAGCCTCCCCGTACCCGATCTGGTATTCCTGGGCGACAATGGCAAAACACTTAGCTAGAATGGGGGAACACTTGCGGATCTCTGAGGGACACCATCACTGCTGAGTCCACCCGGTCCACTACCCGTAAACTGTATACCATGTACTGCCTGCTGGTTACAGTAAAGACCCGTTGCAGAGACTTTCTGTGTCCCTGCTTCCTTATGAACTGTCCGTCCGCACTACAAGATAACCGCAGCTGCCGCACAACATCTTAAGCAGCTCCAGCCTCCGGGGATCACCGCTCAGCCTGTGGGGAGCGTTCCATCTTGCTGCTGTCCATCCCCCGGAGGTTCCGCAGCGTCGGTAACGATTACCGAAACTACTCATAGGTGGCATCACGAATAAATTAAACCCCTTTAATCTGTTCCTACAAGACGTCTTCAACTGTTGATCTGCACTCAACCGGGTCCCACTACCGGCAGGCGCGGCCCACCCGTGACAAGGAGGAAGGAGCTACAACCTGTCTAAACCGGAGTCCACGGGCTGACGGTGAGTCATGCACACCAAGTTTTTCAAGGTGTTTTTGGAGCAGATACTGCGAGAAAACTCTACAAAGCTAAACACTCCTCAAAAACCATGGAATTTTCGCTCAGAAAACTCAGTAAAAAGATTGTGTGTGCCCAGTGTCTTTGGGAACTGTTGCAGGAAGTCATACAGGGAGTAGCCAGAACATTTTTTAATTTACACTTCAATTAAAGGCAAAATAAACTGGAGCACCATTTATAAAATTTAAATTAGATTTTTAAATACACTTTTATATTTTATTTTCACATACATAAGCATTGCAAATATAAAATATTAAATAAAAGGAAGACCCCCAAGTATAGTGCACATGCCTATCCTATTTGTAAGGTATTTTTTTTTTTACTAGGTTTGCGCATATTTTACATATAATCATACCTTTTGCGTGTTGGTAGACATCTCAGGATTTGTAAGTTTCTCCCGATGCCCATTTGCAAATTTCCATGCTTCTGCAATGCGATGGTAGGTTGTAATCTGGTCAGGAACAGTCTGCATGGCTCTTTTATCAAAATGATAGCCTAAAAACAGATGCCAAAATTCAGTTTAGATTTGAAGTTGAAATTTTAATTCATATGTATTAAATTGCCAAGTTGTTTTACTCAGTTACACTCCTTCATTCCATACTCCACAGTTATGCCAGATATTTCAGGTATTGTGTAATAGTGACCATGCCCTAAATCAGGGGTGGGGAACTCCAGTCCTCGAGGGCCGCAATCAGTGCAGGTTTTCACGATTTCCTTAGTATTGCACAGGGATTGGAATCATCACCAGTGCAAGTGATTATGTTATCACCTGTGCAAAACTAAGGAAATCCTGAAAACATGCACTGATTGCGGCCCTCGAGGACTGGAGTTCCCCACCCCTGCCCTAAATGATCTATTAGTGATTTGCTATAAAGCTGAATAGTACCTTCTTCCAGTCCATTCTTCACCTGACAGGTCTTACACTTTTGTTTTTTAAGTTGAACTGCAGGAAAGCAATGTGTGGCGCCTGTGCGGGCTTGTTGCCACAGTGAAACTGCACCTAATCCACAGGTGTGCTGTCACTGTTCCCAGGTGAGAAGGGGTCACAAACTCAAGATACAGAATTGCACACAACATCATCCTGAATCCAGGCTGGGGGGGGGGGGGGGTTCGGGCAGACCCTTTTGAAGGAGTGCCCCATCTCCTGGCTGGAGGAGGGGGTAGCATTAAGTGAGAAAAGGAGAGAACGTCGAGCGGTGCGGATGCAGGACTGAGAGCGTCCTAGGGGACACAGGAGTAGATGATCCACCCGTGTGCCTCGAATCTGGCCCAACACGGGTTGGGCAGAGGGACAGGTTGCCTGAGGTGACTGGCCCCAACCTGGCAGGAGTGCTGCAGACCTCAACCAGTAAAACCGGAGGCCATCGTTTCTGCACAAGTAGTGGCCACCAACCGTGGATAATCGCCAGGACGGTGGTGGGAACTAGGGTCAGGGGAGGAGCTGCCACAGTAGCCCGCCATTAGCCTGGGACCCTGTTCACGAAGGTGCTGGGAAGGAGGGAGAGTATATAGCACAGAGGAAGAGCAACAGGAAAGGCTATGAATGGTGTCTTGGCAGAGTGACCCTAATCATCTGGGAATTAACCTGGCTGCTCGTTGGAGGAGCCCAGAACCAGGCTGGGTAAACTTGACTGATCAAGTAAAGGTAAAGAACTGCACAAACTGAAATTGCCTGCTTCTTCCTCCCACTGCGGCCTTCCCTACCATCACCATCAATATAGACTGTCCATACTATCCCTGGGGATCAACTCTACCTGTGGGAAGTTTTACCATCCCGGTTGCACTACCATCAGCCCCAGCTGTCATATCCTGCAGCGTCAGCTACCCCTGGCCGAGTACCACAGATGGCGTCACGAATTATACCCTGTAAATAATCCCCTTTTCTGCACGCCCAGGGCCACAACGCTGGGTCACCGCCAACGTGACCTCCCACTGAACTGACCGGTCCAGTTACCAAGTACCCCCTGGCCCTGGTAGGCGTCGCAATTGGCATCACAAACAGGATTCAGACCCCCGCTAACACCGGGTCCCGTGTGCCCAAAAAACTACATAAGAGGAACTGTGCTGTAAAGAACTGTGTAATGGCGACTGCCACACCACGATGTCATGAGCTAGTCAGTGGGAGGGTTTCATCCACCCAAGGCGAGATGAGTTGGCCAGCGGCATAAAAAAGAAGGCACGCAACCTGTATTGAGAGTGAGCCAAGGGTGTCTGCCAGTCAACTCTAAAGGCCACTTTACACACACAGATATCTGTTCAGATATTGGTCACAGATCTCTGGTTGCAATGAAATCATGGACACATTGTTACATTTCTACACAGCCACAAAATGGAACAATGTATCCATGATTTCACTGCAACCAGAGATCTGAGACCAATATCTGAACAGATATATGTGTGTAACGTGGCCTTTAGCCTCCACCTATTGATGTGCGAAGGGATAAAGAGACGATCCGACGGAAGAGAAGGAGAGCTGGAGAAGCCCGGACATGAGGCAGCAAGGTGCCTGAGACCAGCCAATCAAAATCGAGAGGCAGAGCGATGGCACAACGGGAGAGAGAGATCCCATATGTTTGCAAGCTCCGAGGTCTGCCTACCAGGGCAGCTATGGATGTCCCTGGA
Source organism: Allobates femoralis (assembly GCA_033576535.1). Classification (NCBI taxonomy): domain Eukaryota; kingdom Metazoa; phylum Chordata; class Amphibia; order Anura; family Aromobatidae; genus Allobates; species Allobates femoralis. The sequence goes on from JARQOC010000003.1 coordinate 644,929,217, forward strand.
GCCACTGCCGGCGATGGAGGCAGGCCTCCTGGATGCGGAGGTGGAGGAGCTGGGTTGAGAGCACCTGGAAGTGTAACTGGCTACCCTGGGGTAGTGGCAAAAAGGGCTCTGCGAGAAGGTCGAGCAACAACTGCCCTCCCGGGATGCTGATCCAGAGGTCTAGAAGAAAGCCGACGACGAGGATGCAAAGACCTGCACTACGGTAAGCCCAGCAGTATCGACTGCTCTGTTGGGTCTTGTAGATGTCCCTCCAACAAATAACCCTGGCCAGGTTGCCCAGTTGATGGATTGGGAGAGTGGAGTGGGTACCAATGCCAGACTCCTGACCTCGTTGCAGCCCGAACTTTCCCCCATAGCCGAGGGAACTGTGGCAGAGATAATCTATTTCCACTGGGGCCAAGAGAGGGGATGCCATGATGGGGTGCCGGAGTGACAGGAGACTTGCTGGAAGTGGTTCCCAAGTGGGAGTATCTCCGCCAATAACAACAGGAAAAGGGAGGAGAAAGAGAGGGAGGCCCAGGCCAGGCGGGAGAAAGAGTGTCGCGCCGAACTAGAGAGGAAGAGTCTAGTCCATAAAGCCCTGGCCATGGAACCCATGGAGTGCAAGAGAGAGTCAGTGATGAACTGTAAGGGTACCGTTACACGTCGCAATATCGCATGCAACATCGACCAAAAGTCACGTGGTGTGGCCAGTTGCAGTTGATATCATTCGTGCGTTGTGTCGTGTAACAGGGCGATGCGACTGCAATAAATCGCATGGACGACATCGCAATGAGATTGTGCATGCTCTTCAACCGTGCAATGTTGCATATGTGATCTGGCATGATCGTGCAGTGTGACAGCGCAACTACGATGTTGAACGCAACTTCTCCTATTCACTACAATGCTAATGCTCATACCCAGCACACAAAAGTTGCGTACAACATTCTAGTTGCGTTGCCTGCCGATATCTCCCTGTGTGACATCTCCTATGCGATCTTGGACAAGTGCCAACGTGAGTGCTCCCGCGAAGTTGCAGGCGATATCGGAATGACGTGTAACGGTACCCTAATATCCACAAGGGCTATGGGTTCATCAAGGAGCCCTTGGATATTGCACCTACTCCACAGGTGTGGTGTCACTGTTCCCAGGTGAGAAGGGGGTCACAAACCAAAGATGCAGAATTGCACACAACACCATCCTGAATCCAGGCTGGGGGGTGTGGGCTGACCCTTTTGAGGGAGTGCCCCATCTCCTAGCTGGAGGAGGGGTTAGCAGTAAATGAGAAAAGGAGAGAATGTCGTGCGGAGCGGACGCAGGACTGAGAGCGTCCTAGGGGACATGGAAGTGCTGGTCCACCAGTGTGACTCGAATCTGGCCCAACCCGAGTTGGGCAGAGGGACAGGCCCCAACATGGCAGAAGTGCTGCAGACCTCAGACAGTAAAACTGGAAGCCATCATTTCTGCACGAGCGGTGGCCACCAACTGTGGATAATCACCAGGACAGTGGTGAGAACTAGGGTCAGGGGACATGCCGACACAGTCGCCCGACGAGGCCCGCCGCCATCTGCCTGGGACCCTGTCCACAAAGGTGCTGGTAAGAAGGGAGAGTATACAGCACAGGGGAAGAGCAACCAGGAAAGGTTATGAATGTTGTCTTGGCAGAGTGATCCTAATCATCTGGGAATTAACCTGGCTTCGCATTGGAGAAGCACAGCACCCGGTTGGGTAAACTTGACTGATCATCAAGTAAAGCTAAAGAACTGCACAAACTGTTTGCCTCCTTCTGCCTCCCTCTGCGGCCTTCCCTACCATCACCACCAATATAGACTGTCCATACCATCCCTGGGGTTCAGCTCTACCTGTGGGAAGCTTTACCATCCCAGCTGCACTACCATCTGCCCCAGCGGTCATATTCTGCAGCGTCGACCACCCTTGGCCAAGTACTACTGGTGGTATCATGAACTATCCACTGTAAATAATCCCCTTTTACTGCACTCCCAGGGTCGCAGTGCCAGGTCACCGCCACCATGACCTCCCACCAAACTGACTGGCCTGGTTACAGACTACCCCCCGGCCCTGATGGGCGTCGCAAATGCAAAGGAAACAATGTCAGGAGCACAGATCTATCTCCTTACCCTTAGTCTACATTTTTAAGATCAGATTTTTTGGCCTTGTGCTGTCCATCTAGAAAAGGACTGCTCATAAACCCAATGTTAATCTATGTGCATGTAAACAGTGTGTGTTTGTAAGGTTTTTTTTAGCCATTATCCTGTCCTTTCCCTTCCTTTTTGAGTTCTGGGCTTATTTCCATTATTTTGTCAGTTCCCCTGCTTTTTAATGTGGGCATATCATGTTCTAGTACCTCCTTTTTAGGGTCGTGGGTTTATTACCATTATTTTGTCCCCTACACTCCTTTTTGTTGTGGGCCTAACATTGTATTGTACTCTCCCCCGTTTTTTGTGATGTGGGTTATGCTTGTAGGGGTTTCTTTGCCTTCTATTTAGCCCCAATTTCCATCCTCCTTGCGTTTTGGTCATTTGACTATATATTATTATGGTTGCATTTTTATCAATATTTCTCCTGTTGAGTACTTTTGATTTATTTTTAGCATAAGTAAATTGTTCTTAGCACTTGCACCTTTCCGCTATGTGGATGAGTAGATGGAGCAGCACCCACAGCCAGTCATGTTATGACATTTACAGATGCAACTGGTCCAATAAATTCATAAGCCTGTGTTAAAGTAGCCTTATACTGAGTGGGACAGGAGAGCACACAGACAGCAGCACAGTGTTACCTTGTGTTGGTGTTGCCTTTTCCTTAGCAACAACCCAAAAATTATTAATTTGGCATATTAAAAGGACTTTCTATTGAACAATTACAAAAAAAATTATTATGAATGAAAACCTCAAGGACGTTGATTGACTGAAATGTTTTAGTTAAATTATTTCTTAGGAGTATGGCTTTATATTGAAGCCTTTATTATAGTTATTACAATTTATAAAGTATTATGAAGAAATTTATAAAAATAATATAACATTTGTAAAACAGTTCTTTTATTGTTAAAAGATATTACTTAAAAGATGTTCAGCAAATTAGTGTATGTAGGATATGGTTCTTTTGATCCTTATAGGATCTAAGCATTATGCAAGAACGATGGAAAAACTATTTCTTTAATGCTATTAGGCCGGCTTCACACCACGGTAAATCGGACAGCCCCGGACCGGATTTGCAAACAGAATCGGAGGGCAAATATGCATATTTGCCCTTCGGTCCGGTTTGCAGCCGACTTCCAAAGATCGCAGCTGCGGCTGCTGATTTTTCAAGATCGCGGCTAGTGGGGAGCTAGCCGCGGTCCTAACAGCTCAGCAGGGGACAGCTGGTGGTGCTGACATTTAGCAGCGCTCGCTGCTAAACTTCAGCCGCCGGCATCCAGTTCCTGGATCCGATGTTTTTGTTGGACCGGGGTGATTCGGTGCCATAGACTCCCATGTTAGGGTGGATCGCCACGGATCTGGGAGGATCAGATTTTTCCCCCGGACACAAAACGTTGCTTGCAATCCAGGGGGATGTAGGCATTGCCTCAGATTCCAAAAAATTCCCCCAGATTCCTTACAGCATGAAAATTATACATTTGACTTCCTTTTTCTATCTACTGTCATCCTGCTGCAATAAGATATTTTATGTTTCATAGTTACAGCTTGTTTTCAAGGAGCTCAGCCACCAGACCCCTGCCTGTGCTCAGTAGTTACATTCCAGTAGACGAGTTAACTCTTAACATCCCAATTAGCGCTCTCTCAGTCTGAACAGTATGGAACAGGCTCAGCTCCTAAGCCCACTTCATACACTATGGACGTGATTTGAGATTAAAATGTATGTCACTAGTGATTAAGGGGTTAAATATATTCTATTATTTCCCTACACATCAGAAATCTTATCTTTCCCTACTCTCAGTGGATGCTACACTGGTGTATCCTTAGGGAAATTGCTGGCAGGTGCACGTTTGAGAGACACAATGATTAATAGGATTATGGCCCTTCATACTTCCTACAGTATGGAAGAATGAATAGTTCCTTGATGGTCCCTAACCTTAGCTGGACCAGTCAGAGGTGTCCATTTCTCACCTCTGCTGTATATCTTGGTTGTGGAATGATTGGCCGGAGCACTATTAGCAAAATCAGGGCTGAAGATTGGGGATTCTACATATAAATTGATGATTTATGGAGATGGTTTACTTATTTGTACATCTATAGTAATCCATGTATTAGCTTCCCTAAAATACTCAAAAGGTAACGTTTATTGATTAACCTTGGAAAAGATGGGAAATTGTTCTTACTTTCCCTCTTCTCTCCCAAACACTTTTCCGCATAATATTTCAATGTCCAGGTCAAGCTCCTTTAGAACACCTTTCAGCTGCGGCTCAGCAAGATCCATATATTGCATTAAAAAAAAAAAAATCTGAGTTGCAGGATTTTCCCTTTCTTATTAGAGGTGGTCTCATCTATCCTTTAGCTGTTAACCCACTGTGTACCGGACAGGTTTCACACAGCACACACACACAGTGAGGCCGGTTTCACACATCCGTGTCTCCGGCACGTGTGCGGTCCATGCGGACACATGCCGGAGGCACGAACATACGGGGACACACGATCTCCTATGGACCCATGCACACGTCCATGTTTCCGCACGGACCGTGTCTCCATGTGGAGCACATGCGCGTCCGTGTGCTCCACATGGCGATTTGTCCATTTTTCTGCAGAGTCATGGACCGCTTTTTGATGAAAACGTCCTGCACACGGATGTTCACACTGTGACATCCGTGTGCACGGACCACGGACAAAACCAAAAAGCCTGAAAATAAAAGAATTTTATACTCGCCTCGCTCCAGCGGTGTCTGGTCCTCTCACTTCCGGTGCCGCTCATTTGGGCTCATGAATCACAAACCACCATTACATATCCTATAGAACACATTTCACATTTACCTTACAAGACATTTACCATTACATAATACACTATACCATTTTAGAACAACCTATTCAACAGGACCATATCACGACTACCTAGTCAGTCCCAATGGTGAGTTCGGCTGCCTAGCCATCATTACCCATCCTATTATGGGGACCCTCAACCTACCCCTAGGGAGTCTCTACCTACATTACACCCGTAACGCTTATCACCGGGACCCTGCTCGACATAATAGTCAGTCCCACGTTACATGGCGTCACCCTGCGGATACCTCATGCCTGGCCCTTTCTGCCTCAGCCATCATGAGTCACCCACAACACACATACTTTCTTTTGATCACCCAGGGTACTTTTACATACGCCCTGTTGATCCATCATACACATCAACAGAACATCAAGGAGTCTCCCACCGACCCTTGCAGACTACTCAGTCTGGTTCTAATGGCGGCTATGCCCACCTGGCACCATTCACATATACGTCTCCCATAGGGCTATACACATGAACACATCACATTCGCCTCCCAAAGGGCTATTCACATATATGTATCGCCTGGTACACATGTATGTTGCACACTTACTCCACCATACATCCGTGGTCTCAGTCCTTACCGAGCACCGAACCGGGTCTAGCAACCTGAGTTCTCGGGTTCCCCAAGGCGTCCCCCAAGGTCTCCTCCAGTACATGTTTCGCCTCATGCCTGAACAAGCGAACTCCAGGGTCAGCCATGGTTTCCCCAACTCCAGGAGCCATCACAAGCCACCGGCTTGCACACAAGCAGCAGAGGAACTAGGAGCTACCCATGTGGAGAAGGCTGGCTCCCCTCGTGTCTCAAAGGGAAGGATCGCCTCTCACACGTCCTCACATCTCAGTGGTCTGGACTACACTGAGTTCCCATCTCCAGTCTGCCTCTCACACAGATACCTGGCAGGTTAAGTCCTGCTCACCACACCCATCTGACACACCCACACCTGGGACTGGTCAATTACCACACACTGCTCTCTCTGGCCACTCATCTCTGGTCTCATCTATCCTTTAGCTGTTAACCCACTGTGTACCGGACAGGTTTCACACAGCACACACACATAGTGAGGCCGGTTTCACACATCTGTGTCTCCGGCACATGTGCGGTCCATGCGGACACATGCCGGAGGCACGAACATACGGGGACACACGATCTCCTATGGACCCATGCACACGTCCATGTTTCCGCACGGACCATGTCTCCATGTGGAGCACATGCGCGTCCGTGTGCTCCACATGGCGATTTGTCCATTTTTCTGCAGAGTCATGGACCGCTTTTTGATGAAAACGTCCTGCACACGGATGTTCACACTGTGACATCCGTGTGCACGGACCACGGACAAAACCAAAAAGCCTGAAAATAAAGAATTTTATACTCGCCTCGCTCCAGCGGTGTCTGGTCCTCTCACTTCCGGTGCCGCTCATTTGGGCTCATGAATATTCACTTCACTGAGCCCAAGAGCGGACCGGAAGAGAGAGGAGCAGCGACGCTGGAGGGAAGTAAGTATGCGGGTGACAGGCTGTCTGTGTGCTATCCACGGCCCCACAGATAGCACACAGACTGCACACATTGTGTCATACATCCGTGACACCTGTGTGCACGCCCCGCCCCCAAACGGCCTTGTTTCACACGTCCGTGGTTACACGGATGTGTGAAACCGGCCTAAAACAGGCTGATGTGAACAGGATCCTGTCCTGATAACCCATGTGATGCACCCGGCCATGGGTCACATCACCTCAAAAGATAGAGTCCCCAAATATGTTTTGTGTTTTATTTCTAATAAAAAAAATTTTCTCTGTGTTGTGTTTTTTTAATATTTACTAGAAATTCATGGTGACTGGGTCTAATTTGGCCTGACATCAGGAATTTAGGGCTTAGTACCAGCTGACAATAAAATGTTGGTATTAAACCCATTATTACCCAGCATGCCACCTGCCACCAGGGTTGCTGGAAGAGCAGGGAAAAGTACCTGGAAATAGCACTACAATTAAAACGTCATTTCCAAGGGTGACTGTGGTTTTCAATTTGGAGACCCAGAACACTTGGGCCTTACCACGCTGAGAATCCTAGTCTCCTGCTACCTGGTTTTACCTTGGATAGCGATCAAAATATGGCAGGAGCCCATGCATTTTTTTATTATTTATTTAAATAATTTTAAAAAAATGGGCTTCCCTGTAATTCAACTGACAGCCAAGGTAAAGCTACGCAGCTGGGGGTAGCAGCCCATAGCTGTCCGCTTTATCTGTGCTGAAAATCAAAAATACTGTGGAGCGCTATATCATATTTTTTGTTTATTTATTTTTACACCACTATATGTGTGAGGGACCCAACAGCCAATCACAGACACTGCCACACTGAATGGTTGTCTGTGATTGGCTGCTGGAACCAGCCCAAAGATTCTACCATACTAGAATGTATGGGCTAATTTCAGATTATTCGACCAGCCAATCACAGACAACCATTCCATTTATGATTGGCTGTTGGGTCTCTGACACACATAGTAGTGTAAAAATATATAAATAATAAAAAGAACGGCTTGGCTTTACCTTGGTTGGCAATCAAATTACAGGGAAGCCTATTTTTTAAAAATTGAAATAAATAATTTTAAAAAATGTGTGGGCTCCGACCATATTTTGATCACCAGCCAAGGTAAAACCAGACAGCTGGGGGCTGGTATCTCAGCATGGTAAGGCCCAAGCATTCTGGGCCCGCATGCTAAAAATCGCAGCCCACAGCTGCTCATAGAAATGGCTCATTCATCGCAGTGCCATTTCCAGGTGCTTTACTCGGATCTTCCCGCAGCCCTGGTGGCAGGTGGCAAGCTGGGTAATAATGGGGTTAATACCAGCTTTGGGGGGATTCAAGATGGCCGCGGTGCAGAAGGATGCACATGAGGTGGCTCCTGACACCATCCATTCAATCCTCGGCATCCCGACCCTGGAGCAAGGGGATTAGCACCTGAAAGGGGCCATCTAAAACATCACAGCTCAGCAGACCCTGAAACAGGACTTATTTTTGCCTAAAACACCAGCTAAGCAGAGCTTTGAGGACTTAAAAGCGCTCCCCCCCTCCCACTGCACGAGGCTGTATTACAGCAGGCATCTGGAGATACATTAATACCAGAACAGACTCACACACATCATCGAGTGAGCCTAAACCCCCTTAGCCTTTGACCCAGGAGACGCCTGCAGAGACACCTGGAGCAGATCATCCCCTGAGGCTTGGTGAGTGAGTCTTATCATTATACAAACACCGTGCTGGGAAAAGACACTTCAATAATAAGGGGGCTGAGCTGTAACACGGAGTTTGAGATCTGCAGCACAACGAGGGAACTTACAGGAGCCCTGAAAAGACAGTGAAGGGTTATCTCTATAAGGCATCTCTGCTGTAACAGGAGCAGACAGGCAGTGTGCTCCTCTTGAAGAGGGAGAGCTGGAGCTATGACACTTGAATTAACTCCTAATGCACTGATGTACTGTACACTGTGAGACTGAGCCTTTCCAACCCATGAAACCTACACTACAAAAGACCTGTGTAACGCTGAACTGCACAGGGATCAGGCTGTGAACCTCTCTCCAAGCGCACATAGTGCCCTGCACTGCATTATAACACCCCCATCCTCTGAATCTCATTCCATCACCATCTTATATTCTGGACTCCAGATAAAAACTCCTCATATACACCATCTAAAGAATTCTGCAGGCACTGGGAGTGTGTCCTGACGAGACAGGATGCAGGACGCAGACTAGGAGAATTCCACCGGCGGTGTTCTAGTCCTCGGTGCCCAGCGACATCTGCCCGCTTTATTTGCTTCTAAAGGTGAGGGGATAATACCCCCGGGACCTCGCAATGCCTAGACCGAACTCCAGAAGCCGCAGACCCTCCCAAAAAGTGACGGATTTCTTTACTCACGAGCGCCCTGGAACAACGACCTCCGCACTCAAAATGGCGCAGACGGCTGAGACGGCTTCCCGCTCCCCAGCCTCCTCACACTCACCCCGTTCACCACGAGGAACCTCAGAACAGACCCACGGTAATATACAAGATGATTCATCCCTCATCACATACGGGTCACTCCGGGGCCTATTGGCAGATCTCCGCTCTTCCATACAGGCGGATGTCAGAGAAATAGTGGGAGAGATGAGAGCGGATCTTACAGCACTTGGGGAAAGAACTGGCCACATAGAGGGAAAAATGGCTGAGTTTGCTGGAGCACACAATGAGTTGGCGGATAGCCATCAGGAGGTAGTGGCAGATGTAAAAGAAATACGAGCAAAAATGTGGGATCTGGAGGACAGACTCCGCAAAGGGAACTTAAAGATTAGAGGCATACCAGAGGTGGAGGGCGAGGAGGACCTAAAAGCTACCATTACCCCTTTCTTACATCACATCCTCCCTTCTGTGCCCTCACCAGAGCTCGACATAGAAAGGGCATACCGCCTGCCTCGCTCACAAAAGATTAACAGGGACGTACCCCGCGATGTCCTGGTCCATCTAGTCATCCCTAAGCTGAGAGACTCGCTGCTACATACCCTACGGAGAACCCCGTTCCCTGATGGCCCATATGCTACTTGGTCCCTATTTCCTGACTTATCACCGGGAACTTTGGCAAGAAGGAGGGACTTTGCCCGTATTGTACCGTTTTGCGAGAGCGCGGCATCCCATATGCATGGGGGTCGCCGGTGAATGTGTCCTTTAGGTACAAGGATCGCGACACCAGTTCTACTCCCCTTCCAGAATGAAGTCTACTCTGATTGAATGGAACTTAATGGAAAAAGGAGGATCCTCCTATTCAAGCCCATCTGACCGACGTACCCAGGGGAATACCCCCCCCCTGGAAAGGGGAGGAAGACGATGAATAACTTTATGCACCTGGGGACTGGTCACCGCTGGTGTGACAAGTATCCTTTTCTCCTTATACATACTTAGGGTCTGCTTATCTCTAAAGATTTGACCTTGAGAGGTTGGAGGGGGCCCATTTTGTATTAGTGGCCCCACTTCTCCTCGTACTCCTGCGTTTCCCCCATAGTATTGAGACGGGCGCTGGGGGACCGCGGTGCTGGGGGCGCCATCAGTGGGCGCCCACGGACCCCCCCCTAATACTGCTCAGTCATCTGGAGTGGTATATGTACATATCTATGTTTAAATCAGTGTCTGTTGCACTGTTGAATATTACTTGCAATTTTTGAACCTTTGTTATTGCCTTTCATACCTCCTGTGTCCCACTCCCTTCCCACCCTACCCCATTCCTGATCCCCCACACTCCCTCTCCTCCCACGGACGGCCTGAATCTTCTCCCATTTTCTCTCTCTCTCCCTCCTCTTCTCCCTCCTTGTCTCCATCCCCTGTTCTACTCCCCTACCTGGTTCCCCCTCTCTAACCTCCTGTATCTAGTCTAACCTCCCCCCCTCTCTTGGACCCCCCCCCTCTTTACTCAGTGTCTGCGGGGCCCGGCTGCAGGGATTGGGGAGCCGGCGAGGGATCGAGATGAGCTTTAAGATAGTGTCACTTAATGCGAGGGGCCTAAACTCCCCTAGTAAACGCTCCTTCCTATGGAGGGAAGCGTTGAGGTTGAGGGCCGACGTCGTGTGTGTGCAGGAAACACACTTGCTGGTGGGGGATAACCACAGAATCTCGCACCCCAAATTTCCACACACCTATTTCTCAAATGCTGTTACTAAGAGGGCAGGGGTGTGTATGATGGTGGGAGCTAGTGTCCAATACACATGCAAGAAGGTGGTTACTGATTCGGAGGGGAGATTTCTCTTTCTTTTGTGCGAAATAGCGGGAGTCCCTTACACCATAGCCACAGTCTACGGTCCTAATGCGGGACAAATAAAGTACATGAGAACTTTTTTGACAAAATTGAAAGAGGTGACCATCGGGCAAGTGATTCTCTGCGGAGATTTCAATGCAGTAATGGAACCCCGTATAGATGCTTCTACGTCGTGTGTGCGTTCACGTGGGGCTATGCTTTCCCTGGCCCAGGAAGCACGCCTCCATGATGTCTGGCGGTACCTCCATGCAGGCGAGAGGGATTATACGTATCACTCTGGACTGCATGGGTCCTATTCCAGAATAGATTTTTTTCTGGTGGACGACAGTACCCTTGAGACGTGCCGAGCCGCAGAAATCGGGACCATTACATGGTCGGATCATGCTCCGGTCACGTTGGAGGTGGCCCTGGGCTGTGGTGGAGCGAGACCACGACGGTGGCGTCTGAGCCCGGACCTCCTTTTGGACCAGAGCCAAGTGACTTCCATAGAAGCAGATATAACAGCATACTTTGACATAAACGACAATGCAGAAGTCTCTGATGAGACCCTCTGGTCGTCGCACAAGGCAGTCCTACGGGGATCCCTGCTACAGAGAGCCGCACGCCGTAAAAGGGAGAGAGACGCACAACGAAGGGAGCTGACAGAGAGGATACAGAATTTAGAAGCAGTGAATAAAAAATCCCCCTCCACAAGCCTAGAGGCGCAGATAGGAGCATCACGCACGCAGCTCAGGGCGCTGTTACTACGCCAATATGAGGTAGGCCTTCGCAAGCTAAGACTGCAATACTACGCTATGGGAGACCGTGCCGGTAGATTATTGGCTAGGAGATTAAAGAAGCGGGCCACACAAACAATGATAACACATATGAAAGACGAAAGGGGACAAGTAGTTAGGGACCCGAGAGGCATAGTGGATGTCTTCTCGGCGTACTATAGCAAACTTTATAACTTACGCTCTGACCCTGCTACCCCACAACCGACACCGGAGATGATCAATGAGTTCCTAGCAAATCTCAGCCTCCCCAGAATCTCCAGCCTGGATCTGGAGGTATTGAACAGACCTTTTTCGCTGCAGGAGGTAAGCAGAGTCATACGCTCATTGAAATTAGGAAAAGCCCCTGGGCCTGACGGCTTCATCAACGCATACTATAAGACTTTTGAAAAAACGCTCACCCGTACCTATTACGAGTATTCAGCAGCTGGAGATTATCTGGACGCATCCCATCGGATGCTCTAGAAGCAACGGTCACTACAATACTGAAACCGGGGAAATCTCCAGATAAACCGGAAAGCTACAGACCCATCTCCCTGCTGAACACGGATCTTAAGATCTATGCGAAGGTGTTAGCTCTCAGGCTTGGGGAGGTGGTTCCTCTCCTGGTCGGCCCGGATCAAGTGGGATTCGTGGCTCAACGCCAAGCCAGGGATGGAACGAGGAGAATGCTTGACCTTATAGAACTGGCGGAAAGACGTGGAGCCCCATGTGCATTCCTGTCATTGGACGCTGAGAAGGCGTTTGACAGGGTGCACTGGGGTTATCTGGAACAGGTGCTGAGAGGATTCGGATTCGTGGGTCCGATCCTTTCGGCGATATTGGGTCTATATTCCAGGCCTTCTGCCAGGGTCTTCTCCTCGGGCTATCTCTCAGAAACGTTCGAAATTTCGAATGGCACTAGACAGGGGTGCCCCCTGTCACCCCTGATCTATGCCCTGGCGATTGAGCCGCTGGCCGCGGCAATACGGGCTGACCGGGACATAACGGGGATGCAGGTAGGAGACAGGGAACATGTGGTAGGCTTATACGCCGACGACATTATTATCCCCTGTTCCAAACCGGAAGTATCCCTACCTAAGGTATTGGCTCTGCTCGACTCCTTTGCGGCGATCTCTTATTATAAGCTAAATGCTTCTAAGTCATTGGTCTTCCCGGTAAATGTCCCTCGGACTCTGATAGACTCCCTGTCTAGTTCCCTCCCATTTCAATGGATGCCGGCAGGCATACCATACCTTGGCATCACCTTGTGCCCGACAGCAGTAGTGATACAGCGTAATGTACAGTCAATTTTGAATGCTCTCTCCAAGGCAACAGACTCTGGACACACCCACTCCTACTCATGGATAGCTAAGATTCAGGCTTTCAGGATGACGTGGCTACCTAGACTAATATATTTATTCAGATGTATACCTTTGCCCATCCCCCTACAACTTTTAGCTAGACTACAAGCAGAGGTGAATAAATACATTTGGGCCCCCAAGCGACCAAGGGTCCGGAGAAAGGTGATGTACCAGAAACTGACGGGTGGTGGCATGGGTGTACCGGATGTGACCCTCTACTATAGAGCAGCGGTGCTGGAAACGGTGAGACAGTGGTGGAAGTCTGACTTAAACTTGGGCTGGGTGCAGATAGAGTCACAACAGACAGTAGACAACTCCCTCAAGAACCTACTGATAGCGGAGACCATCACGTCAGTCAAAGTTGACTATCCTCTGGGAACGATGAAAGCTATGATTAAGGAGTGGGGGCGTGCGCCTGGGGACTGGACCCAAATACCAGCAGCGGAGGTCCCACTGGGATCACTTCGTGTCCATATCCCTTCCCTCCGATTGGAGGAATGGAGGAGGGCGGGTGTACATACCCTGGCAGACATCGCGGGGAGGAACGGGATGATGACATGGGATGAATTCACATCCAAGTTCCCGTCTCTACGACGCACGTTCTTCCAACTCTGCCAGATTACACACCTGCTGAGGACCCGACGTGATAGGGTCCTATGGTCCTCGGCCAGACCCTCCCCAATACGCCTGATTATCACTGCTGCCCATGGGAAACGGGTAGGCCTGTCCCCACTTTACACTGGTTTCCTAGACCATGGTGCTGCCCTATGTTATACACATAGAGTTAAATGGGAAACGGAATTGGGGTTCTCAGCAGATGACGACCAATGGAAGGGCGCTGTTAGATGTGTCACCCAGGCGACAAAATGTGTGAATCATTTAGAGCAACTTAAGAAAGTACACCTAAGATGGTACCTACCCCCCACGAGAATAGCGGCTTTCGGTAGGGGAACCACCCCCATGTGCTGGAGGAACTGTGGACAGAAGGGAACGTTGACTCATGTGTGGTGGGACTGCCCCCGAATCGCACAATTCTGGCGGGTAGTGGAGGGTCTTCTGAGGTCCTTGATGGACATCTTTATTCCGCTTGTGCCTCAGATGGCTCTCCTGCACATTGGAGTGGAGGACTTGCCCCCGGTTCAGAGACACCTCGCCACCTTCATATTGATAGCTGCCAGATACTGTGTGGCAGCAGCATGGAACAATACCTCCCCCCCAGCAATGTGCGACCTCACATCCAGACTGAACAATATGTTCACATATGAGCACAGTTTGGCTTTGGAACTTGGACACAAACGCTATACCCGTGCTGCTTGGGAGTGCTGGGCGACACACCCGCTGGCGGTTCCCCCTCCCCTGTGGTAGGGCCTGGCGGACCTACGCCTAATGTACTCTGACCTCTTTGTCTTCCCTTCACATCATCAACCCACTACTTCTCTCCCTCCAACCCACTCGCACCTTACTAGCCCGTGTTCACACATCGAGCCCATTCTCCCCTCTCTCTCCCTCGTTAGTCCACCCGCCCACCTTAACAACTTTCTTAACAACTTGCCCTACTACGCCCCCCCCCCCCCACCCTGACACATTTCTAATTTCCCTTCCTCTCAGGTACCTCCCCTCTTCTCCCTCTTGCTAACCCTTCCCATACTCCCCCACCCTCACCTCTCTCTTTATTTGAAATATTGTGTTATGTGAAATGCAATATAGCAGGCGGCTAATTGGAAGTTTGGTAGCTGACTCGCAATGGAAAGATTTCGGTTAATTGAAGATATGTTACTTGCATTTCTTGTCTTGTGTTTCTTGAATATGTCTTAATAAACATAATTATGACAAAAAAAAAAAAAAAAAAAATACCAGCTTTGTATAGTCAGTTGGTACTAAGTCCGAAATTCATGATGTCAGGCTAAATTAGACCCAGCCACCATGAATTTCTAGTACACATTAAAAAAAACAATGCAGAGAATTTTTTTTTATTAGAAATAAAACACAAAACACATTTGGGGACACCATCTTTATTAGAAAAAAAATTCTTACGTAATCAAGGTCTTATCTTCTTTAGCTCTGCTACGTCTTTGCCATCAGACAAACACCGTCTGCTGGCAGAGAGAGCAGGCACAGAATGACATCGGAGCACATCCATAAGTGAGAGAAGTGCTCACTTTGCTCCCTTTGGGCTGTGCTCAGGGTGCCAAGTGCTATGGCAAAGGTTATCTGAGTTCATGCATGAGTGTGAACTCCAATAACCCCAACATCACCAGGCACCCAGAGCACAGCCGTAAAGTGATCACTTCTCTCAATTAAGGCTGTGCTCCGATATCATTCTATGCTGTGCTGTAAGCTGTGATATCACCCTTGGAAAGTGTTCTGGTTAATATGGCAACGCTGTCCTGGGTGAGCTAAGTTACAGGGGGATAGCAGAGATAACGGAGCTCACCCCAGGACAACATTGCCACAGTAGCCACAATGCTGTCCAAGGGTGATGTCACTCCTTACAGCTGCCACTGTGTGCTCAGTAGTGATGGACGAATCCTAAATTACTCGGAATCGCTTGACTCTAGCGAGTCCGAGCCCGGGACTCGCTACTCGTTGCGAGTCTAGCGAGTCCAATGTTAATGAATGGGGAAGCGAGTAATAGCGAGTAGTGTGCGATTTACAAATCACAGATGTGTCTCGGAAGCTTCAGCCTGAAGCAATCCTAGTTTTGCCATTGATTTGCATTGGACTCGTTTACTGTGCAAGTAATCGCTGGGAAACTCGCACAGATAAGAGTCCGGCTGTCTGCTCTGTGTGCAGGCTGCCGCAGCTCCAGGGTCCTAGAGCCCGCCTGCTGCCTGATGTAGCAGAGCTGAGATTGTTCTCAGTCTGCTCATTCCCTGTGCATAGACATCTATATCTATGCACAGGGGATGTAGCAGAGAGGACATCGCGTTTTGGACTGCGTTGGACGGAAGAGGATTTTTTTAATTAAAGATGGATCCCTAATGGCTTTTTTTTTTATTTCTAATAAAAAATTTTCTCTGTGTTGTGTTTTTTTAAAAACAATTTAATAGAAATTCATGGCGGTCATGTCTAATATTGGCGTGACCGCCATACATTTCGGGCTTAGGGCCAGCTGATAATACAAAGCTGGCCCTAACCTCTTTATTACTCAGCGTGCCACTGCCACCAGGGCCGCTGGAAGAGCGGGGGTCAGCGCCAGAGGATGGCTCTTCAATGAACGCGCTATCTTCTGGGGCGGCTGCGGGTACAAATAGGCACCTGGGGGTTGGGGGCAGCCCGTCGCTGCCTGCTGGATCTGGCTGGTTCCAGAAAGACCATGTAATTTTTTTTCTGAAAAATCAATAAAACAATCCTAAAAAAGGGACTGCATCTTTATTAACCCCTCGCCCATGGTCCAGGGGTTAATAAAGATGCAGTCCCTTTTATTTACATTGTTTTATGGATTTGTCAGAAAAAAATTTCACGTGGGCTTCGCCGTATTTCTGGAACCAGCCGGATCCAGCAGGCAGCGACGGGCTGCCCCCAACCCCCAGGTGCCTATTTGTACCTGGCCGGACACAAGAATATAGGGGAGCCCTTTTTTTTAATTATTTCATGAATTTCATGAAATAATAAAAAAAAATGCGTGGGGCTCAGCGCAATTTCTATGTCTAGCCAGGTACAGCTAAGCAGCTGGGGGCTGGAATCCGCAGCGCAGGGAGGCCCAGGCTTTCTGGGCACCCCCGCTGCAAATTGCAGCCCGCAGCCGCCCCAGAAGATGGCGCGTTCATTGAAGCGCCATCCTCTGGCGCTGAACCCCGCTCTTCCAGCGGCCCTGGTGGCGGTGGCACGCTGGGTAATAAAGGGGTTAATACCAGCTTTGTTATACAAGCTGGTATTAAGCCCGAGATTCTTAATGTCAGGCCACGTTTGACCCAGCCACTAAGAATCTCCAATAAAGGGTTAAAAAAACACAACACAGAGAGAATTAGAAATAAAAAAAAAAAAGCCATTAGGGACTCCATCTTTAATTAAAAAAATCCTCTTCCGTCCGACGTAGTCCAAAACGCGATGTCCTCTCTGCTACATCCCCTGTGCATAGATATAGATGTCTATGCACAGGGAATGAGCAGACTGAGGACAATCGCAGCTCTGCTACATCATCTCTGTGAGCAGGCGGGCTCTAGGACCCTGGAGCTGCGGCAGCCTGCACAGAGAAGACTGCTGGACCTGGCTCACAAAGTAACAGCAGTTACTTTGCGAGTTTCCCTGTGATTACTTGCACAGTAATCAGACCAATGCAAGTCAAAGGCAATCCTAGTTTTGTCAGAGTCTGTGACAAAACTAGGATTGATATTGATTTGCATTGGACTCGTTTACTGTGCGAGTAATCACTGGGAAACTCGCAGAGTACCGAGTCCTGCGAGTCCCTTACTACATGCCGAGTAATGAGTCCTAGCGAGTAGATTCGCCCATCCTTAGTGCTCAGTCATTCAAGGTGCCTGCGTGAGCAAAGAGGAATCTGCGCAGGCACCGAAGAGAAGACTACGAGGAGAGAAGAGGAGGCGCCGAGTACATAGAAGAAGCAGGGAAGACCGAAGAAAAGTGAGGACTGGACACAGTGAGAAAACCCATGGGGACCATGTAAGCATTCATTTACATACAGAGCGGGAAAACTTTATCAAGTGTTTATATAGGTGTACAGGGGAAGGTAGAGGGATTATAGCCACTTCACAAAATGCAGCATAGGTGCTGCTGAAGGTGGCACTTTTAGTTTAAATATGCTACAAAACGAAATAAGCAAAAAAAGAATGAACAGTAGAGCTGCAACTCACCGGTCAGTGAAAGTTCCTTTTATTGTGCAGATTTACAGGTGCATACAAACAGGGAGGGGTGGTAGATCCACGAGCGGACAACAGTGCCATTTCGCACAAATGCGCTTCTAAAGACACCATAGTCCGCTCATGGATCTACCACCCCCTCCCTGTTTGTATGCATCCGTAAATCTGCACTTAAAACGACCCTTCACTGACTGGTGAGTTGCAGCTCTTCTGTTCATTCCTTTTTTGCTTGTGGATTCTTCACTATGCTTTAAATGCTTTGAGCTAGCACCCCGGTATGGCACATGTAAAGTGCAGATAGCGGCTGTTAAGTGTAGAGTGACGCCTGCATAGACAATAGCGAATGGTGCTTAGTCTCTTCTTTGCTTTTGCTACAAAAATAAATAACTTTGCAAAGGCTTCTTTACAATTTATATACACATACTTAAAGTAACTAACTACTTAAGCTACAGAAGTTTGAAGTAATAAATATTTGTGTTAGTAGAAAGGAAGTGTAAAGTATCAGACATCCTTTTCTTTTAACTGGCATTTTCTCCTATGGCATCCTCCCATATAATTCATTTGGTACACATGTTTAGAGATTGGCAAACATGTTCAGGGAAAGTTCGCTCATTTCAAATTCAGCATGAGCACTAATGTATTGGTTCAAAATCAGAAACCCAAGCAGTTTAGCATGAAATCGCTGATCGCAGCTTTGTTCAGGAAAAATTAGAAATTTAAAATGGCCCTAAACCTTTCTTTGAATCTTTGGGGCCAAAACGCTCGCTGGAAGAGCCGCTAGCCAGGAGCAACACCTAACCTTATGGCTTGGAGTGTTCTAGCCACCGGGTCTACTGGCTTGTGTCAAGCTGTAGAATTTTTGGGAGCTTTAAAATATTTTAAACTTCCTGGAGTTTGCAGGTGTTTTGACACCTGCAGGGTGTACATTTTTGAAACTGTGAAAAAACTGCATCTGAGCCAAGACTCAATGTGAATAGATCTATAAGACTGCTCACACCACCATATATCTATGCCACAGAAAAACTGTAAAACAAACGTATGGATGTACACTGCTGTAAGAAAAATAATAATAAGCAAGTGCAAGTGAAAAAATACTAAAAACAGGGTACTTAGTTTATACGTTTTATAAAAAACGTACGTAAGACGTTCGCCACTTACAAGGCGCCCCTGTATCAGAACGGTCCTATCTAAATAATTTAAAACCTGATCTTTGTATAAGTATACCTCTAGATGCAGGGTGAAGACAGGCCCAGGTCTGACATGGACACATTGTCAGCAAAAGGCTTATGAACCTGACTCAGAAAGAAACTGTGCCTGATGTGGCAGCAGCTGTGAAGTCCAGGAATCTTATTATGTCCTTTAAACATCTGTTAAGGAGAGCGTTGTATGTTTTTAACATTTTTAAATATGTTATTATTATTTTTTGTATAGAGCAAATCTTTATTATTGCAGAGGGTCAGCAGCATACGAGGCCACCTCTTCTAAAGTTATCTGCTAGCAATTCAGATAAAAATACCATATGTCCATTATTTGGGGCAGATGGGGTTCTGCTGTAGTTTTGGACACCAGCCCAAGTACAGCAAGCAGGTATGGGGTATGGGGGGGTAATCAAAATACAGGGGAGCCATTTTTTTTATTTCTTGAAATAATTTAAAAGAAAAATATGTTGAGCTTCGCTATATTTTTTTATTTCCAGCCAGGTACAACTAGGCAGCTGGGGGCTCGAATCCTCCAAGTGTTCTGGGCCCCCCACACTGTAAATTGCAGTTCACAGCCACCCCATAAAATGGCACATTCATGACAAGCGCAATTTTCTGGAACGCTACCAGACTTTTCCAGCTGCCCTGTGGGGTTGGCAGACTGGTTAACAAAAGTGGTTAATGCCAGCTGAATATTGCCAGCTAACACTAAACCCAAGGTTTATAATGTCAGGCCAATGTTAGACCCAGCCATTATGAACCTCTAAGTAAATAGTAAAAAATACCCCACACCGTGAAAAATCATTTATTTGAGTAAAAAAAAACAAAAAAAAAAAAACAAAGAAACACAAACATGCCTCATTCCCATCTTTAGAAATTCCCACATAAACCTTCCAAGATCCTCTCAAATGTCAGTTTTATATCTCATGGTGAACAAACGGAGTTTCGGCACCCACTGTGAGAGTGGTGATGTCACATTCTGGGTCACCTGAGGTAAGATAGACAGACATGGCTCCCTGACCTGAGGTGAATTTTCCACATCACCCCGCTCACAGTGGGACCAGAAACTCAGTAAAAGAAAAATGTTTTGTAAATTTCCTTGAAAAAAAAATGAAAAATTGCTACAATTTTACAACTTCTAACATCCTAACAAAGTAAAATAACATTTTACAGATGGTGCTGTTGTAAAGCAAAAATGAGATAAATTTTATTGTTATTAATTATTTTGTGTGGTGTGACTATCTGGATATGTAATTTTATGATCTTACCTTCAAGGACATTTAAGATGAAACTGAGAACACCACCTCCTGCTGGTGGGGGAGGTGTATACAAGCTGTACTCTCCTAGGGACACATTTAATGGTCTTACAATTTGTGCCTTGTAATTTGTGAAGTCTTCCAGTGTAAGACTGCCTCCTTAAGCCAAAATCAAGTAAAAAAACATTTTGTTAATTAACAAGAATAAAATCTAAAGAATAAAAAGAAAATAAAAGAAACTGAAAAATTAGTATCATTTTACTGAGAAATGTAAGTTACAGATCATTTTCTAAAGCTAAATAGTCAGATTTAGCTCACCTTGATGTTGGAGATCTTCTAACATCTTCTTTGCTATGGAACCACTATAGAAGCTCTCAGCACCTTCATCTGCCAAAGTCTGAAGGGTATGTGCCAGTTGGGTGTAGTTTATAGAATCTCCAGCATTTAATACTTCTTTGCCTTTACAAAGCAGCTGACTAAGATATCAAAATAAACAGACTATCAATAAATTGCATATGACATACAAAAATATAGGCATATACAGTCATGACCAAAATTATTGATGGGTGGCGTGTCCCAAATGCAATTTTAAGATCTCAGGTGTTCAATGGGATTTAGATCTGGACTCATTGCTGCCAGTTCAGAACTCAGCAGCGCTTTGTCTCCATCTATTTCTGGATGCTTCTTGACATACGTTTGGAGCGGCATTGTAATGTTAGAAGACCCATGACCTAGGAAGCAAACCCAGCTTTCTGACACTGGGCATTATATTGCGGATCCGAAATCCTTTGGTAATCTTCAGATTTCATGATCCCTTCCACATAGTCAAGGCACTCCGTGCCAGAGGCAACATAACAATCCCAAAACAACTTTAAACCTCCACTATATTTGACTGTAGGTATTGTGTTCTTTCCTTTGTAGGTCACATTACATTTTTGATAAACAGGAGAATGATGTGTTTTACCAAAAAGCTCCAACTTGGTCTCATCTGTCTACAGGACTCTTTCCTACAAGGATTTTATGTTATATATATTTTGGCAAACTGCAGTCCAGCTTTTTTTAGGTCTGTCAACACTGTGGTCCTCCTGATTCTCCTACCATAGCGTTTAATTCCATTCAAATGTCGATGGATAGTTTGCATTTTCACCGATGCACCTTGAGTCTGTAGGACAGCTTAACATTTCTTTGGAACTTGATTGGGGCTGCTTATCCACCATCCAGACTATTCTGTGTTGCAACGTTTCATCAATTTTCATCTGCCGCCCAAGTCCAAGGAGATTAGCTACCGTGCCATGGATTGTTGTACACTTCTTGATTATGTTACACACCATGGAGAAAGGAATATAGAGATATCTAGATATCGACTTGTAACCTTGAGCTTGTTGATATTTTTCAACTTGGTTCTCAAGTCTTTAGACAGTTCATTTTTTTCGCCTTCTATTACCAATGGTTAGTGTTGCACACACATACACACAATGTAATGATTTACTCTTCTCCCCTTTTTATCTAGTTTATGATGTGATTTTCATATTGCCCACACATGTTACTTGCCAGAGGTGAGTTTGAAAGAGCATCACATGCATGAAATAAAGTTGTTTACACACAATTTTGGAAAGGTGCCAACATTTTTGTCCAGCCCATTATTGGGGTTTTGTGTGAAATTATTGTATGTTCAATTTGAAGTAAACGTGTATAACAAAATAGGTCTGATTGACATATTTCTCCAACACATTTATTGCATTTTCTGAAACAATTTCAAGAGTGCCAACATTTTCAGCATAACTGCATGCACAGTATTTTGATTTAAATATTAAAAATTAAATATTACTATGAAATCCCATACCACTCTAAATTTTATGTGACTGCTGCAGCCAATCACTTGACAAAAGGATCAAGTGCCATACATACAAACAAGAGAAATGATGGGAGTGATGGTGTGCCACGGTCCGCGCTGCTCTGGGTCCAAAATAACTCACCAAATAGCCAAACAACTTTTCATCCTCTTTATTCCTCCTACGCGTTTCAGCGCCACACCCGGCGCCTTCCTCAGGGAGTATTCCCTGAGGAAGGAGCCGGGTGTGGCGCTGAAACGCGTAGGAGGAATAAAGAGGATGAAAAGTTGTTTGGCTCTTTGGTGAGTTATTTTGGACCCAGAGCAGCGCGGACCGTGGCACACCATCACTCCCATCATTTCTCTTGGAACATACCACTGTCCAGTGGTAGGTGGAGGTCCTGCAGCAGCTTGGAACATTGATTCCTAAACGCCTTCAAACCAGTTGTGGGGACCACAACTGGACCAGGTGAGTGGCTCCACAGCACCACCAAATTACACTAGTGTCACTAGTGATAGGGCACTATTGCGCCTCTTGTCCCCCCCCTTTTTATATTATACATACAAACAGTCACAGCTGAGGCTAATCAGTGGCTGCATAATGAATGATTGACATTTGACCATTAGTGCAGGATGGTGCCATCTAGGCAGCAGTGCTGAAGCTGTAGGGATTTAATCCATAATGGTTATCTTTCCATTTATGAAATGTTATGCTGTGACAACTTTCTCAAAATCCCTGATGGCCTCTATAATGTAAAAAATGTGCAATTCATTTCTTTATATATTTTTACAGCTGTTGTAGCTCTGTTTATTCTCATAGAATTCCAATTCTCCTGCAGAGACAGGGGATGATAAGGAAAGCAGTCATCAGTAGTTATGAGCTAATTTTGCTCGAATATGTTCGCCAATTTCAAATTCAGCATGAACCCGGCCGATTCGGTTCGGTGTTCGCGAACACGAACACATCCACCAAAATTGGCAAAAATTCTGAATTTAAAATGACCCTAAAACTTTACCTGTTTATTTAGGGCCAAAACACTCACTGGAAGACCCACTGGCCACAACAGCTGACCTCTCGAATATTTTTAAGATTCCTGGAGTGTGCTGGTGTTCTAACACCTGCAGAGTCTGCAGTTTGGAAACCATGCCAGATGTGGCAGCAGCTGGGAAGTCCAGGAAGCTCACAATGTTCTTAAAACATCAGTTTAACAGAGCTTTATATTTTTAAGAGAATTTATGATTTTTTTTTTTTATTGGAGAGCAATCCTTTATTTATTGCAGATGTTCACCAGCATGCGAGACCATCCGTTGTATACTTATGCAAAAGCAATATATGGAAAAATAGAATATGGCCACTATATGCTTCACATCCCTGATATTATAGATCTGTTCACACTAATGAAAACCCATAGTATGGCTATTGCCTCTTAAAAATGTGCAATCACTATTTAATGTCATAATAATCATAATACTAATAATATGAATTCATTTATATAGTGCTTTACATCCATTTACAACACCGTCCCTATTGGGGCTCATATTTCAAGTATAATGCATATTTCAGTTGTCCTCTTGTCATCTGCAGTGGCTAGTGCCCAACATTCCAGATTAATTGGTGGTGAATGTTGACCTTAATAAAATTATTTATTTTCATCATTATGTTTCATAGTAACATATCACACTTCAATAATGACTGCAACTAAATATCCGCAACCCGCTTCATATATATTGTGGCCTGACACACGGAGTTAGGCATTAGTCAACAATAGTGTGCAAACATTCAACTCCAGTACCGATTGATCAGGTCTGAACTGTGGCACTCAATCAAATAGGCGGGGTCCCTTAGGGAAAGCAAACAAAACACACCCAAAGTTTGCAGAACTTTAACAGCATCTCCTGCCATCTTACCTGTGTCTGCACTTCCAAAGGCACCCAGCTCCGCTGTCTCTGCACTTCAAGTGACATGCAGCTCCACTATCTATATCCTGCACTGCAGTTATGTGGTTTCTTCATGGATCCCCTGCAAGGTATGGCTGACTTTGACTCAGAGGATGATATCATCTACCTAAACACCCTGGGGACAGAAGGTAGGGCATCCGAACCAGTCCCAGAGTGGCATCATAGAGAGGAGATGGAGAGTGAGACCTATGTCACCTGGAACTCCAACGCACTTCCTGAATTAGGCATAATCTGTAATGAGGTGCTGATCCAGTCCTGGGTTCCAAAGCATGCCGCAGACCTGAGGAGCGAGTCCCAGCAGTCAGGTGAGTTACCATATGGCATCTGTGCCTGGGAGCACCACATGCAGACGATCTGGCTGTATGTCTGGCTACATTTCAGCTGCAGGCAGTGTCTCAGCCTAAGCTCGTGGATCCCATTCCTCAAGACCACCAGGACCTTTATGGGGAGCCTAGGGAAGAGGATCACCTAGAAGGCAATGTGTCCCAGCTGTGTGGATCACCCTCACCACCTCCGAAGGAATTCAACTGGGGCAAAGCCATGTGCGGACCCTTACCCACTCCTAGCACCTATCCAACAAGGCATCAACCACCCTGTTCTACTAGGTCATTCGTCAAAGAGATTGAAAATGCAGATGCCATCGCCCGGGGCTGGCTACATGGGCCTAAGGCAAATGACTTCCTCAACCAATGCACGAAAGGCAAGGTGGTGGCATTTAAGCAGAATAAAAGGTATGGGTTCCTAGTGGAACATGGAAGTAAACATTGGTGCTATTTCAACCGCGCTGCCCTGCAGTGTGACAATCATCCTCAAAGATCTTTGCGTCATCTATGTTGGGGCGAGGTCACATTCATTGTGTCACCCTAGGGCAGTGGGGTACTCGGAATCAGGCTTTAAAGCGCGTCTGGGGGATCACAGGGGTCAAGACCTGGCTTCCGTGACCCTGGGGATCGGTTTTCAAAAAGGGAGCTCTTGGGGATAGGAGTCGTGATGCCACCTGTGGTATCCGGCTATTGGGCTGGCGCTGCGATGTGGGACCTCCAGGGATGATGGACGGGAAGCTGAGGTGTTATCACTCCCCACAGGTGGAGCAGTTCCCCAGGGCGACTGTAACAGTCTATGGCAATGGTAAGTCGTTGGGGTGCAGGATTCAGGGCACTGAATAACTGACAGACACGCTGGTTTCCTTTACCTTTACTGTAGTGGCAAACTTCAGGGTACAGTCCACAGTCGATAGAAGGAATCCGGGTAGCGTGGAAGCAAGCTAGGGATTTCCCCACCCAGCTGGTTCTAAGGCCTCCTTGCTGCTCCCCTGTCTGTTGGTCCTCGCTGCCTGTAGATAAGCTGCGACCCTTTGTTCCTGCTTGGAAGTCCTTCCCTCGTATGGCAGGCAGCTCGAGCCCTTCCCGGGTGCCTCTTCTCTGACCACTGTCCCTGGGCTCTTCTACGCTGCTGTGCCCCAAGTGCTGTGTTGGCCAGGAGACTTGGAGTTTCCAGTCTTCCGGTGTTTGGCTGCTGGCCTAGAGCACTCCCACAACCTCAAACCCCGATGTCCGGTTCTGGCGCTTCGCTCTGGGGTGAACCGATGACAGGCTCCTCTCCCCAGGCCTACTCCTCAGACCCTTGCTCATGGGCCCCACACTCTAGCTGGTCCTTACTCAGCTCAACCTGGGACGAGCTTAGCATTGCTCAAGTCCACAGGTCCTCTTCACAGTCCTCCCAGGAACTGAACTGACTAACCCCACCTCCAGTCAGAATTTATAGGGGAGACTCCCCTGAACCCAGGTCAATGGAGCTGACGAAGCTGCACCCCGCCAGCTTAATGCGTGGGGCCTGGGTGACCCCTGGTTCTTGATGATGCTTTTGCTTATGTCTTCCCATGGCACTCCTGACCTCCTTAGGACCCCATGTCTGTGGTGACTATTGACTACATATCATTGCTAAAACCTTCTCCACACCCTGCATGGATATGGGTATACTTGCTACATTGATCCAGACCTCTTATTCATGTTTAGCTGAAATAATTGTCCTGTGTAGTGCAATCTATTTAGGGTAATATATATTTCTGCAGTCAGGTATTCACATACTTGACATACCTAGATTCATCTACATGTTGTGTATGACCCAGGGTATATCAATGCTGGCTGCTATCTGCACATGTAGGCTCCTCCACCAGCATGATACAATTATTCACAATTATTGTGATAGCTTATGCACTATATGTGACTTGGTGATACATTAATGTTGGCTCTCGTGTATACATATGTATCCATCTTCCAGTACTAATTTATTATACATCTATCGTGTTATATCCATTTGATTACTCCATTATCATAGCACGCATCTCTTATATAGAGATGAGCCACCACCATAGTGTTCGATTCGTCGAATTGGGGGGGGGGTTCGTCGAATGTTCGTCGAACACCGTCAAATACCATTGAAAACAATGGCAGGCAAACAAACACGTACAAAGACATAGAAAACACCTTCTATGGTGTCCAAAAGGTGACAAACTACTCAGAAGACACAACAAACACATGGAATAGTGACAAGTACATATAAAAATGCGAAAAGACCTGGATGAGTAAAAGGAGGAGGAGACACAGATATAGGCATGTCATGCCCTTCTAAAATCATGTAAAACACAGCAAGGGGACTCCAACAAGAGTCTCCATTTTTTCCAAAAATTTGGACACAGACACCACTTAAGTGGCATTAATTGTCCCAGAGTTGCAAACTTAAAATGGATGGTGAGGTGACTTTAATGCAGCACATTTAAAAATCCACAAGCCTTTAGTCTCCCCATGTTATCTGTAAGACTTGTCACTAAAATCTAAGTAGAGGCCAAAAAATCAATAGCTTGAGTACTTCATGCATGAACCGTCACATGGATATGAAGCAAAAGTTGCAGTGGGAAGCTCACTGTGCTCAATGCGGCCTAGCGGGCCGGGCCAACCACCGAATGCTCCATCAAGTGCATCCGCGGCCTCTTCATCCTCTGTGACTGTGGGGACCGCAGTCACACATGCTTTTAGACGCAGATCTTCCATCTCTTTACCCGCAACAGCCAGTGTGATTGGCAGGTCGTCAGTTCTTTTGGAAGTGGAAACACTTGCTGGTGTTGAGCACTGTCAGACATCGAGAGCATCACCTTTGGATGAAGGCAACATAATATCTCCGCTTGCACCTTCCTCACAGACCACCAGTTTGCCGGAGACATCCTACTTTTTTGACTTTAATCCTACTCAACCCCGTCTCAGCACAGCAGCCAGCCCTCCGTCCCTCAGATGTGGACAAGTAAAAAACGATTTCCTCCTAGCCATGATGAAGCCAAGAGGTTGAATTTCACCATCTGCAAGCTGTTGGCTACAGGAATGCTGCCTTTCCGCCTGGTGGACACAGAGGATTTTTGAGACCTTATGTTCGTCGCAGTGCCCCAGTACCAGATGCCCAGTCGCCACTACTTCCCAAAGAAAGCTGTGGCTGCGCTACACCAGCATGTCACACACAACATCACCGCTTCCTTGAGAAACTGTGTGTGACAGGGTGCATTTCACCACACCACAGACACTTGGACGAGTAAGCATGGACAGAGGCGTTACATGTCGGTGACTGGGCAACTATAGTGACAGCAGGAGAAGGGGCTGCTGTCCAAGTCTTGCTGTCCCCACGACTTGTGCGTCAATCCTCTGTATGTAGAAGTTCCTCCACTACTTCTGCCTCCTCAACCTTGTCTCGGTCCGCCACCTGCACCCAAAGCCTGTCTGGTAATGCCACCCACGTTCTAACTGCGCAGAAGGAATCCGGCTCACCTCCTTACTATGCTGGCAACAGGGCTCAACGGCATCAGGTGGTGTTTACGTTGAAATGTCTGGGAAATGTGAGTCACAGAGCTGAGGAGTTGTGGTCAGCTGTGGAGACCGAGTTTCATCAATGGCTGTCTGCACTGAACCTGCAGCCAGGGAAGGCCGTTTGCGACAATACTGCAATGCTGGGTGCGGCCCTTCGCCGGGGCATTGTGACACACGAGCCTTGTATGGCTCATGTCTTGAACCTGGTTGTCCAGCAATTTTTAGCCCACTATCAAGCCCTAGATGGGCTTCTGCAGAGAGCACGGTCACTGTTTGCTCACTTCCGCCGTTCGCATCCCGCAGCTCAACGACTTGCATCTCTAAATAAGTTGTTCGGCCTGCCAGTTCACCGGCTGAAATGCGATGTGCCGACACGATGGAATTCAACTCTGCACATGTTGCATCAACTGTGGCCGCACCGAAGAGCCCTGGTGAATTACGTTATGATGTATAACCTGGGCCAACGAGATACAGAGGTGGGGCAAATCACGCTGCTGGAGTGGTCTCAGATCAAGGACCTATGCACCCTTCTGCACAGTTTTGAAATGGTGACGAAGATGTTTAGTGCTGATGATGCCATTATCAGCATGACTATTCCGGTCATTTACATGCTGCAGCACACTTTAAACAGTATTTGGAGTCAGGTGGTGGGACAAGAGGAGGGGGAGGAAGTACAGGAGGAGTCGTATGCAGAAGGGATAACAAGATCTCCAAGGTCCAGACGGTCTAGAGCACAAAGGCAGCAAGAATAGGAGGGTGGGGGAGATGGATTAACAAGGGCGCATGGTAGCAGTCAAACTGTTGAGCAAGGTGCAGGATCTAAGGAACAAATGGAGGATGAACTGGCGATGGGCATGGAAGACTCATCAGATGAGGGAGACCTTGATCACATTTCTGTTGTGCGAGGTTGGGGGAGAGGACAGAGGAAAGAAGCATCATTCTTACCTCACCGCCACCAACACAACAAGGACTTGGGCCTCCTGGATGCACAAGACACATGAGTGCCTACTTGCTGCACTACCTGCAACATGACCCTTGGGTTGTCAGAATTCGAAGTAATGCCGACTACTGGGTTGCCACACTCTTAGATCCCCAGTACAAGAGTAAATTTGGCGAAATAATTCCTGCCATAGATAGGGATTCACGCATGCAGGAGTATCAGCAGAAGCTGTTACAGAATATTAGATCTGCTTTTCCACAAAACACCAGTGGTGCACATAGTGAATCTCACAGTTCTAACTTGCCAACCGTGGGACTGTCGAGTCATCACTCAAATCGTAACAGTAAACAGTATCTGGTGGTAACAGGAATTTTGTGGAATAATTTCATCAATTTTTTAGACCATCCTTTGCAAGGCCAGAGGAGACAAGAAGTCTGACACATAATCAACGCTTAGAGAGGATGGTACAGGAGTATCTCCAAGTGACCATCGATGCCATGACTGTGGAACTGGACCGTTGCTCATTTTGGGCTTCCAATCTGGAAAAATGGCCTGAGCTCACCACTCACGCCTTGTAGATCTTGTTGTGCCCCGCAGCCAGTGTTCTCTCTGAACGTGTCTTCAGCGCTGCTGGTGGTGTGCTGACAGATAAGCACATGCAACTGTGTCCAGTGACAATGTAGACGGACTAATGTTCATCAAAATGAACAAGTCATGGATCCGCAAGGACTTTTCTACCCCTGTGTCATCCTGAGTTGGCTCATCCATTGCAATCTCAAAAAAGGCCAAGGCTAGGCAAGGTTTAGAACCCAAGCGACCTGAAGAGCCACCACGAATTCTGCTCAGAAGCAGAGTTTTGGTTGAGGATACAGTTGTTGACGTGCTTCCAGTACTTTGTCTCTGTCCAGGAAGGCGCAACCTAATCTCATCATCACTAGCATCCTCCTTCACCTCACATGATAAGATGCCGGTCGCAGATGCAGGAAGTCACCGCTGAACTGGAAGCAGGGAGCGAGTGACGGAGGGTGAGTTAAAAGCATTTACTATATTAGTGTGTGTTCACCAGCAGGGGGGCACATACTGTGACAAGGGGGGACACATCCAGAATGGGGGGACGAGTGCAGGCACATGGAATATGTGCTGCTTCCCCCGCCCATCTCTCACAAGGAGGTGATGTACAGTGGGTGCAGTAAATATTACATGAGGCTAATGAGCATGACCACAGACTGTCTCTGCAGAGCGCAGCCAGCCTCCTCCAGAGCTGCACCACTCCCCCCTACAGTACAGCAGATTCAGGTAGATTTGTATTATAAGATGCACCCCCCACTTTACCCTAAAATTTGGGGGAACAAAAGCGTGTTTTATAATCTGAAAAATATGAAATTTGTATTTTTTCCTAATTGCCTTCCATGATGCTATGATATCTCGATTAAATTTTTTTATTTGGTATGGTAACTTGGATTGTCTGGTATGTAAGAGAGTTTTTAGGTTCCAAGGCACTGCTAATTGTATTCCCTCTCCCAATTGTATGCTGCATACCTACTGGTACCATGGATCCAGTGTACAATGTATCTTGAGAGACATGGTAAGTTGAACCCGCTGATGTTAGGTAAATGAAAGAGGACCTGTCACCCCCCCTGGTGCATGGCAAACTAAATGCAGCACTGAATGCAGCATGTCTGGCGCCAGATTCCCACCCTGCTGTTTGAATAAAGCATAAAGCAGGGTGGGCTCTGCTGCGGACGTCACGCAATGCAGCGCTGTGCAGCAGTGTGATTAACAGAGCAGAAGAAGAGGAAGACTGAACAGGAGGCAGCGGCAGAGACATAGAGGGGGATGACCTGTTATATAGATCCCATCCATTAGACCTCTTAACTGTAAGATTTCTAAAATGTATTTCTCGGGGTTCAGGGGCGCTAGAGACATGGGGGACCCCTTCCCTGAATGCCGCAGACATGCTGCATTCAGTGCTGCATTTAGTTTGCCAAGCACCAGGGGAGTGACAGGTCCTCTTTAAGGCCCCAGATACTTTTTTTTTGCTGTCAGTTTCTGTAGACTAATCTTGAGCTTTGTACCTTTCCACAAAAACAGGCAGAGATTTTGTTTAAAACATTAATATTTTTACGTTTTAAATGTAGAGGTAGTGTTTGAAGTTGATACATGAGTTTTGAGATGCTCATCATCTTAATTAGGTGTGTTCTCCCTATTAGTTTTAGAGGTAGATCGTGCCATCTTTTGAGGTCAATGCTTATCTTTGTTACAATGGGAGGGTGATTTAATTTATAGAGGCAGGAGGGGGACCTTCTGTCCTTTATACCTCGGCTAGTTATGTGTGACTTGGCTACCACAAACGTCCCATCCCATATCGATGTGCTTTGTGTTTTTCCTATATCCCTTGTTCCCAAAAATAGCAATTCCCACTTTGATGTTTTTATTTTGAAACTTGAGGGATCTTTAAAATATTTCAAGATATTTATAATCTCTGGTACCTGACTATGGGGTTCAGATAAGAACAGGAACATCTCGTTATCCACAAGGATTACGTTAAAGGATTTTGGATCAGATAGCAGTCTTGCTAAGGGTTCCAGCGCCAGGTTAAATAATAACGGGGATAGGGGACATCCCTGTCTTGTTCTTTTGCATAATGGTAAGGGTGAAGACAAACATAACAGGGATGTAAATTGTGGCTTTTAGGTCTCCATAGATTTTATACATACGTATGAACAAGGGGCCCATGAAAGTCATTCTGTCTAAAAACTTATACAGCCAACTCCACCTCACAATATCAAATACCTTTTCAGCATCTATTGCTAACAGAGCGGGACATTCTTTTAGTTTGGGGCTCAGGTTCACTCTATCCAGGACCAATAGTACTTTCCAAATGTAACAGATATTTTTAATGCCCACTGAAGATTGTAGAATCTGTGATTCAAAGCAGACAGCGCTGTCAACTCCAGCTCAAAAAATTTTGTTTTTTCTACAATTGTTAGATGTTGCATGTCCCAATGACGATGCCCAAGTTCACATTATTCACGATCCCGCCACTTACCACATTGAACTACTTCTTATTAGGTTTGAAGTTATATTGATGAATTTGACCAGAACATTTGAGACTTTAACTCCATCTTTCACCAATTTTATTGTCGGCTGAAAGAGAGATTTCCAAGGCAACCGTCCATATCTTTTGTGAGCAGCCTCATATCCTCTCAGCTCTCCAGGCACCCCGATCCATTGCGCTCCTATAAAAGGCAACTCTATTTCAGAGGACACTTGTTTTTGAACTTATCTTTTCTTAAACACACATTAATACACAATAAATATTACTGCACAAAGTTCTCAGTTTTTCTTATTCATACCATGTCACCTATACAGTAGATACTTGTATCTATGAACCCAAACTCTTCGGCTTGGGATGACTCTAGGTTTACAGAAGCCCTTTGTTGACAGGGTCACAATGGGCCCCTCTACTTTTGATTTTGGTACTCACCATCCAAAAACTACAATTTTGGTTTTACTATGACTTTGATCTTATTTTATTCCTTTTTTTAGGGAGAAGTGACCATAAAACAGCGTCTCTGCAATTTTAGATATTTTTTAATGCTTTAGTGTTCACCAATTAATATTAATATATTATTACAATATAAACAATATATATTACAATAATTCCTTAGATTGGGAAGTCATCCATGCTGCAGTACGCCGAAATAGTTAGAATAAACAAAAACCAAGGAATCACCATGGACATGGTTGGTGACAAGGTGCAGCTCATTGATACATACAGTTGTAGCCAAAAGTATTGACACCCCTGCAATTCTGTCAGATAATACTCAGTTTCTTCCTGAAAATGATTGCAACCCGCCAGGTTCTTGGTTGGAGCGTGGAGCGTCCTGGCCATCTCAGAGCCAGCACCCTGGTTTCTGCCCCAGTCCTTCAGCTTTCCAGCTAATTTGGGCACACAAATGGATTGCTCACTATCTGTGCCGCTAGAACTCCTTCTGTCTCTCGATACGGTCTGCAGCCTGGGACCTGGACAAGCCTTATGGTAGTACAGGCCGCCAGGTCCGTGTCATTTCAGTCCTGTGTAATGATGGTGTTCTCTCCTCTCCGTCTTACTGAACTTGACTGTCCGACTGCTCACTCACTAACTGCTCAACTTCCTATGGCGTTTTCTGGTTTTGTTTCCTCCTCTGACCGTGTCCGGTCTAATTTTCGCACCCTCCACTTGTCTCCTCCTGCCATCCTGTTGCTGAGCATAGAGTCCCTAGTCTTGGGATCGAAGTGTGCTGGGTGTGGTTTGGGTGCTGGACTTACCAATCCCGGTTGTTGCACCTTCTAGTGGCGACCAGTCCGCAGGGGCGCCACACTTGCGACGCCCACCAGGGCCGTGGGGTACTTGGACCGGGCCGGTCGCCTCTTAGGGGAATCATGGTGGCATGACCTGGCTCCATGACCTTCGGCGTACAGTAAAAGGGGATTATTTACAGAGGATAGTTTGTGACGCCACCTGTGCAGTACTCAGCCAGGGGTGGCTGACGCTGCAGGAAATGACCGCTAGGGTGGATGGTGGTGCAGTTGGGATGGTAAAGCTCCCCACAGGTGGAGCTGGGCTCCATGGCACTGTGACACAATCTATTGGGATGGTGGTTGTGAAGAAGGCCGCCGGGTGAGGAAGAAAGAGGCAAACACAGTTCATGCAGTTCGTTAACTTTACTTGATGATCAGTCAAGTTGACCCAGCCAAGTGCTGCGTGCCTCCAAAGTACAGCCAGGTTAGTTCCCAGATGATTAGGGCCACTCTGCAAAGACACCATTCATAGCCTTTTCTGGTTGCTCTTCCCTGCACTGGCTACTCTCACTTCTTCCCAATACCTTTGTGGACATGGTCCCAGACTGATGGCATTGTTGGGCGATTGCGTCGGCATGTCCCCTGACCCTAGTTCTCTCCACTGTCCCGGCGATTATCCACGGATGGCAGTCACAGCTCTTGCAGAAACTATGGCCTCCGGTTTTATTGGCTGAGGCGTACAGCACTCCCACCAGATTGGGGCCGGTTCCCTCAGCAACCTTTCCCTCTGCCCAACTTGGGTCGAGCCAGATTCGAGGCACATGGGTGGATTCCCCCACTCCCGTGTCCCTTAGGACACTCTATCAAGCGTCCGCTCATGATGCTCTCCTCGACTTTCTCACTCTCTTCTAGAGTGTTGTCTCCTCTCCTACGCTGACTCCTTTTCTAACTGACTGCTAACCCCTCCTCCAGCCAGGAAATGGGGCCTTACCTCAAAAGGGTTCGCCCGAACCCCCCAGTCTGGATTCAGGATGGTGTTGTGTGCAATCCTGTGTCTTAGGTTTGTGACCCGTCTCACCTGGGAACGGTGACACCACACCTGTGGAGTAGGTGCAATATCACTGTGGCGACCAGTCTGCAAGGGCGCCACAGACTGCCTGCTGTATAATGTTCATTCAAGCTGTTTATAGTAAAGTTTGCCATGCTCTCCATGGCATACTTGGGGACTGGGTGAAGAGTGTGACCAGATAGGTCTGAAGGCCCTAAAATTAAGACCATCAGCACCCACACACACCAGGGACTCAGTTTAATGTAGTGTGACGGGGTGGACTAATCACAGCACTATGTTTTGTTAATCACAGCACTAGCCTATGGCAACCACTGCCCCAGAGAACCCTGGTACCACTTCACTTACATATCATTTCTAAAAATCTTGTAAGCACAGCTTTTAAGCTGGCTTCAGTGCCCATGTACTCCTTTTGTAGTGCTCACAGGGAAATTACACAGAGCAGCATAAAGATATGCTCCCAGAGAATCTGGAGAGCTATGCCTACTTCACCCTTTGAAAAGACCATAAAAAATAGCA
This sequence comes from Allobates femoralis, assembly GCA_033576535.1. Taxonomy (NCBI): domain Eukaryota; kingdom Metazoa; phylum Chordata; class Amphibia; order Anura; family Aromobatidae; genus Allobates; species Allobates femoralis. The sequence goes on from JARQOC010000003.1 coordinate 644,963,800, forward strand.
CTAAATAAGAAGGCCAACAGCTCTAGAAATGAGTAGTGTTTTATAAAAATAAATTAAATTAATTAAAAAAAAAAAAAAGTACTTTCATGGGAGCAGTGGGAATAAATTATGAGAAAAAAAGACCATGTTTGATCTGTTGTCAAGTCCACTTTAAATAGAACCAGACAGCTGATTCATGATGTCTGAACCATAAGCAGCATGATTCATATAAATAATTCTGCCATTTCAGCTGGGAATGTTACAGCATTTTAGAGGAAATATACATTTATCGGCCAGCCAGTGACCCTACTGCTCTGGTGATTCATCCAAGAGGCCAGTCCTTGGGGGCTTTTCCCCCTTAATGCTCTCCCAACTGACAAGCATCTCCCTATTGCATTGTTGGGCAGAAACTTTTTAAGCTAGTCATACAAACCTAAAAGTCTCCAGTGTTAAGTGACTAATCAATAGGGATGAGCGAGTGTATTCGTTACTTTTCGCTATTTGTACGGATAGTACGGTGTTCGTGTTACTCGTTATTCTGCAAGTATTTGTGTACTTGCCTTGCTATATTTGGATGTCCCACCCTGAAGTTTTGGTGCCTCCTTTGCAACCACTAAACAGGCTGGACTTCTGAACCAATCACATTAATGCTGCAGACATCTTGATTGTGGCATTACTGTGATTGGCTGGCCACTCAGCATCATAGGGTCTATTTAAGCCCTGCCGCCACCATTTTGCACACATTGCATCCAAAGCCAGCGTTTGAGAAGCATAGGAAGATGTCGCTGAACTGCTAGGAAGAGAGTTTAGGCCTCTTCATAACACACAAGCCCTTTTGAGGGCTATTTGCAGTGTATGAGGTTAATGTTTACTTCTTTGTGCAAGGTGTGGGCAGGAGGTATGAGCGCCTGCTTGATAGACAGCAGATTATCAAGGACAAACCACAGGCGACATGGCAGTGGTTTGACCCACAGATACAGATTTGGTACCCTGGTGTCCCACCCACCTTCTGGGGTGTTTGGCTGCCATGTGGTTACATTTACTCGTGATTCTCAGGTTGCCTTTGCTCTGATCTCTGCTCAGCTTGGTATGGCAGATGCTACAGATTACAATATTTTTCTCTGAAGGACTTTCATTAAAAAGATTTCAGACAGCGGCTGAACGCCCCCCATGCCCTGACTTAGGCCACAGTGGGAGTACTCTTGTGAACAGTTGAGCCAGTTCTCACTATGGTCAAACCAGTACCCCTTGGCACCTGTGTTGGTGTTACGGATCAATCTTCCTCTGTGTTGTTGTGCAGGCTATGTGTGCCAACGGTCCAGGTTGGATCAGTGGACTCATCATTGAAAATGGTTTGAGAAAAAGCACTGAAGACTTCTAAGGTGGCCAGCAATGAGTCCATACCTGAATCCCATAGAACAGAGGTCCCCAACTCCAGTCCTCAAGGCCCACCAACGGTCCAGGTTTTCATTATTTCCTTAGAAATTTGACAGTTGGTAATTCAATCTCCTGCACAGGTGGTGATTCCAATTGTCAAATGCCAAGGAAATCCTGAAAACATGCACTGTTGGTGGGCCTTGAAGCCTGGAGTTGGGGACCTCTGCCATAGAACACCTGTGGAGAGATCTAAAAATGGCAGTTTGGAGAAGGCACCCTTCAAATATCAGGGACCTGGAGCAGTTTGCCAAAGAAGAATGGTCTAAAATTCCAGCAGAGCATATTAAGAAACTCATTGATGGTTACCGGAAGCGGTTGATCGAAGTTATTTTGGCTAAAGGTTGTGCAACTGACTCACCGTGGCCGGGACTCCGAGGAACAGGCGTTTCTTCTTCCTCCTGGTCACGGGAACCGCGCCTGCCGGTAGTGGGGCCCGGTGGTCCAGGTTCAAAAAGACGTCATTGGTTGAACAGATTAAGGGGTTAATTGTTTTGTGACGCCACCTATGAGTGTTCCGGTGATATACACCGGCGCTGCTTGGGCCTCCGGGGGATGGAATGCAGCAAGATGGAACGCTCCCCACAGGCTGAGCGGTAGTGCCTGGAGCCAGGAGCTGCGCAAGATGTTCTGAGGCAGCTGCGGCTACCATAGTGTGCGGAGATAGACAGTTCTTAAGAAAGCACGGACACTGGAAATCTCTTTAACGGGTACTTTACTGTAACCAGCAGGTGAAACATGGCATACAGTTCTCATGTAACGGACCGGGTGGACTTAGGAATGACCAGTGTTTCTCAGAGCTCCGCGGTGTTCCTCCATTCTAACTAACTTGTGTTGCCGAGGTCGCCTTGGAATGCCAGGTCGGGTACAAGGAGGCTGCTTCAATTGCCCTACTGGGGAATTTTGGTCGGATTTGTGGGGAGCCTTGAGTCCTTTTAGTGGGTACTCCGCTGGCTAGACGACTCTGTGTGTGCGGCGGTGGTGGGGTGCTCCTGTAAAGCGGTCCCTACACTCCTGGTTCGCATAGCAGTGCTGAACAACTACTAGCTTCGGTACCGGTAGACCGGTGGTAGATGGGCACGGGATGGTCTTGAGCCCGCATGTAGATGCCCGTAGACCGGCTGTTAAGGCACCGGGAGTAATGGCGCCCAACCGGGGGTGACGGCCAGGGGGCTGCACGGAACTGTGCAGGCCCCCTCTCCTAGGTTGCAGAGCTTGTTGTTTTGCTCCCTTCTCCTACGTTGTCTTTTTTAGAAGTCTCTCTTCTCCACTACCCACTACCACTACACTCCGCCCACCAGGACCTTATTGGCCCTCTAAGCTGATGTGCATGTAGGGTATGGAGTTTTAACTGTGTCATTGCTTAGTCAGAGAATATTGCTGCTGCTGTCTTGGCTGCAATACCCTTCTGTGATACACTCATTGCGGGGCGCCACACAACCAAGTATTAGGCTGAGGGTGCCAATATTTTTGTCTGGACCATTTTTGGAGTTTTGTATGAAATGATCAATGTTTTGCTTTTTGCTTCATTCTCTTTTGTGTTTTTTCATTGAAGACAAATTAAATGAAGATAATAATACCAAAGAATTTGTGATTGCAATCATTTTCAGGAAGAAACTGAGTATTATCAGACAGAATTGCAGGGGTTGTCAATACTTTTGGCCAACACTGTACATCTGTTTGGTAAAACTTAGTGATGTAATCAGTTCTATACAAAACGTAAAATTGCAAAGACTATTATTGTGCTCCCAACCAAACTACACAAAGCTGGAAAAGTAGTTTTGAGAAGCAACTTCATCAGTACCACCTAACATCACACATCTCACCAAAGAGAAGCAGTTCTATGCATTACATTAAGGATGCTTGAATTAAACATTTGACCAAATATAGCAGGATAATTTTTGAGTTTATAATTTTGTATGGCCATAAATGATGTTATAAATATCCAAATGGCCCTTGGTAGAAAACAGTTGATTTAATTCAACAATACACAGCATAAAGCTAAGTATACATTCTGTTCAAGGCAGTACCCCGTGTAATGTACAGTCCTATCCTTTTCTACTGAAGGATTGATGGTGAGCTCACTTCCACACCACTATTTTGCACCTTTTTGTGTTGTTTATCCCCATTTTCATTAGAAGTTACATAAATTCACAAATATATGTCAACTAATATTCTAATGAGCACCTACCAGTTTTTAACATTTTCTTTTCTGAACACTGCTCCATTAGATTTGGAGGAAACTCTCTGGGAACAGTCTCTCTAGCATTGATGACCTCAACATTTCCTGAAAACAGATGAAATCAGAATTTAGTGTGTGGAAAATATAAATGTGTAATGTTTCATATAAAACAAACTACAACACTGTGGTCACAAAGTAAAACGCAACATTTTATAAAAGGGACACTAGTTTTACCTACTTGGAAGGTTAATGCTCGTACCTATGCTTTTTATGAAAAGTCACTTTTTAGTTTTCCTATTAAAAAAGGAATTAATTCAATATGGTAGCCCCTTCTAAAAATAAAGCTAGCCCAAAGATCCACTGCTCACTTCAGACCTAAATCTATGCAGTTGTGGCCTTTGCCTGCAAACCTTGGTCCAGCTGCTAAGTAGGTTGTATGACTCAGGTGTAGTACTGCAATATTGCAATAGGAAAATGGATCCAAATTCCAGGTGACTTGAGCAACTTCCTTTCAGTCTAAAAGTTTCTTTACAAAACATTCATATCTGAACTTGCCCGTACTACATCTACATCTGTCACTAGACAGCGCTTCACTTGAATTGCAGACAACAAAGGGTGACAAAAGAGCAATCCTGTTTAGTGATTTCTTGGATTAGTGGTGCTGTCCAAGTAAGAAGCTTGCGAGTTAAAACTAACATTGTTCTTCTAATTGCAGCCTCCAAGTGTTAGCAGTTATTTATACATACCCTGTTTCTACTCCTGTTACTCTGTCCTGTTTCAGCATGTTTGATTCCCATCACTGATCTCAGCATCGTCCAGACCATGCCCCTTGCCTTTGACTTAACCCGACTTAAGGGCAACCACTGTTTAAATTTTTATGTAATAATAATGTAGAGCAAGTGATCATAAACTTTCAAATATACCTCATAAGAGAAATCTGAAAAAAAAGCTTTCAAACACCTTCCAGAAGATGTACCCACTAGGCTGTTTCTAAACCTGACATATGCTCATTGTCAGGGAGATCTTCAGCTCCACACATGAATATGGCCATATAAGGGTGGGGGGTGGGGCCTACACAGCTTTCACAGTACAGCTGATCAGAATTTCAGGTTACCTCAGGCAGGAAAAGTGCTGAGCTTGGGCTGTCAGCACACAGCTCCTGTGATTTCTCTCCTTTCACATCACTCTGCTCTGTGCAATCAGCTGATGGCCTCCACACAGCGCCTCGCTGATAATACAAAGCAGAACGATGTGAATAGAGAGAGATTACAGGAGCAGTGTGCCAACAGCCTAAGCTCAGCACTGTCCCTGCCTGAGGTATCAGGAGAGTCTAATCAGCTGTATTGTGAACATTGTGTAGGCCCCACCCCACTACCCTTATATGGCCGCATTAAGTGTGTGGAGCTAAAGACAGATCTCCCTGGTATGAAAATAAAGCCATCCAAGTGTCACCTGCTGAAACCAAAGGTACAGTACCTCAGCCATGTAGTAAGCTCTGAAGGTGTAGCACCGGATCCCGAGAACATTGCCGTGATAAGGGATTGGCCAAGACCCACCAGTGTGAAAGAGGTGAGGCAATTCGTGGGACTGGTTGGCTATTATAGAAGGTTCATGAAGGAGTTTACAAAGCTGGCAGCCCCCCTACCAGACATCCTGGTAGGACAGTCTAAGAAGTCTCCGGCCCAGAGTCCTCCTTTCCAGTGGAGTGATGAAAAGGATGAGTCCTTCAAGAAGCTGAAGTGGGCCCTGACAGGGGAGGAAATCCTGGCATACCCTGATTACCATCAACCTTTCATTCTGTACATGGATGCCAGCAACATGGGATTGGGAGCAGTACTGTCCCAAGTACAAGAAGGAAAAGAGAGGGTCATCGCCTTTGCAAGCAGAAAGCTCCGTCCTACCGAAAGAAACCCGGAGAATTACAGTTTCTTCAAGTTAGAACTACTGGCAGTAGTCTGGGCGTAACAGAGTGTTTTAAACATATCTGGCCGCTGCAAGATTTACTATCTATTCAGATAACAACCCGCTTACCCACCTGGACTCAGCAAAACTACGTGCGCTGGAGCAGCAATGGATAGCCCGGCTATAAGAATGGAAATACAGATGCCTTATCCCGGATGCCACACCCAAAAGACATGGAAGAGGAACCGGAGGAGCTGGAAGAAATAGAGCTACCGGCCTTTCACCACCCTAAAGCATCCCAGTACAGAACAGGTGTACAGTATACCAGAAGCATCAAAAGGCAACGCTCAACCCATTACCACATCACGGATGGGCTGAGACACAGGACAGTGACCTGGCTGTGAAGCTAGTCCAGGAATTGTTGACGCAGGAGGGTGCGTACTGGTCAGAATGCTCCAGTTGAAGCTCAGCAGTTGTGGAAGGAATTTGGGCAGTGAATTTTGTTCATAAGCACATGCACTTTATTGTAATTGATGTACCCAATGTTCAACTGTGAAAGAATGTATTTGACCTATATGTTCCGTGATATAATGAAATAGATGTATCCTGGTTTACTTTACTCTATTGTAATTGACCACAGGGTCTGTAGGAGTTTGTAATAAGAGAGTACCGCCCACCATCTATATAGGGCATGTATGGCCCAATACCTAGTTTTGGAATATATCTTTGAGATTATCTCACGTTGTATTGTTCATGCTCATTTTATGTCTAGGGATTAATGAGGTCTAAGTGGTTGCCAATTCGGTTTGTCAGCAACTTTGCACCAATGTTATTTTAACACACATTTCCACTAATAAAAATGTTACTTTTTGCATGATACTCAACCTCTCCCAATTTATGAACTGTAGGAAAAATGTTTAATTTGTGTGTAACGTTGAAACCGGTAAGCCCAGTACCTATAGAGACTGTCCTGTAAGAACTTTTACATATTCTTGAACTTTATTTAAAAATGGACCATAACATACCACTGGACTGGTTGTGGTAGAGACTCCTTGTACATAATATTCACCAGCCCCGGTGGAAAAAGGACTAATCCCGGAGAGACTGCTTTTTGAACTCTTTTACAAAAACCAATAAAATTCAAACTTTTTACTTTTAAGACTCTGTACAATTTAATGTGTTTACCGTGTTGAAAACTTGCCACAGTCCCGGAGTACTGTCTTTCACTAAGGGGGAATGTGGTACCCCTGGGTCAAAGTGCCACAGTGTCATCACTGCCCCCGGGTAGTGGTGTCACCAGAGATCAACAAAGGGTATTCTCATCAAACAACACACCAACACCTCCAGGCCAGAAGAGGGAAACCAAGCCCTGGGTTCAGGGTGAGCTCCCCTATATATTCTGGTCTGGAGAGGAGTCAGTGCAGTGCAGTTCCTGAGAGGACTGTGAACAGGACCTGAGTGTAAAAGAGCAGTGCTAAGCTCATCTCAGTGTCCAGTGACAAGCTCCAGGCCTAAGGCTAGGGTCTGAGGAAAGGAGAAGCAAGAACACACCTGGGAGGCTGAGCAACTCTGTTCTCACCCCAGAGAAAAGCGCATAGAACGGACACCAGAGTCCGAGACTTTGCAGTGTCACACATCCTGGCAGTCAATACCAGACGGTGGGGGTTCCAGATTCCGAGCCACACTACCCACAGAAACAGCAACGGAGAGAGTTCAGAGACACTGACACCTGGGAACATGGCATAAGTAAAGGACTCGAGTTGCCCGTCATACTGGTACCTCACAGAATGACACAGGGCGGGCAGTCAAGCTTAAACAGCAGCAGGAGCCAAATTGCAGGCGCAGTAAGGGAGCCAAAGACCCGGTCGGGTGAGAATTACCCTAAGTTGCTCTCAAGACTGTGGACAGCTTTTACCATCTGCTTCAGTAAAGGACTGAGAAAACTACAAACAGTGAGTCTGCCTATTACTTGCGCTCGTTGCCCTGCATCTCACACATAGTCTATTTACACCTGCCATGGGGACACTCAGCCCTACCCAAGGAGGGCTTACCATCCACGCTACCCTAAGTCACCAACGCCAGCAGGAATACGGCAGCAGTGGTCCCCACTGACCACACACCCCGGATGGCATCATGACAAATCCCCTGTAAATAAACCCCTTCCTTTTTGGACTGAGCCCAGACCATGGGACCGGGTCACGACTACCGTGATCCCAGAGTGACACCACTGGCCCGGCCCCACCCCGAGTACCCCACGGCCAGGGGGCGCCTCAGAAAGGTCCAAAGGAGCCTGGTATCAGGATGGTAGTAGGAGGGTACTTGCTACCACCCTGACACCAGGCTCCTATGGATCCTTTCCCCATGCATTGAAGGACATTTTGCAGTTTTTCTTTCCCCCCACCCCCCTTTAAAGTAGTCCTCTGCCTATCTTTTCTGTGGACCTTAGGGCCATTTCCCTTTACAGGCCAAGCAAAATCTCTAGACCTTTCCACATCTGGAATAGGCCTTTTCAGTTCATAGCTAATGTTTCCTCTACCAGTATTATCCATATCTTCTTTCTTTTGCCAGAAACCCAAGCCCTGTAAACCAGTAATCCACTGCCTGCAGGTTTTTTATCCATTATTAATTAGGCTTTGCTATTTTTTCACTGCTCCATTCATAAAGTGCCCCCACTCCCATTTTCACAACAGACCCTTGATTGTCACCATGAAGGAGATATCTTCAAGGTTGTTTTAATCTGAGATTCAATTCTCTCACCCTTTGAAAATCCATTTAGACAGATTTTTTTTGAGAAAGGCTCCTGTGCAAGCCGTAACGTCAAATTTTATGTTATGGACTTGGACAATTTTTTTTTTTCTTCAATAAATACAACCACAAGAATGTCTTATGACTTTTTCTTTTGAATGCCGAATTACACATTTTTTTGACTATCAGATTGAACAAGGGCAGAGAAGCACAGTGACTACAGCAACCTGTACACATTCTCTGACTATTTATTCACTTCAGAGCACCATGTGTTCAATTAAGCCAAGCTTCATGCATATTCTTATTCAAATTGAAGTCACTGATGCAAGGTAAGGTTTGAATACTAGAGTAGGACTGCCCCAGTGGGGGAAGACCCGGATGATAGTGAGTTGGGATGGGACACCTGTCACTTGACTATGTCTTACCCTGAGCTCCCCTGGTACTCACCGCCAGCGTCACGTGCCTAGTCCCTGATTTCACCTCCACTAGGCCTGTCTAGTGCCAAGGTCAGTGGGTACACTAGCCAATTCTGATGTAATCCAGCACGGGACAGGTAAGCAGATGTGGTGCCCCTGCGACCAGGTGACCACAAAGGGAAGTGCAGCCAGGTAAGGCAAGACAAAACACTCACACAGATGTACACACTGACCCTACGCCTAGGACTATAGGTTGGGTAAGGGGTGGCAGGTGTTAAGAGTAGTGAGGGTGGAGCATAGAGTAGCATTGACAAAGTGGGTGGAGAGACCAACACTAGAAAAACCCGGGAACACACACTGAAGGCAGTCTTTTCCCAGGAGGAGTGGTTCCCTGGAGGATGCAGAATCCTGAGTGGCACAGACCCTAGGAGAGAAAGCCGGAGGTGAGGGAGACTACAGCCGCAAGCAGAGACACCCCACAGCTGAAGGAAGGTGGGAGGACAAGGGCCCGGCAGCCGCACACAGCTAAAACAGTTACTTGACAGAGGGAGTCTGGTGATCCCACAGCCATACCTGGGACACTGGAGGCTAGGCTGCTACAGCCAGAGAGCCTGCTCTGTAGAAGTGATCGGGGGTACTTTAGGATCCTAATTACAGGACACAGCGGTGTGGGGCAGGTGTTTTATGACCTGCAGCCTAACTTTCCACCACAGTCTAAGAACACAGTCATACTAGGACTGGTGACCCTGACTGAGAGGGAACCATTCACCCAAAAACCTGCGATGACCAGGCTGAACCTGTGGGTGAGGTACTAGAGAAGAGACTAAAAGGGCCTGATTGGGCTTAGAGGGAGCAACGCAGAGGAGCCACCTGAGCTGCACAGTCTAGTATCCCGGAGGAGTGCTGAAATGTTTACGAGTGACTAAAGAACTGTACACTGTGTAAACTGCTGTTGAAAGACCAAGTAAAGTCCCCAGTAAGCTCATCCCTGCCTAAGACTGTTCCTTTATAGCGCTGCATACCAGGACAACCAGCACTGTGGAGATCTGCAGCTTTGAAGTAAGTGCACGACACCCAGTACAATCCCTCACGAGGCCTATCCATCACATCTACTCCTGCCCTGGGGACCCTCAGCCCTACCTGAGGAGGGCTTACCATCTACGCTGCCCTAAGTCACTGTCCCCAACAGGAATACGGCAGCAGTGGTTGTATTAACCACATACCCCTGGTGGCATCACGACAAATCCCCTGTAAATAACCCCTTTTGGACTGATCCCAGGCCACGGGACCGCGTCACGACTACCGTGATAACCCAGAGAGACAGCATTGGCCCGATTCCCAAGTACCCCATAGACGGGGCAACTCACCAGCGATGTTGCCGCAACTTGGCCACACTCCTGAGTTGCCAGCGATGTTGCCGGAGATGTTGCCCCGTGTAACGGGACCTTTAAAGACAGATGGCATTTAATCTTTTTGATCAAATGGTTTTAAACTAGTGCCCCATGTTATTTATATATAATACTAGAATTTACTTATTTACTTTATCATATAGTGTATGCTCAGTTTGTGTTTTTCTCTTGGGTTTTGTCAAGGAAGAGTGTGAAGTAGATATACAGTCCAGATGCAGTTGCTACTACTACAATATTTAACAGTCCATGTGTGGAGAAAACCTGCACCACTCCCTGGGAGTGAGGGGACTTGTGAAAAGCAATAGATAGAAACCAAAGTCCACACCAACGACATTGGACCCGTTGAAGCTCACTTGTGAGCGGAACAATTGTCATCCTTTGACCGTAGCCCATATCTGCTAAAATGTCTGCATGTTACCCGATTTTTTGCAATAAACACTTCTAGAATTACATGGTGAATGAAGCTCTTTATTTCTTACTGGCTACTACAATAATAATACTTGCACAAATATTTGGATATTTAATTAAAATAATAAATGAATACTTTTCATTTGGATCTTATTGGTTGCATGGTTAAGCTGGGTCCACAATAGGTTTCTGTTTCTCATTCATAGCCAAAAAAACAAGATCAAGGCAGGACCGCTGATGAAGCCATGGAGTACAAGGAATGTAAATTCACTGAAACAATTTATTCTGATTCACTTCTACTTATATTCAATACAAATACTTTTAATGAGACATCTTACTTGTAGAGGGATCATAAATAGTGAAAATGACTCCTCCTCCGAGGCCCATGCTCTGTGGATTCATCACTGATGTACAAAGCAAAGCAGCAATAGCGCCATCCACAGAGGAGCCACCTTGCTTCAGGATATCCCTGCAAGGAAAAAAAAAATCAACCCAATGACTCCACAAGTAAAACATATATTTTCTTTAATTCTGGCTACTTAATATACCGTATGTACTCGTGTATAAGCCGACCCGTGTATAAGCCGACCCCCCTACTTTTGCCCCAAAAATCTGGAAAAACCTATTGACTCGTGTATAAGCCGAGGGTGGACCCCAGCACAGGTATACAGCCCCCAGCAGTGTGGTATACAGGCCCCCCCCAGTGGTATACAGGCCTCCCCAGTGGTAGTATACAGCAGCCCCAGTGGTAGTATACAGCAGCCCCAGTGGTAGTATATAGCATCCCCAGCAGCCCCAGTGGTAGTATATAGCAGCCCCAGCAGCCCCAGTGGTAGTATACAGCAGCCCCAGTGGTAGTATATAGCAGCCCCAGCAGCCCCAGTGGTAGTATACAGCAGCCCCAGCAGCCCCAGTGGTAGTATATAGCATCCCCAGCAGCCCCAGTGGTAGTATACAGCAGCCCCAGCAGCCCCAGTGGTAGTATATAGCATCCCCAGCAGCCCCAGTGGTAGTATATAGTAGCCCCAGCAGCCCCAGTGGTAGTATATAGCAGCCCCAGTGGTAGTATACAGCAGCCCCAGCAGCCCCAGTGGTAGTATATAGCATCCCCAGCAGCCCCAGTGGTAGTATATAGCAGCCTCAGCAGCCCCAGTGGTAGTATACAGAAGCCCCAGCAGCCCCAGTGGTAGTATACAGCAGCCCCAGTGGTAGTATATAGCATCCCCAGCAGCCCCAGTGGTAGTATATAGCATCCCCAGCAGCCCCAGTGGTAGTATACAGCAGCCCCAGTGGTAGTATACAGCAGCCCCAGCAGCCCCAGTGGTAGTATACAGCAGCCCCAGCAGCCCCAGTGGTAGTATATAGCATCTCCAGCAGCCCCAGTGGTAGAATATAGCAGCCCCAGCAGCCCCAGTGGTAGTATACAGCAGCCCCAGCAGCCCCAGTGGTAGTATATAGCATCCCCAGCAGCCCCAGTGATAGTATATAGCAGCCCCAGCAGCCCCAGTGGTAGTATATAGCAGCCCCAGTGGTAGTATACAGCAGCCCCAGTGGTAGTATATAGCATCCCCAGCAGCCCCAGTGGTAGTATATAGCAGCCCCAGCAGCCCCAGTGGTAGTATACAGAAGCCCCAGCAGCCCCAGTGGTAGTATACAGCAGCCCCAGTGGTAGTATATAGCATCCCCAGCAGCCCCAGTGGTAGTATATAGCATCCCCAGCAGCCCCAGTGGTAGTATACAGCAGCCCCAGTGGTAGTATACAGCAGCCCCAGTGGTAGTATATAGCAGCCCCAGCAGCCCCAGTGGTAGTATATAGCAGCCCCAGCAGCCCCAGTGGTAGTATACAGCAGCCCCAGCAGCCCCAGTGGTAGTATATAGCATCCCCAGCAGCCCCAGTGGTAGTATACAGAAGCCCCAGCAGCCCCAGTGGTAGTATACAGCAGCCCCAGTGGTAGTATATAGCATCCCCAGCAGCCCCAGTGGTAGTATATAGCATCCCCAGCAGCCCCAGTGGTAGTATACAGCAGCCCCAGTGGTAGTATACAGCAGCCCCAGTGGTAGTATATAGCATCCCCAGCAGCCCCAGTGGTAGTATATAGCATCCCCAGCAGCAGCGGTAGTATACAGCAGCCTCAGTAATCCAGGCCCCCCCAGCCTTGCTCCGGTAACCTGTAAAGTAAAATATACTTATCACTGTCCCGCTGCCGTCCGCGCCCGCATCTGCCGACATCACGATCCTCCATCTTCATGCGTCTTCTTCCGACTTCCTGTGTTCGGCGCCGGCAATGACGTCATTGCCGGCGCCGAACAGAGGAAACCGGAAGAAGACGCATGAAGATGGAGGATCGGGATGTCGGCAGATGCGGGCGCGGACGGCAGCGGCACAGTGATAAGTATATTTTACTTTACAGGTTACCGGAGCAAGGCTGGGGGGCCCTGGATTATTGAGGCTGCTGGGGCTGCCGGGGCTGCCGTATTGACTCGCGTATAAGCCGAGGGGGGTACTTTTAAGCCCAATTTTTGGGCTGAAAAACTCGGCTTATACGCGAGTATATACGGTAGTAGGTATTTTCTGAATGAATGACATGTTCAATCATTTCACTGGCTAGGTCTGTTATACTGCATTCACTTGATAGATATTGCACAAATATTCCAATATTATGGAAACCAAAAAGAAACAAGGACAAAACGTGTAGTTTTTTGTATTCTGTAAAAGAGAAACATATTCTATTACATCTCTAGTATTGTACAATATGTATGAATATTATTATTTTTTATTTATAGAGCACCATTGATTCCATGATGCTGTACATGAGAAAGGGATACATACAAACAAGTTAAAAATACAATGAAGAAAGAACAATGTAACATTGACAGACTGTTACAGAGGGGAAAGAGGACCCTGCCCTTGCTGGCTTACATTCTACAGCGCAATGGGAAGGGAAACAGTAGGTTGGGTCTGCACTGGCGGTGGTGGAGCGCCAGGTCCAAGGGTGGTGAGGTGGCATCATGGTCATTGCAGGCTGTAAGCTGTTCTGAAAAGATAGGTTTTCAGGTTCCGCTTGAAGGTTCTGAGTGTGGGGGATAGTTAGATGTTTTCGGGTGCAGAATTCCAGAGGATGGGGGATGCTCAGGCGAAGTCTTGCAGGCGGTTAGATGAAGAATGTACAAAGTGTGGAGGAAAGAAGGTGGTCTTGGGAGGATCGAAGATTACAAGTTGGATGATATCGGAAATTTAATTCAGAGATATATGAGGGAGACAGATTGTACATTGTACATTGTTTTGTAAGTCAATGTTAGTAGTTTGAATTGGATAGGCTGGGAATTTGGGAGCCACTGGAGGGATTGGCAGAGGGGAGAAGTGAAGAAATAGTGAGGAGAGAGGTGGATTAGTTGGGCAGCAGAGTTAAGGACAGAATGGAGAGGTGCAAGAGTGTTAGCAGGGAGGCCACAGAGGAGGAGGTTGCAGTAGTCGAGACGGGAGATGATGAGGGCATGCACTAGTAGTTTAGTAGATTGAGGGTTGAGGAAGGGATGGATTCTGGAAATATTTTTGAGTTGGAGGCGGCACGAGGTGGTGAGAGCTTGGATGTGTGGTTTCAAGAATAAGGCAGAGTCAAGGGTTACTCCGAGGCAGCAGGCTTCAGGAACAAGGCAAAGTGTGATGTAATTTATTGTGATAGACAGGTAAGGGAGGTGCGTAAGATGGGGGAAAAATGATGAGTTCAGTTTCGTCTATGTTTAGTTTAAGGAAGTGAGAGGAGAAGGAGGATATGGCTGATAGACATTCTGGACAGCAGAGAGGCGATGTCTGGGCCTGAGAGACAGATCTGAGTGTCATCAGCGTACAGGTGGTACTGGAATCCATGGAACTTTATGAGTTGTCCTAGACCAAGGGTATAGATGGTAAAAAGAAGGGGTCCCAGGACAGAGCCTTGAGGGACCCCAACAGAGAGGGGATGGGGCGAGGAGGTAGTGTGGACGTGGGAGACACTAAATGTGCGGTTGGAAAGGTAGGAGGAGATCCAGGAGAGGGCAAGGTCAGTGATACCAATGGAAGAGAGGATCTGTAATAGGAGGCAGTGGTCAACTGTGTCGAATGCAGAGGACAGGTCAAGAAGGAGGAAGATGGAGGAGCTTTGGCGGTAAGTAGGTTGTTAGTAATTTTGGTTAAGGCGGTTTCGGTGAAGTGGTTGGGGTGGAAGCCAGATTGAAGGTTGTCAAAGAGAAAATTAGATGAGAAGTGGGAGGAAAGTACAGTGTGGACGTGCTTTTCAAGAAGTTTGGAGGCAAAATGGAGCAGCGATATGGGGCGGTAGCTGGATGTGGAGGTCTGGTCAAGGGATGGTTTGTTTAGAATAGGTGTAATTGTTGCATGTTTGAAAGTGGAAGGAAAGGTACTGGAGGTTAGTGATAGGTTGAAGAGGTGGGTTAGGGCTGGGATAAGCATGGTGGTGAGGTTGGGGAGGAAGTGGGAAGGGATGTTGTCCAATGCACAAGTGGTGAGGTGAGATTTGGAGAGGAGGTGTGCAAGT
This sequence comes from Allobates femoralis, assembly GCA_033576535.1. Lineage (NCBI taxonomy): Eukaryota > Metazoa > Chordata > Amphibia > Anura > Aromobatidae > Allobates > Allobates femoralis. Next base: position 644,978,810 of record JARQOC010000003.1, read on the forward strand.
TCTCTGTCAGTGATGTAGGGAAAGAGGGTTAATGGTGGAGGGGTATGGTCTGGTATACATAGGGGTTGTGATGGTTGGTTAGCATTGACTTGTCTGATCAATCTTGTTGTTGAAGTGTGATGCGAAGTCTTCTGCAGAGATACGAGAAGTAGTAGGGGGCAGTTGGGGGCAGAGGATGGAGTTAAAGGCGTTGAATAACTGCCTGGGGTTGTGGGACAAAGAGGATATGAGGATAATGAAGTAAGTATGTTTGGTAGTGGCGATTGCTGACTTGAATCTAAAGGCCACGTTACACGCCCCTACGTCGCCTCATGTAAAGGGGCGATGTCAGCGCCGCCGGGGGGTCGCCTGGTTTCAGAGCAGTGCTCTGAAACCAGGCGACCAATCTGGGGTGATGTGCACACATCGCCCCATGTAACCGACCGCCGGCGAGCTGACAAAAAAACCAGCGGCGTTGCTGCCTGTCAGATCGCCGGAGCGGCGCTGTAGGTGTCACCAACCTGTATATCATGTAAATGGGGGACAGCCACGCTGGCGGGGCACCAAAAACAGGCGCGCCCCCGCCAGTCATTGCCGACGTCTACAGCGCCGTCGCCTCATGTGACAGTACCTTTAGACGTGCTTGGTTGAATGCTGTGTAGTTTTCTTGTGAATGTGTTTTCTTCCAGCGCCGCTTACCAACCCTAGATGCTCACCGCAAATTTTTAGTGGTGTCTGTGTGCCATAGTTGTCTGTTGATTTGTTGTGTTCTACCGTGAACGAGCCAGCTGCATCAATAGCTGATGTGAGTGTAGAATTGTAGAACGTGGTGGCGTTATCTGTGACGTGGAGTAAGAACATAGAGGATAGTGGTAGAATAGAGTCAGAGAGTATGTGAATGTCAACGTGTGTGAGGTTTCTGTGAGGGTATGAGAGTTCGTGGACATGGGTGGCAGGTGAGGAGGACAAGAATGAGAAGGTAAGTAGACAGTGGTCAGAGAGGAGGAGAGGGGAGGTAGTGGGATTAGTTAGGGAGCAGAGGCAAGTGAAGATGAGGTCTAGTGTATGTCCGTCTGTGTGGGTGGCTATAGAGAACATACATATTAATTAATATGGAAAAAAAAATTACAAGGTGTAGTTTATACATTAAAAAAGATTTGATTAAAAAAAATACAAACAACAAAACCGTAAAAAAAAGAATGCTTATATCTTCATTGAGGCTTTCGTCTATGATGGATCCACGACAGAAGCATTCTTATTGAAGCAATATAGATGCATAGGCAAAGTGGATCCTATTGGATAATATTGACCTTAAAGTGGAACTATTAGTTCTCCTGAAATGTCTAGTACAGTTAATATCAGGGGCGTAACTACAGTAGGCACAGAGGATGCAATCGCACCTGGGCCATGGAGCCTAGGGGACCCGAAAGTCTCTTTGTCCTATAGAAAAAGACTATTGCTATTAAAGATTTGCAATAATTGGGGGCCCTGTTGGAGCTTTCGTATCGGGACCTATGAGCTTCAACTTACACCCCTGGTTAATATGTATGTTCTTGTATATTCTTTTTAGAACTGCTTTTAACAGCTGGGTGTTTCCAGTTGGGATGATGTTTTTGAACATTTTCATTCTGTACAGTCTGCACTGACAGCACCATATTGTGTATAATAAAACAAAGATAGTGAAAAACTTTTGACCCCAACAAATGTGGGAAAAAATAAACTATTAGAAGAACGTATTACTAGAATATACAGAGCAGTGCCCGGAACACAGTGGTATCAGGCCATAACGCAGCAAGGCTCAGTGAAGATTTGGACACTACCTTTGAGAAATCTCATGGCAATTTGCCCAGGAATTTGCAACTGGCCCAGCTGTAAGCGCTCACTGATCTGACACGTCGAGCCAAGTTCTCATGGACTTTACTATCATTAACGGCATCATATCAAAAGGGAAATTTGGGCGTAAATCTGAATTCTTATTAACTCTAAATGTGTACAGAAGACAAACTGGAAGCTGTGCCTCACTCATGTCAGTATAAAACAATGTCAGGAAATTTACAGAGCAGCTTCCATTTTTCTTCAGCAGCCGTCAGCAGTTTCCTCACACAAATATGAAATAACTACTAAAAAAATGGCTTCCTGGTCAACGTTTCCATATTATGACTAATGGGCACTGCTAGCTGAAACCATAACAATAGAAAATAACTGTCTCTAGCAATCATTCAATATATCTTCTATAACTGGGAAGCCCAACCTGTATCCCAGAGACTATATGGTTGCATCATTAAGAATGGTGTTGTACAAGACAGTGTTAATTAAGCGCTGTGACTGGCGTAAGTTACAGCAAATTAATTAAGAGGCACATGCCATTTCACGTATTTAGCTTCTGTGTGACTTCCGCCTTGCCAGAAATGCTACTGGGACTGGAGTAACATTTCAGCCATGTTACACTACAGAACTAGTATCTACTTACATAAATGCCTTGGTGTCCGGATATCCTCAATAAAGCGCCACCTGACTGGCCAGCTGACCGCCACCTGATTGGCCTTCTGATGGGCAAAAAAAAGTTGCGTCCGCCATATTGGTACACCCAAGCGATGGTTGTGTCAAGATAGCGGCCACTGGCGGTTGTGCGCAGTCAATGGGTCACACTGCATAGTACCACGGGCCCGGTCCTCCTCCTTCAACACCAGTGTTGCTGCCCCCCCCCTCTATAATCCTTCCCAAGGCTGCCTCAGAGCCCGCCCCATCATGACATCACATTGTTTGTAAATGCGCATAAGGCTGCCATATTTACACACCCGGTCTGCTACTGTGCATGTCAGGATGAACAAATATGGCGGCGGGGTTGGTCACGAGCCCGACCCCATTGTAATCACCACACTCTAAAGGACAACCCCGCCACAAGAGCCACCCCCAGTGGCATAGAGCCCACCCCCAACATGAGGTCATCACTCTCCCATGTGATGGCATCAGGCTCCCATCTAGTAACATTATAAATTTGGTGAGTGCACGCTACCATGTCCTATTCATGCTCCACCAACTTTGGCTAATAAAAAGTCAGAAATATTAAGACTTTTCAAAGTGTTTTAAGCCAGAAAGCTGGCATAAGTATTTTAATGAATCAGGATCTATATGCATTTTGCAATACCATTCTGCACAGCCCCATTCACCTGGTCACAGACATGACGGTTCATCTGCATGTTAAAAAGATGATAATTGACACATTATCAGGATAAGAGACTGACATGTACTAATGGACCCCATTTTGGTTTAGATAAAGCAGAGAAGGGCATGATGAGGAGCACACTGGATATGCTGCATGCATTGTTTCTCCTATCAGTGTGAATGAAGGTGAAAGGGAAGAAGTTCTTGAAGTGGCGAATCAGCACTTATCATATTTTCAATATCTGATTTCCTTTTAATTGTTGTTGTGGCGTCAGTCTTTGTTTGAGTCTGATAATGAGTCCTACAGGCCAGAAAATGATGTGCATCTGTTTTTGAAGGCAAGTTTCATTTAATTAGAAATGGTCTTTCATATACTGCCTTCATGGCACTGTTTGCACACATTTTGGCTCTAGATATCTAAGGAAACCGCCGAACATGTGCAGTTAAATGGATTTTCTAACTAACAAAGTTGATTTCAATCAATAGATCTTGGAATAATGATACGTTTCTCAATTGTATGTGTATTAAAAATGTTCTTGTGCTGAGATAATCTTATATATGTGCCCCTGTTATGCACTGTGTAATGGTCATGTCTGATCATACAGGTACACGGTCTGATGATGTGGAGCCCACTGGGACGGGGTACTCTGTACCGGACCAGGTTTGCTGCTGGGGATGTCACGGAGTGCCTGGTCCAGACCATGTCCCGGGTTCCGCAAGTAAAAGGGCATATTTACAAGGGATAAATGTCTGTCGTGACGCCACCCACGGTGTGTGGTCAGTAATGGGACCACCACTACTGCAGAACCTCCGGGGATGATGTTAGGCAGCTTATGTGGAACTGCTCTCCGTAGGTAGAGGCTGGTTCCCCGGGGCAGTGATTATTATAGTCTATGGTGGATGTGATAATAAGGGATTGATAGTGGAGACGGATTGAAGGAACACTCATGTTTCTGTAGTTTTCCAAAGCTTTACTGCAGATGTTGTAGCAGATTGTCCACAGAGTCTGTACTGGGGGCCAGGTTGCTCCCACCCTGTCCTGGTCCTCAGCTTCCTCCTGCTGCGCTGTGTGTGTGTGGCCCTGCTGCTGTTTCTAGCTGAGCTGCTGGCACTGTCTCTCTCCTCACAGGTACCCCTTGGCTAGGCAACTTGAGTCTTCTGTGTGCTGCTGACCCTGCCGTGTTGCTTTGTACTGGTACAGTGTCGATCTAGAAACTCCACTATTCCTGGATTTACTGTGCTGTGTGTGTCAGTCACAGTCTCGGATCCGTCGTCCGTTCTGTGTGCTCCTCTGGGGGCGAGTGGTGATGGCACTCAATCTCCCAGATGTGTTTCTCTGTCTTCAATTCTCCTTCCCTCAGACCCTGGCTAGGCCTGGAATCAATGAGCGGACTGTAGAGAAGCCTGACACAGTTCCTTTACACTACAGTCTCCCTCAGTTCTCCCAGGAACTGGACTCTTCACAGTACTACCTTGTACTGGACTCTCTGAGCTTAACTCTGAACTCACTCAGAACTGACTAACTACTTCCTCTTGACCCGGAGTATATAAGGGATCTGCTTTAGCTCCCCCTCCTGGCCCAGAGGCGCTAGTGTCAGTGTGTTGTGGGGAGGGAAGCCGTGTGATGTTACTGTGGCACATTAACCCCTGGGGTGCCACAATCATACCACATCTCTTGTGCTGAGATAATCTTATATATGTGTGCCTGCTGTGTACGGTGTAATGGATGTGTCTGACTGTACAGGGACATGGTCTGATCATATCACATCTCCTGGGCCAGGGAAGGGTGTAAAAGGATATATAGACATTAAAGTAGGGAGAATGAAGGGTCAAAAATCATGCTGCCATTATCCACAAGACATGAAAGGATGAATATTGATGTATTAGTCAACGCGTTTCAGGGCTCCCTGAAACATGGTAATATGATGTTGATTTATCCTGAAGGGGCCAGGAAGCTCTGGAACGCATTCACTAATAAATCAATATTATATTCACCTTTGATGTCTTGAGGAATACGGCAGCGCAGTTTTCAACCCTTCATCCTCCATACGTTAATTTTCTGAGATAATGCTCTCTTGGATTTCATTGGCTGCAAGTCATAATCATCTAGACTTACAGAAATAAACACTTGAAATAGATCACTCTTTGTGTAATGACTCTTATATAATATATGCGTTCCACTTTATGTATTGAATTACTGATATAAATTAACATTTTGATGACATTTTAATTCATTGAGCTGCACCTGTATAAGATTCTCTCAACACAAGGATATATATTTTTTTATTTTAAAACACATGCAATTCTGAAAGTTATCATTCCAAGATCTGATAATTAACGTGAGCTTTAAAATTAACTTTGTTTATGGGAAAACCTTCCAAGGGTGACCTGAAGATAATGGACTGTTCACGGTAGCTAGTAGTACACCTTTAGTGCCTTTAAAATTCAAATTATACGTTAAGATGTAGTTTGATGAATTTCAATTATAATCCCCCCACCCCCCCCGACTTCCCCTTCTGGGACCTGTCTAGAATGAAAACTTATATGAAATCTATCATTAGAGAATTACTTTTTGGTTAAATTAGATTTTGGGTTAAATATTATTTTTTTTTACATTTTAGGTAATGTTTTTTTTTTCACATCACAGTCGGTCATGAAAATAAAGATTAGGAATCTTATCACTCTCACAGCGCCTACTGAAATTATATTTTGAAACTCCAAATTCCTGTTGTTTCCAGAAATCCCCATGTACATTGGCCAAAATTACTCTGACTCTAACTTTTATTAATTATTATTAATTATTTTATTATTAGCCGGGTCAGCAGTGACATCCCCTATTCTGAATGATAGATCCTGTGTCATCAGCTATGTATTGAGGGGTTACCTGCCATTGTAATCCTCCCTCTGCTGAGAACTCTTCCTGAATGGACAGGAAGTATGAGTAATAATTGATAATCACAAGGTTACCAATTTTGTTTTTTTTTTAATAAAGATTGTGAAAAAAATTACAAGCAAGATACGAACCTGATTTAAACCAAGTCATTTTTTGTTATTCACTTCCCTTTAAAGGGAACCTGTCACCTCCTAAAACCCACCTAACCTATCATACATGTCCCTGCACCTTCCTATTACCTTTATAACCATCCCTCTCTCTGCTAAATGCTTGATTTCAATGTTGTAAAAAACGTTTTTATACTTACTGATTAGGATGATAATGAAGTGGGGGCTATATGCAATAGTCCCCCTGGGCGTGTTGGATTGCAGCCTCCATGATCCTTTATCACACCCCGATGGGAATAAGATTCATCTCTGGCCCAGCCTCTCTGTGCTGCTTCTGCTGTGATGGCTCTGCCCTCCTCCTCCTCTCTATCACTCACAGCTTGCAAATCATTTGTCTGACATCAGCTCAAGATTCCTGCCCTGACAAAGCGTAAACATCACAGCAGAAGCAACACAGAGAGGCAGTGGGGGATGGAATGGCCACAGTCAATCAAGCTCACTCCAGCCACAGTGACTGCCTCCATGGCTTCTAACTGTATGTTTTACAAAGGCTATATCTCGGGGTACACAGCACACAGACACATGGGGGACCCCTTCCCTGAATGCAGCAGACATGCTGCATTCAGTGCGGTATTTAGATTGCCATGCAGCAGATGGGTGACAGATCCTCTTTAAATAACACCTAGAAATAGTATATTTTTTATGAGTGGATTCTGCAGGTACTGCAAGTTAAGGGAACCCGATAGCAGAATTGACCCTCCAATGAGTTAACATTCTGTATCAGCCTTTTAATAATGTTTTCGATGTGTTCGTTATTAATAAAAGTTAATTACGTTAAATCTTTGCGCACCTGTACCCTAAATACTCTGGAAGTGCCATCACATACGCCTGCACTTCTCTGGTATTATGCACTTAGCAATGTGATTTTCAAACCAGCGTGTGCAGGGAGAACGTGTTCTCTTCCTCCCTATTGTCCCTGCACACGCTGGTTTGTCAATAAATGCTAACAAACCACAAGAAGGAGTGACCACACTCCTGGACTAGGTCAACTATTGGGACGTACAAATTAAGCTTCAGAAACTACATAAACATTTATTCACAATAAAGACATGATTTCAAACATTTTTAGGAGGCTGATACAGCACTGTTTACACATTAGAGGGGCAAATATTGCTGTCAGGTACCTTTTAAGCGTTTGCGCACAGCTGCGTATAAAATATAAACAGTCTTAATTTAATCCAGAAAAGTTGGACGAGTGAAATCCTTTTGGTTTTCTATATGTCATGCGAGTGCTTTGTGAGTGTGCGATTTTTTTCTCGCCTTCCACCTGTATGACATCTGTATGCAATGCGTTTTTTTTCTTAGCAGCTGTTATTCTACAATCATTTATAGGACCATATGCAATGTTCTATACTACAGAATGGTAATGTATCCATAAAAATGGACGGCATAAGGATGGCAAGTGTGCCGTCTGTTTTTTTTTTCCTGCACCTATAACCTTGCATTGGCGAGTCTTGGCCTCTTAGGGAGGAAACACACTATCCTACTTACATGCGAGTCTCTTGGACGCGACTCGGATCAGTGACTCTGAACAGCCTCTCCCTCTCTGGATGGGAGTGTCAGCTGCTTGTGTTTTGTGCAGCATCACACTCCCGTCCAGAGAGAGGCCGTTCACGGTCACTGATCCGAGTGGCGTCTGAGAGACTCGCATGTAAGTAGGATAGTGTGTTTCCACCCTTACAAGACTATATGCAGCATTCAGTTTTTTCCTCAGTCTGTAAACAACTGAGGAAAAATTGCAGATCAACACTGTAATTGTTTAACATTGGTGCGAGTGCTATCCAATTTTTTTTTTCACATTTCTCGGTGTATTTATCTTGCAATAGAGTTTAATTTGACTTAAAAAAAATATTTGATTGAAAAGTGACTGAGTCACATGAAGATAAACCACATCCTACTTGTCCACTAGGAAGCTGGATACTGGTCCAGTAGGTATTAGATGATGGGTCACCAGGCATTGGGAACATAGGCACATAGGTAGAAAGTAACATTTTTAATAAGCAGCTTTTTGGGCATTTTACTGAGTCGATGAACTGAAATATTGTTTGCCCTCCTTACTTTGATGTGTTGAAATCAAATCACTATTAGAATCTGCTAAACATTTTGTAGCATTAATAAAAAGAAACTTATATAATGCATTTGCAAATTGAGTCTGTGGAGCCTCATTTAGGAGTGTCAAACATGGAACTAGTCAGATATCCCTCCAGGGAAGGACCTAGCCCTGGGGTGGCTCCTTGCGGAAACCAGTGGAGATCAGTGATGGCCACTTTACACACACCAACTTATCTGTCCAACTTCTGAACAACTTACTGGTTGCAGTGAAATCATGGACACATTGTTACATTTGTACACAGCCACAAAATGGAGCAATGTGTCCATGATTTCACTGCAACCAGCAAGTTGGTCAGAAGTTGGACAGATAAGTTGGTGTGTGTAAAGTGGCCTTGAGTGCTTTGTGATGTTATTTAATGAATTGACATATTGTTTACCATTCATAATGAGACAATTCATAAACCGAAGATTAAATACTTCTGCTTTGAACATTGGATCATGCTTTCCATTTTTAGATTGATCTAATGTTGTGTAGCAAGCAGATCTTTCCATGATAAAATTCCTAATAATTGCATAACTGTAAACCATTGCCTAATCTCATAAATAGATAAGATGGACAATCCAATGAGTATTTACCAAAAACCCATGTTACATGTGTCATACTGTGTTACCGCATTAGATCTTAAACTGTTATAATTGGAAATATGAAAATAACAAAAGTGTAAGGTCACATACCTCTCTATTTAAAGCACCACTCTACTGTTCTTTTTTCAGTGCTGGAGTGGCGCTTCTAATGTAATTTTCCTGATACTCGCATTATAATTGTGCGCCAGAGTCTTCACCTTTTATTGGCGCCATTCCAATCTTGCTGGCCACAACGTCTAACTGATCGTCAGGGGCAAAGGTCGCAATCAGTGAAAGTCTATGAGTACCAAAACAAGGCTTTCAAAGACTTGCATTGAAAGGTAAGTACGAGACTAAGATCAGGGTACTTAGATTAGAAGCACCACTTCAGTGGTACAATAAAAAAAAATGACTGGTGTGGTGCTTTAAACTTGTATGTGGAAAAATGGTATTCGTGTCAATCAATGTGTCATTGTGTGGTCCATGTGTTCATTTTTACTGTCAGTGTCATCTGTGCTTTTCAGACCCGTCAGCCAGTGACATTATTAAAAAAATATGCAGCAAATACAAGCTAAGAACGCACTAAAAATGCATCACGTTTTAGGGTGCATATTTCTGACAGAGGATGCACATTTGGTGCAGGAAATTTCAGCACCAAACATGCAGCATGGGCGCATTGCCTTAGAGGTTTACTTGAATTGCCTAAACTGGCTGCCTTCATTTTATATATTGCATAAGACTGAATCAGTTAAGGTACCGTTACACGATAAGATATAGTGAACAATATTGCTTAAATGTCACGGGTTTGGAGTAATTCAAACAACGTCGTTAGGACATCGTTAGGACGTTGTTGTGTCTAACACAGAGATTCAATTACGATTAAATCGTTGATCGCAGATTTGAGAACATGTTCTCAAATCAAACGATCCACGATCAGCCACACCTGCTGCATCGTTGTGTGTGACACCGTGATAACGATGTCGTTAACGACTTCACCTATTCACATCAGTGAACAAATATCGTTCGCTGGGTTATGCGAATGGTACTTGCTCGCTGGATTGTTGGTGCGTCTTCCCCGATATCTGGACGTGTGACATCTCACCAACGATGTAAAAACGATATCCTAATGACCGCGCCCCCCCGAGATTGTTAGTTAGATTGTTTCAACATTGAAGCATATAACGGTACCTATAGAGACATGTCTTCAGCCTTGGTTGAGCAGATTTCTGTTAAATGCCTTGCAGCCATCACATCACAAAATAGAGTACGACCAATCAAGAGGGACTATCATCTACTATACAAAAGCCCTATCCAGTGTGTCTTTCTGTCTGTCCGAAAGTCTGTCTCAAAAACAGCGCTACTTATAGATCATGTAAATTACAGTTAAACTGGAAAATGACATTTATACTGGAATGTGAAGACGACCATTGGTTAATTAGTCAAAGAAAACAGCGCCACCTATAGGAAATCTGTGACAGGGGGCTCACATGACATCTGGGACACTTGCCACAGCGCAGGCATTTATTATTGTCTGCCTCTGGTTCCTCTCCATCATACCCTTGGGGCAAACCCATCCTGTTGCTTGACTTCTTCCTATTTGGCGCTGCTACTCCTCAGCTTTCAGGGGGGAGGAAGAAAGAGCCTGCCCCGCGGGGGAGGAAGGTAGATCCCGCCCGCGGGGGAGGGAGGAAGAGCCCGCCCGCGGGGGAGGGAGGAAGAGCGCGCCCGCATGGGAGGAGGGAAGAGCGCACCCGCAGGGGAGGAGGGAAGAGCGCGCCCGCAGGAGAGGAGGGAAGAGCGCGCCCGCGGGGGAGGAAAGAAGAGCGCGCCCGCGGGGGAGGAAGAAGAGCGCGCCCGCTGGGGAGGAAGGAAGAGCGCACCCACGGGGGAGGAAGGAAGAGCGCGCCCGCGGGGGAGGAAGGAAGAGCGCGCCTGCTGGGGAGGAAGGAAGAGCGCGCCCGCGGGGGAGGAAGGAAGAGCGCGCCCGCGGGGGAGGAAGGAAGAGCGTGCCCGTGGGGGAGGATGGAAGAGCAGGCCCGCGGGGAAGAAGTAAGAGCAGACCCGCGGGGGAGGATGAGAGTGCCCACGGGAGAGGAAGAGAGCACACACAAGAGGAGAGAAACAGCACAAGGGAAGAGAGACAGCACAAGGGGAGAGAGAAAGCACATGGGGAGAGAGACAGCACAAGGGGAGAGAGACAGCACAAGGGGAGAGAGAAAGCACAAGGGGAGAGAGAAAGCACAAGGGGAGAGAGACAGCACAAGGGGAGAGAGACAGCACAAGGGGAGAGAGACAGCACAAGGGGAGAGAGACAGCACAAGGGGAGAGAGAACATAAGGGGATGGCGAGAAGCAGCAGCAGGCTGCCTAGCCAAGCCCCCCCCCCCCCGTTCAGCAGCAGTATTCCCCTGCCCTACTCAGTGGCGCTGCAATTGGTAGCTGGAGTAGCTGGATTAATAGTTAATCGCACACGTGATAGAATTGGGTCCCATCTAGTAACTTGTATAAAAGCAGAAGCAGAGAATGCTGCAGCCATTCTGTACTGAATTTAGATAGTGAGAGAATGTCAGAGTTTGCAGCTTAGCCATAAAGGCAGGGAGAGAAAGCCATAACACACTGAATAAATTGTACAGATAATGTGTGACAGTGCAGTAGTGAAGAATATTAGTGTGTCAAGAAATGAGAATAATGCACAGATTTAAGTGATAAAATGAGATAGAAGACCTGACAGTTTCTTCTTGCAGTAACCTCCCTCTGATTTTAACCTCCCCTTGATAAAAGCTCACGTGCTGAGCTCACATCATTCCCTGAACATGTCGGCTGATCTGATCAGCCAACATGTGCAGGTAACAGATACAGGTGGAAAAGCAATCTGCCTGCCGCTGTTAACCCCTTAGATTGTGCTGTGAAACACTGACAGTGTGATCTAAAGCAGTGTGGCGGGGAATGCGCTATTCCCCACAACCATCGGTGATCCCGTGATGCGGCAATTATGTGTTGCCATGACAACGAGAGGTCAGATCAAGACCCATGTTTCCATCATGACTCACTTTGTGTGGATGCCCGCCAAGAGCCGGCATTCACTTATGCTGTTCAGAGCCATGGATCATCACGGATCTGTACAACAGGAGCGTTCGGATTATGTAATGTTGAGGCACTGTAAGGGGCAGTGTAAAATAAAAGAGTGAAAAAAGAAGGTTTTCAAAATGTGAAAAAAAAACAAAGTTCAATCACCCACCCTTTTGCCCCATTGAGAATAAAACTATTAAAGATTTAACCCCTTCCCGACATAGGACGTTGTACAATGTCCTGTGTTTCTGCCCGTTCCCGACACAGGACGTTGTACAACGTCCTAGCAGATTTGAGCTGCTGCAGCTCCTGTGAGTGGGGTCACTCAGGTGTCACAGATGCTGCTGCTCTGTGACAACCTGGAGATGACCCCACAGGGGGTGGATTAACCCCCCCATGCCCGGGACCCCTCCGATCGGCAGTTTAAAAGTGAAACTGCCGATCGGAGGGAATCACAGGGATTCACCCCTCCATATCTGAATGGAGCTCTCCAATCAGATCTGGAGGGGCGGATGGGCAAGTGCCCACCCCTCCACAGCCCCCTCCAGCACCAGGACTTGCAGGGCCCCCCCGTCTCCCCCAACCGGCCGCCCCCCTCTATAGTTATGTTTATGCTGGCGGGCTGCACCCGCGGGTGCGCCCGCCGACCACAGTGCCTATTGCCTGGTCCCCCCCTCTGGCAGCCCTGGCAGCCCCCTCACGTCATGCGGCGGGCTGCACACATCGGTGCACCCGCCGCTGCACCCGCCCTATCCTGCGGCTCCTCTGGCGGCCGGTCGGTGGCCCCGCCTCCTCTCCTGGCCTCCTCCTGCTCATCGGTCTATCGAGAGGGAGGTAAGTGTGTATGTATGTATGTATGAATGGATGGATGGATGGATGGATGATGAATGGATGGATGGATGGATGGATGATGGATGGGTGAATGGATAGATGGATGGGGGGTGCATGCCTGGACATGTGAGTGCATGATCGTGAGTGTACGTGTGCGTGGACGTGTGCGTGCGTAGACGTGTGCGTGCGTGGACGTGTGCGTGCATAGACGTGTGTGTGTGTGGATGTGTGCATAGATGGATGTGTGCGTGGACGTGTGCGTGGATGTGCGTGCGTGGATGTCAGTGTGTGTGTGTGGATGTGTGCATGCGTGGATGTCAGCGTGCGTGCGTGGATGTCTGCATGCGTGCGTGGATGTCAGCATGCGTGCGTGGATGTCAGCATGCGTGCGTGGATGTCAGCATGCGTGCGTGGATGTCAGCGTGCGTGCGTGGATGTCAGCGTGCGTGGATGTCAGCGTGTGTGAATGTCAGCGTGCGTGCGTGGATGTGTGCATGCGTGGATGTCAGCGTTCGTGCATGGATGTCAGCATGCGTGCGTGGATGTCAGCATGCGTGCGTGGATGTCAGCATACGTGCGTGGATGTCAGCATGCGTGCGTGGATGTCAGCGTGCGTGCGTGGATGTGTGCATGCGTGGATGTCAGCGTGCATGCGTGGATGTTAGCGTGCGTGGATGTGAGCATGTGTGGATGTGAGCGTGCGTGGATGTGCGTGCATGGATGTGTGTGCGTGGATGTGTGCGTGCATGAAAGTGTGCATGCGTGGATGTCAGCATGCGTGCGTGGATATGTGCGTGCGTGGATGTCAGCGTGCGTGAATGTTAGCATGCGTGAATGTCAGCGTGCGTGGATGTGAGCGTGTGTGGATGTGAGCGTGTGTGGATGTCAGCGTGCGTGGATGTGCGTGCGTGGATGTGTGCGTGCGTGAATGTGTGCATGCGTGGATGTCAGCGTGCGTGCGTGGATATGTGCGTGCGTGGATGTCAGCATGCGTGCATGGATGTGTGCGTACGTGGATGTCAGCATGCGTGGATGTCAGCGTGCGTGAATGTCAGCGTGCGTGAATGTGCGCATGCGTGAATGTCAGCGTGTGAGCGTGGATGTCAGCATGCGTGGATGTCAGCATGCGTGGATGTGTGTGCGTGGATGTGTGTGCGTGGATGTGCGTGCGTGGATGTCATCGTGTGTGGATGTGCGTGTGTGGATGTGTGCGTGGATGTGTGTGTGGATGTGCGTTGTGTGGATGTGTGCGTGGATGTGTGTGTGGATGTGCGTGGATGTGGATGTGCGTGGATGTCCGCGTGCGTGGATGTGTGCGTGGATGTGGATGTGCGTGCGTGGATGTGTGCATGCGTGGATGTCCGCGTGCGTGCGTGGATGTCAGCGTGCGTGCGTGGATGTCAGCGTGCGTGTGTGGATGCGTGCGTGGATGTGTGCATGCGTGGATGTCAGCGTGCGTGCGTGGATGTGTGCATGTGTGGATGTCAGCGTGCTTGAATGTCAGCGTGCGTGGATGTCAGCGTGCGTGGATGTCAGCATGCGAGCGTGGATGTGTGCGTGGATGTGTGCGTGCGTGGATGTCAGCGTGCGTGTGTGGATGCGTGCGTGGATGTGTGCGTGCGTGGATGTCAGCGTGCTTAAATGTCAGCGTGCTTGAATGTCAGCGTGCGTGCGTGGATGTCAGCGTGCGTGGATGTCAGCGTGGGTGGATGTCAGCGTGCGTGGATGTCAGCGTGCGTGGATGTCAGCATGCGAGCGTGGATGTGTGCGTGGATGTGTGCGTGCGTGGATGTCAGCGTGCGTGTGTGGATGCGTGCGTGGATGTGTGCGTGCGTGGATGTCAGCGTGCTTAAATGTCAGCGTGCTTGAATGTCAGCGTGCGTGCGTGGATGTCAGCGTGCGTGGATGTCAGCGTGCGTGGATGTCAGCGTGCGTGGATGTCAGGTGCGTGGATGTGCGTACGTGGATGTGAATGTGCGTGCGTGGTTGTGTGCGTGCGTGGATGATGGGTGCATAGGTGGATGGATGGGTGCAACAAGGGATCAAGTGTCCTCTTGTTGTAGTCTCTGGGATCATAGTCATGGTGCACTGTATGACAGATCATTGTCATACAGTGCACCATAACTCTGACCCCAGAGACTGTAGGAAGAGGACACTTCATCCCTTGCTGCAGTCTCTGGTTTGACCAGAGGCGATCGAGCGTCGTGGGACCTTCGTTGTGGACTACGTCGTAGGCGATCGAGCGTCGTGGGACCTTCGTTGTGGACTACGTCGGATCTTTATAATAAAGATGGAGTCCGAATTTTGTTTGTGTTTTTTTCTCCTTCGCCTCATTGGGGGACACAGGACCGTGGGTGTTATGCTGCTGTCCACTAGGAGGCGACACTAAGCAATCTGCAAAAGAGTAACAGTGGCTCCTCCTCCTCAGTATACACCCCTGGGGCAGGCACTGCCTCCTCAGTTTTTTGCTTAGTGTCGAAGGAGGCACACGTCCATTTTCTGATGAAGAAAAGTGGGTCCGGTGTGACCCCCGGCATGCTCCCTCCTCGGCCACCCACTGTTGGGGCGCTAGGTTGAGGTTGAGAATCCATACATATGCCGTACTCCTTTCTCGGCCTCCCACTGTTGGGTTGCTGGGTTAAAGTTGAGACAGCCCAGCATAACACCCTCCTTCCTCATTCTCTCGGTCTGAGGTGAAGTAGAAGCTGACGGCCTGCCAGATGACGTCCCCCTAATCACCCTTGGGTGTTTTTAGGCAGTGGCACCACAGGTATCAGCAGCCCCTGGCTGCAGGGGCTGGAGATGTACGGCTGCCTGCAGCACAGGCTAGCAGGCTATACAGTTTCAAGAGGCTGAGGCTGCATGGAGGGGGCTCTTGCAATCCAGCACAGGCTTCCAGTGCTTATGCACAAGCCTGCACAGCTGAGGGGCATACAGCACAAGGACGTGCAGCTGCATCCACTGGAGCAGCTTGCACATACTGTGGAGCACCCCCCTGATATACTGGCGGTTCCCCCGCCAGTACCTTCCTCTATGCCCCCGGGACCTTTTTGTCCCGTTTTTCTGGGCCCCCCAGCGCCGTTTTCGCGCCTCCGCGCCGGCCCCTCACTATTTCCGGAGGCCTCAACTAATTGAGGCCCCGGCTTGGGCCTAGCGCGGAGGCCGCAACCCCTGCACCGCCCCCGTCCCGCCCCGCCGGATGACGCGGACGCGCGTCATACTGGGGGCGGAGCCGAGAACGGGCGCGTTTTCCAGCAAGGAGCCCGCCCGTTTAGCTCCGCCCCTTCCTCCTTCTCCTGCACGGACGCCATTAGCCCTGCACGTGGACCCGGCCTCAGCCATCCGGGGGGACACAGGATCCAGGCGGCCTGTCACAGCGGCGCTGGGGGCTGGTAAGACCTCTGCAGGGATCTCCTCTGCAGAGGTTACTCTGTCTCTCTCTATCTCTCCCCTCTGTATCCCCCTGCAACAGGCACTGTTAGACCACAGTGACCCTACTCAGACCCTCATCTAAGGGCCCAGGCACCTAGCTGGACAGCTAGACAGTGCCTGATTACACAGGGGACTCCTGGTTACCTTATATACTGCTCACTGCCCATACCACAATGTCTGGCAATAAGAGTAAGAAAGGCTCCAAGGCAGCCAGCACTTACTATGCTACCTGCACTATTTGTCAGGCTGACCTCCCTGCAGGATGCACCTCGCCACATTGTGAGAGCTGCACGCAGGCTGCGGACACTGAGACCCCCACTACCCAGGCTTCTAACAGTGCCCCTGACCCTACCCCTGCGTGGGCCACGGCCATGTCTCAGAATATGACGCAGTCCATGGACAGATTGTCTGACACACTGCTGCAGTTTATGCAAGCCCGTTCGCCACCTGCAGCCGCTGTTCAGGCTTCTGCGTCGCAGCAGGAAGTCCCGGAACCGCGACAGACTGCTGACCCTGACCCGTCAGCCTCCGAGTCTGGCCGTAAGAGACCACCACCTTCTCCAGAGTCCCATGCAGGCTCTGCAGCCTCTGCTTCCCGTAGGCGTCAAGATGACGCGCAGGACTCCGAAGGTCTCTGCTCTTCGAGCTCGGAGGATCACTTAGATGACTCCCTAGATCTGGATACGACCGATACGGTCGCGTTGGTGGAGGATTTAATTACTTCCATTAACCAGGTTCTGGAGGTGTCTGACCCTCCGGCTGATACTCCAGAGCATAAGGTGTCCTTTAAAAGGGCCAGGAGACCACATAGGCATTTCTCGGACCATCCAGAGTTCCAGGAAATCCTCAAAAAACATAGGTTACACCCTGACAAAAGGTTTGGTAACCGTAAGGCGCTGGAAACCCGTTATCCCTTTCTGCCTAAGGTCACCCAGGATTGGACAGATCCGCCACAGGTGGACCCTCCTGTTTCTCGTCTCGCTACTAAGACCCTCCTGTCCTTACCGGACAGTTCATCCATAAAGGACGCCACTGACCGTCAGGTGGAGCAGATGGCGAAGTCCGTCTTTGAGGCCTCAGGCTCTTCTCTAGGGCCTGCCTTTGCCTCGGTTTGGGCTTCAAAGGCTGTTATGACTAGAGCTAATTCCGTACACTCGGCCCTACGGGCTTTGCAGGTCGACCCAGCCTTGTTAGACCAGGTTGCCCAAATAGCGGTGACCGCCGAATACTCCATGCACGCTGCCTTCGATTCAGCTAACTGTGCCGCGGCTGCGGCTTCCAACGCCATAACCATTTGGCGAGCCCTCTGGTTGAGAGAGTGGAAAGCAGATGCAGCGTCAAAAAAGTCGCTCACCTGCCTTCCGTACAACGGTGGACGTTTATTCGGCGAAAAACTGGATCAATTGATTTCAGATGCCACTGGGGGTAAGAGTACCTCTCTTCCACAACGTCAGATTAAGCGACCCTTCTCTCGTCGCCAACAAACCCGTTTCCGGTCCTTTCGGAACTCCTTTGGTTGGTCAGTCTCGAAACCCCCGACGGCGGCCAATAGGTCCCCCCGTAGGGAACGCTCCCAGACGATACGGAAGACTGGTGCAAACTGGCAGTCCCATTCACGCCAGTCCAGAGCCAAGGGTTCAAAGCCCGGCAGATATTCTTCTTCCTGACTCCCCCCCTTCGGGAGACACTATTCAGGTTGGCGGCCGACTTTCTCGCTTTCGTCAGGTCTGGCTCGCTTCTACCGACGACAAGTGGGTACACACCTTGGTGTCTTCCGGATACGCCATAGAATTCACGGCCTATCCTCCAAATCGTTTTTTTCTGTCAATCCCACCTGCTCATCCCCCCAAAGCTCGCGCCTTCTTTCAGGCGGTCGATTCCCTTTTGAAAGCCGGTGTCATCATTCCGGTACCGCCAGCCGAACGCTTCCAAGGGTTCTACTCGAACCTGTTTGTGGTACCCAAAAAAGGAGGGGCTGTTCGCCCCATTCTGGATCTGAAACAGTTAAACTCCTTCGTGAAGGTTCGGCATTTCCGCATGGAGTCACTGCGCTCCATCATAGCGTCCATGGAGAAGGACGAATTTCTCGCGTCCATCGACATACAGGACGCTTACCTCCATATCCCGATCGCGACAATTCACCAGCGGTTTCTCCGATTCGCCATCGACCGGGATCACTATCAGTTTGTGGCCCTCCCGTTCGGCCTAGCGACGGCCCCCAGGGTGTTCACCAAGGTCATGGCGGCTGTCATGACCATACTGCACACAAGAGGAATGGTAGTCCTACCATACCTAGACGATTTGCTCATCAAAGCTCCCTCCTTCAGGGAGTGTCAGCAGAGTGTTTCCATCACGGTGGACACCCTGCGTCGGCTAGGCTGGTTGGTGAATCTGCGGAAGTCATCGCCAGTTCCGTCACAATTTCTAACATTCCTCGGGATGCTTTTCAACACCCCCAGGGGTCTGGTCCTCCTCCCTCAGGACAAGGCGAAGGCCCTTCGACAGGGGGTCCACAGTCTTCTACGGCCGTGTCCTCATTCACTTCGGTTCGCCATGAGAGTCTTGGGAAGGATGGTTGCCTCTATGGAGGCGGTGCCGTTTGCTCAACTTCACCTCAGGCCTCTCCAACGGGCAATTCTGACTTCGTGGAACAGGAATCTTTCTGCCCTGGACAAGTTATTCCGTTTGTCACCTGCAGCAAGGAGTTCCCTCCATTGGTGGCTCAAACCTCGTTCCCTCACAAGGGGGAGGTCCTTTCTACCGGTTTGCTGGAAGATAGTCACCACCGACGCAAGCCTCAGCGGATGGGGAGCGGTACATCGTCGTCACACAGCACAGGGAACATGGTCCCCAGCGGAGTCGGCCGAGCCCATCAATCTCCTGGAAATCCGGGCCATATTTCTAGCTCTGAAGGCCTTTCATTCCATGCTGGCAGGCACACAGGTACGGATTCAGTCGGACAATGCCACGGCCGTGGCATACATCAACCATCAAGGCGGAACACACAGTCTCCAGGCCATGCACGAAGTGCAACGCATTCTCCACTGGGCAGAATCGACGAACTCAACGCTGTCAGCAGTTCATATCCCAGGAGTGGAAAACTGGGAAGCGGATTTTCTCAGCCGCCAGGGCATGGACTCGGGAGAGTGGTCCCTACACCCCGACGTGTTCCAACAAATCTGCCGTCGCTGGGGGACCCCGGACGTAGACCTGATGGCGTCTCGGCTCAACACGAAGGTTCCCAGGTTTATGGCCAGATCTCACGACCCGCAAGCACTAGGGGCGGATGCCCTAGTTCAGAACTGGTCCCAGTTCCAGCTGCCTTACATCTTCCCTCCTCTGCCTCTCATTCCCAGAGTCGTGCGGAAGATAAAACAAGAGGGCATTCAACTCATTCTCATAGCCCCAGACTGGCCCAGACGGGCATGGTACGCCGATCTCGTCCAGCTCGCGGCGGACGTTCCTTGGCGCCTCCCTTGTCGTCCCGACCTTCTGTCGCAGGGACCGTTTTACCACCAGAATTCAGACGCCCTGAATTTGATGGCGTGGCCCTTGAGACCTGGGTACTAACCCAAGCGGGTTTCTCCCCTGCCGTTATTCAGACCATGATCAGAGCTCGGAAGTCGGCATCGGCAAAGATTTATCATCGCACCTGGAAAGCCTTTTTCGCGTGGTGCTCTTCTCGAGATCAACCTCCTCTTCCCTATTCCTTGCCGCTAGTTCTAGGGTTCCTTCAGTCGGGGTTGGAGTCTGGTCTCTCACTAGGTTCCCTTAAGGGCCAGGTCTCGGCTCTTTCGGTACTCTTTCAATGTCGACTTGCTGTCAAGCCGCAGGTTAAAACTTTTCTCCAGGGAGTTAATCGCATCGTCCCTCCGTACAAACGACCGTTAGATACATGGGACCTTAACCTGGTACTTACGGCTCTGCAGGAACCTCCCTTTGAACCTCTTCGGGATATCTCCCTCCACTTTCTGGTTCTGAAGGTGGTTTTTCTAGTGGCTATCACCTCTCTTCGCCGAGTGTCCGAACTCTCGGCGCTTTCCTGTAAGCCACCCTTCCTGGTGTTCCATCAGGACAAGGTCGTCCTACGCCCGGTGCCGTCATTCCTGCCTAAGGTTGTCTCCTCTTTCCATCTGAATGAGGATATTTCATTGCCTTCCTTTTGCCCTGCTCCGGTTCACAGGTTCGAACGAGCCCTGCATACTCTGGATCTCGTCAGGGCGCTTCGCATCTATGTCTCCAGAACTGCACATTTCCGTAAGTCAGACACTCTGTTCATTCTGACGGAAGGCCCCCGTAAGGGTATGCCAGCTTCCAAAGCTACACTGGCTAGATGGATTAGATCAGCTATCCAAGAGGCCTACAAGATGAAAACTACTCCTCTTCCAGCGGGGATTAAGGCACATTCTGCCCGAGCCGTGGGGGCCTCCTGGGCCATTCGGCACCAAGCCTCGGCTCTCCAAGTGTGTAAGGCGGCCACCTGGTCGAGCTTACACACTTTTACCAAGCACTACCGTGTTCATACCCAGTCCTCGGCGGACGCTAGTCTGGGTAGGTGCATCCTTCAGGCGGCGGTTGCCCACCTGTAGGTGTTTCTCTGTTCACTGACTTGTTCAGTATCATTAGTTCCATTGTCTTTCCCACCCAGGGACTGCTTTGGGACGTCCCACGGTCCTGTGTCCCCCAATGAGGCGAAGGAGAAAAGGAGAATTTTGTATACTTACCGTAAATTCCTTTTCTCTTAGCCTCTAATTGGGGGACACAGCACCCACCCTGTTGGCCATACGGCCTTGTTTCTAGTGGTTTTTGTTACTCTTATATTGTTACGTTATGGCCTTGCCAGGCTTTTGTTGGTATTGGTTAACCTTGTTACTTCTCCTACTGCTTTAGCACAAAACTGAGGAGGCAGTGCCTGCCCCAGGGGTGTATACTGAGGAGGAGGAGCCACTGTTACTCTTTTGCAGATTGCTTAGTGTCGCCTCCTAGTGGACAGCAGCATAACACCCACGGTCCTGTGTCCCCCAATTAGAGGCTAAGAGAAAAGGAATTTACGGTAAGTATACAAAATTCTCCTTTTTTCAAATAAAAAGATTTTTCTCTGTGTGTATTTTCTGACTATTTACCATAGATTCCTAATGCCGGGTCTAACATTGGCCCTATATTATGAATCTCGGGCTTAGTGCCAGCTGCCAATAAAAAGCTAGCATTAACCCCTTTATTACCCAGTTTGCCACCGGCACCAGGGCAACTGGAAGAGTCTGGGTACAGCGCCAGAAAATGGCGCTTCAATGAATGCGCCATTTTCTGGAGTGGCTGCGATTTACAGCATGGGGGGCCCAGAACGCTTGGGCCTCTCCATGCTGCGGATTCCAGCCCCCAGCTGCCTAGTTGTACCTGGCTGGACCAAAAATATGGCGGAGCCCCACGTAATTTTTTTTTTTCTAGAATTAGTTCTAGAAAAAAAAAAGGGCTTTGCTGTATTTTTGGATGCCAGCCAGGTACAACGAGCCAGCTGGGGGCAATCTATAGCTGCCAAGTTGTACCTGGCTGGGCCAAAAATGGGGCGGAGCCCCACACCATTTTTTTTCTAGAATTAGTCCTAGAAAAAAAATAAAAATGGGCTTCACTATATTTAGATGCAAAGTGAGCACTTTGAACCCCCAGGTGCTTCACAAATTGATCCGTAAAAATGAAAAAAGAAAATTTGTGTGAAAAGAAAGGTACTTTTTCCTTCTTACGGATCAATTTGTGAAGCACCTGGGGCTTCAAAGTGCTCACTATGCATCTAGATGCGTTCCTTGGGGGTCTAGTTTCCAAAATGAGGTCACTTGTGGGGGAGCTCCAATGTTTAGGCACACATGGGCTCTCCATGTGCGACATGGTGTCCGCTAATAATTCCAATTGTTAGCGGACACCATGTTGGGTATGGAGAGCCCCTGTGTGCCTAAACAATGGAGCTCCCCCACAAATGACCCCATTTTGGAAACTAGACCCCCCAGGGAACTTATCTAGATGGGTTGTGAACATGTTGAACCCCCAGGTGCTTCACAATTTCATCTGTAAAATTGAATAAGTACTTTTTTTCCACAAAAATGTTCTTTTTTTATTTTTACAGATTATTTTGTGAAGCATCGGGTGTTCAAAATGCTCACCACCCATCTAGATAAGTTCCCTGGGGGGTCTAATTTCCAAAATGGGGTCACTTGTGGGGGAGCTCCAATGTTTAGGCACACAGGGGCTCTCCAAACGCAACATGGTGTCCGCTAACAATTTGACAAAAAAATCAGCTCAAATTGTTAGCGGACACCATGTCGCGTTTGGAGAGCCACTGTGTGCATACACATTGGAGCTCCCCCACAAGTGACCCCATTTTGGAAACTAGACCCCCCAGGGAACATATCTAGATGGGTGGTGAGCTTTTTGAACCCCCAGGTGCTTCACAAATTCATCCGTAAAAATGAAAAAGTACTTTTTTTTTCCACACAAATTTTCTTTTAGCCTAAATTTTTTCATTTTCACATGGGAAACAGGATAAAAATGGATCCTAAAAATTGTTGGGCAATTTCTTCTGAGTACACTGATACCTCATATGTGGTCATAAACCACTGTTTGGGCACACAGCAGGGCTCAGAAGGGAAGGAGCGCCATTTGACTTTTTGAATGGAAGATTAGCTCCAAAAGTCAAATTGCGCTCTTTCCCTTCTGAGCCCTGCCATGCGCCCAAACAGTGGTTTATGACCACATATGAGATATCAATGTACTCAGGAGAAATTGCCCAACACTTTTTAGGATCCATTTTATCCTGTTGCCCATGTGAAAATGAAAGAATTGAGGCTAAAAGAACATTTTTGTTGAAAAAATTAAAATTACCATTTTTTCCTTCCACTTTGCTTTAGTTCCCGTGAAGCACCTGAAGGGTTAATAATCTTCTTGAATGTAGTTTTGAGTAGCTTGAGGGATGCAGTTTTTGGAATGGTGTCACTTTTGGGTGTTTTCTGTCATGTAAACCACTCAAAGGGACTTCAAATGTGATGTGGTCACAAAAAAAAATGGTTTTGTAAATTTTGCTGGAAAATGACAAATTGCTGATGAACTTTGAACCCTTATAAATTCCGAACAAAATTTTTTTTTTCCCAAAATTGTGCTGATGTAAAGTAGACATGTGGGAAATGTTATTTATTAGCTATTTTGTGTCACATACTTCTCTGGTTTAGCAGAATAAAAATTCATAATTTGAAAATTGCAAAATTTTCAAAATTTTTGCCATATTTTTTCTTTTTTCACAAATAATCGCAAAAATTATCGACCAAAATTTAATATTAGCATGAAGCCCAATATGCAACGAAAAAACAATCTCAGAATCGCTAGGATCCGTTGAAGCGTTCCAGAGATATTACCTCATAAAGGGACACTGGTCAGAATTGACAAAAATGGCCTGGTCATTAGGGTCAAAATAGGCCCGAGGGTGAAGGGGTTAAACAAAAAAAACACACATTTGGTATCGCCACATTCAGAAACGCCTGATTTATGAAAATATAAAAATTAATCTGATCTGTAAACTGCTCAACGGGATAAAAAGTCAAAATGCCAAAATTACTATTTTTGGGAGTCACTGCAACATTGCAATAAAATGCAATCAAAACTAAATAAAATGCATCTACTCAAAAATCAAATCATTAAGAACATCAACTCAAGATGCAAAAAATAAGCCCTAACAGCCTCAGATCCTGAAAAATAAGAATGCTATGGGTCTCAGAAAATGGTGACAAAAGCGCAATTTTCTTCTCCATACTTACAAATTTGTTTTCACCACTTAGGCCCCCTTCACATTACGTTTTTTGCACATCCGTGGTGATCCTTAAATTTCAAGAATCACACAGACAGTCACGGATCTGTGCCAGCAGATGCCACTGATGCCCATGGATCCGTGTTTTCCACGGATCCGTCATCAGTTAGCAGGGACAGGGCGGTACCTTACTTCTGAGCATGCGCAGTACAGCAAATAGGATCCGTTTTCCGGATCCCATTTTTTGTCGGATCCGTTTTGATCCATTACTATAGAGCTCCATGTTATTTGAAACAGACAGAAACGGATGCGTTTCAGTCCGATTTTTTCAAGGCAGGCCAAAATCTGAGTAGGCTCCGATTTTGAGGAAGGGCAAAAAACTGACACAAATGGATCTATCACAAAACTGACACAATCAGATGCCAATAAGGACCAATCCATGCCCATAGGGATACATGGAGACCAAATCGGATCCGTGGCTATCAGTTTTACAATGGATACACACAGATCCACAATGAACTTGATGTGAAGGTGGACTTAGATAAAAGAAAAAGTATACATTTCTGACATCTACAAACTCGTACAACCTGAGGAATCATATCAACACATCAGCTTTACCATATAGTGAACATGGCGAATAAAAAATAAATAAATAAAACTGTGGAATTTCACTTTTTTGCAATTCTACTGCACTTGGAATTTTTTTCCCTCATTTTCCAGTACACTATATGGTAAAATAAATAATGCATTTCAAAAAACAAACTATAATATGTAGTGATGGGCGAACTCGAATTGTAAAATTCGGGGTCTGTACCGAACACCTAGTGTTCATGCAGAGATCTTGAACATGGGTTTCCCTAGGAAAATCTGTGTTACAGTTTGGGTCCGGGGGCTATAAAACAAAGCACATTATTAATAAACGCTATCTTTATACTTACCGGGTCGTCCGGCCTGCGCTTTGCCGTCCCACTGAGACATAGGAAGATGGGGTAATCCTTTCTAGGGCTGCAAATAACCTAAGTCTGCAAATAAGAGTGATCCAGGAAGTAGATACGGCTGGGACTGTAGGCCGCAGGCCGCGGGACTCAGTAAGTATAATGATGTTTATTAACTATATGCTTTCTTTTACAGTTATAGGATGGGGCTGTAAAGTCCAACATCGGGGTTCAGACGCAAGTTTGAGTTACGTCTGGCCCCAAACTCGGACTTTATAAAAAGGTCCGGGCAGTAGAATTAAATGTGGTCGAGACTACAGTATTTACTTCTGTTGCCCGGACCTTTTTGTAAAGTCCAAGTTTGGGGCCAGACGTAACTCACATTTGCGTCTGAACCCCGATGTTGGACTTGGCAGTTATAGGATGGGGCTGTAAAAGAAAGCATATAGTTAATAAACATCATTATACTTACTGAGTCCCGCGTCCTGCGTCCTGCAGTCCCGGCCGTATCTACAGAGTCAACGTGTGCTGTGTCTTGCACCGTTTTCCGAAGTATATGTTTACTACAGGCGGACACCTGAACACAGTAGACTGCTGGGGAGGTTCAGATGTAAGACCCGATGGGACCACTGAATGTATGGTACAACGCTTAGGGTAAAAAAAAATTCAGAGTTTGAAAATGGCTAATTTTTTTTAAATGTTTGTCAAATTTCCATTATTTTTGTAAATCAACCCAAATTTCTGTTATTTTTATAAATAAATGTAAATCTTATTAACCTAATTTTATCATCATAATGAAATGTAGTATCACAAAAAAAAAAGATCTCAGACGCACTGGGACTGGAAGAAGCATTCCACAGTTATTACAATATGTCATAGTTATTATCCTATGCCAGATTTGACAATGTGGCTCTCTCATAAAGGTCAAGACTGGCTTCAATTAGGAATGAATGAAGACTGTAGGCAACTCTCCACATAACGTTATACAGCATACCCACTATTATTCTCTTCTGTCAGTGCGTATAGCAAAATATGTTGTCACTGTTAAATCACTTTTAGACTGTACAAATTATTAAAAATGTATATATATAGATTTTCACAAATTTATCATTTCCAACTTTTTGAAGGGTAAATAAAAGTCTGATGTTTTCAGGGGCTGAACTACACTGGTGCAGCTGGTGCAGCTGCACCAGGGCCACGACCGGCTGGGGGCCCCTTCAAGCCTGGAGGGGGGCCCGCAGCCGACCCCCGCAAGCCGCCGTCAAAGGAGAGGAGGGTCAGGCAAGGGAAGCAGAGAGCTTCCTGCTTCCCCTGCCTGATCCCGCCCCTCCTCTCCTCTGCTCCTCCGGCCCCTAGCATTCATCCGGCGCGGCTCCCAGGTAGGAGAGCATCGCGCCTGCGGCTCCCTGTGGCTCCCAGCAGCACCCACCTCCCCTCTTTCCGGGCCGCGCCGACGGCCAGCGGCACCCCTCCCCCCTGGGCCGCACCGACGGCCAGTAGCCCCTCCCCCCCCGGTCCTCTCCTGCACCAGGGCCCCCGGGGGTGACGGTCCGCCCCTGGATGTTTTCAATCAATGGGATGACAATCAGGTGTGAGTGGGCAACCCAGATTTTTGTTCTTTAAATAATACATCAAAGTTTAACTTTCACAACACTATTGGTCTTTGATTACTGTCTGGGGCGAGGCTTAATGATGCTAGTAATGCCCCACTATTGGGATTATACAGCACATATTGCTGTAATTTTCCTTCTTTTTAGATGCATGGTTTTGGCTCCAAATTTTTTAGACAAACTTTATGACTGGTTCTAGACTTAAAGGGTTATTGCTAACAATTAAAGTTATCTAGGGATTTGAAATGTCTTGTCAGAGAAAAAAAGTTTTTTTTTCTCCATCTATGATCCATGTCTTCTCCTTCCCCTGCCTCTTAACTCAAAATAGACTTGATGTCTTCCTCTAAACAAGACAGACTTCCAGCTCCAGGAACAGAGTTATAGCTGCCTACTGAAGTCTAAGAAGATGCTAGCTCCGAGATATTCGAGAAACAAGTCTATATCTACTAGTTCTATCTACTAGCTCAGAGCCTACAGATAGGTAAACTGGTATAAAATGCAGTACATACATCTAATAATGACCAGAAATAGTGTTATTCCTCACCTAAACATACAGAACAACTTATTAGGAACAGTCACTTGATCAACAGGAACCCATTAAAAACCCTACCGCAACCAAGATTAAGATATTATACAGTAATTGGTCAAAGACATTACACTTTTAGTAATAAAGTGTTGGATGGCATTAATGTTCGTAAAAGTGTTACGGTATCCGAGGAAAGAGAAAAGTTTCCATTCCTGTCATCGCATGAAACTGATTTTTTTTCTCAGTAGGGGTCACTCTGTATTAATGCCACTTACCTGCCAATATTTGAGCAGATCTCGGAGTCTGCAGCTACAGCTCCATTTTTAAATCCTTCTTCACAGTGGGCCTCTCTAAGCAAAAGTACTAAAGGGATGATAATCACAATAGCCAGGAACAGAACAACGATGAGAGAATAAAACAAACTTTTGGATATTGCCATTGTACCAGGATCTCAAATTGTGGCCAACTTCTCTGTAACCAAGTTCTAAGCAGTCTGCTTGTTACATTCTTCTTCTGTTCTTTCTTGGAATTCCGTAGTTTCACACGTCTTACTCTAAGCCTTCTTCATAACTCTTCTGTCTTGCTTGGTGTTGCATTTGCCTGGAGAGGAGTAGGATAACTTTCACTTACAAAGTCATTTTGAAATAAACAGGATATAAAACAGCTTTATCCTTTTCAGATCCTTCCTCGTTCTAAGATGTACCCATCCCCCTCCTACACTTCCATACACAACAGGCACTCAGAGTTTGAATGAAAAGAAAATCACTGAGAACTATGGCTCTAATTCATAATTAATGATTCATTAAAGTCACAGTTCTTTTTTTGTCTTCTAGTGTTCAGTATGATTTTTCTTCTTTTGTGCAAATCCTTTCAGACTGGCTGCGGTTCTCCTGACCCAAAGTCAAAAGTCACATACAGTCATGACCAAAAAAGTGTTGGCATGCTTGAAATTGTTCCAGAAATGAAGTATTTCTCACACAAAATTATTGCAATTACATTTCTTTTGTCATACGCACATTTCTTTTGTGTGTTTTGGAACAACGCAAAAATAGAGAAAAAAAACAAACTGAAAAATAAAGCAAATTCAACATAATTTCACACAAAACCCCCAAAATGGGCCAGACAAAAGTGTTGGCACCTTTCAAAATTTGTGAGTAAAAAACTATGTTACAAGAATGTGATGCTCGTTCAACCTCTGATGGGGCAAGTACCCGGACGCTAGAGAAGATGCCAGAGAGGGAGAACATTCTTATGGTAGTTTAATCATATATCACAACACATTTCGGCGGTCATGCCTGCCTTCATCATGTGATCACCTAATGAAGGCAGGCATGACCACCGAAATGTGTTGTAATATGATTAAACTACCCTAAGAACATTCACCCTCTCTATCATCTTCTCTGGCACCTGGTTACACACTACTACTTCTTTAAAATGCATTTGTTTATCTCTCTTGGGGGATTAGTGTGTGGTGCTGCAGGTAAGAAGACCGTTGGGAGAATCAACTTTGAGGACCTTGCCCACAGGACCCGCACCATCACATGAACCGTTGCACACCCTTGATTGCTGGGCCCTGCTCAGTGTGTGGCAAAACTCTGCACGCTACAAATCCTCATAGTACGGACGCTACAACCAGGACATTTTAGTGGATTTCTAAACTTTCTCAACCCCCTTCCCCACTAGACCACAGGGTAATGCCCTTAGGAGCTCCCCTCTTGTCTATTTCTCACACTAAGCATGGAGAACAGAAAGCAAACAGACCTCACTGAGAACTTAGAACCAAAATTGTTGAAGCACATGAACAATCTTAAAGGTTACAAATAATGATGGGTGAGCCCGCTGATGTTAGAGTTTGAGTTTGGGGTAGATGCTAGAATATATAGGCTGTTTCTAGGGTTTTCCAACAGCCAATCACAGATGCCCACTTTTTGTGTCTGTGATTGGCGGTTGTGCCCCTCACCAGTAAATAATCCAAAAGTCATTGAATGACTATGTGCAAGGCAACATTAAATCTGAAGATTACCAAAGGATTTTGGGAAACTACGTAGGTCCCAGTGTCGAAAACCTGTGTTCTAGGTCATGGATCTTCGAGCAGGATGATTACCCCAAACATACTTCAAGGAGCACCCAGAAATGGATTGAAAGAAAGTGCTGTAGAGTTCTGAAGTGGCAGCGATGAATCCGGATCTTAATATTGCTGTTGAGACAAGGCAGCCTTCAAATATGAGAGACCTGGAGCAGTTTGCAAAAGAAGACTGGTCTGAAATTTCTGTTTAGAGTTGTCAGAATCTTGTTGATGGTTATAGGAAGCGATTGATTTCAGTTATTTATTCCAAAGGGTGTGCAGCCAAATGTTACTTTGAGGGTACCAACAATTTAGTCCGGACCATTTTTGAAGTTTTATATGAAATAATGTCATATTTGATTGCATTGTCCTGACCAATTTCAAGGGTGCCAACACTTTTGGCAGCCATGACTCTATAATTGATACTTTTTGCCAATATTTCATAAATTTCAATGGGTTGGTAAAAGTCCATGCACATACTGCAGGAACAACTGCATTCAGATGTGTAGAGTTAATTTTCGAAGAAATTTTTGCATCAGACTGTGTTTGCCACGTGTGAACTTATTCATAAGAGTATGTCCATGTAGTTTTATTCATGTGGTCTACAATGAAGAGATTTGAAATGGAATCATTTTCAAGAAATGTTCTATTTTAGGGAAGATTTTGCTGGAATTTTTCATTTCTGGAAGCATTTCCTAAAGCAGCTTTGAAGAGTTTTTAAAGCAATTTGAAAGAGTTTTTTTCATGAAACTTTTTTTTGAAGCCTTTAGAATGGACAGTGCTTAATGTCGAGTAGATTCCATTAGGAACTGTTTCGAAGAATTGACAAGCACTTCTTTTTTCTCACCAGGTGTTTCTCAAAACCTGAAGTTGAAAAAAAATGCTCAAAAGACTGAACATATACCGTAAACAGAAATGGTTTTTCAATAGACTTGAATATGAAGAATGAGTTGCCATTAGTCAAAATTTGGCCAAGAAGCTGATAACAAGCCAGGGTAAACTGCAGAAGTTTTAAAAAAATAAGGGTCAACATTGTAATCATAGATTCTCTATATAAGGCCCCTTTCACATCAGCGTTTTTTTAAAATCACGGAAGATGCGGTGAAAAAACCGCATCTGCCGCGATTACCGCATACCGGCTGCACTTGTGGCACGGTTGCGGCACAGTTGCGTCAAGCCCCATACAATGTATATGCGGGCTTGCGGCAGGTGCGGCAAGTGTGGTTTTGGCACTTGCGGCAGGTGCGTCCGCAAGTGCCAAAACCGCACCTGCCGCAAGCCCGCATATACATTGTATGGGGCTTGCCGCAACTGTGCCGCAACCGTGCCGCAAGTGCAGCCGGTATGCGGTAATCACGGCAGATGCGTTTTTTTCATCGCATCTGCCGTGATTTAAAAAAAACGCTAGTGTGAAAGTACCCTGTGGCTGCTTTCACATCAGCGTTTTTCGCTGATTGCGGCAGTTGCGGTGAAAAAAAATGCAACTGCCGCGATTACCGCATAACGGCAGCACTTGCGGTTCACTTGCGGCAAGCCCCATACAATGTCTAAAGTGAATCGCAAGTGCGGCCGTTATGCAGTAATCGCTGCAGTTGCATTTTTTTCACTGCAACTGCCGCAATCAGCGAAAAACGCTGATGTGAAAGCAGCCTAAGGTTGATATATTTGTCAACAAAATAATTATAACTTACTGAAATCAAATGATAAGTATTTCATAACCATAGAAACATATGACTAAAAGATCAAAACACTAAAGTAGCAAACTTTGCAGAAACCAAAATTTGTTTCAGTTTCAAAACATTTGGCCAAAACTACAGATTCAGCTGCAACATGACCTATTCTATTTCGATATGCTTAAAACTAAGTTCCATCAATACTTCACTGTATCTTTATCAGAATATTCATAATTACCTATATCTTTAACCTCCTTACGACATTTGGTGTTAGTTTGTCATGGTCGAGAAGGGGTTCCCACAAAGTGATGTAAATGTACACAGTCAGAGATTGTCCCTGCAAAGCCCTTGGTGGTTTAATCCCCTAAATGCCACAATCAATAGTGATCACAGTACTTTCGAAGGGCTGGGAGAGCTCCTTCTCCCATGAGCTCCATCTACCATCCGATTTTGACTCCTGCGACATGATGGCTGCCCTGGCAGGCAACTACAGTAAGACTGTTAGGCCATATCAGGAGCATGGTCTAAAAGGCTTATTTCAGTGTCACACTGACAGGTATAATGTATTGCAATGCTTGTGTCACTTAAGGGGGCTTCTGCTGCTCTGGCACTTATTGGCCCCGTAAATGGGGTGCGCAAACTATTTTAGGAAAATTACCACGCCAAAATCAAATGGCCTTCTTCTCACCCGAGCCCTGCGGTGTAGCCAAACAGTACTGTACAGTTACATGTTGGGTATTGCCACATTCAGGAAAAATTGTGTAACACATTATGGGACCCTTTTTTACCTATTCTCAGTGTAAAAATTGTTTTGTTAAAACAATATTAAAGTGGTAGTCTTTTTTCTTCATCAACCAAAAGTGTAAGGGCCTTTTCACATCTGTGCGCTGGTGCGTTTTGCATGCACTGCGCTAGAACTACATGCGCAATGCAAAAGCATGCAAGTGCAATTGAAATGCATGCGTTTGTGCAACCATTATAATCTATGGGAGAACGCATGCAAACGCCTTGAAACGCGACCCCAAACACAAGTGCAAAATGGGTTTGCGTTTGAACGCATGCATTTGCTGTAGTGAACAGAAAACGGCTCCAGAACAACCCCATTTTGCACTTGCGATTGGGGTTGCATTTCAATGCATTTTCATGTGTTTGCCCATAGGGCATAATGGGTACATGAACGCATGCATTTGCATGCTTTTGAATTGCGTTTGCATGCGCTGATGCAATGCAAATGCAATGCATGCAAAATGCACCAGCGCACAGATGTGAACTTAGCCTAACATTTTGTGACACACCTGTGCTGTCAATATACTCCATGCACCCCTAGATTAATTAATTGAGGGGTGCAGTTTGTAACATGGGTTCACTTGTGGGGAATTTTTACTATTTTGGCACCTCAGGGGCTTTAGCAATGTAACATAGCACCCGCAAGCCATTCCAGCAAATTCTTAAGTCTAATATGGCACTCCTTCCGTTCTGAGCTTTGACCTATACCGTAACTCAGAAGTTGTCCTTATAAAACTAAGGGTTAAAACAACATTTCAGTTAAATAAATGCAATTTCTTATTCCTTCAACGCCCAATGGTATAAAATCATGTGCAACACCTGTAGTCACAAAATGTTCACTAAATGAATTTCTTGAGGGGTGTCCTCTATAAAATGGGGTCACTTATGGGGGAAATGTTATGCTTTTATCACATATCATGAGCTCAGCCAATGTGACATGGAACCCCCAAATCATTCCAACTATATATATTTATTCATTTATATAGCACAATTAATTCCATAGCACTGTACATACCGTATATACTCGTGTATAAGCCGACCCGTGTATAAGCCGACCCCCCTACTTTTGCCCCCAAAACCTGTCAAAACCTATTGACTCGTGTATAAGCCGAGGGTGGACCCCAGCACAGGTATACAGCCCCCAGCAGTGTGGTATACAGCAGCCCCAGAGGTATATACAGCAGCCCCAGTGGTAGTATACAGCAGCAGCCCCAGTGGTATATACAGCAGCAGCCGCAGTAGTTAGTATACAGCAGCCCCAGAGGTATATACAGCAGCCCCAGTGGTAGTATACAGCAGCAGCCCCAGTGGTATATACAGCAGCCCCAGTGGTATATACAGAAGCAGCCCCAGTGGTATATACAGCAGCAGCCCCAGTAGTTAGTATACAGCAGCCCCAGAGGTATATACAGCAGACCCAGTGGTAGTATACAGCAGCCCCAGTGGTATATACAGCCCCAGTGGTAGTATACAGCAGCTCCAGTGGTATATACAGCCCCAGTGGTAGTATACAGCAGCCCCAGAGGTATATACAGCCCCAGTGGTAGTATACAGCAGCCCCAGTGGTATATACAGCCCCAGTGGTAGTATACAGCAGCCCCAGTGGTATATACAGCCCCAGTGGTAGTATACAGCAGCCTCAGAGGTATATACAGCCCGAGTGGTAGTATACAGCAGCCCCAGTGGTATATACAGCCCCAGTGGTAGTATACAGCAGCCCCAGAGGTATATACAGCCCCAGTGGTAGTATACAGCAGCCCCCAGGGGGTATATAGCAGCCCCCAAATGCTGGCACCCCTCCCCCTTGTAAGGGCCCCCCCCCTGCTGCGTATCTTACCATCCCGGTCTTCTGCACAGCGCCGCTCCTCGGTGCTCCGTTCTTCATGCTCCCGTCCTGTATATGACGTCATCGTGCGACGGCCGAAGATCCCGGATGTAGCAGGACGGGAGCATGAAGAAAGGAGCACTGAAGAGCGGCGCTGTGCAGAAGACCGGGATGGTAAGATACGCAGCAGGGGGGGGCCCTTACAAGAGGGGAGAGTGCCAGCATTTGGGGCATATATGCACTGCTTCCCCCTGCCACTGATTGACAGGGGGAAGCAGTGCATATATAATTAGCGGCCCCACGTGACGGGGCTGCTCATACAGCAGCCTCCCCCCGCCTCCTCCAGCCTCCACAGCCCCCACCACGCAGCCTACCGTATTGACCCATGTATAAGCCGAGGGGAAGACTTTTCAGCCCAAATTTTGGGCTGAAAAACTCGGCTTATACACGAGTATATACAGTACTTCAGTATAACTGTCCCCATTGGAGCTCACAATCTAAACATCCTATCAGTATGTCTTTGCAATGTGGGAGGAAACCAAAGTGTCTGGAGGAAACCAATGCAAACATGGGGAGAACATACAAACTCCTTGCAGATGTTATCCTTGGTGGGAATTGAACCCAGGACCTCAGCGCTGCAAGGCCACAGTGCTAACCACTGGGCCACCATACAGTGCTAACCACTGGGCCACCGTACAGTGCTAACCACTGGGCCACCATGTTGCCAAAATATGAACTCCAACATGGCGCCCCTTTTCTGAGCTATGCACTGTGCCTAAAGTAGCTTTCAATCACATATGGAGTGTTGGAGAACTCAGGAGAATAGTGTAACAAATTGTATGGTGCATTTTCTTCTATTATCCTTTTTGAAAATTAAGACTTCGGGGCCAAAACACCATTTTAGTGGGTAAAAAAGATGGTAATTTTTTTTATTTTCACAGCCTATTATACAATTCCATTAATCACCTGAGGGATAAAACTACAACTCAAAATTAATTATTTGAGATGTTTAGTTTCCAGAAGGTGTTCTCTTGTGGGAGGGGTTTTGGCATGTCAGGTAATCTTTAATTGTAACATGGCATCTGCAGTCTATTCCAGCTAAAATGGCGCACCAAAATTCATATAGCACTCTTTCCCTTCTGAGCCCTGCTGTGGGCCCAAAAAGTAGTTTTCCATTGAACTAGAAGTTCTAGTGCACCCCAATGTTCCTTCTGTAGGCATCCATAAGAGGAAAAAAGGAATGCTGAGCCTAGACCATAAGAATACTGGCGGCCTGGGACATACAAGTTTCAATCATGGGCCTGTGAGACTACTTTTGGGGGGAACTTCATTGGAAGCATCCAGATATGGGGATTGGGACAGCAACCAATAAGCAATGGGTGCATGGGAACTATAATCGACAAGTACTAGGATATAACCCTATTATGGGAAAAAGAAAGGGTACATGAATACTACCAATTTTTATAGATGAGTCCCAAAAGCAATGAAATATACTGTAAGTAAAGTCCATAATGGAGTCTCTGGATGTAGCAGAGCCAGGATCTTATGCTTTTTGGGACATCATTGTGGAGTACCGTTTGGGGTTAATAAATGAGAAATGAGGGTTGTTTGTGCCTGGTCTTTACCTTGGCTGGTAATTGAAAATAGAGGGAAGCCAACACTTTATTTATTTTAAAAGATTTATATATAATAGGATCCCCTGTATTTTTGATTATCAGCCAATGTAAAGCAAGGCAGCTGGGGGTGGCAGCCCAGAGCCCTCAGTTTTATCTGAGCTGGGATCAAAAATACAGTGGTCCTATGTAATTTTTTAAAATTATTTTTACACTATTATGATGGTAGATTAGTTGTCTATGGCAACCAACCACAGAGGCCATGACAATAGGTAAGAGGTGCAACAGCCAATCACAGATGCTGTCACAGAGAGTGGGTATCTGTAATTGGCTGATGGAACCAGTGCAGTTAATGACCAAGAGGTTGATATTTAATCACCTGTTTGTTTATTTTTACAGCTCTCCAGCTGAACCCGAAGAGAAAAGGTACCGTTATACGGCACGACGTTGAAACAATATCAGTAACGATCTCAGGGGCACGCAGTCGTTAGGAAATCGTTTTGACATCGTTGGTGAGATGTCACATGTCTAGATATCGTGCACGTCTCACCAACGATCCAGCGGCAGGTATCATTCATACAACCAGCGAACGATACTTGTTCACTGATGTGAATGGGTGAAATCGTGAACCACATCGTTATCGTGGTGTCACACTGAACGATGCAGCAGGTTGGCTGATCGTGGATCGTCAGATTTGAGAACATGTTCTCAAATGTGGATTCAGCGATCCAACGATTTATCGTATTCATATCTCAGTCTCACACGCAACGAGGTAGTAACGATGTCGCTTGAACGACTCCAAACCCATGACATTTGAGCAATATTGTTCACGATATTGTGCCATGTAACGGGGCCTTCACACAGACTTCTCAGAGAAGTCAGTGTTCAGGGTCAGTCCCCGAACTCTGGGTGATTGGTACGGACCCCGAACTTTACAGTTTTTGCTCGCCCATCACTAATTGCTAATAAACTTTTAACCCTTCTAACTTCCTAATAAATAAATTTGTTTTAAAAGTGGTGCTGATGTAAAGCACACATGGTAAATATTTATTATTTTGTGTGATAGAACTCTGTAGTTAAAGGGCATCAAATTCAAAGTTTAAAAATTGCTACATTTTGAAAACGTTAGCAAAATTTCTGATGTTTTGACAAATAGATGCAAAAACTATTGTCCTAAACTTACAACTAACAAAGTCCAATACGTCACAAAAAAAATCTCAGAATCACTGGGATCCTTTATCACCCCTTAAAGTGACACTGGTCAGAATTGAAAAAAATGGCCTGCCAGGAAGATGAAAACAGATTCAGGGGTGAAGCGGTTAAAGGTCCACTCTGGTGTTTTATTATGTTTTTATTTCACCACCAGAGTGGTATCACTAATAAATCCTCCTGCACATGGTTAAATGCTTACTGGTTTTTGGCACCACTCCAGATATCTTCTGTTAATTGCTCCAGTGCTTGCTGGGCAGAAGCAATGTCACCTCTCAATGGAAGTCTATGAGAAACTTAATGAGGCAAGATCATGGAAATTTAGGTCATACTATTTTTCCACCTCGGAAACCGACACCAATTGGTGCGCATTTTGATGCAATTTCTATAGCGTTATTGTTCTTATTTGCTTGCAGTCATCATACTTTGCACATCTAATGAGTTTGAACAACAGCATTCACCTAGGGAACAATACATTTGGAGAAAGTTTCCAGTTCTGTCTGAGAGTAGGAGTATTATAATAGGGTATGCCCTGGCTCGACCTAGTGCGAGGTGCTCAGAGGAAAAAATACCACAGATAATATCAGAATAGCCTCGGCACACTCATATAGAAAAAATGAGAGAGAAATATTTCTTAGTGTTGTTGATTTTATTTAACAAATAAATCTTCCCACGTTTCGGCTCAAGCATGAGCCTTCCTCAGGGATTGAGCTGAATATAAACATAACAAAAAGAAATCAATATGTGACAAAAAAGATGCAATATACATGATGTAGGTAAAAACAGAACCCATATAAGGTGTATAGTATACAACGTACGGTGTTAGTGAATTTATTGGCGTGCGCACTGTACCGAAGTGAGCATAACCGTGAGTGTATGGTGGTGTATAGGGGTGTGGTGATAAAGTGAGGGAAAAGGGATAGCGGAAGGAAGTGGGAGGAAAAGGTTAGCAGAAATTAGTGAAGGTATACAATCTCAGTGTGGAAAGAAAAACAACTAAATATATCAAAGGGTGAAATGAAAGGAGGAATAAGAAAGCAGAGAAAACAATGAAAGATGTATAGTAACAAAGATGAACGGAAAAATACCTTATAACTCTGTCAATGGAGTACGTGAAAAAGGAATTGACCCAAGTAGTTATGAAAATCTCTGTTACTGGTATACAGTAGGAAGAGAACGGATTGCTATAGAGGACTGTGAGAAAACACATAAAATATGTGTAAATATACAGTATAAGGAGCCAAAAGTAACATGATTAGGCCAGGATGAATGTATACTGAATAAATGAGTATGTCAAGGACAATAGCGCTGATCAGGTTAAAGAAAACCGTATATGGAGAAAGAATTACCTCAAACAGTCTCTTAGTCAACTCTCCTTAAGAAAGGAAACTGTCAGTGCAGAGAACTACTAAATGGGTTGCTGGAAAAAGAAAAAAGCAAGGGAAAGTATTAGAAAGAGAAATAAAGGTATATGTAGAGAGAGATCGTGGGGGTCACATACCCTTAAACTGTAAGAAGGTACATGACTCCTGTCCTGTAGGAGAAATAGCAGCAGGCAATTGGAGGTTCAACAGAGAGAGAGGCACAAGTCAGAATAAAGCACATATAAGAAAAAAGCATATATAAGAAAAAAGCACATATAAGAAAAATACAGATGAAAAAGCTGTGTACCGGGTACCTTGTGTCCATAGTATGTGCAGCGGAGGCCAGGAGTGTGTGAGGCACTGTGCAGCCATGATTTATACCCTCCAGAGCTTCCTGGTAGGGCGGGGGCTGATTGGCGTCTCGTGCGCAGTGCGCATGCGCGGACGCGGGCGCCATCTTGAGAAGGTCAAATCGTGACCGATTGTGCGTACTGCGCATGCGCGAGCAGCGAATGCAGAAATAGACCTTCCAGGAAGAGGAAGAAGGTCAGAAAGGTGGTGAAACTTGTCACAGTGCTGGCGGCCGCCATTGTAGTGGTGGGGCTGTGCCTATGGGTACTGTGCACAGCAGATGGAAGGCTTGATAAGTGCTGGATGTTGATGTGCACTGAGGTGAGCGTGATAGGCAGAATCTGCAGGGACTGTGGGGACCTCCATAAGTGTTCAAAAAAGTCCTGCCTGAGATTAAAGAAACAGAGTTAGAATACAACAATACATTGATTCTAAACATTATAATACCAGTCAGTACATGGTTAAGTATAATTCTCAGCCTAATGTGAACGAAGGAGGAATCTCTGAGAAAACTCCAAATGAGTTCTGGATACAGCTACCTATGTACTCTGGAAAATAAGACATATTAAACAACAGTTCAATAATACATTTCAGATTCCCTATTCAAGCCCCTAGGTGAGAGGGTATTAAGGTGGTAAATCCAATACGCTTCGCGTTCTCTGAGCATACGTATCCTATTGCCTCCTCTCCTAGGTATGGGTATGTGGTCAATTACCTGAAATTTTAATTGACTGATAGAGTGTCTATACTCAATAAAGTGGGCAGGGATTGGTAGCAAAGTATTTTTACACCTGATGGTCGACTTGTGTTTAGAAATGCGGTCCCGGATATGCTGGGTGGTCTCCCCAACATATCCGAGACCGCAAGGACATTTAATTAGATAGATGACATAGCTGGAATTGCATGTATAGTAACCGTTAATGTTGAACCTTTTACCTGACAATGGATGGGTGAATGATTCGCCCTTACTGACATTAGTGCACTGTGCACATCCCAAACATGGGAATGTGCCTTTTTTGGGGGTACTCAAAATTCTCTGTTTAGAAATTTGTAGACTAGACCCAATGTCAGCCCTGACTAGTGTGTTTTTTAAATTTTTGGTCCTCTTGTGACAGATGAGTGGTGGTAGTTTAAATTCCACGATACCCGGATAGGCTTTGTTCAATAGGGGCCAGTGTTCAAGGACCGCTTTTTTAATAAGAGGAGAGAAGGGATGGAAAGTATTCACAAACTTAAGTCTGCTATCTATAGTCCTGTCCCTCTGTGAGGAGGAGACCTGTGGTATAGATTCTGATAATGGGTATCCTCTCTTATGGAATTTATCTGTCATCTCGTCATGTCTACATTTTTTAGTGTTAGGGTCCGACACAATTCGATCGACCCTATGATGTTGGGACTTGGGTAGGGCCTTCTTTACATGTCTGGGATGACAACTTGACCAGTGTAGAAGGCTGTTGCGGTCTGTCGGTTTTACATACAAATCACTTGTCAAGTTGCCTTGTGAATTTTTTGAGATGAGCGTGTCCAAAAAATTGATCTGGTTAAAATCGTAATGTAGGGTAAAAGTCAGGTTGGGTGTGCCCTGGTTGATTTCTTCAACAAAACTGGTTAGTGAATTGGTGTCACCTTTCCATAGACAAAAAATGTCATCTATGTATCGAAGCCATGTGATGGCGTTGGTTTTGAATAAAGGGTTAGTATATACGTGGTCCGTCTCAAACTTATCCATGTAAATGTTAGCGTATGGGGGTGCCATGTTGGCCCCCATAGCGGTCCCACATTCCTGTAAGAAGAACTGGTCCTCAAAAAGAAAATGATTATTTTTCAGAACCAGTGTAAGGGTATCTATACAGAACATTTTCTGTGGGTCACTAAACTTGGTGTGTTGGTTGAGA
The DNA here is from genome assembly GCA_033576535.1 of Allobates femoralis. Taxonomy (NCBI): domain Eukaryota; kingdom Metazoa; phylum Chordata; class Amphibia; order Anura; family Aromobatidae; genus Allobates; species Allobates femoralis. The sequence goes on from JARQOC010000003.1 coordinate 645,018,659, forward strand.
AACCAATGAACAGCCTCTATGCCCCTGTCATGGTCAATACTCGTGTACAGGCTGTTCACATCTAGTGTGACCAAGATAACATCATCGAAAATATTTGTCATCTTGTAGACATGGCCTAAGAAGTCGGAGGTGTCTTTTACAAAGGATTTTATTTTTGGAATTAAAGGAGTCAGGATCTTCTCCAACGTTATAGATAATGGTGATAGTATTGAGTCCGTGGAGGCCACAATTGGCCTTCCCGGGGGTCTCTCAAGGTTCTTGTGTATCTTAGGCAAGATATACATTACCGGTGTAATCGGGTCTTTTTTGTGTAAGTAGTCTGCCAATTTGTCATCTATGGTGCCTAGTGATAGATACAACTTAGTTAATTTTTCAATTTTCTTTTGGATGTTAAAGGTAGGATTCAGGGGGATTGGTCTGTATGTAGACGTATCTGCCAGTTGTCTATGAACCTCGGATATATAGTAAGATTTATCCATAACAACGATGGCACCACCTTTGTCAGCTGGCTTAATTGTTATTTTATCATTGTTTTTTAGGCTTTTGAGTGCCATAGACTCTTCCTTGCTTAGGTTATGCCTAAGGTGGTAATTGCCTTTTTTAATGTTATGTACATACATATCTATAGATTGCGATACCAATGAAATATACGTTTCGACCGGATGTGAAGATCTTGAAGGTTGGAACGAGCTCGGGATCCTCATGTCGAGATCCCTTAAGATGAAGGTGTCTTGTGATGTCCCCTCAGGAATGGAGATAGATGTGCCTATGTTGTCGTTAACCTGACTGAAGTGAACCTTAAGTCTTATTGAACGAAAGAAACGGTTCAGTTCTTGGTTAACGAGAAACGGGTCGAAAGGTGGTGTGGGACAGAAGGAGAGTCCCTTCTGGAGAAGTCGGGTCTCGGCAGGTGAAAGGTAGTATGTGGAAATGTTGAAGACCAAGTTGTTCTTACCTGTGACCGAGTCTGAACCCTGTTCTCCAGATTGGGATCTGCATCCGCTCCTTCGTCTTCCACGTCTGGTGCGGCGTTGGGTGGTACTGATGGATTCGGTCTGTTGCCAAAAAAAGGTTTGCGGGTTTTTCCACGCCCACCGCGACCACGTCCTCGTCCACCATCTGAACCCGATGACCCTGACGAGCCTTGCCGGTCTCTGTGAGGCGGACCTTCTGGTAAAGTGGTGTAGCGCCATCTATAGACTTGGTTTTTGCTATAGTCGTCCTGATCTCGCAGAAACTTGTTCTTGACCTTCTCAAGATGGCGCCCGCGTCCGCGCATGCGCACTGCGCACGAGACGCCAATCAGCCCCCCGCCTTACCAGGAAGCTCTGGAGGGTATAAATCATGGCTGCACAGTGCCTCACACACTCCTGGCCTCCGCTGCACATACTATGGACACAAGGTACCCGGTACACAGCTTTTTCATCTGTATTTTTCTTATATGTGCTTTTTTCTTATATATGCTTTTTTCTTATATGTGCTTTATTCTGACTTGTGCCTCTCTCTCTGTTGAACCTCCAATTGCCTGCTGCTATTTCTCCTACAGGACAGGAGTCATGTACCTTCTTACAGTTTAAGGGTATGTGACCCCCACGATCTCTCTCTACATATACCTTTATTTCTCTTTCTAATACTTTCCCTTGCTTTTTTCTTTTTCCAGCAACCCATTTAGTAGTTCTCTGCACTGACAGTTTCCTTTCTTAAGGAGAGTTGACTAAGAGACTGTTTGAGGTAATTCTTTCTCCATATACGGTTTTCTTTAACCTGATCAGCGCTATTGTCCTTGACATACTCATTTATTCAGTATACATTCATCCTGGCCTAATCATGTTACTTTTGGCTCCTTATACTGTATATTTACACATATTTTATGTGTTTTCTCACAGTCCTCTATAGCAATCCGTTCTCTTCCTACTGTATACCAGTAACAGAGATTTTCATAACTACTTGGGTCAATTCCTTTTTCACGTACTCCATTGACAGAGTTATAAGGTATTTTTCCGTTCATCTTTGTTACTATACATCTTTCATTGTTTTCTCTGCTTTCTTATTCCTCCTTTCATTTCACCCTTTGATATATTTAGTTGTTTTTCTTTCCACACTGAGATTGTATACCTTCACTAATTTCTGCTAACCTTTTCCTCCCACTTCCTTCCGCTATCCCTTTTCCCTCACTTTATCACCACACCCCTATACACCACCATACACTCACGGTTATGCTCACTTCGGTACAGTGCGCACGCCAATAAATTCACTAACACCGTACGTTGTATACTATACACCTTATATGGGTTCTGTTTTTACCTACATCATGTATATTGCATCTTTTTTGTCACATATTGATTTCTTTTTGTTATGTTTATATTCAGCTCAATCCCTGAGGAAGGCTCATGCTTGAGCCGAAACGTGGGAAGATTTATTTGTTAAATAAAATCAACAACACTAAGAAATATTTCTCTCTCATTTTTTCTATATGAGTGTGCCGAGGCTATTCTGATATTATCTGTGGTATTTTTTCCTCTGAGCACCTCGCACTAGGTCGAGCCAGGGCATACCCTATTATAATACGCGATTTTTTTGACCCCGTGCTCCCTGTACTTTTTCTTACCACTACATGGCATCTTTTGGTGTATTCTCATACAATGAAGAAGAACAAGCAACCATCCTCTCAACCGTAAGAGAGACAGACAACTTCTTGAATATTCCCGCCCGTGAGGTTAAATCAAGGGATTACGAGAAGGAGTTGAAGAAACTTGCTTCGTTCGAACTGCATTCTTATACTCTAGCTCAGTACACTAAAGCACAACGTATTCCTAGGGGACTGAGAGTTGCCCTCCGACCGACTTTATTCAGCGACAACGAAGAATATTGTCAGCTCTTTGAGAATATTCTGAACAAATGCTCGATTGATTTAATGGTCCTTACGATCAAATTCCTTCAGGACGAGATAGTTAGAGTTAAAGAACAGGTTACGGCGATTGAGAACCAGCTTGCTAACACTCTCTCTCCCACAGATCTAACGAGCCTTAAAGCAAAAGCTAATAAGACCCTACAAGATTTCACTAACGAACTGAAAACCAGGAAGAAGAACAAGTTTCTGCGAGATCAGGACGACTATAGCAAAAACCAAGTCTATAGATGGCGCTACACCACTTTACCAGAAGGTCCGCCTCACAGAGACCGGCAAGGCTCGTCAGGGTCATCGGGTTCAGATGGTGGACGAGGACGTGGTCGCGGTGGGCGTGGAAAAACCCGCAAACCTTTTTTTGGCAACAGACCGAATCCATCAGTACCACCCAACGCCGCACCAGACGTGGAAGACGAAGGAGCGGATGCAGATCCCAATCTGGAGAACAGGGTTCAGACTCGGTCACAGGTAAGAACAACTTGGTCTTCAACATTTCCACATACTACCTTTCACCTGCCGAGACCCGACTTCTCCAGAAGGGACTCTCCTTCTGTCCCACACCACCTTTCGACCCGTTTCTCGTTAACCAAGAACTGAACCGTTTCTTTCGTTCAATAAGACTTAAGGTTCACTTCAGTCAGGTTAACGACAACATAGGCACATCTATCTCCATTCCTGAGGGGACATCACAAGACACCTTCATCTTAAGGATCTCGACATCAGGATCCCGAGCTCGTTCCAACCTTCAAGATCTTCACATCCGGTCGAAACGTATATTTCATTGGTATCGCAATCTATAGATATGTATGTACATAACATTAAAAAAGGCAATTACCACCTTAGGCATAACCTAAGCAAGGAAGAGTCTATGGCACTCAAAAGCCTAAAAAACAATGATAAAATAACAATTAAGCCAGCTGACAAAGGTGGTGCCATCGTTGTTATGGATAAATCTTACTATATATCCGAGGTTCATAGACAACTGGCAGATACGTCTACATACAGACCAATCCCCCTGAATCCTACCTTTAACATCCAAAAGAAAATTGAAAAATTAACTAAGTTGTATCTATCACTAGGCACCATAGATGACAAATTGGCAGACTACTTACACAAAAAAGACCCGATTACACCGGTACTGTATATCTTGCCTAAGATACACAAGAACCTTGAGAGACCCCCGGGAAGGCCAATTGTGGCCTCCACGGACTCAATACTATCACCATTATCTATAACGTTGGAGAAGATCCTGACTCCTTTAATTCCAAAAATAAAATCCTTTGTAAAAGACACCTCCGACTTCTTAGGCCATGTCTACAAGATGACAAATATTTTCGATGATGTTATCTTGGTCACACTAGATGTGAACAGCCTGTACACGAGTATTGACCATGACAGGGGCATAGAGGCTGTTCATTGGTTTCTCAACCAACACACCAAGTTTAGTGACCCACAGAAAATGTTCTGTATAGATACCCTTACACTGGTTCTGAAAAATAATCATTTTCTTTTTGAGGACCAGTTCTTCTTACAGGAATGTGGGACCGCTATGGGGGCCAACATGGCACCCCCATACGCTAACATTTACATGGATAAGTTTGAGACGGACCACGTATATACTAACCCTTTATTCAAAACCAACGCCATCACATGGCTTCGATACATAGATGACATTTTTTGTCTATGGAAAGGTGACACCAATTCACTAACCAGTTTTGTTGAAGAAATCAACCAGGGCACACCCAACCTGACTTTTACCCTACATTACGATTTTAACCAGATCAATTTTTTGGACACGCTCATCTCAAAAAATTCACAAGGCAACTTGACAAGTGATTTGTATGTAAAACCGACAGACCGCAACAGCCTTCTACACTGGTCAAGTTGTCATCCCAGACATGTAAAGAAGGCCCTACCCAAGTCCCAACATCATAGGGTCGATCGAATTGTGTCGGACCCTAACACTAAAAAATGTAGACATGACGAGATGACAGATAAATTCCATAAGAGAGGATACCCATTATCAGAATCTATACCACAGGTCTCCTCCTCACAGAGGGACAGGACTATAGATAGCAGACTTAAGTTTGTGAATACTTTCCATCCCTTCTCTCCTCTTATTAAAAAAGCGGTCCTTGAACACTGGCCCCTATTGAACAAAGCCTATCCGGGTATCGTGGAATTTAAACTACCACCACTCATCTGTCACAAGAGGACCAAAAATTTAAAAAACACACTAGTCAGGGCTGACATTGGGTCTAGTCTACAAATTTCTAAACAGAGAATTTTGAGTACCCCCAAAAAAGGCACATTCCCATGTTTGGGATGTGCACAGTGCACTAATGTCAGTAAGGGCGAATCATTCACCCATCCATTGTCAGGTAAAAGGTTCAACATTAACGGTTACTATACATGCAATTCCAGCTATGTCATCTATCTAATTAAATGTCCTTGCGGTCTCGGATATGTTGGGGAGACCACCCAGCATATCCGGGACCGCATTTCTAAACACAAGTCGACCATCAGGTGTAAAAATACTTTGCTACCAATCCCTGCCCACTTTATTGAGTATAGACACTCTATCAGTCAATTAAAATTTCAGGTAATTGACCACATACCCATACCTAGGAGAGGAGGCAATAGGATACGTATGCTCAGAGAACGCGAAGCGTATTGGATTTACCACCTTAATACCCTCTCACCTAGGGGCTTGAATAGGGAATCTGAAATGTATTATTGAACTGTTGTTTAATATGTCTTATTTTCCAGAGTACATAGGTAGCTGTATCCAGAACTCATTTGGAGTTTTCTCAGAGATTCCTCCTTCGTTCACATTAGGCTGAGAATTATACTTAACCATGTACTGACTGGTATTATAATGTTTAGAATCAATGTATTGTTGTATTCTAACTCTGTTTCTTTAATCTCAGGCAGGACTTTTTTGAACACTTATGGAGGTCCCCACAGTCCCTGCAGATTCTGCCTATCACGCTCACCTCAGTGCACATCAACATCCAGCACTTATCAAGCCTTCCATCTGCTGTGCACAGTACCCATAGGCACAGCCCCACCACTACAATGGCGGCCGCCAGCACTGTGACAAGTTTCACCACCTTTCTGACCTTCTTCCTCTTCCTGGAAGGTCTATTTCTGCATTCGCCGCTCGCGCATGCGCAGTACGCACAATCGGTCACAATTTGACCTTCTCAAGATGGCGCCCGCGTCCGCGCATGCGCACTGCGCACGAGACGCCAATCAGCCCCCCGCCCTACCAGGAAGCTCTGGAGGGTATAAATCATGGCTGCACAGTGCCTCACACACTCCTGGCCTCCGCTGCACATACTATGGACACAAGGTACCCGGTACACAGCTTTTTCATCTGTATTTTTCTTATATGTGCTTTTTTCTTATATATGCTTTTTTCTTATATGTGCTTTATTCTGACTTGTGCCTCTCTCTCTGTTGAACCTCCAATTGCCTGCTGCTATTTCTCCTACAGGACAGGAGTCATGTACCTTCTTACAGTTTAAGGGTATGTGACCCCCACGATCTCTCTCTACATATACCTTTATTTCTCTTTCTAATACTTTCCCTTGCTTTTTTCTTTTTCCAGCAACCCATTTAGTAGTTCTCTGCACTGACAGTTTCCTTTCTTAAGGAGAGTTGACTAAGAGACTGTTTGAGGTAATTCTTTCTCCATATACGGTTTTCTTTAACCTGATCAGCGCTATTGTCCTTGACATACTCATTTATTCAGTATACATTCATCCTGGCCTAATCATGTTACTTTTGGCTCCTTATACTGTATATTTACACATATTTTATGTGTTTTCTCACAGTCCTCTATAGCAATCCGTTCTCTTCCTACTGTATACCAGTAACAGAGATTTTCATAACTACTTGGGTCAATTCCTTTTTCACGTACTCCATTGACAGAGTTATAAGGTATTTTTCCGTTCATCTTTGTTACTATACATCTTTCATTGTTTTCTCTGCTTTCTTATTCCTCCTTTCATTTCACCCTTTGATATATTTAGTTGTTTTTCTTTCCACACTGAGATTGTATACCTTCACTAATTTCTGCTAACCTTTTCCTCCCACTTCCTTCCGCTATCCCTTTTCCCTCACTTTATCACCACACCCCTATACACCACCATACACTCACGGTTATGCTCACTTCGGTACAGTGCGCACGCCAATAAATTCACTAACACCGTACGTTGTATACTATACACCTTATATGGGTTCTGTTTTTATCTACATCATGTATATTGCATCTTTTTTGTCACATATTGATTTCTTTTTGTTATGTTTATATTCAGCTCAATCCCTGAGGAAGGCTCATGCTTGAGCCGAAACGTGGGAAGATTTATTTGTTAAATAAAATCAACAACACTAAGAAATATTTCTCTCTCATTTTTTCTATATGAGTGTGCCGAGGCTATTCTGATATTATCTGAGAGTAGGAGTAAACTTAAAAAAAACGCAGCCGTTTACAACAATACACCAAAAAGTACATCTGACACAAATACAAAAATAATTGTAAATTCCAGAAGCCTTATACACCTCTGAAATTTCCCTGAAGTACTGAAGCATGACCCCTGCACAATCAAATGTTTTATGTGATATATGAAGTGATCATTGATTTCAGCACAATAAAAAAGGAGATACAGCTGCAGAACAGTGATCCATTGGTTGGGTGTCCAAAAAAATCTTCTAAAAATGACAATTACTTGTCCATGTGATATAATTGAAATGCCACGTCTAATTACATACATTTTAAAATCTGATTTTATTGTTTTTTTTGGTTGTGTGTTTATTTGACTAACCACATATTAGTTTTCAAACATTTTTACCTAGCCACTGGAGCAGTCGCAAATAGCTAATATTTCCAGTTCACTTAAGCTTACCTGTCATCTTTGCTGTGTACAGTAGTCAAAGAATTAGATTGGAGCTACAGACCAACATGTGTCAGATGATATTGAGATTACCTTGTTGCATTGCATCTTATCCCTTCGAGGGAGGCTGTGGCGCCCCGCTGGTCTTGCCGCCACTAGGAGTACTGCACTCCTCCATTAGCAGGAGAGTAGTGCTCCTGTTCTCCAGATGCTGGGATGGGCAAGTTCAGACCCTACACAGCAACATACACATAGGACCCCGGGCAGGGACAGTGGGTGGACCCGGGAGGATGGGCTCAGTCTTAGAGAAGAGGACACGGGTAGAACGTAGAGAGAGTCGAGAGGAAGACAACAAAGGAGTAGGAAGTTGGAGTGAGAGTCGAGAGGTGGTGGAGGTGTTGGCTCCCGGGGGGCTGGAGCACGGTCCCACTCGCCCCTGGAGGGAAAGACCAAAGCCCGTAGAGAGGAGGAGCCCTTGGGGTGTGGAAGAAGACTAAGATCACCCGTATTCTCAAATCTGGCAAAAGAACAGAGGGCTGGTGGACTAAACAGGGGACCGGCCCTGAACGCAGCACGGCAGCTGTAGGCCCGAACCGTTGAAACCGAAGGCCATGAGGTTTTAAAGGGAACTGTGGCCAAAAAAACTGGCACATCTCGGAGAAGGCAGCCGCACTAAGGCTAGGTACTAGATAGCGGTGCCATTGAATGCCTGTGGCTGTCGGTATCTGTGCTTTGTGCACGGAGGCGCTGACCAGAAAGGCAAGATGAGTTAGAGGCGCTGAGAGTACCACCAGTGAAGGAAGCACAGAGAGAGCAAGGAACACCTAGGGGTCTCGACGACACTTTCCCAGTTCTTGAGAAACTGCTGGACCGGAGATTGGCAGAGGGAAGCACCCGGCAGGCTGGTGAAAGTGTTGACGTAAATGGTACAGAACTCAACAGAAGTGTGTGAGACTTTTGACTGCAGCGACCACCGGCTGCAGAGGCTGCACGATACACCGAGGTGCTGATGACCCGATGAACACTGGCCAAAGAATAGACTGACTTCTCTACCCACTGCCCTGGGGACCCCACTCTGCATGTGGGGAGCGAAACCATACAAGCTGCCGGTCATCATCCCCAGAGGTTCTGCAGCAGCTGCAGCCGTACATGACCGCACACTGTGGGTGGCGTCGTGAATACCCCTTTTCCCAAACCCTGTTATCAAAGTCCAGCATCCCCTTTTTTAAATGACACTGCCAGGGCCACGGAGCCAGGTCGCCGCCGTGACATCCCCAGAACTTAAAAGGAGCGTATCAACTGCCCCGGTCCAGAGTATCCCCATTGCCCTGGAGTGTGGCATGTCAGGGCAACAATGCTACGTACTGCAACAGAGTTGCAAATGTTTATAAAGGTGTTGTATTTTCTGCAGCCTCCTGGATGCCTACCAAAACTGTCTGGGTTTTCTATGATCTAGCAGCTCAGGTTCCCTCTCTATACATGGCAATCACATGACTACAGTGTATGGAGGAGAAGGCGCTATCAATGCTTGCTATTATTACTGTATATACAGCTCTTCTTTAGTGAACTGTATACAGCAATTTAGAAGGCAGAGATAGTAATAAATAATGTCTGCCTTCTCTATGGGAATCCCAGCTGGCTCTGACCAACGGATCCTTGCTCAGGTATCATGAATAGCTGCGATACTGTATAGTGACATTTTAGAACCTCACTGCCGAGTAGGAATGGGACCAGCTGTATGTCTAAAATCAATGAGGAGTTCTGAAGCAGTTAATAGAAAGAAAATTGCAAAGTTGGTTGTTTTTACAAGCACTTTGCGATTTTACCCATTTTAAAGATGAGACACAACCCATTTAATGGCTGAAGTGGGAGCTGCTGTTTGGGACTTTTCTTTTCTTCATTCTGTTTTGTTTTAGGGGCATTTGGGTTTGTTGTTACATTCAATCTGTTCATGAAATTTAAAAATAAATTTTAAAAAACACAACATTATTGCATATAAGACCAAACAGGTTATTTGCTTATTTTTCCATAGAGACTGCAATTTGTAATGGAATTTCCTTATAACTGTATACATTAATATTTGCATTAAATCTACACTGGAATGTCGTGCCATTCCTCTCTCACACCACATGGTGCTGTAGGTATGCAGACATGCAAAGCCCTATGACCCACACTGCATTCATATCACCAAGCTGCTTGTGCCCAACTGCCAAAAGGACAGGAAAAGTCTGTGTTGTTCTATTTGTTGTAAGAACAGGGATAGGAGTTATTTTTTTTATTTTGAGGAACATTTTTTGTGACTATTATTATGTTGCGGTGCTAAATATGGCCATTATTCCTGTCAAGGGCACAAAAGGGACACGGCTCTATTACTTTGTGGAATAGAAATTAGTTAACTATTAGTACTTGAGGTCACAGTTATTGTATTGGAGTTCTGTTACCGTGTCGGGCACAAAGGGGTGCAAAATTAGTTTTTCGAAACAATTGGACACTATGAATTAATGAGGTACAAAGGTTGCACTCTTTGCCCCCAATTCATTTGTCATCTATTGCTAGATTACTATACTATACCAGTCTATAAAAATACATTTTTTGGTGATTTTTACTAAATTGTTCAGAAAAACAAAAAAGATAGGCAATTCTAATCATCATTAAATACAGTAATTACGATCTTAAAGCCCATAGAAGAGCAAAGAAAAGCAGCAATAGGCTGACAATGAGTTAAGCTCATCCTCAAGGGCTGTTCACACGTCTACTCATCACTTTTCACTGCCACCGCTCAACATCTTGGTAGGCCAGCACTGGTTACATATTAGCACACACACCACCCAGCATTTCTGAGCACCTGATAGGTACTTTACTTTTACTTTGGCATATTTAGGGTAATGCAACCCTCCTTACAGTTGGAGTACGTTTAGTTGTTATATTTTAGATTTAATATGCAAAGGTTACAAAAAAATGTCATAATAAAAGGACAAAATGCATAAAGGCAAAAAAAGTATAAATCAAGAAGGATACACAAAGCCTAAAACAACCAGTATTAAGTAACAAGGATACACAAAGAAGACTCAATTTGAGAAACCTTTTTGTAAAGGAGACTCTAATGGGAAAATCACAACAAGCACAAATATATTTCTCTCTCCTGGATCTGACCTGGATATCCAATAGATGAGATGTTTTAAGGGGGCTCACCAAATCTGTCATCTCTTCCCAAGGTTAGATGAGGACAGATTATTATATGCAATTAACTCCTTCCTGACCTGTGACATTCTGAAACGTCATGCTTTTGGGGTACTTTCCGACCCGTGATGTTCCCCAATGTCATGGCGGGATCGTAGCACCGTTGTGGTGGTAACCGCCATCGCACCCCAGTATTCTGTGATTCTTATCACAGAATACCGGTGCTTGATGTCGGGGGGGTTGGATTCCCCATCCTGCACCCATGATCACTTTGATTGGCTGTTGAACAGCCAATCCCAGCGATAAGCACTTTCCAGCTATGGAAGGGGCTGTCATAGTGTCACTGCCATTGGAGACATGGTTCTGTAGTCTGACGAAACTAAAATTGAACTGTTTGGCCATAATGACCATCGTTACATTTAGAGCAAAAAGGGAGAAAGTTGGAAGCCTAAAACACCATACCAACTGTGAAACACAGGGGTGACAGCATCATGTTGTGGGGTTGTTTTACTGCAGGAGGGAATGGTGCACTTCACAAAATAGATGGTATAATGAGGAAAGAAGATTATGTGGCAATACTGAAGCAACAACTCAAGATATCAGCCAGGAAGTTAAAGCTTGGGCAGAAATGGGACTTCCAGATGGACAATGACCCAAAGCATACAGCCAATTGAATATTTATGCGCAAAGCTGAAGCAAGGCAACCTAACAACATGTCTCAATTACACCAGTTGCATCAGGAGGAATGGACCCAAATTCCTACCATCTATTGTGAGAAACTTGTGGAAGGCTATCCAAAACATTTGACCCAGGTCATACAGTTTATGGGCAAAGATACTAAATACTAATTAAATGTATGTAAACTTTTGACTTTGCAGTAGGTAATACAAATGCCTTAAATCATTCTCTCTCTCATTATTCTGGTTTTCGGCATATATAAATAACTATGGTAATCCTAATTGACTTAAAACGTGGAAGGTTTATTCTTCTTTCATATGAAATCGTGAGAAAGAAACACATGCTTCTTTTTAAACAGCATAGTGTATGTAAACCTCTGATTTCAACTGTACAGGCATGGCCAAAAGTTTTGAGAATGATACAAATATTAGTTTTTACAAAGTCTACTGCTTCAGTTTTTCTAATGGCAATTTGCATATACTCCAGAATGTCATAAAGAGTGATCAGCTTAACAGCAATTACTTGCAAAGTCAATATTTGCCTAGAAAATGAACTTTAACCCCCAAAACACATTTCAACATCATTGCAGTCCTGCCTTAAAAGTAGCAGCTAACATCGTTTTAGTGATTGTTCCATTAACAAAGGTGTGGGTGTTGATGAGGACAGGGCTGGCGAACAATCAGTCATGATTAAGTAAGAATGACACCACTGGACACTTTAAAAGGAGGCTGGTGCTTGGTATCATTGTTTCTCTTCAGTTAACCATGGTTATCTCTAAAGAAACACGTGCCGCCATCATTGCACTGCACAAAAATGGCCTAACAGGGAAGAGTATCGCAGCTACAAAGATTGCACCTCAGTCAACAATCTATCGCATCATCAAGAACTTCAAGGAGAGAGCTTCCATTGTTGTTAAAAAGGCTCCAGGGCGCCCAAGAAAGACCAGCAAGCGCCAAGACCGTATCTTAAAACTGTTTCACCTGCGGGATCGGACTACCAGCAGTGCCAAGCTTGCTCAGGAATGGCAGCAGGCTGGTGTGAGTGCTTCTGCACGCACTGTGAGGCGGAGACTCTTTGAGCAAGGCCTGGTTTCAAGGAGGGCAGCAAAGAAGCCACTTCTCTCCAGAAAAAAACATCAGGGACCGACTGATATTCTGCAAAAGGTACAGGGAGTGGACTGCTGAGGACTGGGGTAAAGTCATTTTCTCTGATGAATCCCCTTTTCGATTGTTTGGGACATCTGGAAAACAGCTTATTCGGAGAAGAAGAGGTGAGCGCTACCACCAGTCTTGTCTCATGCCAACTGTAAAGCATCCTGAAACCATTCATGTGTAAGGTTGCTTCTCAGCCAAGGGAATCGGCTCACTCACAGTCTTGCCTAAAAACACAGCCATGAATAAAGACTGGTACCAGAATGTCCTCCAAGAGCAACTTCTCCCAACCGTCCAAGAGCAGTTTGGCGCCCAACAATGCCTTTTCCAGCATGATGGAGCATCTTGCCATAAAGCAAAGGTGATAGCTAAATGGCTCAGGGATCAAAACATAGAGATTTTGGGTCCATGGCCTGGAAACTCCCCAGATCTTAATCCCATTGTGGTCAATCATCAAGAGACGGGTGGACAAACAAAAACCAACAAATTCTGCCAAAATGCAAGCATTGATTATGCAAGAATGGACGGCTATCAGTCAGGATTTGGTCCAGAAGTTGATTGAGAGCATGCCATGGAGAATTGCAGAGGTCCTGAAGAAGAAGGGTCAACACTGCAAATTAGGTTGATGACAATTTTAAAAATTTTGCAAAACGAAAATGAAACCCCTTACATTGGAGGAACAATTGCATTCAAATGACATTAGTATCATCAAATTTGTAAAATATTCAAAAAGGTTCCCCCTCTTTTTCATTTCAAAATTAAAAAAAAAAGATTTTTCGTGTTTTAATTTTAATCTATAAAGAAAATATCTTTCTAAGTTGTAACAAAAAGTGGTATTTTATTCACATCTAGAACATTCTGGAATATTTTTAAATATTTTGAAATTTAGTATTATCTTTTCTTTTTCCGTGCCAAGCTTCCAGTTTTACGATCAAGAAGTGCAGGACAGGTCATTCAGAAAATGTCTTCTAGAAATTCCAGCAACAGTGTAAGGGCAAACAGGACTATCTGGACGAGGAATCTGCCCTCCTATTCTCAACATAAAAGGGATCCAAGTATTCCATATGTTGAAAAGCTCTCCAATCTCACGCGGATGCCAACGAACTGCCAAATTCTTGGAAACTTCAGTTTTCTGTTCAACAGCGAGAAACGGCAACTGGATCGAATAAAAAATATGATAATGGATATAGAATTGCTCTGGAGGGAAACTCTAGACTTGCTATGAATGGCCAAATGCCTGGCTCCAGTCGCAACACTACAACGTAGCATCCTTCAATGAACTGTTAACGTCACTCACCAAGACAAAGTGCAAGAAGGCAATTAAGTGTTTGAAGGCGCACTGGTTGGTCGAGGAGTCATTAATTGACATTCCCAGATCTAACCAAAATGCTGAACGTGCTGTAAAACTGATAAAGGAACTACATGCGAAATCGAAAAAAATTGAATTTTTGAATCTAAAATTCATAGGAAAAAATAATTTTTAAACACTTCTTTTGTACATATTGTACTTATAATTAACTGTTTTATACCGTATTTGTTAAAAAAACAATAATAAAAGTTGCTTAGTTATTACTATTATCGTTTCAATAATGCAAAATTGCATGTCCTTTTATGGGGGGAAAAAACAATTTTTGCCTTATTTCATTTGAATGAAAGTGGGAACTTTTTTTAAAAAACAAAAAAAAGCAATACTTATTCTTAAATAACCCATAAAAGTTCCTCCATTGCACATGGTTTCATCAAAAAAAAATTTTTGTCATTAGACTACTGCGAATATTGACTTGCTGCATTAACTCATTCTAACTGTCAATATAACATTTTGGTACTCATAATATGATTGCAATTATATTTCTGTATGTGATATAAACACCAGACAAACACAAATAAAAGCCAGAGGGCAGCAGATCATGTGAAAATATCATTTTAGTGTCATTCTCAAAACTTTTGGCCATGACTGTAGGTGTGAACAAGGAATCATATGTGAAAGATCTGTTCCACCGTTATCTATAATTGACAGCAAGTTGCTAAATACCTTGGGCTGGTTTCATATCGCGTTTTTCTGCAATCCGACGCTGTCCGTTGAAAATCGGACATCATTGGAACCAATTTTGGCCCCATGTAACCCTTTGGTGACGGATCGGATTTGCCCTTAATGGCATCCGATTTGCATCCGATCTGATCCTGTCCGATTTTTTGCAGCAGCCAAAATCGTAGACTGCTGCGATTTTGGAGTCTGCTGCAAAGATCGGATCGAATCGGATCCGATACGATCCGATTAAAATAATATGGGTGTCTATGGGGATCGGATGGAAAATCATATCAGATATCTGTTCCGATTTTCCGTATTGAGCATGCTCAAACTCAAAGACCACTCCCAAAACCTCCCACAGCCCTGCCCCAGCCCTCCCCAGCTCTTTTCCGACACCATATTGGAAGGGAGTGTGCTTTCTGAAGCATCAGCACCTGTGTGCCACATGGACAGTAGATGAGTGCTGTGCTGTGTACAGGTACAAAAGGTGCATGTAGGGACCAGGGGTGAGTACATGGACCAGAGATGGGTAGAGGGACCAGGGGTGCGTTCATGTACCAGAGGTGGGTAGAGGGACCAGGGGTGCGTACATGCACCAGAGGTGGGTAGAGGGACCAGGGGTGCGTACATGCACCAGAGGTGGTTAGAGGGACCAGGGGTGCGTACATGCACCAGAGGTTGGTAGAGGGACCAGGGGTGCGTACATGCACCAGAGGTGGGTAGAGGGACCAGGGGTGCGTACATGCACCAGAGGTGGGTAGAGGGACCAGGGGTGCGTACATGCACCAGAGGTGGGTAGAGGGACCAGGGGTGCGTACATGCACCAGAGGTGGGTAGAGGGACCAGGGGTGCGTACATGCACCAACGGTGGGTAGAGGGACCAGGGGTGCGTACATGCACCAACGGTGGGTAGAGGGACCAGGGGTGCATACATGGACCAGAGGTGGGTAGAGGAACCAGGGGTGCGTACATGGACCAGAGGTGGGTAGAGGGACCACGGGTACGTACATGCACCAGAGGTGGGTAGAGGGACCAGGGGTGCATACATGGACCAGACCAGAGGTGGGTAGAGGGACCAGGGGTGCGTACATGCACCAAAGGTGGGTAGAGGGACAAGGGGTGCGTACATGGACCAGAGGTGGGTAGAGGGACAAGGGGTGCGTACATTGACCAGAGGTGGGTAGAGGGATCAGGGGTGCGTACATGGACCAGAAGTGGGTAGAGGGATCAGGGGTGCGTACATGGACCAGAGGTGGGTAGAGGGACCAAGGGTGCGTACATGGACCAGAGGTGGGTAGAGGGACCAGGGGTGCGTACATGGACCAGACCAGAGGTGGGTAGAGGGACCAGGGGTGCGTACATGGACCAGAGGTGGGTAGAGGGATCAGGGGTGCGTACACGGACCAGAGGTGGGTAGAGGGACCAAAGGTGCGTACATGGACCAGAGGTGGGTAGAGGAAACATGGTTGCAACAGGGGCCTGGGGTGGGTAGAGAGATTGGCAGCGTGTGTTTGTGATGAAGTGTTGTTTGTGGGTTCCAGGGTTGCGTGTGTAAAAATGCTGCACTACATACTTTCAGATTCTGAACGTGAGAATTGTGAGTGTGTGTGTTGCTGTTTGATTTTGCTTCTCCTGTTTATTTTTTTTCTTTCTTTGCCATCACTTAAATCATGACCGTATTTAATCCATTTATCTTTGATTTGTCTTTCTCCAACTTTTCCGGTTCCTTCTGGCTTTGGCCTTGCGACCTCTCCAAACGTCAGGACCTACTGCTGTCCACAGCCATCTTGTGATGTGAGTATCTGTGGAAAATTCTTTGTGCTGGTACACGTGTTGCACACGTTAATCCGTGTGGCAGTGTGGGATTGGTAGCTTGTGTATGTGTCTCTGTGTGTGTAAGGTGCAGCTATGTTTAAGTGTGTCTGTGTATGCATATGTGTATATATTCATTCATACACGTGTGTGTGTGTGTGTGTGTGTGTATATCAGGGTTGCACTAAACCTCCCTGCCACCTGAGGCAAAGAGTGTGGGGAAGCTGTCAGTTTGGCGGCAGGAATGAGGACCAGGGGGGTGGATGAGGATGGACCTTGAGGCAGGCGGCAGTGGCGATAACCAGTGGCAGGAGACAGGAAACCTCTATGTGCAGGGTGCTACCCCCCTGCAGCACTGCCGCTCCCCTGCCTCCTTGCCGCCTGAGCAAAAGGCTCAGGTTGTACAATGGATGGTGCGGCCGTGGTGTGTATAATATATATATATATCTAATATATAATATATAATTACCTTAAGGCACTTCCGTCATATTCGGCGCTGTTTCCATCGTCGTGTCTGTGGCTGGCTGCTTCTCAAACCCTAACTCGCAATGCCTTTGCGAGTCCTTGCAGAGTCTCTCTCTCTCTCCTCCCCCCCACGGCTTGCAGGACCTGAGATGATGTCACTGGTATGGGCGGGGCTATATCACATGACTGTGACATCATCACAGGCACTTTAATTGCTGCAGTGTCAGCACAGGAGACATCATGCCGCTGTCTCACATCAGACGTGTCCTCATCAGTGATTCTCTGCCTCTGACATCCTGCGATCACAAGGGAACATAGAGGTGACAGAGGACCCGGACTGAGCTCCCAAGAGCTGATCTCCAGGATACAGGTGAGAGGAGGCTGCACAGGAGCAATGCTCTGCAGACAGGAGGGGGCTGCACAGGAGCAATGCTCTGCAGACAGGAGGGGGCTGCACAGGAGCAATGCTCTGCAGAGAGGAGGAGGCTGCACAGGAGCAATGCTCTGCAGAGAAGAGGCTGCACAGGAGCAATGCTCTGCAGAGGGGAGGCTGCACAGGAGCATTGCTCTGCATGAGGGGAGGTTGCACAGGAGCAATGCTCTGCACAGAGGAGGTTGCACAGGACCATTGCTCTGCATGAGGGGAGGCTGCACAGGAGCAATGCTCTGCACAGAGGAGGCTGCACAGGACCATTGCTCTGCATGAGGGGAGGCTGCACAGGAGCAATGCTCTGCACAGAGGAGGCTGAACAGGAGCATTGCTCTGCATGAGGGGAGGCTGCACAGGAGCAATGCTCTGCACAGAGGAGGCTGCACAGGAGCATTGCTCTGCATGAGGGGAGGCTGCACAGGAGCATTGCTCTGCATGAGGGGAGGCTGCACAGGAGCATTGCTCTGCATGAGGGGAGGCTGCACAGGAGCATTGCTCTGCATGAGGGGAGGCTGCACAGGAGCAATGCTCTGCAGAGAGGAGGCTGCACAGGAGCATTGCTCTGCAGAGAGGAGGCTGCACAGGAGCAATGCTCTGCAAGAGAGGAGGCTGCACAGGAGCAATTGCTCTGCAGAGGGAGGCTGCACAGGAGCAATGCTCTGCAGAGAGGAGGCTGCACAGGAGCAATGTCTGCTAGAGGAGGCTGACAGGAGCATGTCAGAGGGCTGCACAGGAGCATTGCTCTGCATGGCTAAGGAGAGAGGACTGCACAGGAGCATGCTCTGCAGAGAGGAGGCTGCACAGGAGCAATGCTCTGCAGAAGGAGGCTGCACAGGACATGCATGCTCTGCAGAGAGGAGGCTGCACAGGAGCATGCCTGCAGAGGAGGCTGCACAGGAGCATGCCTGACAGAGGGAGGCTGCACAGGAGCAATTGCTCTGCAGAGGGAGGGCTGCACAGGAGCAATGCTCTGCAGAGAGGAGAGGTCTGCACAGGAGCAATGCTCTGCAGAGAGGGAGGCTGCACAGGAGCAATTGCTCTGCAGAGGGGGGGAGGCTGCACAGGAGCAATGCTCTGCAGAGAGGAGGCTGCACAGGAGCAATGCTCTGCATAGGAGGAGTGCACAGGAGCATGCTCTGCACAGAGGAGGCTGCACAGGAGCATTGCTCTGCATGAGGGAGGCTGCACAGGAGCAATGCTCTGCAGAGAGGAGGCTGCACAGGAGCAATGCTCTGCAAGAGGAGGCTGCACAGGAGCAATGCTCTGCAGAGAGGTGACGGCTCTGCACAGGAGGACTGCGAGCTGCTGCAGGGAGGCTGCACAGGACAATGCTCTGCAGAGGAGGCTGCACAGGAGCAATGCTCTGCAGCAGAGGGAGGCTGCACAGGAGCAATGCTCTGCAAAAGAGGAGGCTGCACAGGAGCAATGCTCTGCAGAGGGAGGCTGCACAGGAGCATGCTCTGCAGAGGGAGGCTGCACAGGAGCATTGCTCTGCAGAGGGAGGCTGCACAGGAGCAATGCTCTGCAGAGGAGGCTGCACAGGAGCAATGCTCTGCAGAGGGAGGCTGCACAGGAGCAATGCTCTGCAGAGGAGGCTGCACAGGAGCATTGCTCTGCATGAGGGGAGGCTGCACAGGAGCAATGCTCTGCAAGAGGGAGGCTGCACAGGAGCATTGCTCTGCAGAGGGAGGCTGCACAGGAGCATTGCTCTGCAGAGAGGAGGCTGCACAGGAGCAATGCTCTGCAGAGAGGAGGCTGCACAGGAGCATGCTCTGCAGAGAGGAGGCTGCACAGGAGCATGCTCTGCAGAGAGGAGGCTGCACAGGAGCAATGCTCTGCAGAGAGGAGGCTGCACAGGAGCATTGCTCTGCAGAGGGGAGGCTGCACAGGAGCAATGCTCTGCATGAGGGAGGCTGCACAGGAGCATTGCTCTGCAGAGGGAGGCTGCACAGGAGCAATGCTCTGCAGAGAGGAGGCTGCACAGGAGCAATGCTCTGCAGAGAGGAGGCTGCACAGGAGCAATGCTCTGCAGAGGGAGGCTGCACAGGAGCATTGCTCTGCAGAGAGGAGCTGCACAGGAGCATTGCTCTGCAAGAGGAGGCTGCACAGGAGCATTGCTCTGCAGAGAGGAGGCTGCACAGGAGCATTGCTCTGCAGAGAGGAGCTGCACAGGAGCAATGCTCTGCAGAGAGGAGGCTGCACAGGAGCAATGCTCTGCAGAGAGGAGGCTGCACAGGAGCAATGCTCTGCAGAGGGAGGCTGCACAGGAGCAATGCTCTGCAGAGAGGAGGCTGCACAGGAGCAATTGCTCTGCAGAGAGAGGCTGCACAGGAGCAATGCTCTGCAGAAGGAGGCTGCACAGGAGCAATGCTCTGAAGGGGAGGCTGCACAGGAGCAATGCTCTGCAGAGAGGGAGGCTGCACAGGAGCAATGCTCTGCAGAGGAGGAGGCTCTGCACAGGAGCAATGCTCTGCAGAGAGGAGGCTGCACAGGAGCAATGCTCTGCAGAGGGGAGGCTGCACAGGAGCAATGCTCTGCAAGAGGAGGCTGCACAGGAGCAATGCTCTGACATGAGGAGGCTGCACAGGAGCATTGCTCTGCAAGAGGGAGGCTGCACAGGAGCAATTGCTCTGCAGAGGGGAGCTGCACAGGAGCATTGCTCTGCAGGAGAGGGAGGCTGCACAGGAGCAATGCTCTGCAGAGAGGAGGCTGCACAGGAGCAATGCTCTGCAGAGAGGAGGCTGCACAGGAGCAATGCTCTGCAGAGGAGGAGGCTGCACAGGAGCAATGCTCTGCAGAGAGGGAGGCTGCACAGGAGCAATGCTCTGCAAGAGGGAGGCTGCACAGGAGCAATGCTCTGCAGAGAGGAGGCTGCACAGGAGCAATGCTCTGCAGAGAGGAGGCTGCACAGGAGCAATGCTCTGCAGAGAGGAGGCTGCACAGGAGCAATGCTCTGCAGCAAGAGGAGGCTGCACAGGAGCAATGCTCTGCAGAGAGGAGGCTGCACAGGAGCAATGCTCTGCAGAGAGGAGGCTGCACAGGAGCAATTGCTCTGCAGAGAGGGAGGCTGCACAGGAACAATGCTCTGCACATAGGAGGCTGCACAGGAGCAATGCTCTGCAGAGAGGAGGCTGCACAGGAGCAATGCTCTGCAGAGAGGAGGCTGCACAGGAGCAATGCTCTGCAGAGAGGAGGCTGCACAGGAGCAATGCTCTGCAGAGAGGAGGCTGCACAGGAGCAATGCTCTGCAGAGAGGAGGCTGCACAGGAGCAATGCTCTGCTGAGAGGAGGCTGCACAGGAGCAATGCTCTACAGTAAGGAGGCTACACAGGAGCAATGCTCTGCACAGAGGTGGCTGCACAGGAGCAATGCTCTGCACAGAGGTGGCTGCACAGGAGCATTGCTCTGCATGAGGGGAGGCTGCACAGGAGCAATGCTCTGCAGAGAGGAGGAGGCTGCACAGGCGCAATGCTCTGCAGAGAGGAGGAGGCTGCACAGGCGCAATTCTCTGCAGAGAGGAGGCTGCACAGGAGCAATGCTCTACAGTAATGAGGCTGCACAGGAGCAATACTCTGCATAGAGGAGGCTGCACAGGAGCAATGCTCTGCAGAGAGGAGGCTGCACAGGAGCAATGCTCTGCAGAGAGGAGGCTGCACAGGAGCAATGCTCTGCAGAGAGGAGGCTGCACAGGAGCAATGTTCTGCAGAGAGGAGGCTGCACAGGAGCAATGCTCTGCAGAAAGGAGCAGGCTGCACAGGAGCAATGCTCTGCAGAGAGGAGGCTGCACAGGAGCAATGCTCTGCAGAAAGGAGGAGGCTGCACAGGAGCAATGCTCTGCAGAGAGGAGGAGGCTGCACAGGAGCAATGCTCTGCAGAGAGGAGGAGGCTGCACAGGAGCAATGCTCTGCAGAGTGGAGGAGGCTGCACAGGAGCAATGCTCTGCAGAGAGGAGGAGGCTGCACAGGCGCAATGCTCTGCAGAGAGGAGGCTGCACAGGAGCAATGCTCTACAGTAATGAGGCTGCACAGGAGCAATACTCTGCAGAGAAGAGGCTGCACAGGAGCAATGTTCTGCAGAGAGGAGGCTACACAGGAGCAATGCTCTGCATGAGTGGAGCCAAGATGCTGGGGACGGCGGATTGAAAATGCCGTGGCGGGGAAGACGATGACCCGCTGGTAAGTATGACAGGCAGAGTGCCTCTGTCCTCTGCTGACCACTCTGCCCACCGCACTGCGCTAACCACTCTGCCCGCTGCACTGCGCTGACCACTCTGCCCGCCGCACTGCGCTGACCACTCGGCCCGCCGCACTCACTGCTAACCATTGAGCCACCGCGCAGTGCTAACCACTGAGCCACCATATACAGTGCTAACCACTCACCAACCACGCAGTGCTAACCACTGAGCCACCGCGCAGTGCTAACCACTGAGCCACCGCGCAGTGCTAACCACTGAACCACCGCGCACTGCTAACCACTGAGCCACAGCGCAGTGCTAACCACTGAGCCATCGTATACTCTGCTAACCACTGACCCACCATACTCCCTGCTAACTACTAACCCACCGTATACAGCGATAACCACTGAGCCACCGTACACTGCTAAACACTGAGCGACCATACTTTGTTAACCACTAAGCCACCGCGCAGTGCTAACCACTGAGCCACCGTATACTGTGCTACCCACTGAGCCACCTGTATACACACAATTAATTTCACCCTACTCCCCTAAATATTAGTAAATAAACTATATATGGATTCTAGACTACCCGATTCTTTAGAATCGGGCTCACAGCTAGTATATATATATATATATATATATATATATATATATATATATATATATATATATAAAATCTCTCTCTATGTATGTACAGTTAGGGCCAGAAATATTTGGACAGTGACACAATTTTCGCCAGTTGGGCTCTGCATGCCACAACATTGGATTTGAAATGAAACCTCTACAACAGAATTCAAGTGCAGATTGTAACGTTTAATTTGAAGGGTTGAACAAAAATATCTGATAGAAAATGTAGGAATTGTACACATTTCTTTACAAACACTCCACATTTTAGGAGGTCAAAAGTAATTGGACAAATAAACATAACCCAAACAAAATATTTTTATTTTCAATATTTTGTGGCGAATCCTTTGGAGGCAATCACTGCCTTAAGTCTGGAACCCATGGACATCACCAAACGCTGGGTTTCCTCCTTCTTAATGCTTTGCCAGGCCTTTACAGCCGCAGCCTTCAGGTCTTGCTTGTTTGTGGGTCTTTCCGTCTTAAGTCTGGATTTCAGCAAGTGAAATGCATGCTTAATTGGGTTAAGATCTGGTGATTGACTTGGCCATTGCAGAATGTTCCACTTTTTTGCACTCATGAACTCCTGGGTAGCTTTGGCTGTATGCTTGGGGTCATTGTCCATCTGTACTATGAAGCGCCGTCCAATCAACTTTGCAGCATTTGGCTGAATCTGGGCTGAAAGTATATCCCGGTACACTTCAGAATTCATCTGGCTACTCTTGTCTGCTGTTATGTCATCAATAAACACAAGTGACCCAGTGCCATTGAAAGCCATGCATGCCCATGCCATCATGTTGCCTCCACCATGTTTTACAGAGGATGTGGTGTGCCTTGGATCATGTGCCGTTCCTTTTCTTCTCCAAACTTTTTTCTTCCCATCATTCTGGTGCAGGTTGATCTTTGTCTCATCTGTCCATAGAATACTTTTCCAGACTGAGCTGGCTTCTTGAGGTGTTTTTCAGCAAATTTAACTCTGGCCTGTCTATTTTTGGAATTGATGAATGGTTTGCATCTAGATGTGAACCCTTTGTATTTACTGTCATGGAGTCTTCTCTTTACTGTTGACTTAGAGACAGATACACCTACTTCACTGAGAGTGTTCTGGACTTCAGTTGATGTTGTGAACGGGTTCTTCTTCACCAAATAAAGCATGCAGCGATCATCCACCACTGTTGTCATCCGTGGACGCCCAGGCCTTTTAGAGTTCCCAAGCTCACCAGTCAATTCCTTTTTTCTCAGAATGTACCCAACTGTTGATTTTGCTACTCCAAGCATGTCTGCTATCTCTCTGATGGATTTTTTCTTTTTTTTCAGCCTCAGGATGTTCTGCTTCACCTCAATTGAGAGTTCTTTTGACCGCATGTTGTCTGGTCACAGCAACAGCTTCCAAATGCAAAACCACACACCTGGAATCCACCCCTGACCTTTTAACTACTTCATTGATTACAGGTTAACGAGGGAGATGCCTTCAGAGTTAATTGCAGCCCTTAGAGTCCATTGTCCAATTACTTTTGGTCCCTTGAAAAAAGGAGGCTATGCATTACAGATCTATGATTCCTAAACCCTTTCTCCGATTTGGATGTGGAAACTCTCATATTGCAGCTGGGAGTGTGCACTTTCAGCCCATATTATTATATATATAATTGTATTTCTGAACATGTTTTTGTAAACAGCTAAAATAACAAAACTTGTGTCACTGTCCAAATATTTCTGGCCCTAACTGTATGTATGTATATTATACAGTATGTCATAATATCTATTTATCGATAGAGAGATAGATAACGATGGTTTTTGATTTTGGTTATTCATTTTATTCTAATGTTTTATGTGTATTTTCTTTACAATTGCCTATCTTCAGTAGAAAAATGTCTGACCCATCACCAGACAGGCATGAGGACCATGCACCAGCGGGGATGGAAGTATGGGAAATGGAGCATGTAAGTACACATTCTTAGTGTTATTTTTGTTTATATTATTTTTTGGTAATTTTTTTAAATGTATATTTCAATTTTGCTATTTATTTACAGAGACATGAGGCAGCAAGAGGAGTGGCATCAGATGAGTCCCAGGGTCGTCGGTGTGTTTTAGGTTGAGGTAGGGCCCGTGTAAGTACAGTTTTTCTTTTCATGTACCAAAGTAATTACAAAAAATTACTGTGTACAAAATGGAGCAATGTGTCCATGATTTCACTGCAACCAGAGATCTGTTCAGATGGTGGTCACGGATATCTGTGTGTGTAACGTGGCCTTTATATGTTTAATGACCCACTCCTGGTTTGTGATGAGCTTGTGCTTAAAAATATGCAGCAAAATAAAGCAGTGTGTGAATGGGGCCTTATGGTGGGTTTACACGTTGCGATATCGGCGTCCAACTCC
This sequence comes from Allobates femoralis, assembly GCA_033576535.1. Taxonomy (NCBI): domain Eukaryota; kingdom Metazoa; phylum Chordata; class Amphibia; order Anura; family Aromobatidae; genus Allobates; species Allobates femoralis. The sequence continues at coordinate 645,043,385 of JARQOC010000003.1, forward strand.
AACCAAATGTCACGTGGTTCATGCGTTGGACCAGATATCGACCATGCGTTGTATGGTTTGAACGTCCAATACGATGCACGAACGATGTCAATCCGATATCGGGGGGTCGAATGAGCGTGCTATTCAACGGCCCGATATCGGATGCCGGTTGGAGCCGGATCGTCCTGTGTGACAGCCCAACTCCGATGTGCAGTACAATGTCACCCATTCACTCCATGTTAAATGGTCATTCCTGGGTCGGGGGGTGTACACATCGTAGGGACGTTGTCTCCAGATATCGGGCTGTGTAAACCGCCGATGCGATTCTGGGAAAACCGGGCACAAAAAGCGCGCTCCCGCGCCGTTGGATCCAATATCGGACCAACGTTGGAGCGTGTAAACCCACCATTAGACCTTTCCTCTGAGTGTGCCACTCCCGGTTTTGATTGCTTCACTCCTGGCTTTTTTTTGATGGTGGGTTTACACGTTGCGATATCGGCGTCCAATTTCAATGAAAAGTCACGTGGTTCGATCGTTGGAGCCGATATCGTTCCTGCGTTGTATGGTGTGAACGTCCAATACGATGCAGGAACGATATCAATGCGATATCGGGTATTGAATGAGCGTGCTCTCCAATGCTCCGATATTGAATGAGATTGGAGCCGGATCGTGCTGTGTGACAGCCCAACTCCGATGTGTACTGCCACGTCACCCATTCACTCCCATGTTAAATGGTTGTTCCTGGGTTGGGGGGTGTACCCCGATATCGCGCTGTGTAAACCGGAGATGCGATGCAGGGAACAGCGCGCTCAAAAAGCGCGCTCCCGCGTCGTTGGATACGATATCGGCCCGATATCGCGACGTGTAAACCCACCATCAGCTTGTGCGTAAAAATGCGCAGCTAAATAAGCAGTGTGTGAATGGGGCCTAAAGGCTGGTTTCACACTGCAGTTTTTTTCCTGATCAGGTTTGTGTGCCAAAACCAGGAGAGGAACTTGCAGAGAAAAACTTATAAATGAAAGATTGACACCTGTTCTGAATTTTGGAGACACTTCTGGTTTTAGGGTAGGGACACACTTCAGTTCCTGAACAGTTTTCCTCATCAGTTTTCCTGATCAGTGTCCTTTCATGGTGGGCTTACACGTTTCAATATTGTTGTGGGTGACGTTTAAAATCGCATCGTAGTTGGGCTGTCACACAGCACGATCCAGCTCCAATCTCCCTTCAATATCGGAGCATTGAATAGCACGCTCATTCAATCCCCGATATCGAATTGACATCGTTCCTGCATCGTATTGGACGTTCACACCATACAACGCAGGAACGATATCGGGTCCAACGATTGAACCACGTGACTTTTCATTGAAATTGAACTCCGATATCGCAACGTGTAAACCCGTCATCAGATTGTGTGCCAAAACCAGGAGTGAACCTTGCAGAGAAAAAGTATAATTGAAAGATTGAAACCTGTGGTGGGTTTTGGAGACACTCCTGGTTTTGGCACACAAACTGATGAACACTGATCAGGAAAACTGATCAGGAAAACTGATCAGGAAAACTGAAGTGTGTTCCTACCCTTAACACACAAACCTGATCAAGAAAAAAACTGCAGTGTGAGGCTGGTTTCACACTGCGGTTTTTTACTGATCAGGTCTGATCAGGTTTGTGTGCCAAAACCAGGAGAGGAACCAGGAGAGGAACTTGCAGAGACAAACTATCATTGAAAGATTGACACCTGTTCTGAGTTTTGGATACACTCCTGGTTTTGACACACAAACCTGATCGAACCTGATCAGTGAAAAACGCAGTGTGAAACCAGCCTTAAGGCCGCTTCACATGCAAGGATATCCTTAACGATATCCTTAAAACGATCACGTGATAGTGATCGTTCCGACATAGTGCGCTGTCACACACGAAGATATCGTTAACAATATGCCATTCGGCAATGCACCAGTTAAATAGGAGAGCAAGGACTGAACGATGTTTTAAAGCGGCAGGAATAGGAGATTTTTGAACGAGATCGTTCATAAAGGTGTCACACTGAACGATGTAACTTCTTCCAGCAGCGTTAATTGGACGACGAACGATAGATTTAAGGTTCTGGATCTCAAATCTTGGATGAACGATCCAAGGATTTTTTCTTCCTATATCGTTCGTTTACACGCAACGACGCCCGAATGATATCTTTTGAACGATCACAAATTCGTGACGTTTCAAGGATATCGTTCAGGATATCCTTGCGTGTGAAGTGGCCTTAAGGCTGCCTTCACATCACGATTTTGTGCTGTCCATGGGAATCCTTGTTTTTGCAGGATCCTCCGGATAGCCACGGATCCAAACAGATCCCTGCAATCAGATGGCAAATAGCCATCCGTTTCCAATTCTATGCAGGATCTGTGTGGATACTGTGGTCCCTCTGTCTCTCCCTGTTCTCCCTGTTCTCCCTGCTCCTCCCTCCTCCATCTCCTCTCCCCCTCTCCTCCTCTTTCCTCCGGTATGTTAAAAATAATAAACCTCCTCATTGAGGATACTTCACCTGTCCAGCGCCTCCGGGGATGAGACCGTCTGGCTGCAGGACCTTTTGTCACGTCACCGAGCTGATCAGCTCACACATCAGCTGATCGGCTCGGTGACATAATAACAGGTCCTACAGCCCAGATGGAGACGGTCACATACCCGGAGGTGCTGGACAGGTGAAGCATCCTCCGTGACGAGATTTATTATTTTTAACATACCGGAGGAAAGAGGAGAGAATAGGACAGGGGAGAGGAAAGGGGGAGAGGAGATGGAGGAGGGAGGAGCAGGGAGAACAGGGTTATGTACTGAGCAATGCTTCTGGGTATGCTCAGTACATAACAATGGAGCTGACATCAGATCTGATGTTGACACTGATCTGATATCCATAGGCTCCCATGGTAACTTCCAATGGACCACCACGGTTCTGTGGTGTTCAATTTTAGAGACAGAGCCCAAAATCGTAGCAGGCTACGATTTTGGCTCCGTGACTAATGCGGACAGCAATGGATGGTGCTAAAATCGGATGCCAATAGGGATACATCCGATCAGTTGCCCATAGGGATACATAGGAATCAAAGTTGGATCCGTGTGTATCCATTTTGACACAGATACAAACGGATGCAGCAAACTCGTGATGTGGAAGCAGCCTTAAGGCCCCGTCTCACACAATGATATTGCTAACGATATCGTTGAATTGTCACGGGTTTTCAGTTGTTCAAATTATGTCGTTTATTGTGACATGTACAAATGATCAATGATAAGTTGGCTGATTGTTGATGAGAGGTTTATGAACCGGACCTTAAACCAAACGATGATCGTCCATCCAACCTGCAGCATCGGTGTGTGTGACAACTTGATAACAATGTTGTTAATGACTTCGCCTATTCAGAACTGAATGACGTCCGCGATCAAACGATTGCAAGTATCGTTCGCTTGTCGCGGAATCGTAGCTGCGTCGTTAAAGATGTCTGTACGTCAGGGGCGGAACTACCATGGTGCAGCTGGTGCAGCTGCACCAGGGCCCCGACCAGCTAGGGGGTACCTGAAGGCTCCAGCGGCGGGTCCGTTCCGCTCCCTGACAGGACTCAGGAGGGTGGTAGTGGCCGCAGGAAGAGAATATCCAGGATTCAATGTGAGTGAGCCCGGGGGGGGTGAGTGGGGTTTGAGACTGATAGAATACAGTGCCGCCGCCACCGTCGTCCGCAGCTTTATTATGACATTGACTCGCGGGGGGGATTTTAACACATTGCGCACCTGCTGTGCGCGGGTGCCTCATCCTGTTGGCGGCTGCGGCCTCTTTAAATCTCTCTGCGGCCGCCAGCCGGGCACAGTCGGGGAAGTAGTGTTTCCGGTGTGTAGCTTCCGGCTCTGTCCCTGCAGCCGCTTCTTGGAGGAGGAGTGTGTCAACTCCACTCCTCAGCGGCTCCAGCTGCTGAACGCCTCCTGCTCTATATCCTGCACTGGTGGTGGGGCCATGCAGTTCCTGCTCTGCCTGCTGGTACCTGGCATCTTCCTGTCCGGCGTCACCTCCTGTGTGGGCTCCTTCATCCTGGCCGGTAAGAGGCTGTATTACTGCAGAGCTCCCCATTACAGGTGCAGTCAGGCTGGAGGGAAAGTGTTTATCCGGAGCCTCAATATGCCGCTGGGGCCCGAGGTTTCTGCACAGTGGGGAGATGGTCTGGTTCCTGTCTTGTAGCTGCGGGTCATTTATGGCTGCTGTTTGAACTTTCACTGTCCATGGAAGATCCCTATCTGAGGGATTTCAAACAGCCGCCATAAATCCCATCATACCACAGACAAAGCGACCGACCGACCCCAGAGTCCTGGACTGATAACTGTGACCGGCCTGCAGACCACCACTGAAAAGGTCAATTATCTCCCTACCTCTGTGTATGTGTACTGTATATGAGTGTCTGTGTGTGTATATACGGTATGGATGCGTGTGTATATGTACTGTATTCTGTATATCTGTGTACATATGAATGTGTTCATATCGGTGTATGTATACTGTATATGCATGTACACATGGATGTGTGTGTATATACTGTATATGCATGTACACATGGATGTGTGTGTATATACTGTATATGTATGTACACATGGATGTGTGTTATATACTGTATATGCATGTACACATGGATGTGTGTGTATATACTGTATATGCATGTACACATGGATGTGTGTGTATATACTGTATATGCATGTATACATGGATGTGTGTGTGGTCAGGGGTGAATCAAGCCCCTCTGCCGCCTGAGCCGAGGGGGTGGAGGGTTTGGGAGGTGTTAGTGGAGCCACCACAACCGGGAGGGGGGTGCTAATGGAGCCACCACGACAAAGGAGCGGGGGAGGGGGGTGCTACTGGAGCCGCCGCAAGCAGAGGGGGGGATTGCTAGCAGAGCCGCCACTGTACTATACCTGGTCGCTACCACGCTGGTTATGGCGGGCGGCATGCGGTGGGCGGCACATCTCGCCGCCAGCAGCTGCCATGCCCAGTACCAGCCACCGCCACCGGACCACTCCCCGAAGCCCAGCCAAGCACAGGGGGAGCTCCAACACCCACCATGGAGCCCCCATCTGACCCTATGCTCCTCCACCATTAACCCCCTCCATCCTGCGCTGACCACCTCATTCCCGGTTCAAGCTTCCATCAATGATGGGTGAGACCGGAAGGGGGGTGTGTAGGTATGTGTCTACGTGTGTAGATGTGTGTTTGTGTCCACTTAGCCGCCCCCCGCATCCCGCCGCCGCCGCACCGATCCTCACCCTCCGATGCGATAGCATCAGGCACACATCTAGTATATGTATATCCTCCTTGAAGCTGTCTTGGGCTATATATGTTATACCAGGCTATGCTGGGCTGTATATATTAACTGGAGGCTATGCTGGGCTAGTCTGCATATATTACCTGGCGGCTGTGCTGGGCTGTAGTGTATGTTACCTGGCGGCTGTGCTGGGCTGTAGTGTATGTTACCTGGCGGCTGTAGTGTATGTTACCTGGCGGCTGTGCTGGGCTGTAGTGTATGTTACCTGGCGGTTGTGCTGGGCTGTATGTTTACATTACTTTGTCGCCACTATGAGGGGCGGGGGGGGGCCCCCGAAAAATTTCTTGCACTGGGGCCCACTACAGTCTGGGTCCGCCCCTGCTGTACGTGTGACATTTCATTAGCGATCATTGAACGTTGTTCAAGCGATGTAGGTCAAGTCAGATCGTTGGTCGGTTTGCCGTCACATTGAAACGTGAGACGGGGCCTTTAGGCTGGTTTCACACTGCAGTTTTTCCCCTGATCAGGTTCGATCAGGTTTGTGTGTCAAAACCAGGAGTGTCTCCAAAACTCAGAACAGGTGTCAATCTTTCAATTATAGTTTTTCTCTGCAAGTTCCTCTCCTGGTTCCTCTCCGGGTTTTGGCACACAAACCTGATCGAACCTGATCAGTGAAAAAACTGCAGTGTGAAGCCAGCCTAATTCAGATTTGGTGCAGAAATTTCTGCAATAAAACAAACACTCACCATATGCCCACAGGCTAACTTGAACAACACAGTGGACGGCGCAGATCTTTCATTTCCAAAATATGCACCTAGTGTCAAAAATCTGCTCCAAACATATCCCTGTCAGCACAGTGCGATTTTATCTGCTGCGGATATGGTGCTTTTTGCGATTGACTTTTCTATGACTCAGCATTTTTGTGGTCAAATCTGCAGCATATCTGAATTAAGAATGGACATGCTGCTGATTTTCCTGCACGAAAATACTCAGCGTATCTGCAGCAGAAATAAAAGGCACCATGCGAACAAAACTTCACAAATCCCATAGACTTTGCTGGGGAAACAGTGCTGCAAACTTAGGCCTCTATCAACCATCCGTGCTTCCGACACGTATGCGGTCCAAGCCAACACATGCCGGAGGCATGGACATAAGGGGACACATGATTCCCTATGTCCCCTTCACATGTCCATTATTCCGCACGGACCGTGTCTCCTTGTGGAGTAGATGTGTGTCCGTGTGCTCCACACGGCAACTTCTCCATTTTTCTGTGGAAGAATGGACCACTTTTGCTCCAAAACGTCTATGCACACATATATCATCTGTGTGACATCTGTGTGCATGGACCACGGACAAAAGTTAAAAGTGTTAATATAGAGAATTTCATACTCACCTTCCTCCAGCGCAGACAGCTCCTCTCTGTTCCAGGGCCACTCATTAGGCTCATGAATATTCACTTCACTAAGGCCAACAGCGAACTGGAAGGGAGAGGAGCAGGAGCACTGGAGAGAGAGACGAGTATGCACTGACAGACTGTCAGTGCGCTATCCACGGATAGCACACGTGTCACACGATCCGTGACACATGGATCCACGCTCCACCCACAAACGGCTTTGTCTCACACGTCTGTGGTTTCACGGATGTGTGAAACAGACCTTAGTGTGGATCTGAACAAAATACGCAGTGAAATGCGCATCATACAAACGGGCCCTAAGGCTGGTTTCACACTGCAGTTTTTTCCCTGATCAGGTTCGATCAGGTTTGTGTGTCAAAACCAGGAGTGTCTCCAAAACTCAGAACAGGTGTCAATCTTTCAATTATAGTTTTTCTCTGCAAGTTCTTCTCCTGGTTTTGGCACACAAACTGGATGGACCCTGATCAGGAAAAAACTGCAGTGTGAAACCAGCCTAAATGAATCAGGCACATAGCTTCTGTATTTAAATCAAGTGTGATTGGTAAATTATGGGACATCACACACATCAATGTTGCCAGCGTTCTCATCGCTGGCTACATTGAAGGCTGATCGCTGGTGAGCTGACACACAAGCAGACTCACCAGCGATCACTACCAGCGAGATCGCTGGTAATCATGTAAACAAGCGGGTACCTAAGCACCGTGCGGCGCTTAGTTACCCACTGTTTACCATGGATACCAGCTCCCAGCGCTTGCTGAGAGGCGCTGGGAGCTGGCTTCTCGCTAGTCTCCTGGTGTCGCACACAGCGATGCTGCGTGTCCACCGGGCGACCATCGCCAGGTTTTAGAGAAAGTTCTAAAACCAGGCGACCATCAACCAGCGATTTATTGCTGGTTGATGCGCCCTGTCACACACGTCAATATCACTGCAACGTCATGTGCAGCAGCAATATTGCACATGATATTGACGCGTGTGTCCATTATAATAATAATAATAATAATAAAGCTTTATTTATATAGCGCCAACATATTCCACAGCGCTTTACAATGTAGGGTTAGAGTACAGAAAATATACAGTAAGTAATTAGAGTAGAGAACAAATAAAGTACAATAATTAGATACAAAACAATAGGCATAGAATCAATGTGAAAAAAATACAATAAATAAAGCAAGAAATGAAGGTGACCCTGCTCAAAAGAGCTTACAATCTACAACGGGATAGGGGTTGTACAAGGTACAGGGGCTTATTGCACTGATGGTCCAGGCATCTTGAGGAAATGGGGCATAGGGCTAAGCTTACATGAATGGTCATTATACAGTCTGTGTAGACCTTTTTGGTTTGGTGGAGTTTGTAGAAAAGTAATGTCCAGAGGGATAGTCCATTCACTGTCTACAGTACAATGGACTTCTATTAGGGAGTATGATAGGCCGCCTTAAAAAGATGCGTTTTTAGGGATCGTCTGAAGCCATGCAAGTTGTGGATAGTCCTGATTTCTTTGGGTAAAGCATTCCAGAGGTTTGGTGCAGTTCTGGAGAAGTCTTGGAGCTGGGAGTGGGAGGATCGGATTAGTGCAGATGTTAGTCGAAGGTCATTTGAGGAACGTAGAGAGCGGGTGGGGTGACAGACAGAGATGAGGGAGGAGAGGTAGGGGGGGGTGCTGCACTGTGAAGAGCTTTGTGGGTTAGAACAAACAATTTGAATTTGATCCTGTAATATACGGGCAGCCAGTGCAATGACTGGCACAGAGCAGAGGCATCTGAGTAACGAATAGTCAACTGAATTTGGTTTAACTGGCTTATTTAACAGCTAAAGCTATATTCACACACAGTTTTTGATCCATTTATTTGCATCCGTTTTTGCAATGAAAATGCGGTGAACGAATCACACAAATGGAATCCCAGCAAAATCAATGGGTTTCACTTTTTGCCATTCAAACAGGGAATTTGTGGTGTGATTAGTTTTTTTTCCGTTGAAAAATGATCCGTCCAAGAAAGGTGCATGCTAGTTTTTCTCATCCGCCTTTCCCACAGGGAACCATTCTAAATGGAAAAAATATAATGCAGCACCCAAAACGCATCAAAAACAGATCAGATAGGAATGATCTGTTTTCTGGTGTGTATTTGTGAAAACCTAATACAATTTTGCAGCAGAAAAAGAGACAAAAACGCACCAGAAAAAACGGAGTGAGTGAATGTAGCCTAAGATGGGGAGGATTACTCTTTCATATATGGCCAGGTAGGGCTCAATAATATTTTTCATTCAGTAAATGAAATTATCTTTTAAAAACAGCATTTTGTGGCACATTTTTGTTAAAATATTAATAATTTGATCTAAAACATTCAAGCCTTTTTGTCAGTGGCGTAACGTGAAGATCATGGGCCCCGATGTGAAAGCTAGAACGGGGCCCCAATTACTGCAAATCTTTAAAAGCATTAGTTTTTTTTCTATAGGACAAAGGGTCTTTTGGGGACCCCCTAGGCTCCAGGGCCCAGGTGCAATCGCAACCCCTGCACCTGTTGTAGTTACAGTTGCTTTTTGTCTAGATTTGTGCCTATGTTTGCACCCAAATCATTATTTTATTTGTTCCTTTTTTTTAAAGTTTATTTAATAGTGTAGTGTAGTTTTCTACATCTTTTGTGAATTTTTAAAAAAACACTGAGGACTTTGCATTGTTAATATTTTGAAAAAGATGTGGCTTTTTGCTCAAAATGTTGCAAAACTGGCTAATAACAGCAAAGAAGCCCTGTTTTGACAATGCGTCAAACTCATGAACTGCATGCGCCATCTTGATGAATTTGGTGCAATAAACGTCAGCGAGTGACTGAAGACAACAAAGAAAAGTGTTTTTAAAAACCCTGCAAATGATGAGCCCCAAGTGATGTAAGCACCTCTCCCCAACCCACCTTTCCTCTTCTGCTCTCTGGAAATGGTGCTCTGAGGTGTGGAGCATAATGTCTTCAGCAGCTCTCTGGGTGTTCATGTGTAAGCAGCTTCTTGGAGGTGTAGAGAGAAGTCATTCATGTCCTGCTTCCTCTAAATCTGGAAGTTAGGCACGGTATGCAGCTTCCTGGAATTCTGGCTTTCACTGGATTAGCTAATACATTGACCCTGGGCTTGGCTCTGTGTTAGGGTACCTTTACACGTCACAACATTGCATGCAATTTCACTTGCAACTTACTGGTTGCTAGTGAAATCATGGACACATTGTTACATTTGTACACGGCAACAAAAGGGAACAATGTGTCCATGATTTCACTGCAACCAGTAAGTTGCAAGCAATATATCTCTGTGTGTGACGGTACCTTAAGTGTCTAAGTTACTGTCTAACATTAAGCTCTAAATTGATTGAGTAATGTTAGAAAGGCACTTACTCTCTGCAGACTTTCACTTAAACTCTGCATTATCTTTTCAACAAAATGAAAAATCATTAGTAATAATTGTTGGACTGTGGTGATCACTTGCATTACCGAAGCTTCCTATTATTGTCCTAGTGCTGAAAGCTATTTTGATGACTCTAGAAGCAATTGTGATTATGGGATATCTGCATTCATTATTCATCCCCTCCTGTCTAATTAAACCTAGTCTCTTTAACAACACTGCTATTTTTTGTGAGACTGGCTGCTCTACTATAAAGGTACCGTTACATGGCACAATAATCAACTCGCAAACAAATGTGCCGAAAAGTCGACTGGTTGTGTGGCACCCTGTATCCAGTTGGCCACAGGCCTCAAAAACCCCAAAATCATCCGTGTTACCCCACCTGAGGTACACCAGATGACATATGAAACTGAACCAGTATATTCCAAACAATTCACTTTTATTAATAATTTCATGTACAATTAATTTATTCAGGTACCATTAACAACTTACTATTTACTAAAATTTCATACAAAATTATAAAATGTGGTTTTACTCTTTCCCTTTTAACCAGCATTAGACAAGGAGAGTTTTTTTATTTTATAATTTTGTATGAAATTTTAGTAAATAGTAAGTTGTTAATGGTACCTGAATAAATTAATTGTACATGAAATTATTAATAAAAGTGAATTGTTTGGAATATACTTGGTTCAGTTTCATATGTCATCTGGTGTACCTCAGGTGGGGTAACACGGATGATTTTGGGTTTTCATTGTAGTAAGTGAAACGAAAATTGTTGGACATTTGATTTTATTCTCTGGGACATTGAAGGATTTCCCACAGCGAGTAACCACTTTACACCCAACACCTTCCACCCCAGGCCTGTAGGGGGGGCCCAACTGTTTGCCTTAAGCCAGTTCCCCCTATAAATACAGGTGCTGGGGGCGGAGTCAGACAGAATATGTGCAGACGCTAGAAGAGCTGCAGGAAGTTCAGAGACTAGTGAGCTGAACTGGTACCAGAGCCATGCTAGGCCCGAACCAGTACACACCAGAGTCAGTGGTAAGACTCGCAGAGTAAGGATCGAAAGTAAAGGCGAGAAACACTTTACCGGGGGCAGAGGAGCCATACCGGCTCACCTCACCAAAGTACCAGTCACTGGAGTCCGAGTCTGCAAGGGACAGAGGGATAGACCCAGCAGAGAAACCAGCATCCTGAAGAGGTTTAGCTTCCCGGACACCCGCAGCACCAACAGTTGAGAGCCAGGGACCGTGGAGAGAGACGGCGGTGGCCCATGAGAGAGCCCTCAGTGCAGCAACACGGGTGTGGAAAGAGAGAAGTAACGGTCCGGTTAGGTTCCATACCTGCCAGACTCGGAACAGGAAAGCTAAATAAGGAGGCCTACAACCCTACTCGCTGGCGAGATCCCACGGTGTTTTCCTTCACACCGGACGTGTGTACCTGTAACCAGTCATCAGTAAAGGTACCAAAAGAATTTAATTGTGCGTGTCCCTCCTTCCACTATCCGCACCACACCAACTGCGCTCCCCTGCTCCAACCTGTACAGAAATTACTGTGCTGCCCTATTCCTCCATTCCTACATCCAATGCCCCGGGGACCCCGCTCCTCCTGTAGGGGGCCACTCCATCTTGCTGCACACCATCACCCAAGCAGCGCCAGTGTCTTCAACGGAATCTACAGGTGGCGTCACGTCTGACAATCCCTATCCCTGTAAATATACCCTTTTTATTGTCACCCAAGGGCACAGGCTTGGGCACGGACCACCCGTGACATCCCCGCAACTGACCGCCCGAGACCTGAGTACCCGATTCCCTTGTGGCCCCAGACAGTTGCGAGTTGACAGGTTTACTGAAAGCCCAGTTACACACACAGATAATTGTGCAGAGATTGTTCGCAGATCTCTCGTTGCAGTGAAGTCATGGATACATTGTTCCATTTTCTGGGCGTGATTTCACTGCAACCAGAGATCTACATACAATCTCTGCACATTTATCTGTGTGTGTAACTGGGCCTTGACATTGTCCAGAAACCCGGCGATGTTGCACAAGCGATCTGGCAGGATCGTGCCGTGTGACACTGCGATAACGATGTTGTTTTGCAATTTCAGTGATTGCACAACCAAGGTCGTAGGCGTGCCTGGGCGTTGAGCTTTCCATGCCCCGTTTGCAGCAATTGGTGGATAATACTGCGTTCCGATTGGCTGGCCGTGGCAAAGGCGCCATATTTGATTATCCGTGCGTTCATCAGTAGACTCCTTGACTTCTTCTTCTCAAGTGTCATTAAAGACCTTCAAACAAGGAGCGTCACTGAAGTCAGCATCCTTTTCATATGGCGTCTAGCTTGGCGCGTGTTGACGAAACTAAAAACCTCGTGGCCTAACAAGTGGTTATTTAGTCACATTATTTGATCAAAAAATGCGTAAACCATCCCACCGTGTTAAGGCGACCCCATCCAGTTCACGTTTTGCTTCCTTATGTTATTTTGCAGTCATTGCATACTTGGGTGTGGCCTACCTATAAGAGCTGGACATTGTACCAGTGTGCAAAGCTCCCTATTGCTTGATGTCCTACTCATTCCTTGTCAGATTCATGTTACCAACATTTGGTCAGGTTTTTGATATCGTAAGGTAGGGACTGTCCGGATTAGGTTGCTGTAACTATGTGGGACGGCTTGTGCATTTTTTTTAATCGAATAATGTCACTAAGTAGCCTATTTTTACTTTTATGTATTTTTCAATTTATTTATTCATTTATTTTAGAGTATTTTGCTCATTATTTTTCTCTTGATTTTGCTGCTTTGAGGCCAGTGTAAATGTGGTGCCCCTGCGGATCCAGTCACCACAGAGGTACTGCACCCCTGTTACGGTGTAGTAACCCACTCACTGGTAAGGGGAATACAGACCGGTACCGGGACACCCAGATCACACTAGGTGCGATTGTAGTGGGGTTGGGTGGTGAAGGAAGTAGTTGGAGGAAGCACCTGGGATGAGTGAGGTCAGGAAGAACTCACAAAGATGACGTGGCACACGTGTCAGAGGGTATAAAAAGAGTGGGAAACATCTAGAATGTAGGAGAAGAAAGACAGTTGCACAGAGGTGGAGAGTGACCAGCTGTGGAGAGGGGAACAGCTGAGGAAAGGCCATTGAACACAAAGGTCAAGTTGGTGGGAAGCTAGAGAAATGACGCCTGAGAAGTGTCTAGAGAACTGGAGCACGGCCAAACCTTAGAGCAGAACATCACCCAGGTGGCTCCAGGAGGAATAGGGTGTCCCATAGGCACGGGAAGTGAGCAATCCACCCGTGGGTCTCGTATCTATTGTCAGGCAGAGGCAAGTGGAGGGACTAGGCCGCAAGGGGCACCAGAAACCCAAAGACTAGTGGAGAAGACCAGGCTCAGCTAGAATCCCAGAGACAGTGTGACATTTTTCCACGCTGGCACGGTTGACAACTGTGCACATCTGTTGAAGAGTTAGGGCTAAGGGGAGATACTGCAGGTTTACCCTTAAGAAAAGACAATAGCTACTGGCTCAGAGCTCTGTGTGGCGAGGCGCAAGGCAGGACGGGTGAGGCAAGTGCTGTGTGAGACGACCTGGAAAGGACAGAGAAGGGGTGCCGATTACGTACCATTTTACTACCAGTGAGTAGCTGGATCCTTGCCTCCGGGAACCCAGTGCTCAGTGGGCTGCTGCACAAATACATGAGTAAAAAACTAAAGACTGGAGCCCACTGTGTCTGTGAACTTTCTTAACGCGTCCAGAAACACAACTACCAACTCACTCAGGTACCTTTGGCCACCTCAGGGGTCAACCCTACCTGTAGAAGGCTTAAGAACATCGCTGCCTCCCAATCATCGGCCCCTAGGAAGACTGTCTAGCACTGGTGTCCATCTATAGCTACAACCTGCGGGTGGTGTCACGTATAAATTAAAAAGTATCCCCAGGTCCAGTCATCCCTGCCCAGAATGAATCCTCTAGGCTAGATCCCTATCCTTAATGGCCCCTTTACACGCAGCTACAGGTAACAGGTTTTCCACAGGTAACTTACTGGCTGCAGTGAAATCATAGAGACATGGTTCTATCTTGTTGCTGTGTACAAATGGAACTATGTCTCCATGATTTCACTGCAGCCAGTAAGTTACCTGTGGAAAACCTGTTACCTGTAGCTGCGTGTAAAGGGGCCATAAGAGAGAGAGCCACAAACACCAAACTTTTAATGACACTGCCAGGGTCACAGTCTTGGTCCCTGTGATCCCTGTGATGCAGCCTCAAGAAAGCCCGGTTCCAAGTATCTTAAGGCCTTGCAGGGGCGTGTCATGAACATGCACCTACTGCATGGTTACATTTTACTTCCAATTCACTTTTTGTTTCCAAAGACATGAACAGTCTATAATTTTAAGGTTAGGTTAAGTTTTTAGGCGACCTACAAACATGGCTCAGTTACACCAGTTCTGTCAGGGGGAATGAGCCCAAATTCCTACCAACCATTGTGAGAAGCTTGAGGAAGGATATCCAAAATGTTTGCCCCAAGTCATACAGTTTAAAGGGTAATGGCACCAAATACTAATGAAATGTAAGTAACTCTGGAACTTACAGAAAGTAATAAAAAAGCCTTAAAATGTTCTCTCACTCTCATTATTCTGGCATTTGGCAAATATTAATAATTATGGTAATCCTAAATCACCTAAGACGGGAAGGGTTTATTCTGATTTCATGTCAGATAGTGAGAAAAGCATGCATATGTCTCTTTTTATGTAGTACTAGTAAAAAGGCCCGATGCAATTGCATCGGTAGCGCGGTGAAATGAATTGTGTGTATACAGGTGGGTCAGTGGGTAGCAGAGTATAGAGGCGGCGCTGTGGGCAGCAGAGTCCAGAGGCGGCGCTGTGGGCAGCAGAGTCCAGAGGCGGCGCTGTGGGCAGCAGAGTCCAGAGGCGGCGCTGTGGGTAGCAGAGTCCAGAGGCGGCGCTGTGGGTAGCAGAGTCCAGAGGCGGCGCTGTGGGTAGCAGAGTGAGTGAGGTGTGGGTGAGTGGGGGCATGTGGGGGAGGTAAGAGGGGTAAGCAGGTACAGAGTGGGGGCATGAGCAGGGGCAGTGTGGGTGATTGGGGGGGGGAAGCAGGGGCAGTGTGGGGAGTGAGGAGATAGGGGGGGTAAGAGGAGTGAGGAGGGGCAGTGTGGGTGAGTGAGGAGATAGGGGGTTAAGAGGAGTGAGGAGTGTGGTTGAGTGTGGGTAAAGCAGGGGCAGATGTGGGGGCAGAGGTGCGGGCCGGCGCACCTGTAACCTTACTTGAGGAGCGGAGGGTGGAGGAGCGGGTTGTTATGAGTCTGCAGGGCATGGGGGGGCGTGCAGGATACAATGCTAGTGCGGCGGCGGCGCCATCCTACCGTGATCCGCTGCGGCGGGCTGCGTCATTGAGGAAGGCGTCGGGTGATGGTGGCGGCGGCCGCGGCGGGCCGAGTCATTGAGGAAGGCATCGGGTGATGGTGGCGGCGGCCGGTTTTCTCCTGGCGCTCCCCCTGGCTGTTGTCACTTGTGCCTGAGGGATCGCACTGTCCTAGTGGAGTTCAGGACCTGTGGTGATGTCACAGTCACGTGACACCAGGTTACCATGGAGTAAGCTGGTGTCACGTGACTGTGACATCACCACAGGTCCTGGAGTGCAGTAGAAGAGGTCTGCAGACACTCGGAGCCTGCGGCAGCCACCGGCAGCGACCGGAATCCTGGAGGAAGCCTGGAGGGAGACGGCGGGGGCTCGGGGAGAGGTGAGCATATTTTTTTTTTTTTTTTTTTTCAAGTGTAGTGCGGGTCTGCGGCTCGTGATGACGCTGCGCGTCATCACTCGCAGTCCCGCAAAGCATGTTGGGATTCGGCGACAACGCCCGAAATCCCAACTGCGGATTATATAAGTAGATATGTAAACTGGTTTGAGCTAAACACACTGGTGGTCAAAATTAGAGAACAATGTATGAACACTTGATCTTTTCAGACAGAATGTAATCTACAAGGTCTTTGTCTAAGGGGCACACCATGCCTCTAGAACAGTGTTTTACAAATAACCAAAGTTTATCAACTTAAAACCTTTACTTTACACAAAATGTGATGATCATAATTAGAGAACAGCAATGCCTGTAGCACAGAGAAAGATTGAAATTCAGTTTTGTGAAGGTCACAACAGTCACCAATCAGTAGGAAGGGTACAGGCCTTTGCTTTGTACAGGCCTTTGCTTTGAATGACTTCAGCACATCTGCTGCCACAAGATATCACTAGTCTCTCACTCTGCTTTGGTGGGATTTTGGTCCACTCTTCTTTCAGTCTCTTCCGCAGTCCTGTGACTGTTGTGGGTTTCTTGGACATAACTTTGTCACCAAATATTTTCCAGAGGTTTTCTATTGGGGTTAGATCAGGGCTCTGGACAGCCATTTTATTGTTTCAATGTTTTCTGTTTCAAGGAACTGCTTTATCTGTTTTTGTTGCGTGATAGGGGGCATTGTCCTGCATGAGAATTGCTGGTTGATTGAATGCTGAACACAAGCGAGGCTAGCTTCACACCACGGTTTATGGGATCCTGTTCTGTCCGGTTTGAACAGGATCCGGTTTTGCCTCCCATGCATCCCTATGGTGCTGGATTGGTGCTACTTGGCCATCCGTTTTTGTGTATTCTGTGACGGATTCGTTTTTGTCCGTTTTTTTACCGTCCCCAAAAACGGAGCCTGCAGCATTTTTGGGCTCCGGTGAAAAAATCAGACAGAATCGGATCCGGGGTGATCTGGCACACATAACATAGGATTCTATGGCGCCAGATCCATGAAAAAATTGGATCGTTTCCCGGATCCGATTATCAGCACAGAGCATGCTCTGAAATCTTGCCATGCAAACTTTAGCACCATTGACAGCACCACTTCAAGCACAGGCTGTGAATTCAACACCAAGGACAGTGGCAGAGCAGACACAGGCAGACTACAGCCCCATGGACAGTGGCAGAAAAGGAATCATGCAAAAAACAGGATCTTTGGCCACAATTTCTACACATTCTGTCCTGTTAGGTTCTGTCACGGTGATCCTGCAAACAAACAAGATCCACCCTGAGAGATGAATACCATGGTGTGAAGCTAGCCTAAGGAACCATGTGTTGTTGAAGGAGGTTCTCATACATACAGGCATTTACTCTGCCATGTATGACAGGTCCAACTCCTGCAGCAGAACACATTCCCCAAACCATGAGGCCACGTGCACACGCTGAGTATTTGACGAGTTTTTTACCTCAGGATTTGTAGACAAAACCAGGACTGGAGCAATCAGAGGAAAAGTCTAATAGAAACACCTGCACCACTTCTGTATTTAATTATCCACTCCTGGTTTTGGCTACAATTCCTGCGGTAAAAAACTCATCAAATACTCAGCGTATGCACATGGCCTGACACTTCCTTCACTACCTTTCACTGACTGCTTTACACACTTTTGGTTGTGTTTCCCTAGTTTGTCAATGACCAATAATAATATTGTTCTAATAATAAGAGGTTTGGTCACTACAGAGTTGGCTTTCAGTCCAAATGTTCTTAAACATTGTGACACTGTTTGATGAGGTGAGCTATTCCAGCTGCAGTGTTGAAGCGATTACTCATGGAGATTCTCTGCATACTCCTGTCCTCTCTTGCATTTGTCTTTCAAGGGCGACCAGCCTTCTTTGAGGACTTGAAAGAATTTGAGATGTTGTACAGATGCACACTGTAATCAGGCCCGACACCAGCACCTGGCATACCCAGGCAGAAGCCGGGGCCCTGAAGCAATGACAGGGCCCATAGCTGTCTGTGAGCGGAAGCAGAGGAGACCCAGATAGTGGCCATTTCTCCTTCTCTTCTCTCCTTCTCTGTACTGATCTAGGTGAATGCTACACAACAGGAGAGAAAGCTTACCGGGAGCTGAATGGAGGCCAAAGGACCTTCCAGTTCCAGTCATGTGACTGATCACATGACTGAAATCAAGGTCCTAGAAGAAACTGCTTCTGCTTAATTTCTGCAACCTCCATGCAGCTCCCAGTGCCTCCTCTCCTGCTCTGCATGGTTTAAGATCATTTGAATGTGGTAATATGTGTCTGTGTGTGTCTGTGTGTGTGTCTGTGTGTATCTATAGCTGTATGTGTGTGTATTTGTATTTTTGTATATTTGTATATCTTTGTGCATGTAGCAGAGCTGTGTGTGTTTCTACATGCACATACAGAGCTGTGTGTGTATCTGTATGTACATATATTGTACATGTAGCAGATCTAAGTGTGTAGTGTGCATGTATAGTGCATGCAGCAGAGCTATGTGTATATGTATGTACATGCATTGTAAAACGTGAGCAGATCTGTGTGTGCTTGTATGTGCATTGTACATGTAGCAAAGCTGGGTATGTAGTGTGCATATAGGAGAGCTGCGTGTTTCTGTATGTGCATGAATTAGGCATGTACAGGTGCTGTGTGTGTATCTGTATGTTCATGTAGTAGAGCAGTGTGTGTATTATGTGTAGTGTGCATGTAGCAGAGCTGTGTCTACATTGCGTGTAGCAGAGCCTTCTATGGACATGTATGTCTATGTGTAGTGCGCATGTAGCAGAGCTGCGTGCACCTGTACGTGCATGATTTGAGCATGTAGCAGTGCTCTGTGTGTTGTATCTGTATGTTCATATAGTAGAGCTGTGTGTGTATCTGTATGTTTGAGTCGGTCGACAGGGTAGGGGGGTACTCGGATACCTGGATGGTGGCTTCGGTGGGGGATCGCTGCTGTTCGGGTCCCGATTCCGTGCCCTGGACACTCAATGGCTGAGGGGAAAACGATTTGGGATGGGGGATTAAACGTGACGCCAATTGTGGTACCTGGTAATGTAGTTACCAGCGCTGCAGCTGGCCGCTGAGGTGATGGTGATGCAGCTTTGGGTAGTACAGCTCCCCACAGGCGGAACTTTACCTCAGGGCAGCGGGGTGGATGAGGGGAGCAGTAGTCCTCACCCCTGTGATGCTGTAGAGGCCCTCCGAGCGGCGGATGAAAGGAGACCAGTCACCAGATCAGCTCAAACAGTTCTTTACTGGCACCACGAAAAAGGTATACGGTACAGTCTGGTTTAACAGGGATTGTAGCTGCAAATTTTGGAGGCTTTTCCAGAGTCTGTCAGAGGTGTCTTTATAATAGCTTTCTTGGTCTTTGTTTTACTTTAGCTCTCCTCTCCTGTCAACCACATGTAAGAGCCCGATCGCCGGTCCCCAGGTCTGTTATGAAAGGGTACTTCTGACCCCTTTCCAGTACGGACGGGAGCAATAACAAGACAATCCTCCCACCCCCGGTATTTAGTCCTTTCCCTTGTTAGTGTCTTGGACCCACTTTGGGACAGAGGTGGGATTTAGCCTTGTAGTGCTGTGGCTCCTATTTTAGGCCCACAGCCTGCTGGGCTGCGGTTTGGGATAAACTGTAATTAACCGCCTCAGTTCCGGTTTACCAGTGTTGACCTGGACTCTCCAGCCTGCTCCAACTAGTCCTGGAGTGTCCCCTTGTTGTCTGGGTCACCTCTCAATTTAGAGGTGCCCTTTGTCACGACCGCAGGGTCCCCTGCTTCTGTCTCTGCTGCTCTCCTCAAACCATCTGACTGACTTGTCAGTAACTGTCAATCAAGATCTTCCTGCTCTCTTAGGCTCCATTTCCCTGGGACTTACTGAATATCAGTCCCCTGTACTAAGGTGTCCTTTGAGCGTGTTTTAGGTGCAGACTCTGTATTTTCCTCCCTCATCCGCGACTACAGAGATACTACACCTTCTGTTTGGGGTGCAGTACCTCCCTGTGGCGTCCCGCCAGAGGGGCGCCACACCCCTCCTTGGTTAATACACTCGTCCGCGAGTGTCTCAACCAAACCGGGTTTGAGCTTAAATTTTTATTAACATATTAACCGGGTTACAACTAAACAAGAACATAACAAAAACAATTTGAGTATTTCGTCTTTTTTTCCTTGCGGGAGGCACTGGGCTTCAAACATTGCAAACAAAACATTTCTAGACCACATCGGCCCAACAGGTCCGAGTATTGAGCCTCTGATTTAGATTCAATCAGGCTCTGCATTAAAAGTTCACAAAGTCCAAACAGGTAAAGTCTCTATAGGCTTAAAAACTCAGAATACACAACAACACTTATTACCGGTGCCTCGGCATAGGAGTCCTATGTACTGCAGGGGCCTCTACTGGTCATAAGCGCTGTAGGCTTCCTGGCCCTGGGGTCACCTATTGGCCAAGATTTTGCTCTCCCTAGATAACTCCTTATGCCAACTTCACTCACCCCTCTTTCTGATGTTGGGTGTTGTGAATTCATTGGAGCTCCCTCCAGTGGTTGTTGCTAGTGATGCAGCTGACTGTGTGGGCTTCACAGGTGATGGTGATCCACAATCTGGCTCTTGGAACATATAATGGTTGGAAGTGGATTAATCCTTGCCAGTTGTCTTTTGTTCCTGGGGGAGTTCACATCTCTCTGGTTTCTTCTGCTCTGTGGAGATCTTTGCAAGATAAGTGAATTTTTTTTATATTTTGTGGCACACTTTTGTGTGCTTAAGGATCTGCTTATGTTTTGTTTTATTCTGAGATGTGGGCTTGCTATCTAGTCTGTATTTGTTTATTTGCTCTAAGGAAGTTTTATTCCTAGGAATTTTACCATTCACTATTATGTTATTTCCAGTTCTGCTGGTATTTGATTCATAGAAGTCTGCAATATAGATGTCGCCGAGTCTTAGTGACTAAGGGTAATTTTGTTAATATCTTCTGTTGGTGGTTTTTGATAGTATTTTATACTGACCGCAATAGTATTCTATTCTGTCTTTCCTATATAGCTAGTGTGGCCTCTTTTGTTAAACCTTATACTCTGCCTGTGTTTGTTTTTCGGCTCTTGTTTCCCAGTTAATATCTGTGGGGGGCTTGCTATTCTTTTGGGGTTCTGCACTGAGGCAAGATAGCTTTTCCTACATCCATCTTTAGGAGTAGTTAGCTCTCCGGCTGTGCAGAGGTGTCTAGGTCTGATTAGTTACATCCCACGGCTACCTCTAGTTTCGGTGTGTAGTCAGGGATTTCGGTCAGTACAGTTACCAACGACTTGTACAGAATCTGAATGTTACTCCTGAGTCATCAGTTCATAACAGTTGGGTACCGGGTGTGACTGGTTTTAACCTATTCTTCCCCCTTCTTGATTTGGTCCTCTGGCAATGGTGGTTGGGTTCAGGCAAAGGCTCATTAGCCCACCATTCTTCTCGCCGCTTCTGCCGTTCTGCCTCATTATCCTGGACCTGTGGCCTCCCGACGGGGGTTGCCAGGAGTGCAGGGTCGGGGTTGGAGGTTGACTCCCAAATCGCCTCACCTTCATTCCAACCCGAGATGTTGGTTGCTCCAGGCGACCAGACCACCATAGCTCGCGGGGCCCAGATGCCTCTGTGCCGTTGGCTTGTTGCTTCTGGCAATCGGTGCACCATAGCTCGCGGGGCCCGGACGCCTCTGCGCCGCCAACTGCTTCTTCCTCTCGGTCCTCCTCTCCGGAACTCGCCTGGTTGATAGAGCCTTCTTCTTCACATTCCTCTACGATCAGGTCTGGCTCCTCAGAGCACCGGTTCAGACTTCCCGATTCGGCAGGCTCCGCATCAGCCCGGTCATCGTTGGTATTGGACGTGCAGTTTTTCCTGACTGGGTAGTTGCCAATGTCTCTCGTTTTCCTTTCTGGTGACACTCTGTTCACTTTTCATAGTCCCGAGCTGGTGCGGTCCGTTCTTGACCCGCCCCCTTGGTTGATTGTTGGCAAGGGGGGCGGGGAGACATTTTGGAGCCTCTTGCATGGCCTTGCGTCACTAAGGGACCGAGGCACGCTCCTAGGCCAGCACATAGTCTTTTACAATTTTAGACCCACCTATTTGAAAAAGTTCACTCAATCAGTCCTCGGGTCTTTCCAGATCTGGCCGCTGCGTTTGGCGATTCTCGTCAGAGCGTGGGGTGGAGTCTATTTTCGTGCCCTTCATCCGTAACGCTCTTCCCGCTCTGTGGCGCAGCAATGGCGGCCCAGATCAACAGTTCACAAATCACACAGTCTATAAAAGTCCAATTCAAGGCACACAGTACCCGGTTTTACCGGGCACGAGATCCTGTTCGTAACACCAGAAATAAGTCGGTCGACAGGGTAGGGGGGTACTTGGATACCAGGATGGTGGCTTCGGTGGGGGATCACGGCTGGTCGGGTCCCGGTTCCATGCTCTGGACACTCAATGGCTGAGGGGGAAAATGATTTGGGATGGGGGAATTATATGTGACGCCACCTGTGGTACCTGGTAATGTAGTTACCAGCGCTGTAGCCGACCGCTGAGGTGATGCAGCTTTGGATAGTACAGCTCCCCACAGGCGGAGCTTTACCTCAGAGCAGTGAGGTGGATGAGGGGAGTAGTAGCCTCACCTCTGTGATATTGCAGAGGCCCTCCGGGCGGCGGATGAGAGGAGACCAGTCACCAGATCAGCTCAAACAGTTCTTTACTGGCACCAGGTGGAAAAGGTACATGGCACAGTCTGGTTTAACGGGGATTGTAGCCGCGGATTTTGGAGGCTTTTCCATAGTCTGTCAGAGGTGTTTTTATAATAGCTTTCGTGGTCTTTGTTCTACTTTAGCTCTCCTGTCAACCACACTTTAGAGCCTGATCGCCAGTCCCCAGGTCTGTTACTAAAAGGTACTTCTGACCCCTTTTCGGTACGGACGGGAGCAATAACAAGACAATCCTCCCGCCACCGGTTTTTTAGTCCTTTCCCTTGTTAGTGTCTTGGACCCACTTTGGGACAGAGGTGGGATTTAGCCTTGTGGTGCTGTGGCTCCTATTTTAGGCCCACAGCCTGCCGGTCTGCGGTTAGGGATAAACTGAAACTAACCGCCTCGGTTCCGGTTTACCGGTGTTGACCTGGACTCTCCAGCCGGCTCCAACCAGTCCTGGAGTATCCCCTTCGTTGTCTGGGTCACCTCTCAATTTAGAGGTGCCCTCCTGTCTCAACCGCAGGTCCCCTGCATCCGTCTCTGCTGCTCTCTTCACACCGTCTGACCGATTTGTCAGTAACTGTCACTCAAGATCTTCCTGCTCTCTTAGGCTCTACCTTCCCCCGGGACCTACTGAATACCAGTCCCCTGTACTAAGGTGTCCTATGAGCGTGTTTTAGGTGCAGACTCTGTATTTTCCTCCCTCATCCGCGACTAGAGAGTTACTACACCTTCTGTTTGGAGTGCAGTACCTCCCTGTGGCATCCCGCCAGAGGGGCGCCACATGGTCATGTAGTAGAGCTGTGTGTGTACTATGTGTAGTGTGCATGTAGCAGACCTGTGTGTCTACATTTGCGTGTAGCAGAGCCATTTATCTATATGGCCATGTAGCAGAGCTGTGTGTGTCATATATAATTTGAAGGGGCGGAGTGTAAAAGGGGCCCATTAAGATTCTTTCGCGGGGGCGTGGCTTGACTGCCTATGGAGCAAGTCGCATAACCCAAGAGCTCCCATTCCCCGAGGCACAAAAGCGGTTTTTCAAGCTGCCACACCGCTCACTTACTGCACAAAACTATTCTCCAACTGCCTAGACCTTTCCTCCACAGATGGAGAAAGTAAAGAATCAGCAAGCCCTATTACCTAAGCGGGTTTCCGACTACTTCACTCCGGGCCCCCAGGCTCTCGCGCTTTCCTCTAACATGGCGCCGCAGTCTCCCCAGGCTGCTCGCGCCTCGCGCAGAGACCAGCACTCGCAGGAGATCTCCGTGACATCCCTGCCCCCGGAGACTCCCGTCACTCTCTCTCTTATGAAGACCTTGCTGGCGGAGCTCCGGTCTTCGTTACAAGACGATATGAGGTCTATGGTCGCGGATCTCCGTGGAGAGGTGACAGACCTGGGGAACCGCACGGATAACGTGGAGACCAAATTGGCCGAGTTAATTCAATCCCACAACGACCTGTGGGATGAGCACGAGCAACTCCAGAATGCAATGGGAGCTGTGAGTACCAAACAGGCTGATCTGGAGGACCGTAGCAGGCAAAACAATATTCGACTGCGGGGCATACCGGAATCAGTACCACAGGAAGAACTCAGACGCTTCCTTCAGGACTTCATGCAGGAAGTCCTTCCCGAACTGGAGCCCCGAGACATGAAGGTGGATCGTATCCACAGGGTCCCCAAACCACAGGGGATCCGTGCAGACCTTCCCCGAGATGTTCTGGGAAGGATCCATTTCTTCGAGGCCAAAGAAGAATTCCTGCGGGCCCTACGTTCATCACCCTCCCTTTCTTTCAGATTTACTGACATACAAGTCTTCCCGGATCTTTCTCCTGCTACATTGGCTATTCGTAGGGCGTTTAAGCCTTACACCACGATCCCGAGAGAAAAGGAGATTCCCTATCGGTGGGGGCGTCCTACCCCCCTGATTGTCCGGAAGGACGAGACGTCTTATGTTTGCCTGACCCTCAACGAGCAGAACATCTTTTGAAGTCTTGGGACATACTCCCTCCTGCAGCTCCCGCGACGTCCCAGCGCCCGAAGACGGATCAGCCTTCCAAGCGTGTTCCTAAAGCCCGCAGAGTGGATCCAGAGTGGAAAATCGTGTGAAGGATCCTGCTTTTTCTCTGGATGATGTGGCTTCATTCCAAGTTGGACCTAGTACCGCTGGCGTGCCTCTTTGGGGTTCCGCCTTCCTGATCTCCTACCTACACCTCCCAGGTTTTATCACTTCTTCCTTATCTCTCCATCTCTCTTCTAGTTGTCTTATTTGATTTTCCCTCCTTCCTGACTTCTCTCTTCCTCTATTCCCTCCTCCAACTTCCCTATCTTCTCCCCTCTTTTCCCTCAGTATCTGATCTCGCTCTCACCCTCCTTCTACCTCTCACTCTGCTCTCCCCCCTTTCGGTCCCCTTTTTCTTCCTCTCCCACCCCTTTTCTCTGTTTTTCCTTTTCTTTAGTTTCCCGCTTTCCCCTCACCCCTCTCTCTCTGAATTAATCCTGCATGGAGGTTTTGCCCGTTGAGCGATCTGTTTTTATTCCTATTCGCTCTTACTTCCTCTCCCCTAGCTCTTCTCCATTCGGTTTGGGCTAGTTTCCCCTTTTTTTTTTTTACTAGACTTTGAGTGACTGGTGGTTGGGGCCCCCCGGACCTCCTGTCCTTCTTTTTGGGTCCCCTCCTCCGGAGCTCTGGTGCTCACCCTATTCTCTATGATGTCTTGTTCCATATTGCATGTGCGATCCTTTTTTGCAGCTCATGCGATTTGGTTTACTGTGTGTTATTTGATGTTTGTATTATCCCTCCTTTTCTCCCTTCCCAATCCCCCATTTCCATTACAGCTACGTGCAGCTATTGTAAGTTACTAATGAGGTTAACACTGTACCCACTGCTTGATTCTTTCCTTAATTTATTGTTATGGCTATATCTGTTCTATCGTTGAATGTTAACGGTTTGAACTCACCGCAAAAACGCTCCCTTTTATATGACCAACTAAGAAAGTCCCGAGCGGACGTTGTCCTTCTGCAAGAGACTCATTTATTGGAGGCGGACAATACACGCATAAAATCTCATCTCTTTCCCTATCGCTACTTCGCGAATGCGAAGAAAAAGGCAGCAGGTGTTGCAATATTCATCTCACACAGGTTGGCATTTGAATTGATCACTGCTACCCCTGACCCGGAGGGCCGTTACCTCCTGTTAATATGCAAACTGAACGACGTACTCTTTTTCTTTACTCGCCCTCTACGCCCCTAACTCCAGACAATCATCTTTCTTACGCTCTACTCTCGACTCTCTCACTCCCACTATGACGGGACTTAAATTGATTGCAGGTGACCTAAATGCCCCTCTGATACGTTCCCTTGACTGCTCCTCAACATAAAGAACAGATTTGGGCCCGCTGCTTGACTCTTTTCATTTCCATGACGTCTGGAGGTATCATCACAGTACTGAACGTGACTACTCCTTCTTCTCTCCTCGACATCGCTCTTTTAGCCGAATAGACTTTATACTGGTAAATGACTCTCTCCTTCCCCTCTGCTTGGACTCGACGATTGACCTGATAACGTGGTCTGACCACGCCCCTATTACACTGACCTTTAAAGACTCTACTCCACGCAACCCCTTTACTTTCTGGAGACTCAATGAGCAGCTTTTAGTCTCTCAGGTCAACTGCGATGCTCTCTCTTCACAATTAACAGAATTCTTTCATATGAATGATGTTAATGATATCGCTCCGGACACATTGTGGTTTACCCATAAGGCCGTAATGAGAGGACATTTAATTAAGCTTTCAGCCTATATGAAGAGACAGTACAATCTGACTCTGGCTTCCCTTCTCCCTTTCATTTCAAAAATTCTTTTTATTATTTCACAAGATATAAGTATGGAAACCAGATAATTACAGAATCAGAAGATTTCAGCTTGTAACAATCAATTGAAAATGATTAGGTATTTCCAGATATATTTTTAAATATGGTTATTGTCAAACTATCTAGGAAAAAAAACAAAAAAGAAAATTAAGCATAGGAAGGAGAAGAAATGATAGACGATAGAGAAAGAGAGGTTATGTAAGAGAACAGGAGCGAGTATAGTGGGTGAGAGGGGGAGAAAGGAGAGGGGAAAGGTGGGTCACGAGGCGGAGCCTAGAGGATTTCTGGTGAGGTGGGAGGGGGGTCTAGATCAAGGTACTATAAGCGTCTTTTTGAAGAGTTCCCAGGCTCGCCAGTGGTTGCGGACAGACGCCTGTGTGTGGTTCACTGAGGCAGCTAGTTTCGCCACTAAATACAGTTGGTCAATTTTATCAATTAACGACCGAAGAGTCGGAATTTGGGAAGATCCCCAAACCGTTGGTAAGAGAAGTTTCGCTGCAGCCAGTATTGTGCACATTAACACAGAGAACCCACTATGGGATGTTTCTAGGGGTAGATTCAGCAGTACTACTTCAGGGGATAGCGTGATATTTCGTTTAGTCACATCTTTGATCAGGCGTGTCGTCAGATTCCAGTAGGGGATCAGGGATGGACAATGCCACCAAAGGTGGATGTAGTTCCCGTTCGCATCACCACAACGCCAGCAATTCGCAGGGAATTGTGTCTTCCTTTGTGTGTTCTCTGCGGATCAGTATACCAGCGGGAGAGAATTTTGTAAGAGTTCTCTTGTACCTTGATGCATTTAGTCGGTCCGTGTGAGTGGGTGTAGATGTGTGAAATCTGCTGAGGGGAGAACTCATAACCTAAATCTTTTTCCCAGCTATGTATATAGGCTCTTTTCATGGGTACATCTCTATCCAAAATGCTTTGGTAAATGGTAGAAAGGATCTTAGTAGGTCTGATCTGTCTTGCGCAGAGCGTTTCAAATGCCATGGGGTTGCGGGTAAGTGCCGTATCAAATCGGATGTTGTGTAGGAGGGATTGCAGAGTCTTATATTGGAGAAAATTAATAGATTCGAGGCTGGTATTTTGTGTAGATTAGGTAACGAGAGAAGTGCTCCGTCTGTGTATAGTTGGTCTGCTGTTAGGTTGGCAAGTAATCCGGTGCGATATTTGCTAGGTTTGTATAGTAGGTTCGATCCCGTTAGTATATCCAATAGGGTAAGAAGAGGAGTCGATGGGGGTAGTAGGTAGATATGCATATTGGTCCAAATTCGTATGAGTGTGTTTGTAAGAGGATTATGTTGGTGTTCAGACAATTTGGTTCTGTAATGCGTCAGTAGGAGGGGGCGGAGGAGCTGTGGGGACAATTTGTTTTCTATATCGATCCATAATTTGTTTTGTGTGTTTCGTATGATATCAATAGAGCGTGATGAAACTGCTGAGTGATAATAAATTCTGATATCAGGTGCGCCCATGCCTCCTTTTATTTTTGGGAGAGAGAGAGTGCGGAAATTTAAGCGGTGTCTCTTATGTTTCCAGATATAAGCGTAAAAGAGAGAGTTGACCTTTCGTAAATAAGCATTAGGGACATGTATCGGTAACATAGAGAAAAGGTAAGTAAATTTGGGTAGGATAAGGCTTTTGAGGATATTCTTACGACCCATCCAGGATAAGAAAGGGTCTCGCCAAGTTTTCATAGTGGCAATTACTCTGTCTAATAAAGGGGGGTAATTGAGGGAGAAAAGAGCTTTATGAGATCTGCTAATTTTTATGCCTAGATAGGTGATGTGCGTTTTGGGCCATGAGAACGTGTACATGGTTTTTAATCTGGATAGGATTGGTAGTGGGACGTTCAGGTCTAAGGCTTCCGACTTTGATGTATTTATTTTAAAATTGGTGAGGGTACTGTAGTTGTCGAGTAGTTTTATTAAGGGGGGGGAAACTTTTAAGAGGATTAGTCATGAATATAAGTAAATCGTCTGCGAAGGCAGCCGTTTTATGATGTGTTACTCCTAGTGTAATGCCTTGAATCCTTTTATCAAGCTGAATATCGATCAGCAGGGGTTCCATTGCCAGGATAAATAATAGAGGGGACAATGGGCACCCCTGTCTCGTGCCATTGTGTATGGGGAAGGTATCTGTTAGGGAGCCGTTAATGTTGATGCGTGCGGTTGGGCTGGTGTACATTTTTAAAATCGCCGCCACTAGTTGGGTTGGGATGCCGAATTCTAGCAACGTTTCTTCTAAATATAGCCAGTCCACCCTGTAGAAGGCCTTTTCAGCGTCCGTTCCCAGGAGGACTAGTGGAATTTTCTGTCGGTTGGCATAGTGGATAAGGTGTAGTACCTTCAGTACGTTGTCCTTCCCCCCACAAATCCAGTTTGGTTTAGTGAGATTTTATCCGGTAGGTAGGCAGCTACTCGACGAGCGATCATACTGGCGAAAATTTTTAAATCAACATTTAGTAAGGAGATCGGTCGGTAGCTGCTACACATTTCCCGGTCTTTCCCTTCTTTGTAGATTAGGGATATTTTTGCTTCTAACGTTTGGGCCGGGAATCGGTCTCCTTGCAATATGGAATTATACATATTCAGCATGTGTGGTTGGAGAATCGAGGGGAACGATCTGTAGTAGGCACAGGGTAGTCCATCTGGTCCCAGCGCCTTGTTGGGGGGACACTTCGACAGGGCGGACCGGAGTTCTTCTAGGCCAAAGGGCTTGTTTAAAAGCAATTGTTGTTGTGGGGTAAAGCTCGGAAGGTTTAGGCGGGATAAGTAATGTTTGATTTTTTGCCTTCTGGCCGCCTCTTCTGTTTTTGTTTCTTTGGGGCGTAGGTTTATATAGTTGTGTATAATAGTGCAGAAACGTTGTTTCTATTTGGTCATAATTAGTTGTGGGTCGTCCCTCCGCAGTTTTGATGGAGTGTATGGAAGTGCGGGTTTGTCTCTGTTTAATTCTAGAAATCATCAATTTCGAGGCTTTGTCACCGTGAACGTACATTTTAGTGCGCCATGAAGCGAGCCATTTCGCCGTTTGTAGGAATAGGATATCTTTAAGTTGACGCCTTTTAAGGGTTAGTTGCTCCATTATTGGGGGGGTGATTAATTTTTTCTGTTTTGTTTCTAGGTCGGAGATTTCCTCATATAGTAGATCAAGCTGTCTCTGTTGCTGTTTATGAATGTATGCTGTGATTGAAATAAATTCTCCTCTGACCACAGATTTGTGGGCTTCCCAAAGCGTCGGCACTGCAACCTCACCATTATCGTTTTGAGCAAAATACTGCTCTAGTGTTTTGGTTATGCGTGAGAGGGTGGATGGGTTGTCAAGTACCGACTCAGTGAGCCGCCACGATCTATGAGTGGGGAAGGTCTTATGTAGTGTCAGTGTCATCGTTACGAAGGAATGGTCTGAGAATATGTTAGGGTTAATTTTTGTTGATCTCACTTTGGCTAGGGTGTTTTTGGAGACAAAGAAGTAATCTAGTCTATGGTAAGAGGCATGTGGGTGTGAATAAAAGGTATAGTCATAATCGTCTGGGTGTAAGTATCTCCATACATCCAGCAGTTGGAGCTCGCGAAGTTGGACTTTGATTTTATTGAGATCACCTTGTGAGTAAGTACCTTTTTTTGTTGTGGTATCTATTAGTGGGTTTAGTGCAATATTAAGATCTCCCCCTACTATCAGCGTGCCTTCACGGAAATCTCCTATTTTCCTCAGAGTCGAGTGCAGCCATTTCAGGAGTTTCTTGTTGGGGCATATAGGCAACAAATTGTAACTAAATTACCGGCTAGTAGACCTTTGAGAAAAATATAGCGGCCGTTAGTGTCAATTAGATGTTCTCGAGTTTGGAAAGGGATTCCTTTCTTTATAGCAATCGAGACCCTCGTGACCGGGGTTGTGGTGATGTGGCATGGAACCAGGTATCATAGTGTGACCGGTCAAAGTTAGGTAGTTTTTCAGGGGTAAAGTGAGTTTCCTGTATCAACAGCACATCCGCCGCATGTTTCTTAAGTAGGTCTAGAGTGTGTCTCCTCGGTATGGGGGTATTTAGCCCTTTAGCATTGAGCGTAGCAAAGGTAAATACCTTATGTTGAGACGCCATCCAGATAGGTGGGTATATGATTCGAGTGGTCCTCGACTCCAGCCTCATGACCGGGAGGGGTGGTTGGGTAGGAAGAAAGGAAAGAGAGTAGAAAAGTAGTGAGGAAAGACAAGAGAAAAGAGAGATACATTAATAACATTTCCATTGCATTCATGTACAACATGTCTAACGATCAGCGACACATCAACGTGGACCATATGGGGAGGATCGTTCATGGTTCCACCATAGCCAAATAGTACTTGCTGTAGTTTTAAGTAGTTGGGGAGAGGGGGGGGAGGGTGTGTTCCACTGTGTAAGTGGAGGGGTAGTGGGTGAGGGGAGGGGAAAGGGTCAATGGCAGCAAGTATGTAAGGGCACCTATACAGTAACTATGGAAACAGGACTTCTGTGGATCTAGGAGTCAAACATATTACAAAACAAAGATATAATCTAACTTTACTGTAAAACGCAGTATAACCTGTATAACAAAAGGGACCTTCTTATAAGAATGACTGGGTCACATTCTTTATTCAAATAAGGCCGCGGGTAATGCAGTTAGCCTGTCAATCAAAGAGGCATAGAGTAGCTGTGCATTATTTAGGGGTTCAAGTGTCGTGGTGGTATGGGGTGGGGGAGGGAACGGGGGGGATAAGGAGGGGAGGGGGGGCAAAGGAGGGAGCTGGGTGAATGGACGGTAGGTAAATGTAGGGTTAAGGGAGTGGATTGTTTGGTTTTAAGGGTATGAGAACTCAGTATTGGATTAGTAGCATTCCAATCAAGGGCGTGTAAAGATAATCTGTGGACACGATGTTAAAGAATAGTCAACTAATACGCGGACGAGAAAGAGTCCTTCGTATCCTAGAGCGAAGACATCAGGTCGTCTCTACTCCATCCTTTGGTGGTGGTGTTTTGGATATCTTTTTTCGAAGGCGCTGTGATTTCGGGGTTCCAGCGACTTGCCATGAGGGGGTGACTTGGAGGGGTTTCTGTAAAGACGCTGTGTGAAAGGTTTCTAGGTCTGGGTAAGACTGTAATTCAATGCTGAGTGATTGACAGACGTCTCTGATGTCCTCAGACGTCCTGGCCGTTAGTTTCTTTTCACCAGCTGTAATAAAGATGCCGAAAGGGAACAGCCAGCGGAAGCGATAGCCTTTTTGTGACATAATATCTGTGAAAGGTTTAAGCAAGCGTCTCTTCTTTAGGGTTATGGCAGAGATGTCTTGGAACAATTTCAGTTGAGAGTTCTCATATTCAATAGTCTCTGTCTCTCTGGCTCTCCGTAAGATGAGTTCTTTTGTTCTGTAGTCTAGGAAGCGACACAGTACATCGCGGGGAGGGTCATTTTGGTTTGGCTTGGGGCGTAGTGTTCTGTGAACTCTAATAATCTCCATATCTTTAGGGTCATCCTCTCGGAGCAGTTTGCTAAAGATTTCAGTCACAGCTGAGGGCAGGGCTTCGAACACAATTGATTCTGGAAGGTATTTTATGCGGATATTGTTTCTACGCTCACGATTCTCGTGGTCCTCGAGCGTGGAGTGGATGGCATGTATTTGAGACTCGTGAGCATTTAGGTAGTCCAGTAATTTATTAGTTTGTATCATCGTGGTTGTCTGGTCATTTTCTACTGCCCCCAGTCTATGACCTTGTTGAGCCAAATCTAGTTTTATCTCAGCGAGCTCTTTGCTGATCGGTTCTATGGATTTCGTCAGTATACGCTTTATGAAAGAGCGAGTGACTTTATTATCTTTAGGGTCCATTTCTGCGTCCGAATTGCTCTCAACGTCAGAGTCGGATGCATCAGCCATCAGTTGGAATGTACGTTTGGTAGATTTAGGATGAGTCATGAGGTCAGTCTGTTTTGAGAGAAATTTATCCACATCGGCTTGGGTAACTGGGTTAGTGGATTTAGATGGTACCCGGGGGGTTTTAATGCTTGTTTTCCCCATGTTTAGCTATGGTACTGTGGAATGTTCTTTTATTCGGTCTTTATTAAGCCTCCCCCGGGTCTCACGTCATCGACTAGGTAGACATGATGCACATTGCGTGGGTCAGTTTAGTCAATTCAATCCCTTTGTAATTGTTAGGTAGCATTTAATAGAGCATTTGCTCCCTCTGGTGGTGAGAAACGGAACTGCTTGGCTACAGCACTGCAGGGGTTAATACTGCTCCAGAAGCTTGGTAGTTCAAAGTCTAATTGTAGTATATTTTGGAACAGGATCCAAAGGAAGCCGGTGTGTAGCACCTCAGAGGGGGAGATTTAGAGGGCAGCACAGGGATCAGAGTATCTGTTTATTTATATATGAGGCTGTAGATAGACTGATGGTTTACTATTGTTTATAGTGTAGCTCTGGATTCCGTTCTGGCTTCATCGGCCCCTCTCAGAGTGTCTGTGTCTCTTATTTATGCCCTTGTCCCGGGGTTTGCTGGCCTGTGCCATCCAGCCCCCAGCCCTTCTATTCAGAGGCCCGCAATTAGACTCTAGCGGGTCCCGGCCACTGTATACAACCACCTGCGCCTCTCCGCCCGGGCACCGGAGGCTAATGTAGGCTCCCGCTCCCCCTGTGACTAGCTCCGGTCCGCTCCCGCAGCCTCTCCTCACTTCCACAACGGGCGCAGCGGGCAATCTCCCCTGTCTGCCAGGGCGCCCGGTGGGGACGCGACCAATGGCTCTCTATTCAGGGGGCCACAACGGGACCGTTACTCCTCACTCACCCCTCCGATCTCCGTCTCAGATGCCTCTGCCACCAGGGAGCCGCCGGGGGCGATGCACCCTGGGAGGTCCGGTACGCACGTGTACTCGCGGCTGCCTCCTCCTCTGGGTTCCCCTCGGGTCTCAGCAGCAATGTGCCTGTGTCCCTTCTGTCTCGGTCCCCTGTATGCGGCGGTGAGCTGCTGGAGGTGACACAGGGAGCCTTGTCCCCAATGAGTGCGGGTTAAGCACCCAGGGAGGCGGCGAGGACGCTTGAACTCACCGGTGGCAGGCTTTGGCGGGCGCTGGTGGACTTAAGCTGTCTCCAGGGGGATAGTCGGTGGGTCCGGTTTTGGAGCACTGACTCTCTATGGTAGTCCAGGGTCCTCCCAGCGGGCCAGGCGGCAATCACTCGGTCCCGTCTGGCTGTAAAGTCCGGCGCACAGTGTTGGAGGCAGGCTCCCTCAGTACTATACCTCTGCTGTTTCTGTAGCGTCGGCGCTTCTCATCCCGCCCGCCGCTGCATTCCTCTCGCCTCACAGTGCCAGCAGGTGCGAGATTCACACACCAGGCTCCGGGGGTCCCACCGCCCCTGGTGTCGTAGCAGTGGTCCACCACCCGAGTTGTCAATCAGGGGAACAAACAAAGTCAGTGGGTCACTCCTCTGGGTCCAGGCAATCACCCAGGCCTGCTCAGCAGCACAGCCTCATGGAGGGTGCGGGGAGGGTATCTTCGTGGGTTCCGATCAAGTCCAGCTTGTGTCCTGGGGCAAAAATGGACCCTGATCTTTGGTCAGGAATAAAGTGGCTATCAGGAAGGGGTCTTGTAGATGGTATTTGCCGTGCATTTAAGGCAGGATGCCAGGGATAATGCAGCTGGTGGCAGGAGCTGCTTCATGCACGTCCTTCCTGGACCGTGGCCATCTTGGATCCCCCCTGGCTTCCCTTCTAATCAAACTGAAAGACCTTAAAATCTTGTATAAATCTGCTCCCTCCCCAACCGTACTCTCTGATCTCACGAAGTCTCGCAATGATCTTAGAGCTCTTCTTCTCTCTAGGGTGGAGTTTCACTTAAAAAAGACCAAGTCTTTTTTCTACAGTATGGGCGACCGTGCGGGTGCGCTCCTAGCACGTAGAATCAAAAAATCGGAAGCGCGTGCTCGTATATCCCATGTCACCACGCCTCAAGGTGTTGCAATTCGGAACCCGATTCATATCGGTGAACAATTCCGTGAGTTCTACAACGAACTTTATAATTTGCAATCCTCTCACTTGACGCCACAACCTACTTTGGCTATTATCTCTACTTTTCTCCCAAGGCTGACTCCCTTCTCTAACACCGTCCCAGCTAGTTACTCTCAATGCCCCTTTCTCTCTCCAAGAGGTACTAGAGGTCATTCGAGCATCCAAAAAGAGATCGGCTCCGGGACCTGATGGTTTCTCCTTCCAATATTATTCTTCATTCTCCTCATTTGTGGTTCCACGTCTCCTAGCACTTTTTGATCATTGGCAACGTGAGGGGAACATCAGACCTGAGGGCCTTCGAGCCTCCATCTCCACGATCCTGAAACCGGGGAAAACTCCCACTGATCCAGCCAGCTATCGCCCTATAGCATTGCTGAACTGCGATCTAAAATTGTATTCGAAATTGCTGGCAGACCGTCTCAAGGGGGTTCTTCCGTCCTTGATCGGCATGGACCAGGTGGGCTTTATACCTGGCAGGCAGGCGAGAGATGCGACAAGGCGAGTTATTGACCTCATTGAGGTCTTAGAGAAGAGGGGATCCCCCAGTGTGCTGGTCTCACTTGATGCTGAAAAAGCTTATGACCGTGTGCACTGGGGGTTCTTGGCAGCTGTCCTGGACAAATTTGCCTTCTCGGGCAATATTAGATCTGCTATCCTGGCTTTATATACTTCTCCCAGTGCGTTCGTGAGGGCTGGAGGATTCACGTCCTCGGACTTTGCGATCTCCAATGGGACCAGGCAGGGCTGCCCCCTCTCTCCTCTCATTTTCGCCCTTGTGATGGAGCCTCTAGCCGCCATAATTCGCTTGCACCCTGAGATCACTGGGATTGTGGTGGGTCCAGTGGACCACAAAATTAGCCTCTATGCGGATGATGTTCTCCTCACGTGCACTAATCCGGACACCTCTCTTCCTGCAGTACTCTCTGTTCTCTCAGACTTTTCTGCTGCTTCTTATCATAAACTTAACCTTGCAAAATCTTCAGCCTTTCCTCTTAACCTCCCCACAGACTCACAGCGACATCTCGTCTCACTTTTTCCATCGCTGTGGTCGTCGGCGGGCTTTAAATACTTAGGCGTCCAAATTACAAATTCAAAACACATTGTGCGCTCTGTGATAGCCTGATATCTTGACTGCGTGCTGCTTGTTCGGACTATTCGTCGTTTCAACTTTCCTGGGTGGCCCGCATAAATACGGTGAAAATGATGCTCCTTCCTAGGATATTATACATTTTGCGCTGCATTCCCCTCCCCTTCCCTAAAAAATATCTTCGGGCTTTTCAATCCCTACTCACTCTTATGGAACAATAAAACCCTAGAGTGGCGATGAAAATTTTGTCTCTTCCCACTGGAAGAGGAGGTTTTGGTGTCCCTGATGTTGCAACGTACTACGTAGCCATAGTTCTAGATTCAGCAAGAACCTGGTGGGTTCAGTCTCTTCATACTGGCTCCAAATCGAGGCTTACTTCGCCACGGCAGGATCTACGCGCCTTCTATTGGAAATTAATCTATTGTGTTCTTTCTCCCCTAATCCTGCACTTAGGGCCTTGCATGGCGTTCTCTCTGTCTGGCGCGCGTTGTCTAGATCCCACCTTTCTTTCCTTTTCAGGTATATTACATTACAGGCGGTGGAGCTTCTCATGGGTGACATTTCTTTGTCGCGTTGGAGCGATCCAGCTGCCCCTATCTCTGGAGACTTCTGGAGCAGAACCGTCTTGCATCTTTTGAAACTCTCAACCGAAGATTTTCTCTCCCCCCTACTTCCTTTTTTTCATATATCCGCCTGCGACATTTTTTAAACGCCACTGTCATTCCATGTTCTGATCCTTTGGACTCTTCGCCTTCTCTCCAGGCACTGTTTAAGCAATCGGGCTGTGTTACTAGGGGAGTCTCTATCATATATAAAGCCTTCCAAATTGCATTCTCCTCTGAGAAGCTCTCCTATATGATTGGATGGGAAGACAGACTCGAATTTGCTGCATCTCTGGAGGAATGGCACTTTGCCTCAGCCCATGCTGCCAAGTTCTCCCGATGTGTCGCTCATCTTGAGCAATCTAAAAAACTGTTATTCAATTGGTGTCTGACCCAGTCCGATTAGCTAGATTTGGGACTTCTGATCCTCCTTCTTCCCCTCAGTGTTGGAGGGGCTGCGTGGACCTGGGCACTATGGTCCATATGTGGTGGTCCTGCCCTCACATAAACCGCTTCTGGCTTCAAGAGGAATCCCTGCTTATCGAATTGATGAGTGTCCCTATTGCTTTAGCGCCTCCTCTGGCTGTGTTGGGACTGGGCATCGAAGCTTTCCCTTCACTGCTGAGGCCTATTCTCACCATTGTCTTGATGGCTGCACGCTTGACAATAGCGGCTCACTGGAGATCATCATCGATACCCTCCTATAACTGAGATCATCTCTCGCCTCAATACCCATTGTATGTACGAACTCATGCTGGCTCACGACCTTCCACTAAAGGCAAAAACCCAACGCTGGTGGGACCCATGGCTCACCTCCCCATATAATATAGTAATGACCTAAGCTGTTCTCCCTTGTTTCATTGTTGGCATATACATTCGATGTATTACATGCATTATATTTTTCATTTATGTTGATTTATCTGTGATTCCAACTTTTTGGGTACACTGATCGGATCCTTTACTGCACTGCAATCTCCCCTACCTCCCTTCCCCTCCCCTCCCCACCCCCCTTCTTTTTTTACCCAATTTTACTTGCATTCTTGATATGTTTGTATTTTCAAAACCTTCTCAATAAAAACTAACTGGTTTAAAGATTCTTTCGCTAGGGGCCCACAAAAATCAGGAGCTGGCCCTGACTGTAATAAAAGACCAAGACGTCACTCACCACTCTGCAACCGTGCCGGCTTTATGCAGTGAGGAGGGTTACATCGGGTGCAGGTAGGAAGAGCAGAGTGGCGGACAACAGCTGCAATGTTTTGCACAGAAAGCACTTTAACAAGTCCTTACACAGGATCCCTTGATACGCTTACTGCACAAAACGGTGCAGCCGTTGTCCGCCAATCTGCTTTCCCTCCCTGCACCCGATGTAACCATCCTCAGTGAATAAAACCTGCACGTTTGAAGATTGATGAGTGCCGCCTTGCTCTTTTATTACTGTGTGTATCTATTTCTTTGCCTGAAGACGTGCAACCCTTTCTAGTGTGTCCAGTGGAGCAATTGCAGAAGTTGACCCGCCCAGGTCAGTTATATGTGTTCACTTTGCTTGTGCCCGGATTCACTCTGTTGACTGCATGTTGTAAAGATGCAATATTCTAGAACTCAGACTTGGAACGACCAGCTTCTGTTGTTTTGACTGATATGGTGGGTTTACAAGTCGCGATATCGGCGTCCAACTCCGACCCAACTCCGACCAAAAGTCACGTGGTTCGGGAGTTGGACCCGATATCGTTCGCGCGTTGTAGAGTTTGAACGTACAATGCGATGCTGGAACGATGCCAAAATGATATCGGGGTTGAATGAGCGTGCTATTCAACCGCCCGATATCGGATGGCCGTTGTAGCCGCATCGTCCCGTGTGACAGCCCAACTACGATGTGTACGCCCACGTCACCCATTCACTCCCATGTTAACTGGTCGTTCCTGGGTTGGGGGGCGTACACATCGTCGGGACGTTGTATCCCGATATCGGGCTGTCAAACCGGCGATGCGATGGCGGGAAAAGCGCGCTCAAAAAGCGCGCTCCCGCGTTGTTGGCTCCGATATCGGGCCGATATCGGGACGTGTAAACCCACCAATAGGGTGACCCATTTATCCTTCATCTGGACAACCTGCTGCAAGAGCGCTGTGGTCACTTTGGAACTGAACACCATTTTTGCAAAGTGAGTGCAAACTGGAAAGTTAGGCTGCTAGTTCAATAGGGTTTGTTGGATAATTACAGAAATTAGCTCCAGGTGCCAGATTAGAACCAATAGCTTGCAGGTATCTGAAAGTGTTCTCTAATTTTGATCAGGGTTCTTTTTCATTTATCTCATTTACATTTTTATTCTGTCCTTTAGAATATATTCAATTTATGAAATAAGTTTAAAATACTGCTGTTTTTCTCATGCTAGGATATTTTCACATAGGACAACACAATGACCTTAACATTAATTTGTGTGTTATCTACAGTCATTTTGATCACCAGTGTATACAGTTGTGTAGTTAAGACCAAAGTCTTTATAATAGATTTTATTTCCATGCATTCAAAACATTGCATTTCTAAATCAAAACATGAAGAGAAATGTGTATCATTTTTAACTACTTTACAGAACATAACAAAAAATGAACATTAGTCTGTTCAAATAAAATAGACGTGTCTGCATTTGTCTTAACAAACTCAAAATATGTACTCATTCTTTTTTAGCATTTAGCATTCCTGTGAATCACTAACCTAATATTTATTTAATACAAGAGAACAAAAGTGGATATAGCAGGACAAGATATAGATATATAACCAAATATACTATCAGCAAGAGCATACATGTGTACAATAAAGGGGCATAATTAAAAAGCTTGTAAGAGATGACAAGACATCATATAACAGTAGGCTTTATATATCACGAGTCAATAGTGGTGGTATGCTCCATGATAAGAGGTTAGGAAAGAAGGGCCAAGGAGCATTATAGGGGCGAACAACTGTGGCGCCCCTGCGATCAGGAGGCCACAAAGGGAACTGCAGCCAGGAAGGTAGGAACGACAGTTGAACACCAACACCCTCACAGCCCACACAACCCACATACCAGTAGAGGGCAGCACCCAACCCGGAGCCAGGAACTTT
Organism: Allobates femoralis; assembly: GCA_033576535.1. NCBI lineage: Eukaryota > Metazoa > Chordata > Amphibia > Anura > Aromobatidae > Allobates > Allobates femoralis. The sequence continues at coordinate 645,082,611 of JARQOC010000003.1, forward strand.
AGGCGGGCGAGGGGTGGTGGGTTCAGAGACAGTGGGTGGGCCAACAAGTAAGTCAGGTGACAGAGGGTAGATATAGAGCAGGGGGAGGAGAAAGGAGTCAGTAGGCCGGTGTAGGCTGAGATGCAAAGACAGAAGCACATGTCCTGGAAGAGTGGGGTGGAAGGAGCGCAGAGAATCTGGAGAGCCAGTGTGAGCCAGAGAGAAAGCCCATCCGGAGCCAGCACCCCAGGAGTGTGAGGGACGAGAGGACCAGTAGCACTGGGTCCTGGAAACACGGCTGAGATGGCAGACTGCAGGCGGAGTAACCCTCCTATTGAACCCAAAGCCACGGTTAGAAGGAGCATGGTAGCGCCTCACCCAGGAGGACTATTAAAGGCTAGGTTGACAGTAGAGTGTCGGCTCTAAAGGGGACCGTTGATACACCCGGCATCCCCAGATTAATCGACGGGGGACTCTAGCTTCAAGTTAGGGTTCCCACCCCAAAGGACAGGCAGCTCAGTGGCAACCTGGAGGGCCCACAGGGGTCCGAGCCGCCGCCATACTGTCCGGAGTCACACACGTACCAAATAGCAGAGAGAGAACAACAGCCTCGAAAGGACAGAGAGCGAGTGAGGGGTCATAGAAGGAACAACCTGGCTGCAGGGAGTACAGGAACCCGGAGGGGAGAGTGATACCCTTGTAAAGACTGTAAACTGTGGCTGTGAACTGTAACTGAGAGAAGTTTGAGAAGTAAACACGGTGAACCCTGACTCTGACTCCCTTGCATGTTTCTGTCTGCATATGACTGCCTCCAAACAGGTCTGTAGAAGATTACCACCTGAAGAGCCACAGCTTGCGACCTTCGAACCCTGAAGGAGAACTTCTGCAGCATCAGGACAGTAAGTGCATTGCACCCACCACAGGCCTGCACACTACACCATCGACTTCATCATCACTGCCCAGGGGAATACAGTTCTACCCGCGGAGAACTACTCCATCTTAGCTGCCATAACATCGTCCCCGGAGGTTCTGCAGCAGCGGTGGTCCCCAATATTGACCACAAGCCATGGGTGGCGTCATGACTGACATTATCCCTGTAAATATTCCCCTTTTCACTGCCAGGCCAGGGACACGGTCCGGACCAGGACCACCCGTGACATCCCAAGTAGCAGACCCGGTCCGGTACCGAGTTCCCCATCCCAATGGGCTCGACATAAACCTGGCGTCACGAACAGGATGTACCAGTCCAAAAGAATTGGACCCCGTGTGCCTAAATAAGTGTTCTGGACTTTCCCACCAAAATCTGGGCTTAATGGCGGCCGTAGAAGTCTAACGCCATGTGCAGAAGAGGCGTCCCCAGACTCCCCGTCGTGGGCCGGCCCGATCCAAGGCGCGAAAAGAAGGACCCGCCCTGGCTCCCATTAACTCCGGGAGAGCCAGCCATCAATCCTAAAGAAGAGCCTCCGCCCCTAGACCCACCTACCAATGAGAAGCTGGCGGGAGATGTACAGGAAATCGTCATCAGAAAGAGGCTGGATGGATGACCGGAAGAGAAGCAGTCGCCATCGCAGTACATGAGAACGGAAGCAGAGGACGCCGAGGAGAGCGCCGCAATCGGAAGATGTATAGTGATCCCGGAGGGCCCACGGAGCGAACCGGTGGAGGAACCCGGCCAGGGAAAGAACTATAGTGACCGAGGCAGAATGGCAGAAGGCGGCAGAGAGTGTCCGGAGATCCGAGACACCCGGCGAGGTGTGCTGCGGCTGCTAATCTTGCAGATGACCCGGGCCCAAGAAGAGCACAGGACCTGGATTCAAATAGATATCCAACATCACCAACAGACTTTCCAGACCTCAACCACGCAACCCGGCTGGGTTGGCGATACCCGTAGTTGCACAGAAAGAGAAGAAAGATGCCGCACAGCGACCTTAGTTGACTTGTCTGTACCCAGAGCTGCACTGCGCCCTGTAATCAGGGGTGAACCTAGCCTCTGTGCTGCCTGAGGCGAACTGCAAAATGGCGCCCCTCCTCCCCCCAGAAAGTCTTTTTTCAATTGGTAGAAATAAATCTAGTTTGCACAGATTTATATCTACCCTGTAAAATGAAATGAGGACAATAGTGGATATTTTAATTTAGAGAAATAGAAAAAAAGTTGTTCAAACATATGTATGTCAGCGCCATCACACACATACAAGGACCACACGGACGAATCCGGAACAAGGGTCATTAATGGTAATGGCAGGATTGGCTCAACCATACAGACACACAATGGCTGGCAGAGCGATGGTCCTGTAGGCAGACACAGTCCTGCAACCTGAAGCGTGCTGAGCATGTGAGTCGGTATCAAAGGTGAGAATACAAACTTTGACATATATGTACTTCAAAAGGTAGTGAACGGGTTAAATTACACTATATATACATGTATACAGCACAGATATACTGGACAACACATGCTCATTACATACACATCATATACTCACACAGACACACACATCATACATGTCTTAGGGCCACGTCACACACACAGATATCTGTGCAGATATTGGTCACAGATCTCTGGTTGCAGTGAAATCATGGACACATTGCTCCATTTTGTGGCCGTGTACAAATAGAACAATTTGTCCATGATTTCACTGCAACCAGAGATATGCGAACAATATCTGCACAAATATCTGTGTGTGTGACGTGGCCCTAAGTTATATAACAGATGCTCAGCAGGTACACATCATATACACAGCATATGGATGCTGCCGAAGTGTATATACACACACTTCACTCAAAAGATATCTAAACACACACACACACACACAAAGCAACTCATACACAGCTCCCACACAAAACTCACACACAGACACGCAGCTCACACACACAACTCCCACACACAGACACAACACACAGTTCACACACACAACTCACACACAGCTCACACACAGACACGCAACTCAGACACAGCTCACACTCAGACACAGCTCACACACAGACACACAGCTCACACACACACAACTCCCACACACAGACACGCAACTCACAGACACAACACACACAGTTCACACACAACTCACACAGCTCACACACACAACTCACACACAGCTCACACACAGACACGCAACTCACACAGACACGCAACTCACACACAGCTCACACTCACACACAGCTCACACACACAACTCACACACAGCTCACACACAGACACGCAACTCACGCAGACACGCAACTCACACACAGCTCACACTCAGACACAGCTCACACACACATGCAACTCACACACATGCAACTCACACACACATGCAACTCACACACACATGCAACTCACACACACAGCTCACACAACACACACAACTCACAACACACACAGCTCACACAACACACACACTCAGCTCACACTACACACACAGCTCACACAACACACACAGCTCACACAACACACAAACTCAGCTCACACACACATGCAACTGACACACAACACACACACACAGCTCACACAACACACACAGCTCACACAACACACACAGCTCACACAACACACACACAGCTCACACAACACACACAACTCACACAACACACACAGCTCACACAACACACAGCTCACACAACACACACAGCTCACACAACACACACACAGCTCACACAACACACACAGCTCACACAACACAAACAGCTCACACAACACACACAGCTCACACAACACACACAGCTCACACAACACACACACACAGCTCACACACACACAGCTCACACAACACACACAACACACACACACAGCTCACACAACACACACACACGGCTCACACAACACACACAGCTCACACAACACACACAGCTCACACAACACACACACACAGCTCACACAACACACACACACAGCTCACACAACACACACACACAGCTCACACAACACACAAACTCAGCTCACACAACACACACAGCTCACACAACACACACACACACAGCTCACACAACACACACAGCTCACACAACACACACACAGCTCACACAACACACACAGCTAACACAACACACACAGCTCATACAACACACACAGCTCACACAACACACACACACAGCTCACACAACACACACAGCTCACACAACACACACAGCTCACACAACACACACACACACAGCTCACACAACACACACAGCTCACACAACACACACAGCTCACACAACACACACAGCTCACACAACACACACATACACACACAGCTCACACAACACACAGCTCACACAACACACACACTCAGCTCACACAACACACACACTCAGCTCACACAACACACACACTCAGCTCACACAACACACACACTCAGCTCACACAAATATCACACACAGCTCACTCACAGATTATACAGATACCTCACACAGTCCTCTGTGCTGTTTGTACATGTGCAGCTTCACATGCTCACAGCCCCTGGGCCCCAGGTCCCAGCCCCCTCACTCCCTGGCCAGCAGTAGATCTGTCACCTTGTGACCTGGAGCTTATTATCATCGGTATCTCAGCACAGGAGGCTGCTCTCTGATCTTTGTCGGCTCTCACTTCTTCCCGCGCCGTGCAGGAGAACATGAGCACCCCTGCAGATGCCGCCCCTTCCTTCACCAGCAGGTGGCGCCGCCTGAATCAGGCCACTCACATTGCCTTATCATTGATTCGGCCCTGCCTGTAATGAAAGAGACCGACCCACTAGGAGCCCTGGAAGAAAAATGGTTGTCCCTGCCGGAGCCCCTGATATCAGCCCCTACCACGTCTGAGGTGAGAGGGGAGCAGCTCCACTGCTGGTGGGAGAAGGATGAGGGCTGCGAAGACCTGATGGGATTTCTGGGAGATTCAAGCGGGAAAGTGGGACCAGCAGAGATAATAACGAGTGAAGAGTATATACGGTGATTTGTACGGAAATGGGAGAAATTAGAGGCAGAAAGACAAGTTCAAAAGCAAGTCATGATAGCTCGCGCCAAAGAAGCTAAAAATGTAGCAAGATGGGATAAAGAGGTACAGAAATCCCCAAGACATGAAGGACAGATAGTTAAGACCATTGAGGAGAGGGGCTTTGCATCTGCCCGCGAACCCGGTGCACAGCGAGATGTATTTATAAATAGACGAGAGGTAGAAGAACAATTACCCTCAGAGCACCTGGACAGGAGAGAAACAGTCGGCGAGTGGGTATCATGCCATGTCGTACAGGGAGAACGTGGCCCATATGGAGTAAAAGTCAAGAGACTCTGCCTAAATGCATCAGAGGAGGATGAGATCCCTGCCTTAGAAAACTCAGAACCAGTTGCTTGCCCAGCTTTATCGAGATACACGGATTCTGCAACTAACACGGATCCTGTAATCATCATTGAGACAGCTGCAGTAAAGTCCACAGTAGATGTTGCTACTGTCAAGGTAGAAAATACGCTCTTCCACTATACTTATATTTTCTTTATATACTTTTATATTATATATTTTTACTAATGCTCTAGATGAGAAACAATAAGTTTTTCCCTTAACCTAGCACACAATAGATATATCTGTCTGCTGAAAAGAAGATACTGTTGTATTGAGATGGATGAGAACTGAGAAGATAAGCTGTCTTCTGGATGCCTATGCCAAGGAGTATCAGGAGAAACCTGAGATATCCTATATGCCAGGAGCCCAGAGATGGCACCGTGTCAAGAAGAAGGATGGACTCAGCAGAGAAGACAAAAGACTAATTATTACTAACAGAGATAGATATATTAGCCTAACCCCACCTAACCCCCATCTAATCCCACCTTGTCCTGGCCAATTCACGCCTAGTCTCTAGAGCATAAAATGCTGTGTACTCGGAAATAAAGTTAGTTGCTGTGACCATTGCCATTGCTTAATAAAGCAATGAGCATATCATAAGTTTGAACCAGATTCTCCGTCTGATTTACTCTTATCTGGTACCATATGTTCATAGTCTAATTTGGAGTGACTGGTGAAGGAGTGTATTGTCGCAACGACCCCGAGAATTTGGCGCCCCAACAACGTGGGGCGTGGCCAGCGATCCGCGACCCCCACAGACCCGTGCCCGGATGCCCCTGGATGATACCCGTATCGGCTGACCTCAGGGCCGCACCGTCCATTGGACAGTGTGAGCCCTGTCATTCAGGCGGCAGCCGGCAGGGGGAGCGGCTGTGCAGAAGGGGGCGGCGCCTCATGCAAACAGCCTCCCCCTGTCATGGCGCCGGCCGCTCACGCCGCGCACCGGAGGTAAGCGGCGACCGCCGGGGGAGAGGCGCAGAAGGGGGCGGTAGCCCCAGGCATCAATAGCACCCCCCCCCCCGGTGCTCACGGCCGCGGCAGGCAATCACTGCCGCGGCTCAGGCGGCGGTGGCGACCCGGTCACAGCAGGCTTCACTAGCACCACCCCCCCCCCCCCCCCCCGTAATAAGTGCCGCGGCTCAGGCGGCAGTGGGGCTCGGTGCACCCCTGGCTGACCTCAAGGACTGATCACCCTTCAAGGCACGGTAAGTGGAGATCACATTCATATGTGTGTCGCCCTTACTGTGTCTCAGCCGTTATTGGTTGATCTGAGGGTGTCTTTTGGGTCCGGGGAGGGTGACTGGTCGAGTGGTGAGACCAAGCGCGATCCAGCGCCACGCTCTGAACCAGCAACGACGAGACGTCGCCTCCTGCGCGTCCTCGTGTGAACACCACGCCTCCTCCACCGGTCATTATTCCTCACTCATTAACCCTACCCATGACTGTTGTTTACTTGAACTAGAGCGAGAAGTTGAAGAGATCTCAGGTTTCATAGATGGGGACGGCTGAGAGAGAGAGAGAGAGACGCACATAGCTTTGTAATAACATATTTCCAGGTGATTGTGGTGTCCCGAGGGAGGACTGTTTCATCCCTGATGAGGGGTCTCTGTGTGGAGATCACCTAGAATATCGTGACAGGACAATCTGTAGGCATTGGTCCAGGGTAGTGACAGGCTATAGTGAGCGTAAGTTCTGTTTTAGTTCTGTACTACAGGGACGCAGTTGGTCCAGGTTAGGGACAGAGTACGTTGAGCACGAGGCTCCGTATTCCGAGTATATTGAGCATGAGGCTCTATATTCATAGTACGTGGAGCAGGAGGCTCCGTGCTATAGGGGCACAGTGTTGATTGTCATTGTCAGCGGCCTGAGCTGCAGCAGGGCGTAGTATTCTGTGAGTCATATTGCGTCTCTTAAAGCAGAAGAAGTCCGTGCCCCACACAGGCTAGACGAGGATGTTGTGGAAGTTAAGACATTAGTGGCGTCACGGGAGGGTAAGAAGGCAGTTAAGAATGTGGATAGGTTGTACAAGTATGTAGGGTTGCCTTTGTCAGGGAGATTACAGCCATCCGTGTGGCATGATCTTATTTAGAAAGAAAAAGGCAGATTGAAAGACAAAGGATTGTTAGAACAAGCGCATGTTGCATGGAACCTGAAGAGTGAGGGATAGAAAGAGGTTAATGGAGAGGATCAGATGATGCAGAGCCCGTATTTGGTTACAAGATGTCTCTGAATATAATCTTGCGGATTGTAAAATAGCCGCCACGCCATTGTTATTGAGCACGCTATCCCAGCCACCACCCTATAATGGCGGCGACATGAGGTCCTCGGATGTGTGGGTGTGTCTTGTTTGTGGCGAGCAGAATCTGGCACAGGGCAGTCTGGGCCTTGACATGCAGACCCTAATGAACACTCCAGCCTTCCGGGCGACACTGTGGGCGAGACGCTAAGCCATAGGTCCCACTGATTTATAGGATGATGATGACGACTGAGCCCCCTCTCCCCCTTCCCCATCTCTTTCTCCAGTACCATCCAGCTTGATCCCTAACGCTCCACTGCCACCGCCGAACCTGATACAGGCTCCTCAAGTTCCCCTTCCCCCCCCCAGGTATGAAATTCAGGCTAGCCTGTGCTTACTCTACTGTTCTTCAAAGTGCTGTGCAGAAATAATTACTATATCAGATTTGAGTTTAACTAGGCTACATGCAGTATGTTCAGATGTAGAAAATGCCTTAGGTTAAATAAAATGTTTATTAAAATTTTTATAAGTCACGCTAATTAAGCCTTAGCCATTTCACAATATTATTACTTGTATAAGATATTTTTAGTCTAGTAGAAAGGGTTAAGTGAGGTTTTGTTCTGCGTGCCTGTTATCTGTATTCCTGTGTTTTCAGCTCTGGGAGGGGCTGGGTGCGAGGCTGCGTTCCTTTTTACATGCTGACAGCAGTCACCCAATTTTCTGTAACATTGAGGTTCTTTCCTTAGATGAATAACTAAAGTTTTTGTTGGAGCCTAGAAGGAGGGGAGGAGGTGAGCTGCTTCGTAGGCATTAGCTTGTAGCTCAAGGTCAATATATTGTAGTGAGGAATAAACTACCCCCACACCTCCCTAAGATTTTTCTTAAAGCAGTCTTTGTTCTTTGCTGTGTGAAAATATTTCTTGTAGTCTGTTATCTTTCTCCATATGGGAGGGGTGAGGAGGCTTTCTGGAGAAAATACTGGTAGACGAGATTTTGAATTAAAGGTAATGTTACACACGTCTGCTCTGATATATGGCGCCCATATATTCTGTAGTGTTCTACCATTTATTGTTTAGTAATAAAAATGTAATCAAAATAACTAGTAGAAAATTGCAATTATATTGTTGAATAAAAATTTACTAATCTCTGAAATTAATACAAATTTCTTTAAGTTTTTTTTATTGCAGATGTGTTTATAGACAAAAGAGATTTTCATGCTGGATAATGGTAGGATCCTCATATGAGGTTATCAGAATATTTGGTTCTGACTTGCACTTTCTGAGCGAATGGAGCGATTTCCGGTTGAAGAATTCCTTAACAATACGGTAAGCCTACTAAATGCAGTATTGATATACTACGGTGAGGTAGACACCATGTTATCAGTCTAGGATGGTATAATCATGCTGACAATCACCACAGGTGTCCTGTCCTGTCCTCTAGGAGGTAGAAGGCAAGCTACAACAAAAGGTAGGAAAGGTAATGGTGGGAGGTCATCCATCCCAGCCTTGTTGCTCTAGCTACCTGAGCTTCCCCTCTCGATAATGGACTGCCCTCTAGGCAGGGCCGAATCAATGATGAGGCAATGTGAGTGGCCTGATTCAGGCAGCGCCACCTGCTGGTGAAGGAAGGGGCAGCATCTGCAGGGGGTGCTCATGTTCTCCTGCACGGCGCGGGAAGAAGTGAGAGCCGACAAAGATCAGAGAGGAGCCTCCTGTGCTGAGATACCGATGATAAGAAGCTCCAGGTCACAAGGTGACAGATCTACTGCTGGCCAGGGAGTGAGGGGGCTGGGACCTGGGGGCTGGGGCCCAGGGGCTGTGAGCATGTGAAGCTGCACATGTACAAACAGCACAGAGGTCTGTGTGAGGTTTCTGTATAATCTGTGAGTGAGCTGTGTGTGAGATTTGTGTGAGCTGAGTGTGTGTGTTGTGTGAGCTGTGTGTGTTGTGTGAGCTGTGTGTGTTGTGTGAGCTGTGTGTTGTGTGAGCTGTGTGTTGTGTGAGCTGTGTGTTGTGTGAGCTGTGTGTGTGTGTTGTGTGAGCTTGTGTGTGTTGTGTGAGCTGAGTTTGTGTTTGTGTTGTGTGAGCTGTGTGTGTTGTGTGAGCTGTGTGTTGTGTGAGCTGTGTGTGTTGTGTGAGCTCTGTGTGTGTGTTGTGTGAGCTGTGTGTGTTGTGTGAGCTGAGTTTGTGTGTGTGTTGTGTGAGCTGTGTGTGAGCTGTGTGTGTGTTGTGTGAGCTGTGTGTGTGTGAGCTGTGTGTGTTGTGTGAGCTGTGTGTGTTGTGTGAGCTGTGTGTGTTGTGTGAGCTCTGTGTGTGTGTTGTGTGAGCTGTGTGTGTTGTGTGAGCTGAGTTTGTGTGTGTGTTGTGTGAGCTGTGTGTGAGCTTGTGTGTGTGTTGTGTGAGCTGTGTGTGTGTGAGCTGTTGTGTGTTGTGTGAGCTGTGTGTGTGTTGCGTGAGCTGTGTGTGTGTGTTGCGTGAGCTGTGTGTGGTGTGTTGTGTGAGCTGTGTGTGTGTTGTGTGAGCTGTGTGTGTTGTGTGAGCTGTGTGTGTTGTGTGAGCTGTGTGTGTTGTGTGAGCTGTGTGTGTTGTGTGAGCTGTGTGTGTGTGTTGTGTGAGCTGTGTGTGTTATGTGAGCTGTGTGTGTTGTGTGAGCTGTGTGTGTTGTGTGAGCTGTGTGTGTGTTGTGTGATCTGTGTGTGTTGTGTGAGCTGTGTGTGTGTTGTGTGAGCTGTGTGTGTGTTGTGTGAGCTGTGTGTGTTGTGTGAGCTGTGTGTGTGTGTTGTGTGAGCTATGTGTGTTGTGTGAGCTATGTGTGTTGTGTGAGCTGTGTGTGTTGTGTGAGCTGTGTGTTGTGTGAGCTGTGTGTGTGTGTTGTGTGAGCTGTGTGTGTTTGTGTGAGCTGTGTGTGTTGTGTGAGCTGTGTGTGTGTGTTGTGTGAGCTGTGTGTGTTGTGTGAGCTGAGTTTGTGTGTTGTGTGAGCTGTGTGTGTTGTGTGAGCTGTGTGTGTTGTGTGAGCTGTGTGTGTTGTGTGAGCTGTGTGTGTTGTGAGAGCTGTGTGTTGTGTGACCTGTGTGTGTGTGAGCTGTGTGTGTTGTGTGAGCTGTGTGTGTGTTGTGTGAGCTGTGTGTGTTTGTGTGAGCTGTGTGTGGTGTGTGTGTTGTGTGAGCTGTGTGTGTGTGTTGTGTGAGCTGTGTGTGTTGTGTGAGCTGTGTGTGTGTGTTATGTGTGAGTTGCATGTGTGTGTGAGCTGTTGTGTTGTGTGAGCTGAGTTTGTGTTGCGTGAGCTGTGTGTGTTGTGTGAGCTGTGTGTTGTGTGAGCTGTGTGTGTTGTGTGAGCTGTGTGTTGTGTGAGCTGTGTGTGTTGTGTGAGCTGTGTGTGTGTGTGTGAGCTGTGTGTGTTGTGTGAGCTGTGTGTGTGTTGTGTGAGCTGTGTGTGTGTTGTGTGAGCTGTGTGTGTGTGTGTTGTGTGAGCTGTGTGTGTTGTGTGAGCTGAGTTTGTGTGTTGTGTGAGCTGTGTGTGTTGTGTGAGCTGTGTGTTGTGTGAGCTGTGTGTTGTGTGAGCTGTGTGTGTGTTGTGTGAGTTGTGTGTGTTGTCTGAGCTGTGTGTATTGTGTGAGCTGTGTGTGTTGTGTGAGCTGTGTGTGTGTGTTGTGTGAGCTGTGTGTGTGTTGTGTGTGAGTTGCATGTGTGTGTGAGCTGTGTGTTGTGTGAGCTGAGTTTGTGTGTTGTGTGAGCTGTGTGTGTTGTGTGAGCTGTGTGTGTGTGTTGTGTGAGCTGTGTGTGTGTTGTGTGAGCTGAGTGTGTGTTGTGTGAGTTGTGTGTGTTGTGAGTTGTGTGTGTTGTGTGAACTGCGTGTGTGTGTGAGTTGCATGTGTGTGTGAGTTGCATGTGTGTGTGAGTTGCATGTGTGTGTGAGCTGTGTCTGAGTGTGAGCTGTGTCTGAGTGTGAGCTGTGTGTGAGTTGCGTGTCTGTGTGTGAGCTGTGTGTGAGTTGTGTGTGTGAGCTGTGTGTGAATGTGAGCTGTGTGTGAGTTGTGTGTCTGTGTGAGTTGCGTGTCTGTGTGTGAGCTATGTGTGAGTTGTGTGTGAGTTGTGTGTGAACTGTGTGTGTTGTGTCTGAGTTGCGTGTCTGTGTGTGGGAGTTGTGTGTGTGTGAGCTGTGTGTCTGTGTGTGAGCTGTGTCTGAGTGTGAGCTGTATCTGAGTGTGAGCTGTGTCTGAGTTGCGTGTCTGTGTGTGAGCTGTGTGTGAGTTGTGTGTGTGAACTGTGTGCTGTGTCTGTGTGTGAGTTGCGTGTCTGTGTGTGGGAGTTGTGTGTGTGAGCTGCGTCTCTGTGTGTGAGTTTTGTGTGGGAGCTGTGTATGAGTTGCTTTGTGTGTGTGTGTGTTTAGATATCTTTTGAGTGAAGTGTGTGTATATACACTTCTGCAGCATCCATATGCTGTGTATATGATGTGTACCTGCCTAGCATCTGTTATATAACTTTTAGGGCCACGTCACACACACAGATATCTGTGCAGATATTGTTCGCATATCTCTGGTTGCAGTGAAATCATGGACAAATTGTTCTATTTGTACACGGCCACAAAATGGAGCAATGTGTCCATGATTTCACTGCAACCAGAGATCTGTGACCAATATCTGCACAGATATCTGTGTGTGTGACGTGGCCCTAAGACATGTATGATGTGTGTGTCTGTGTGAGTATATGATGTGTATGTAATGAGCATGTGTTGTCCAGTAAATCTGTGCTGTATACATGTATATATAGTGTAATTTAACCCTTTCACTACCTTTTGAAGTACATATATGTCAAAGCTTGTATTCTCACCTTTGATACCGGCTCACATGCTCAGCATGCTTCAGGTTGCAGGACTGTGTCTGCCTACAGGACCATCGCTCTGCCAGCCATTGTGTGTCTGTATGGTTGAGCCAATCCTGCCATTACCATTAATGACCCTTGTTCTGGATTCGTCCGTGTGGTCCTTGTATGTGTGTGATGGCGCTGACATGCATGTGTTTGAACAACTTTTTTTCTATTTCTCTAAATTAAAATATCCACTATTGTCCTCATTTCATTTTACAAGGTAGATATAAATCTGTGCAAACTAGATTTATTTCTACCAATTGAAAAAATACTTTCTGGGGGGAGGGGGGGCGCCATTTTGCAGTTCGCATCAGGCAGCACAGAGGCTAGGTTCACCCCTGCCCTGGAGACAAGAAAGTGTCCGTGTCTGAACACCGCAGCATGTCCAAATACATTCAACTGACCAGGGATTCACATCCAGTATAGAGTGGTGCCCAAATGCTGGCTCCAGTCTCCAGCACATTTGCAGTCAGTGCTACATCTTCGATGCTATGTCCTTTGTGTCTGTGATACCTCCGTGGCTGCAGTCATGTTCTTTGCTATGTATCGCCTTGCTAATACAATGAATCACACCATTTTTTTGTCAGGATATTTATTTAATGTCACAATATTTGTATTTTTCAAACAATGTATGTCATTGCAAATATGTTTGCTCTTGCTCCAAGCCATTTATGAGCTTAGTGTTGCTTAACTAGTCCATCCCTCACACGACACCAAGGAAAACTACAGTTAACGCTCATTTATTAAAGACTCGCGGCCAACACTTTACAAACATAACCAAGTAGGGTAGTGATGCAGACATGGAGGCGCCGGGACGATGACCAGCCAATGGTAACGCACTTGGACCAACCAATCAATGAGGACGGGGTGCGGAAAACCAGAAGCCCTGTCACGCCTACAGAATCGCTTCCCAGAACACACACATCGCTTGCTTCAGTGAAATCGCTGTGTCACACGGCAGTAGCCATGCTGTTCGCTCAAGCAACATCACCTGATTTCACGACACTGTTGGGAAATCTCTTAATTCAGAACAAGAGAAAAATCGTTGTTCAATTGCCCTGTTACACACGGCGACTCACAGGTGAAGTCGCCTGAACACCGCATGAACTGGGAGATCGCGGCGACGTCGCTGGTGAAATCTCCCTGTGTGATGGTACCATTATGGGGATGTCACACGCGCCAATATCACGTGCAATATCGCTGCTGACTCACCGTGGCCGGGACTCCGGTTTAGACAGGCGATGCTTCCTTCCTCCTTGTCACGGGTGGACCGCGCCTGCCGGTAGTGGGGCCCGGTGTAGTGCAGATCAAAAGGGTTGAAGACGTCTTGGTGGAACAGATTAAAGGGGTTTTAATTTATTCGTGACGCCACCTATGAGTAGTTTCGGTAATCGTTACCGACGCTGCGGAACCTCCGGGGGATGGACAGCAGCAAGATGGAACGCTCCCCACAGGCTGAGCGGTGATCCCCGGAGGCTGGAGCTGCTTAAGATGTTGTGCGGCAGCTGCGGTTACCTTGTAGTACGGACGGACAGTTCATAAGGAAGCACGGACACAGAAAGTCTCTGCAATGGGTCTTTACTGTAACCAGCAGGCAGTACATGGTATACAGTTCACGGGTAGTGGACCGGGTGGACTCAGCAGTGATGGAGTCCCTTAGAAATCTGCAGTGTTCCTCCATTCTAACTAAGTGGTTGCCAGTGTCGCCCAGGAATACCAGGTCGGGTACGGGGAGGCTGCTTCAATGCCCTATCCAAAATGTACGTTATGGATGTTTTGGGGAGCCTTGGATCCCTCAGTGGGTACACCGCTGGTTAGACGACTGGAAGTTGGCTGGTGGTGGGGTGCTCCTGTGAAGCTGCTCCTCCACGCTTCTGGTTCGCGTAGCAGAGGTGAACTGCTGCCAGCTTCGGTACCAGTAAACCGGCTGTGAAGTTGTGGGCACGGGAGTCTTTTGGGAACCCGTGGTTACGATGCCCAATCCCGGTTGTTGAGGCCTCAGGTGCTGACACCCGACCGGTGACGGCCCGGGGGCTGCACGGGTGCGGAACCCCCGCTCCTCTCCAAGTTCTAGACTGCTCAGGTCAAGTTCTCGATCCCTTCTCCTAATGACTAAGGGTCTGTTCTCCTACACACTTCCCTAGCACTCCGCCCACCAGGACCTAGGATTGGCCCTCTGTTCTAGGTGATGCATGCAGGGTTGGATTTCTAAGTTAACCAGATCACTGCTGTGTCAGAGAATATTGCGGCTGCATTTATGGCTGCAATACCCTCTTGTGACGCACTCGTTGTGGGGCGCCACACTGCTGCATGTGACGTTGTAGCGATATTAACGTGTGTGACAGGGCGCATCAACCAGCGATAAATCGCTGGTTGATGGTCGCCAGGTTTTAGAACCTGCTCTAAAACCTGGCGATGGTCGCCTGGTGGACACGCAGCATCTGGGAGACGAGCGAGAAGCCAGCTCCCAGCGCCTCTCAGCAAGCGCTGGGAGCTGGTATCCATGGTAAACAGTGGAACTAAAGCACCGAATAGCGCTTAGTTACTCGCTTGTTTTCATGGTTAACAGCGATCTAGCTAGTACTGATCACTGGTGAGTCTGCCTGTGTGACAGCTCACCAGCGATCAGCGTTCAATGTCGCCAGCGATGAGATCACTGGCGACATTGATGTGTGTGACGTCCCCATTACTTCCCGGGGTGGCTCCACTCCAATCGCTGTGTACATCGCAATCTCACAACCTTGTTCTGTCACGTGAGCGCTGTAGGGTGATGTGGCATCCACTGATGGACTGCAGCGCTCGGAGCCATGATTGCCCCGGAGAAAGGTACACTTACTTTTTACTAAACACATTAGAGACATAGAAAGGGGTTGTCCAGGAGTGGAGAAGCTTTCTATCTTATGGGAAGATATCTTGACTGCTCCAGTTATCCCCCTGGCCTCTGCAACTGTGCCACAGCATAGGAATACATTTTTCAATTTTGTACATCAAATCACAACTTGCTAGTCTTCTATAGTATAGTGGTACATGATCTGTAATTGTGTGCCACCTAGAGGCAGCCACCTCATCCTGATAGCTCAGGCTTTCATTTTTCCGCAATGAACCTTGTGGCGACGCTGTCCGCAGTCATCGGTATTACATCCTCATGAAGTTTGGTCTTCAAGAAAATGGCCGCTCGTTCCTTCGTGCTCTGGTGCTTTACTTTCGTTTTCCAATTCGAACGACCCCGGGGACGCGCCTTGATGACGTCACAGACGCGACAAGGAACTTTGCTGTCTGGCGCGGAGGTTGAACGGGGACTTGTTGGAGAATCTGTGCTATGAGTCTCCCGGGAGTGAGTCCTCAGCCCAGCTACCTGCTGGTGAGTACCGGGGGCAACCATTGAAGTCCTGATCACTGTGCACACCGTCCCGGGGATCCTCTCCTCGGCGCCCTGGAGGGACATTACACAGGTTATATGATGATGAGGACAAGCACTATGGCTGCCATTATAGCTGCGGTCACCCAGCTTTCCCAGAGTCCTGAATAACATCTGCATGTTAGAGGATATTGCTGCAGAATTTGGATAATTTAGGAGCTTGGGAAAGCTGGATGATGGCGGCCATGGTGATTACTGCTAGGAAGCAAGAAAGACAGATCTGAGGCCGAGGACACTGGTCTCCAGTCACCTTTACATTATAAATCTGATCCATCTCTATATCCGGTAATGGATCCTCCAGATGTCATGCTATAATTAAATCTATGTATTAAGGTGATCTGTTTGCTCTTGTGTTATCACTAGGATAAGCCGCAGCTTGTGGGTGCTGGGTCACAGTGTCTGCAGCTCCTGAGGAGGCTGGTATACTTATCTTGAAATCTCGTGTGAGAATGGCAGTGGAATCCTAAAGCTAGATCACCACAATGCCGATTTTAATGTTAGCAAATCTGTCAAGAATCACTACCGCGTTTGTTTTGTCACCGCTGTAGTGGCTCTTTCAAGGAAAGTTATCAGGTCAAAAATCCATATGTAATGGTCACTTCACACGCTAGGAGCTTGTTAACGATATTGTTGAAACGTCACGGATTTGTGATTGTTCAAACAATATCCTTAGTGCGTCGTTGCATTAGAACGAAGGATATAGGAAGGAAAAATCGTTCATCCAAAAAATGAGATCCTGACCTCATATCTGTTGTTCGTCGTCCAATTAAGGATCTGTGAAGAAGCAACATCATTCAATTTGACACCTTTTTGAACGATGTCGTTCATATTTCTTCTATTCCTGCCGCCTTGTAAGATCGTTCAAAAGATCTTCTCCAAATAGTGTGTGACAACGCACTATCGATGTCAGAAGGATCGCGGTCACGTGACATAGCTAACAATATTGTTCACCTATATCCTTGTGTGTGAAGTGACCATAACTGCTATCATTTTCTAATTCCTCGATCTAATCTCTTTCTATTCATGTATTTCTATTATTTATATTCCCCTCCTATCTTCTGTAAACTTCAAATAAAGAGATTAATTCCATCTGTCCCTCATAGTGAATGATCCACTTAGTTCTTTGCTGTCCCCTCCCCATGCATGAATATGAATGTCACATACTCACAACACATCACTGCACAGGACATCAGTGGGGGGCTGTATTTTCCTCTCTGCTCTCTGTGTTTGCAGCATCACAAGAGGTCAAATACAACGCAGAAGCTATCACTGCAGGGATACCTGCTTACAGAAACAAATGGAGTCTAGATAAGGCAGACCTGTAATAGCTCTTTCCCTCCGTATCAATAGAACAGACCTTCTGTAAGTGAAACCTGATGCTGCACTGTTAGCAAAGAGAGGAGGGAGGAGAGAGCTGCTGAGAAGGAGTGCATAATTACATGACAGTTTATACAGTGTCCCTTTAAATGTGAGCCCCCTGCCCCTAGCCTTACACTCAGCTTTTGGCGTTTTCATACTTCATCGTCCATAGCTGTTGACTGGAAGTCAGATGCTAAGTCTTAGGTACTGAATGCAGCTCTATGAGTGCCAGAACAAGGGTCCGATTGAGGCCCTCATAGAGATGTATTGAGTGGTGACATCTGGCTCCATGAAACACTGGATCTTTAGGCAGGTCACAAAGTGCTGGAGACTGACTGACTGACTGGAAGCAGAACAAAGCGGCAGAAGGGGAGTTTTAAAGAGGACCTGTCACCCCCGCCCCCCTGCTGCATGGCAAAATAAATGCAGCACTGAATGCAGTATGTATGCTGCATTCAGGGAAGGGGTCCCCCATTGCCCTATCCCCTGTACCCTGAAAAATACACTTTATAAGTAGTCTAATGGGTGGGATCTTATTACCAAGTCTTCACCGCTGGCACAGTGTCCCTCCTCCTCTGTAAATTCAGCCCCTTGTATGTGAATGCCACCGCCTCCTGTTCTGCCCTCCTCCTGTTCTGCCCTCCTCATCTCCTGTTCTGTCAATCACGCTGCCGCACAGAGCGGCATTGCATGATGTCAGCAGCAGAGCCCGGCCTGCTTTATGCTTTATTCAAACAGCAGGGCGGGAATTTGGCGCCAGATTCATATACAAGAGGTTGAATTTTCACAGAGGAGGAGAGAGGACCGTGCCAGCGGCGAAGACCTGGTAATAAGATCCTACCCATTAGACTACTTATCTGTAAGCTTTGTAAAGTGTACATACATGCTGCATTCAGTCCTGCATTTACTTTGCGATGCAGCAGGGGGGGTGACAGGTCCTCTTTAAGTCTGGGGCAAGGGGCTCACATTTAAAGGGACACTGTCAGGTCATTTTTCAGTATAATACTAATTTTACCCTTGAATATTGCCTGGGCAGACCTTTCACAAAGCCATTCTGACATGGATTTTCACCGTAAGCACACCAGCCTCATAGGGTCTATTTAATAAGGTATGCAGTTTGTATTGAAAATTCTGATGAGAAGTCCTATTAGGCTTCATGGAACTTTGCTGTTGCTTGATCGCAGTGCAAGGCAAGTGAATGGGGTGACATTGTGACCATGAGTGTACTGTACTGTGACTTGCTTGGTGCAGTATCCTCAGGGTTGCAATCTGAACCCATTCTGTTGTGTTGTGCTGTCATGTAACAACGACACTAAGCAAACCTTGGTTGAACCTTGGTTTCGCAGGCAATGTTGCCATGTAGCCCCAGCCTTAAAGCGTAATTGTCATTTTCATTTTTATTTCATAAATCAATATTACACATGAAAATAAGTAACTTTGTATTATATCTTATGAAACAACTTTGCTTCTTCTCTGCCAGAATTGATCAATCATTATTAAGGTACCGATACATGGTACGATATCGTGAATGATATCGCTCAAACGTCACGGGTTTGGAGTCGTTCAAACGACATCGTTAGGACGTCGTTGCGTGTTACACCGAGATACGACTACGATAAATCATTAGATCGCTGATCGCAGATTTGTGAACATGTTCTCAAATCAGACGATCATCGTTCAGCCAACCTGCTGCATCGTTCTGTGTGACACCGCGATAACGATGTCATTAACGACTTCCCCTAGTCACAATAGTGAACAAGTATTGTTCGCTGGGTTGTGCGAACGGTACCTGCTCACTACATCGTTGGTGTGTCGTTAACGATATCTAGACGTGTGATATCTCACCAACTTTCTCAAAAATATATCATAACGACTGCGCTCCCGTGAGATCGTTGGTGAGATCT
This sequence comes from Allobates femoralis, assembly GCA_033576535.1. NCBI lineage: Eukaryota > Metazoa > Chordata > Amphibia > Anura > Aromobatidae > Allobates > Allobates femoralis. Next base: position 645,101,638 of record JARQOC010000003.1, read on the forward strand.
AAATGACATTGAAGCGTGTAATGGTACCTCAATTCTGAGGTAAAATCTGTATTCAGTGAAGACTTTCCCGTCACTGAGATAGGAGATGGCAGGTGTTACTGATGAGATTCTATGTACATAGAAGAGGGTGGAGCTAGGGCAGCTCCGCCTCCTATTTGCATAAATTCTCCTCCATTGCTCCTTCCATCTCCTATCTCAGTAATGGGAAAGTCTTCACTGAATACAGATTTTACCTCAGAATTGAGAATTTTGATAATGACTGATCAATTCTGGCAGAGAGAGAAGTAAATCTGTCTGATAACATAAATTGCAAAGATGCTTATTTTCATGTGCACTGTTGATCTATGAAGTAAAAATTAAAACTATGACTACACCTTAAAGATACTCTGTCCCAATGATCAAAGGCTCCAGAAAAAACTGCTGGAATGAGTGAAAATAAAGCTCCAGTATGGTCAGAATCGTTACTGCTTGGACGCTGTTTCATCACTGACATTTATTGACATGCCCTACAGACGGTGCAGAGAATTAGGCCATGTATCACCATGTGTTAATTTTAATATTAACCACATATACTATGTCACATTACATATTTCCTGTTACTTTTCCGTACATAGGCCTCGCTGAAGGCTGACTGCATCAATAAACCTTTACTCCTCCGATGTCAGGACCTTATCAGAGTGATTGATGATTTTCCTGCAAAGGTACAGTTTTCGATCTTAAGCTATGATAATAGCAGCCATTACTGTTTGTGGAGTGTGCTTTCTTTCTTGGGCCGCCTGCACATGTTGAGTATTTGGTGAGTATTTTACCTCAGTATTTGGTGAGCGTTTTACCTCAGTATTTGGTGAGCGTTTTACCTCAGTATTTGGTGAGCGTTTTACCTCAGTATTTGGTGAGCGTTTTACCTCAGTATTTGGTGAGCTTTTTACCTCAGTATTTGGTGAGCTTTTTACCTCAGTATTTGGTAAGTATCTGAGATTTTTACCTCAGTATTTGGTGAGCTTTTTACCTCAGTATTTGGTGAGCGTTTTACCTCAGTATTTGGTGAGCTTTTTACCTCAGTATTTGGTGAGCTTTTTACCTCAGTATTTGGTGAGAATTTTACCTCAGTATTTGGTGAGCTTTTTACCTCAGTATTTGGTGAGCTTTTAACTTCAGTATTTGGTGAGGCTTTTTACCTCAGTATTTGGTGAGCTTTTTACCTCAGTATTTGGTAAGTATCTGATGAGATTTTTACCTCAGTATTTGGTAAGTATCTGATGAGATTTTTACCTCAGTATTTGGTGAGCTTTTTACCTCAGTATTTGGTGAGCTTTCTACCTCAGTATTTGGTGAGCGTTTTACCTCAGTATTTGGTAAGTATCTGATGAGATTTTTACCTCTGTATTTGGTGAGCGTTTTACCTCAGTATTTGGTAAGTATCTGGTGAGCTTTTTACCTCAGTATTTGGTGAGTTTTACCTCAGTATTTGGTGAGTTTTACCTCAGTATTTGGTGAGCTTTTTACCTCAGTATTTGGTGAGCTTTTTACCTCAGTATTTGAGGCTTTTTACCTCAGTATTTGGTGAGATTCTTACCTCAGTATTTGGTGAGCTTTTTACCTCAGTATTTGGTGAGTTTTACCTCAGTATTTGGTGAGTTTTACCTCAGTATTTGGTGAGTTTTACCTCAGTATTTGGTGAGATTTTTACCTCAGTATTTGGTGAGATTTTTACCTCAGTATTTGGTGAGTTTTACCTTAGTATTTGGTGTTACTGTATGAGGTTATATCTCTGGAACACTTCAACATGTTGCACTGATTCTGAGACTGTGTTGGTTTTTTTTTGTGACATGTTGGACTGTATTTTAGTAGTAAATTTTGATTGATGTTTATTTATGAAAATGTCAAAAATTACACCCAAAATTAAAATTTCACTATTTTCACACTGTAAAGTTTTATGCCTTAAACCACAGTAGTTACAAAATAGTTAATTAATAAAGTAAATTCACATGTGCATTTTCTCCTTCGCCTCATTGGGGGACACAGGACCGTGGACCATGGGTGTTATGCTGCTGTCCACTAGGAGGCGACATTAAGCAGAATCTGCAAAAGAGTAACAGTAGCTCCTCCTCTGCAGCATATACAGCCTAGAGCAGGAAGTGCTTCTCCAGTTTTTTGCTTAGTGTCGAAGGAGGCACACGACCATTTTTACTCTCTATTTTTTTCATCTTTTTTTCTTCCAATGAAGAAAAGTGGGTCCGGCGTGGCCCCCGGCATGCTCCTTCTTCGGCCACCCACTGTTGGGGCGCTGGGTTGAAGTTGAGAATCGTTACATATGCCGTACTCCTTTCTCGGCCTCCCACTGTTGGGTTGCTGGGTTAAAGTTGAGACAGCCCAGCATAACATCCACCTTCCTCACTCCCTTGGGGTCCTGAGTTGAAGCCAGAGCTGGACTACCTGCCAGATGACGTCCCCCTAATCACCCTCTGGGTGCTTAGGCTGAGGCACCACAGGTACCAGCAGCACATGCTGCATTCTGGGCTGGGATTCTGGATGGCTGCCTGCAGAAGCACAGGCTCAGAGACGACCCCCTAATCACCCTCTGGGTGCTTAGGCTGAGGCACCACATGTACCAGCAGCACATGCTGCATTATGGGCTGGGATTCTGGATGGCTGCCTGCAGAAGCACAGGCTCAGAGACGACCCCCTAATCACCCTCTGGGTGCTTAGGCTGAGGCACCACAGGTACCAGCAGCACATGCCGCATTATGGACTGGGATTCTGGATGGCTGCCTGCAGAAGCACAGGCTCAGAGACGACCCCCTAATCACCCTCTGGGTGCTTGGGCTGAGGCACCACAGGTGCCAGCAGCGCAGCTGCACTTCTCTAACTGGGTCTGGTACCATATCAGATCCTGGTGGGGTCTGGGTTCAGCCCACTCAGCCCTGCACTGTCCTCCATATATAACTGTATATGACTGTGGCTGCCTCCGGAGCATGGCAACTTGAGGTCCTGGGACAGAGGTGTCTCCCTGTCCCCCTTCTCCCTGCATGGCTCCCACAGCTCAAGGCAGGGGAAGAGGTACCCAGCTCCCCCTACGCTGCCCCTGCAAGAGCAGGCAGCAATGTACCTGGGCGGCAGGGATCCGCCATGGCCCCCCTCGCCGCCAGACCTGCGGATCCGGATGGGTCGCGGGCTTCCGCGCCAACCCCCAGCCATCTGCGGGGCCGCAAATCACGCTAGGCCCCGGCTTCAGGCCTAGCGTGGACGGCGCCGCCCATTCCCGCCCACCGCCCGCCCTCCGAATAGCGTCATATGACGCGCCTCATCACAGAGAGGGCGGGAAGTCCCTCTGGGCGCTGGTTTTGCGCGCCCATCCATGTTCCCGCCCCCTCTTCCTCCCGGCGGCGCCAAACTGCTGCCTGGGCGCCATGATGAATTGTGGGCACAAGCACACACAAGTGTAGCGGCTCTATTCAGGCTGCGGGGGCATATACAAGACATTCAGCAGGGATGTGTTTCCTGCTGCAGCTTCCCCCCCCCCCCCACCACCCAGGTGTGACAGGCTGTGTGGGGCAGATACAGGACAGCCAGCAGGGATATAATTCCCTGCTGCAGCTTCCTCTCCCCCTGTACACCAGTGACAGGCTTCGCCATGTGTCACAGGCTATGCCATGCGTGTCAGCCTACGCCATGCGTGACAGCCTACGTAGGCCTTTACAGGAATCCGGACTCCATGGGAAGAAAGTGGGCAGCCCGACATATTTCGGTCCTGAAATACTCTGTGCTGCTGTGAATACAGGTTTTTGGTGAATTTGTCAACTTCTTAACCTGCTGCAGCACAGCACTGTTCTCACTTACATCACACTGAGTGTACGTGCCCTACAAGATCTCTCCTGACATACTCTGTGCTGCTGTAAAATCATATTTTCAGCAGCTATACATACTGTCAGTGAAGAAATTAGGCATCAGGCTGTTCTCAGTACGCACAGGGGAGACGTGATCCACTAAATGCCCTGTGGATGTAATGTGTTTATTCTGTGTCGTCACAGTGACACGGCTTCGCCTATGTTCATCTGAAGTTTTACCTCTTATGACTCTCACCCAGCGAGCAGAGTTCCTCTGCCTAGTGCGGGTGACCCACTAATAGGCACAGCCTGGCTTTCCTTCCACCGTGTCAGCCAATGATGCCAGTGCCTATCAGACATAATGCTACATCTAGATAGACAGTTATTACGTCTGCAACTATGTCGCAGTTTATGGGAAACTAGTATGCAGCAGGACGATGCCTCCGAAGTCTGACGTTTTTGCAATCCCAGACTCGAACCTTTATGCATCTCTAAATCAACATTCTATCTCACAGGAAGCTAGATGTCTATACTTAAAACATTCAACTGTGTCTCGCAGGACACAAGACCGTACCCATGGGACCCTCAGCGCCCCATTCACCATAAGGGAGTTGTGTTCGGACTTCATGGGTTCGTGCGGTACCCTATCTGACAACGAGTTTTCCCTAGGGACACATTTCCGCTGAACAGAACACAACAGCAGGCATCAGAGTCCGCTACCATGCCTTGAAGATGCCAATCGCACTGCACCAGGCGGTGCCTCACTCGCAGTCAGCAATCCAGTTTCCAACCTTTTGGGAATTCATATAGCGGATCATCGTCTAGATCGACACAAACTCGATCAACGCACATGTAGCGATCACAGACAACCCTCAAACTCGCGTCAGGAGCCCCTTAATCAGGGAGTCATTATGCCTGTGCTACACGCAGAGCGTGTTTAAAGGTTCTATGCCTGTGCTACAAGCACAGCGTGGTTTAAAGGTGCTATTACAATTTCTTTGTAGTCTATAAACAAGAACGTGCAGTACATCCTGTGCTAGACTGACACAGCTAGACACAGATACCTGGGACTGATTTTTCCGCATGGATTCTCTCCGCTCCATAATGTTCCTTGGAGAACGGAGAATACATTGCATCCTTAGATATACAGGACCACTACCTGCATGTTCCACTTGCAGCCACTTATCATAATTCCGATTTGCACAGCCCATTCTTAATTGTGGCGTTTCCGTCCACACTTGTTACAGTTCCCTAAGGCTGCTTTCACATAACGATTTTTGCATTTCCGATGCTGTCCGAAAAAAATCGGACAGCATCGGACCGATTTTCGGACCCCATGTATCCCTATGGGGATCGGACCGAATCGGATGTGCACTAAATGCCATCCGATTTGGTCCGATCCGATTCTGTCCGATGTTATTATCGGTGCTAAAATCGGAGCCTGCTCCGATTTTAGCACCGAAAATAAAATCTGACAGATTCGGATCGGACCAAATCGGATGGCATTTAGTGCACATCCGATTAGGTCCGATCCCTATAACATGGGGCCCTATGGAGAAGGGTCCGAGGAAACCTCTATGTCTCCTCGGACCCCGTTTTACTGTACTGAGCATGCTCAGTACAGTAAAACTGCTCCTAACTAGGAGCATAAGGGTTAAAAAAAATAAATAAAGGTTATTCTCACCTCCCCCCGAGCCCCCGCCGTCTTCCGCCATCTTCTGCCATCTTCTTCTAGGCTCCCGGTGGCTCCCGCAGGCTGCCGGTGTCAGCAGAGCGCTCCCTCTGCTGTTCAGGACCTGCGGTGATGTCACAGTCACGTGACCGCGGGGTTCACCATGGTGAACCCGCGGTCACGTGACTGTGACATCACTGCAGGTCCTGTGTACAGCAGAGGTACACCTCTGCTGACACCGGCAGCCTGCGGGAGCCACCGGGAGCCTAGAAGAAGATGGCGGAAGACGGCGGGGGCTCGGGGGAGGTGAGAATAACCTTTATTTATTTATTTTTTTTTTGCAGCCCGGCGCCGATTTTATGCCGGAATCGGGTGCCTATTTGGCACCCGATTCCAGGCATCAGAAGGGAGCCGATGCTGTCCGATTTATATCGGACAGCATCGGCTCCCTTCAAATCGTAATGTGAAGGTAGCCTAAGTGGTCACAAAGGTTATGGCAGTCGTCTGGTCTTCCTGCATTTCAGGGACAGGTCAATCTTCCATACCTGGACGATTTACTCCTCAACGCACGACCTTCAGGGATTGAGAACACAGCGTCGCTATCACGGTGAACACTTTATTAAGACTTGTTTGGCTGGTCATCCTCCAAGAGTCTACGCCAGTTTTCACTGCAGTCTCTAGTATTTTCGGAACGCATTTCAATACATTCAAAGCACTGATCAGATTTTTCCAAGACTAGGCATAGATACTTCAACCAGAAGTCCGCACTCTCCTTCAACGGTCACCTAAGCCTGTCAGACCTGACATGACGGTCAGTGGCAGGACGGTGGTAGCACTGGTAGTTAGTTCCTTGACGCAGTTGCTCCTCAGGCCTCCGCAGTTATCCATGCTCGCGTCATGAGATAAGATGGTACGATCTCGTATCAGGAGGTGTCTTCTTCCAGTACCAGCCATGTGGTATCTCCTGTGGTGGCTCAGCCACTTACTAGTACGCAGGAGAAGTTTCTTCTTCCACCAAGTTGAAAGGTACTATTCACCTATGTGAGTCGGACACAATAAGGTGCGCTGTACCTATATTTCAACACTCGGACCAACGGTCCTGATCGGAATCAACGATTCTCATCGTCCTTTGGGAGATTTGGGCGAGATTACCCACACTGAAGATTTATCCCTTCTTCTGGTGGACCGCCTTTTCAGAAGGCAGTCTGACAATGCCACGACTGTGGCATATGTCGATTCACTAGAGCGAATCCCGCAGTTCCCAGGCAATGAAGAACGTTGACCACATTCTTCACTAGGCGGACTTCACAAACTCAGTATTACCGGTTGTTATTCTACACTTGTAGATGGTTTGAACAAGCAGTTCTTCTGTTGCCAAGGGCTTACCTCAGAATAGGGTCCCTACATCCAGATGTCTTCATGCAACTCTGACGTCACTGGAGAACTCCGGAAGCATCCATAATAGTGTCTCACCTCATTACCGAGGTTCCTAGCTTAATAGCCAGGTCCCACGACCCACAGTCATGGCTAGCGGAAGGTCTGATCTTGGACTGGACCCAATTCCAACTCCACTTCTCTTTCCCCAGGCTACCACTATCCCAGGTAGTGAAGATAATCAAACTGGACTGTCAACAAATCATCCTTGTAGCCACACACACTTGGCATGACGAGCTCGTCCACTTCATAGCACACGTGCTATGCTGCCTACTCGATCGTCCAGACCTACTCTCTGAAGGACGTCTTACCATTATAATTCATCGGCTCTAAAATAGACGTCGTGACCCTGAAACTCCGGGTGTTCACGTAATGTTGTCGCAACCTCAATCAGAGCGCGGACACCGCTTTCAGAAGAGATATTCCATCAACATGGAAAATCAATTTATTTTCCCTTCTTCTTGTGGTTTTTCGCCTTAGCACGGTTTCCTCTCAAGGATTCCCAGGCCCACCCGACCGGTTCTACACTCACATCTGTCCTTAGGTCCTCTCAAAGGACAAGTTCCAAACCTTTTTTCATCCCCTCTAGGCAATGTCTTGCTACCAGACCTCAATTACACATCCTTTCTTCAAGGAGTCTGCCGACTTGTTCCTCCCTCTCAAAGTCTACTAGTCCCGGGGTCATGACCCTCGTCCTCACAGCTTTATGCTAACCACATTTTAAGACATGTGGAAAAATCCCTTCATCTTCTCACACAAGGAGTTGTTTTCTGGATGGCAATTACCTCTCTCCGCAGAGTTGTTAAATTTGCAGCGTTTTCGGGTAAACCGCCTTTTTGTTTTTTGTTTTTTCTGGTCTCTCACCCAGACAAGGTTGCCCTACATCTGGTTAGTTTTTTCCTCCAGATGGTGGTGTCTTTTGTTGTCCGCCTGCCTGAATATATATTTCTGACAGCGCTACGTCTAGTGCCAGTCATCCGGTCAGTAATGCTCTGCATTCCTACACCTTGGTCAGAACGCTACACATATACGCGCTCAGGACAAGTTCCGTTTAGAAACCTCTTTTCCTTTTTCCAGAAGGATAAACGCAGCAGGCAGGCCAGGTTCTACAAATGCTTGATCAGATGGCTTAAATCCACCATCCGGGGTGCTTTTTAGCATTATTATTATTTTTTTTTTTTATTTTTAGGTAGCACCATTCATCCATGGTGCTGTGTCTTTTCCGGCGGCGGGCACAGCGCATTCTACTATGAGCGCTGGAGTCTCCTGGGCTACTGAGCTATTAGGCACCAGGAGTTAGCACAACAAGTGTGTAAGGCAGACAGCATGCACATGCTTGCCAGATGCCTTAGGCTCTCACTCAGTCCTCGGCAACTGCAAGTCTAGGAAGCTGTACCCTCCAGGCGCATTAGCCCACCTGTAGGTGCATTGTTATTGTTATTATTAGTGATTTTCCATTGCTGTTCCCACCCAGGGACTGCTTTAGGACGTCCCACGGTCCTGTGTCCCCCAATGAGGCGAAGGAGAAAAGGAGAATTTTGTGTACTCACCGTAAATTCCTTTTCTCTTAGCCTCTAATTGGGGGACACAGCACCCACCCTGTTGCCCGTTTAGGGCCGTTACTAGGTTCTCATCTTACTCCTGAGAGGTTATATAGTTGCCTGTTTATTTTACAGGCCTGCTTATACTGTTATTACGTAGTTGCCTGTTCAGTTACACGTTTTACCTTACTGTTATTATGTGGCTGCCTGTTTACTTAACAGGCCTTATTTTACTGTGATTCTTGTCTTTCTTCTGTTAATTCTCCTACTGCTTTAGCACAAAACTGGAGAAGCACTTCCTGCTCTAGGCTGTATATGCTGCAGAGGAGGAGCTACTGTTACTCTTTTGCAGATTCTGCTTAGTGTCGCCTCCTAGTGGACAGCAGCATAACACCCACGGTCCACGGTCCTGTGTCCCCCAATTAGAGGCTAAGAGAAAAGGAATTTACGGTGAGTACACAAAATTCTCCTTTTTCTGCTGCTCCCCTGATTTATCTACCCTGTCTAATTACAATGTGCATTTGTTTGTGGACAATTAATTCCGAAAACTTGTTTTTTTAACATAAAGGAACTTCATGCCATCTTTCCATGGCTAGTAGAACAGGTGTTTGGCAGCCTGGATGGCAGCATTGTGGGCTGGAACCTAAGATGCTTACAAGAAAAACGAATCCACACGAATTCCAATCCACATTGTTTTTTTTAGATCCCTGGTGAGTCCATGATCTTGTTTATGATCCATCTTGCGCTTCTGATTTACTTCCTGTCTCTCTACACTGAGATTGCGTTTTGTTTTGTTATTTAGTGGTGCAATGATGAAACTAGTCTACAAACTGCAAGCAGAGGAATACAGATACGATTTCCCTGTCTCGTTCCTTCCAGTAAGTAAACCTTTATTTGGTATGCATGGAGAAGTTGTCAAAAGTTTTGTCTGATTTAAAAAATAATAAAAAATCAAAACTCACCTGTCCTTACAGTAGGCAACTTGATAAGATAAAAAATACCAACATGCACCTATTAATTCCCCTGCCAATTTTTCTTTACTGGTCCTGCTGGAATGGCATCAAGTACATCCCTTTGCTGTCCCTATCTCACAGCTTAATGGGTAGGAAAAGCAAAGTTGCAATATATATATACCGTATATATATATATATATATATATATATATATATATATATATATTATGGTATATATATATTATATACTAGATGGTGGCCCCATTCTAACGCATCGGGTATTCTAGAATATGTGGGTGTGCGGCGGTGGCCCCCCTCAGTTCTCACCCGCTCCAGGCTTCTGTCCAGCCGCCTCTCACCCCAGCATGTCTTCTTTTTCTTCCTCGAGCATAGACGTCAGCAATTCCAAGGCCTCGCGGGGCGGAGATAAGAAGGAGCATCATAATAGGCGTGTCCAAGCGCATAGCCCTGATGTGGTGGGTGTGTCTTCATTCACAGCCATTACGACGCTCCCTTTGGTAGCTCCACCCCCACAGCCTTTGAATTTCTGAAGTCTATGCCGCGAAAAGAAGAAGAGTGGTGGGGTGATACAGCATGGAGCGAGTGAGCAGTGAGCGGGAGACCAAGCGGAGGGGAGCCGGGAGACTGGGTGGACTGTGCCTGTTTCACTGTAACGGAAATTCTGTGTCTCCGATTGGTCGTGCCCGGCCAGCCGTGACCAATCAGCGACACAGGATTTGCGTTAGATAGAGACAGTATGACGTGAGTGCAAGGTGAGTGTAGGGCTAAGTGTGACGTGAGTGCAGGTCAGAGTGTGTGACGTGAGTGCAGGGCTGAGTGTGACGTGAGTGCAGGGCTGAGTGTGACGTGAGTCCATGGTGAGTGTGAGGGGAGTGCATGGTGAAGCAGAGGTGGGTGCCGCGGGAAAGCAGACAGTGATGTCGGCTATCCCGCCGGCTATTTGTAGTGAACAGCTGTGCACTTCAAATAGCGGTGAAGCCTGTCTGTCTGTGACAGGAATCCCACGTCGCTGATTGGTTGCCGGGTGACCAATCAGCGCTGGCGTGCGATTTCCGTGACAGACAGAGAACCTTAGGCAATTATATAGTAGATATTCTGATTGGTCGCCGCGTTCAGCAGTGACCAATCAGAATAGCGGCGCTCGCTCTGGCGCCATATTTAAAATACAATGTGCTTATTGTCTTTCAAATATTGCGCCATGGAACATGCCGCTATTCGAATTGGTCGCTGCTGAACGTGGCGGCCAATCAGAGGAGCGGCGCGCGGTTTGAATGTCGCTTCTCTGATTGGTTGCCGCGTTCAGCGCCTACCAATCAGAATAGCGGCTCTCGCCATGCCGCCATATTTGAAATACAATGAGTGCCATGGCGAGTGCCGCTATTCTGATTGGTCACCGCGTTCATCGCTGACCAATCAGAGCATGGCGAGCGCCGCTATTCTGATTGGTCGGCGCTAAACGCGGTGACCAATCAGAGAAGCAGCATTCAAACTGTGCGCCGCTTCTCTGATTGGTCGGTGCTGAACGTGGCAACCAATCAGGAGAGCGGCGCTCGCCATGCTGCCATATTTGAAATACAATGGGCGTCATGGCGAGCGCCGCTATTCTGACTAGTTGGCACTGAACGCGGCGACCAATCAGAGAAGCGGCATTCAAACTACTATTCTAGACTACCCGATGCTTTAGAATCGGGCCATCATCTAGTATATAATATATATGTGTGTGTGTTTAATTTTTTATTGTTTTTTTATTTTAACTGCGTGAAAACCAGATGCAGCAAGGTTGCAAAACCTGACACATGAACTAAAATCACTTTTTAGAGATTGCACCATTCTCCTATTCAGTTGGATTGCAAGGCAGGGTGCAAGAGAAAAGCCAAAGGAGCCCTGAAGGTTGTTTTTCTCCTTCACCTCATTGGGAGACACAGACCGTGGGTGTTATGCTGCTGTCCACTAGGAGGTGACACTAGGCAAGATCTGAAAAAGATTGCGTGGCTCCTCCTCTGCAGTATACACCCCCTGGCTGGAGCTTGCCTAACCAGTTTTTTGCTTAGTGTCGTTAGGAGGCAGACATACTTTTTATTGTTTTATTTTTATACAATTTTTTATTACTTTTACTACTGTTTTTCTCAAGAAGAGGATTCAAGTGATGGGCCTGTCAATACCTTAAGGCCCATGGCATGCTTCTTCCTCGGTTCCCCACAGTTGGGGAGCTGGGTTGAAGTCGAGATACTTTTTTTTTAAATCAAATACATTTTTATTGATATATTGTAATCAATCATCATAACAGATATAACATATGTAAATCACGCAGTACAACACAGTACATCCCACTGCACCTACAACAATGTTGAACACCCCCCTACCCTCCCCCTCCCCACCCTCCCTGACAGCAGTACAGTCCTTTGCATTTTTGCACAGCAAAATGACACCGTTTACTCTCCTCTACACCTCTTCTCCCACCCATCAGAAGTCCACCAGGCAAAGCCATGTGTCCCAAGTGTTAACTAGTATCTTACAGTCCTTTAAATTGGATCCATGGCCCCCATATCGTCTCATGCATGGACTGCGACCCTCTCTTCTCATAGATACCTCTTTCCAATTGCAGGATATACTCCACCCTATTAGAATATTCAGCAGTAGTCGGAGGATCAACCCCAGTCCAATGTCTCGCAATTAATTTCCTGGCACAGTACAGAAGTCTGGCTATGGCATGTTTGGCACTGGACGTAGTTGAGATTTCCTCCACATATCCCAATAAGCACGTAATAGCATCCCCAGAGACCTCACACCCATACGCCCCTTCGATCATGCCTATTACTCCTGACCAGAATGATGATAGCCTGGAGCATTCCCACATCATGTGGAATATACCCGCTTCATCATTTCGACATCTCGGGCACGCAGAAGACTCTCGCAGTCCCATTTTATATAATCTTAGCGGCGATCTATACACCCTATGGACCACATAAATGTGTGATAATCTCGCAGGTTCGCTCATGGAAAGTTTCGGGATGTATTCCAGTATGGTCTCCCATACCTCATCCTGTATGGGGCCTATGTCTTCCTCCCATTTTCCCCTGGCCTTCAGTGGGAACTGTAACAGAAATGTATGCATAAGATCCTTATACGTGCCCGAGATTACTCCTCTGGTATTCCCCTCTTGACAGACATAACTGAGAACCAGATCCGTCTCCACCACCATAGGCCGCGTAGCTCTCTGGGTTTTAATCGCATGCCTAACCTGTTCATAGTGTAACCATTCCGTGCTCGGCAGTAAAAACTCATTCTGCAATAGCAGGAATGGCTTAACGTCACCATTCTCCAATATGTGTGCCATACAGGTTATTCCTTTGTCTATCCACACTCTTATGGACCCTATTTTTTGTATCTCCGGGAGACTACTATTCCTCCATATGGGTGTGTGCATGGTCATTCCTTTCACTCCTCTCACCTTCTTCAATTTATCCCAAACTCTATGAATCAACTCAAGCGTGGGTCCTGTTTTCCCCATCTTTTTCATATCTCCCCCCTCCAAACCCTCCAGCACTGGGCTATCACTCATGAAGTGTCCCAACAGTCACGTAATGGTGCCTCCATTCCCAGGGCTTGACCAACCCCTAAAGTGTTGGCTCTGAGCTGCTAAGAAGTAAGTACAGTTCTGGGTTTGGCAGTGCCAGCCCTCCCTCATCTTTGGGTCTCTGAAGGCTCTCCAGTCTTATTCTTGCCTGTTTCTTGCCCCATATTAGAGTCCTAATCAAGCCATTCAGAGATTTAAACCATTTTTTAGCAATCCAAACTGGTGCATTATGTAAGATGTAAAGCAGTTTGGGCATTATGATCATTTTTAAAAGGTTTATCCTTCCTACCACTGTCAAATGTAATTTAATCCACACGTCTATTTTAGCTCTCAATTTTTTAATTAGTGGCGCGAGGTTAATGGTAAGGTAGTTTGAGATGGGCAAGGACACCTGCAACCCCAGATACTTAAACTCCTCCGTACACTGCAGCTTGTTTGCCTCCAGATCCCTGTCCGTCCACTCCACTTCTCTGTCCACTTTAAATAGTATTGATTTGGACCAATTGATCTTCAACCCCGAAATGGTCCCGAAGTTTTCGATAGTCTGCATGGCACAGCTCAACGACCCCTCAGGATCTCCTAGAAACAACAATAGGTAATCTGCATTCAAAGCAACTTTCTCCTCTATACTCCCATATCGGAATTCCCGGATCTCCCGTGTTCTCCTGATGGTCGCGGCAAGTGGCTCAATTGCTATGGCAAAAAGGAGCGGCAACAGCGGACACCCCTGCCTGGTTCCCCTAGCAAGCCGGAATGACGTAGACATCGCCCCGTTCACTCTAATCCTTGCCGTGGGTTGCGAATACAGTAATTGTACCCAGTTTATAAATCGTGGCCCAAATCTCATTGTCTGCATAACCTTCCACAGATATTCCCACTGTATGCTATCAAACGCCTCATGGGCGTCCAATGAGGCTATTACTCTACGTCCCTTGTTGTCAGCCTGCAGTTGGAGATTAAGGAACAATCTACGAATATTTGTAGCCGTAGATCTGTTGGCATGAACCCAGATTGATCCGGATGAATCGAGGAGATGACCCCAGACAGCCGGTTAGCCAATACTTTTGCTAAGATTTTAACATCAGCTGTTAATAATGATATTGGTCTATAAGACCCGGGTACTCTAGGGTCCTTCCCCTCTTTCGGGATCACCACTATCACCGCCTCCCTCATAGATTCCGGCAAAAGACACCTCTCACTGGCCTCCTCGAAGACTTCCAATAATTTGGGGAGCAAGAGATCCGCAAATTGCTTATATACTTCGGCTGGTAGGCCGTCCATACCCAGTGCCTTCTCATTGGCCATGCCATGCAGAGCATGTATCATCTCCTCTTCAGTAATAGGTCCATCCAGTCGCTCTCTGCCCTCATCATCCAAACCAGGGAGCCCACCCAATCCCAGAAAGGCATCTATCTCCTCCTGTGCTCCTACCCCTTCCGAGGAGTAAAGTGGGCTGTAAAAGTCTCTGAAGACAGCCAGTATTCCGTCTAATTTCGTGACAGATGCCCCAGTCCTGTCTACCACTTCATGGATATGTGAGCTAGCAGTTTGTGCCGCCGCTATGACGGACAGCAGGTGTCCCACCTTCTCACCCTCGGCATAAAACTCCACCTTCCTAAATGCCTGTTTCTTTGCCATTTTTTCTAGCAGTATTTTATTCACCTTATCCTGTGCCGTCTTAAGATCTTGTTGTGCTTCCGGGGTATTAACATGTATAGCAGCTTCCTCCGCCCTCACCAATGCCTCCAGACCATCTGTTTCCTCTCGCTTAGTTTGTGTTTTTACGTCTGCAGATGTCCCTGAATAATATTCCCCTGAGAAAGGCCTTCATGGCATCCCACACCATTAGTCTGTCCGTGCTACCTTCGTTATGTGTAAAATATTCTACCAGTTCCTCCTCTATCGTGTGGACATTAAGGTGTTGTAGCCATATCGGGTGCATCTTCCACCCTTCCCTGATCACTCCCTTTCGAGCTCCATAAACAATGTTTTCCATAAGAGGACTATGGTCTGATATCACTCTAGGAAGATACTGGACCTCTCTGATCACAGCATCAGCCATCCCATCCGCCAGGGCCAGGTCTATGCGGGACAACGTACCATGCGAAGTCGAGTGGCAGGAGTAACATCGCCTCCCTTTATTTCTAATTCTCCAAGTATCAATCAGACCAAGTTCCGTAATGAAGTTGCCAAAGACTGTCACGGTACTGTCCTGTACATTGATCTGTCTCCTACTACGGTCCCAAAAAGCATCCACTACATTATTAAAGTCTCCCACCATCAGCAACGGTAGCACCCTGCCTTGTTCAGCATACTCTCGCATCACTCTAATTTGTGTGCTTGAATATGGAGGGGGGATGTAAAGCGCTACTATACACATCGGCCTTCCATAAAACATCCCTTTAACTGCCACCCCTTGTCCCTCAAGATCAATATAGACATCGATTTCTTCAAAGGGCGTGGTTCTACTAATTAGGAGTGACACCCCCCTGGCATAGTTAGAAAAGGTAGAGTGGTATGCCCTCTGGACCCACCGTCTATTTAGAACGTGAATTGTTTCACTTTGTAAATGGGTCTCCAGGAGGCACACCACCGAGGCTCCATGGTCCTGCACACACTTAAGTACTGCTGCTCGCCTAGTTTTTTCAGACAGACCCCTGACGTTCCAGCTCACAACTTTAAAACCACTCATCGTATGTACTCCATATCAACGTCTGCATACGACTAGTTCCCATTCCTGCTGTCAGTACCCCCCTCCCCCTCTCCCCTCCTCCTCTCCCCCCCCCGCACCCCCTCTCCCTGCCCTCCAACCTCCCCTCCACTCATGCTCTCTAGGAGCTATGGGTTCACTAATCCCAGCCCCGTCCACCAGATGAAATTCGTCATCCTTTCCTCCCATCGTAGAAACTTCTTGCTTATCCATCAGTCTTCTCCGCTTCCATTATCTCCCCGTCCTCCCCCCCCCCCACCCCCACCCCCCCGCCGCACCTCAAGTCATTTTTAACTGTCTGTTACTCAGCAATATAAGGCAACCAATATACAGGCATATCTGCAACCCCATACAGTGCCCCAGAATTCAACAGTTCAATATCATACATTGGCCTCCACCGCCATGCCCTCTGAGGGTCATTTAGACAAGAAAGATCTGCTCGCAGTGGTTTCACCGAAGTCAGTCAAAGATCGTCCTCCTGGAAAGGGAAAAATACATGCAACAACAATATGCAATCATTGACCAGGCGCACATCATGTCAAATGCTAAGGGAGAAAGAAATTTAAGAAAAATGAAAAACGAAAGTAGGGGGCAAAAAATAAAAGCCACCCCCCCTCCTCCCTAGCGCACTCAGTGTCACCGCACAAGTACCGCCCAAATGTACTCCATACAGATCTCCCCTGCCATTCCTCTCTCCCAACGATCAAGTCAAATCAGCACCGCTAAGCAGCAAAGAGTCCTCAAAGATAATAACCTCAGCCGACCGATCCCGTTACGGATCTCTTCAGGTTCCTCCATTTGGTCTCAGTCTTTGGCTTGGAGAGCCTTCATATTAGTCTCGATCCACTGTGTGGCCTCCTCTGGATCCACAAAAAAGAATACCTTGTCCATTGCTGCCACACGCAGTTTAGCAGGGAACATCATTGAGTATAGTACCCCTAGTTCTCTTAGGCGTCTCTTTACTCCTCCAAACCTCATACGCTGCTTTTGCACAGCAACTGAGTAATCGGGGTAAATACCAATACGTTGGCCATTCTCTGTGATTTCTTCTCCGTCCCTCGCCTTGCGGAGGATTATGTCCCTATCTCTATAATGTAGCAATTATGCAATCATCATTCGTGGCCCTTTGCCCGGGGGTTGCGGCTGCATCGGCACCCTGTGTGCCCGCTCCACGGCAAAGAATTTAGTGAGAGAGTCTGCGCCAATGTGTTTTTTCAACCATTTTTCAATAAAGTCAGTCGGGTCCCGTCCCTCAGTCTTTTCCGGGAGACCGACTATCCTAATATTGTTCCTTCTGGACCGGTACTCTAAGTCGTCATTTTTTGCTATGACTTCGGCTATTTGTTGCTTAAATCTTTGCTCAGACTTTGTGAGGTTATTAATCCGGTCCTCAGCCACACCAACCCTCTCCTCCACCTCACCAGTCCTAGTAGTAACTTTGTGCAAGTCCTTTTTCACATTAGCCACTTCTGACTGGACTCCCAGGACTTGCTGTGTCAGAGTAGTTAGTGCCTGTTTACAGAAAGTCACCACTGCAAAGACATCCTTGATAGTGGGATTGTCCTGCTTGTCAGCCTCTGTTAGTATGGCTGCAGGGGGCTTCTCTCCATCATTACTGTCCTTTCCCGGGGTCTGATCATCCACTGTTCGGGCATACTTTCCCAGCTTTGCAGCTGCACTCATTCTTTGCTGGCAGGCTGCATTTGCTTTTGCCGCCTCCTCCCTCTTCTCGGGGCCATCTTGGGAGCTGCCTCCTTCTCCCCAGGCTGCATCCTTCTGTCTCCTGCGGGTCATACCTGCTCCCTGCTGCTCTTCCACAAGGCTCCCGGTGTTCCACAGTATCTCCTCAAGTGTCCGGTCGGCTGAGACTGGCAGTGGAGGTTGCAGAAACACTTAATTAGCCCAGGTGTCGACAGGAGAGCACAGAGACACTTCTGCTCACATGCCTGGCCAGGCTCCGCCCCCCGAAGTCGAGATACTTCAACATATGCCATGCTCCTTCCTTGGTGCCCCACAGTTGGGGATTCGGATTGAAGTTGAGATACACCAAGACTGCCTGGCTGTCCTCCCCAGACCCCATAGGTGAGACTCTGGGTTGTAGGATCAGGCCAAGAAACACGAGACCAACAGCCGCCCTCTCCAATTCACCCTATATGGGTACTTGGGTCGAGACATAATTTCCAGGTACCCTCCACAGCTCTGTCTGATGCAGGGCTCCGCAGCTCTGTCTGGCACAGGAACCCCTGTCAGGGCTTCCTTCAGAGCTGCTCCTGCCATTTTCTCGCTATGGTGCCAGTCCATAATCGCGGATCTAGTGGGGTTCCCGGACCTCCGTGCCGGCAATCTGTCCTCCCCTCTCACCCCTAAAAGGGGTCTGAGGGTCGAGGCCACCGCTGAGGTATGCACAGAGCCCTGCCGGGCACAGCATTAACGCCGCATGGTACTGTGCCCAGTACCCCTAGCGGGGGCTCGCATCTTCTTTACACACTTTTTTTTTTATAGTGGGCCCCCTGCTTTGGACGTTCCGGAGAGACGTCCTGACTTCCCTGCCGGCCTTCCCCCGTTTTCAGGGCCGCATTATAATCTAGGCCCCGGCTCTGGCCTAGATTACAGCGTCGCCGCCCAGCCCCTCCTTCCGCCCACCCACAGGATGATGCTCCGGCCGCATCATGGAAGGGGCGGACAACCATTTTCGGCACCTCTCGCTCGTCACGAGATCTCCTGCGCGCCCTAACTGATTCAGTCCAGCCCCTCCTCCAGCTCCATGATGTACGGCAGCTGCCATTATGGAGTCCCAGGACAACGCTCTCAATACCGAGATTGGCATTGCGGGACACAGGATCGCTGGGCTGGTACAGGCACTAAGGAGGTAAGAAGCTCAACAGTATACTACTACTGGAGCTCTCCCCTCCTCTTTTTCTCTCCTTTCTCGGCAGCATATACAATTACCAGAGCAGGAGCACTACAGGCAGCAGGGGCAATAATAGCAGTACTGCCCTGGATAACCATGTCGTTCTCCAGAAACAAAACACTACTAAAGTATATGTATCTTATTCTGCTTCTAGCGAAACATGCAGATATCCTGCCTAGTGGATGTAATACCACTGTGACTGAGGCCCCCACCGATACTGTACCTTCCAGTGTCTCAAATACCCCTGAATGGGCATTTTTCCTGTCACAACCATTATGCTCTAAGCCTTGCAGAGTCGCTTCACATCTGGCACCTCAGGTCAGGCCACACTGCAGGAAGACAGCATGGACCAAAGGGGACCTTACACTCACACTTTCCAATCCTATGCCATTATTATCTACTATAGGACGGAAAAGGGTCTAAAGGTCGCCTTCTCCAGCATCCCCCCACGGATCTAGAGATTCTCCCAACAGGGACAGGCGCCAGGGTTCCCCCTCAGCTGAGGATGGTTATGGCCCAGACTCAGACGCTGGATTACATATATCCATCGAGACTCTTTGGATATCCTGGACATGGTTGAGAACTTGATCACATCCATAAACCAAACACTGGAAGTGACGGACCCCCCTTGTGAAACCCCAGACCATGCAGTTTTTCTGCTAAAGAGCGAAGAGACCATGCAACCGGTAGTAACCCAGGGATGGCAGAATCTCCACAGGTAGATTGCCCGGTCCCGTCTAGCCTCAAAGACTCTTCTTCCTCCCCCTGAAAGATCCTTAATTAAGGATACCATGGATCGTTGGGTAGAACAAATAATACAATGTATTCTCGAGGCAAATAGGTTTGTCTCTATCCCCTTCCTTCGCTTCGGTCTGGGCAGCCAAAGTGATTTGGATCTTGGCTTGCAATCTTCGCACCGCCCTACGAAACAGGGAACCTGATCCAGATCTGATGGATTCGGCAGCATAGATCTCAGTAGCAGGGGAATACATGGTTCATGCATCGCCAGACATAGTCAATTGCACAGCCGTAGCTGCTTCCAATCCATTACAATCAGACGAGCTCTCTGGCTACGTGAATGGAAGGCAGACGCTGCCTCTAAAAATCACTCACGAGCCTTCCTTATCTCAGTGGCTGTTTTTTCAGCGAGAAATTAGACATACTAATCTCTGACGCCACGGGAGGAAAGAGTACTTCACTTTCCCAACGCAAGCCTAGGCGGCTCTTTACCAATCGCCAACAGACACAGTTTTGTTCCTTTCAGAACTTACTTGATTGGTCCATCTCACGTGGGGCACAGACTGGCAGTCGCCCACCATGTAGAGGCAGGACCTCTCAGGACCCCCAGAAGTTAAATACTAACTGACAATTCACCTCCAGACAATCGAAACCTAAGGGATCTAGATCCCGTAGGTTCTCATCCTCATGACTCTTCAATCCCGGAAGACACCTCCCAGGTAGGCGGCCGACCTTCCTAATGAGCAGTCATCATCCTGGTCCCTCAAAACAAATGTTTCAGGGGTTCTACTCTTTGTAGTCCTCAAGAAAGGGAGGTTAGTTCGACCAAGCCTGGACTTGAAACAACTACACAAGTTCGTTCGGGTTCATCATTTCCTTATGCAATCTCTACGATCAATCATTTCTTCCATGACAGAGAGAGAGTTCCTAACATCCATAGATATTCAGGAACCTTATCTAGATATCCCGATATCTCTGGCACACCAGAAATTTCAGCATTTCACAATCAACAAGGATTATCATCAGATCGTGGCGTTGACCTATGGACTCGCCACAACCCCCACAGTATTGACCAAAGTCACGACAGTCGTCATGACTATCCTCCACTCAAGTGGAGTAGTCGTTCTTCTGTATCTAGAAGACCTACTCAACAAAGCTCCTTCCTTTAGGGATTGCGAGCAGGTACCCATACCACAATAGAATGACTCATCAACCTGCCAAAAATCATCTTCAGTTCTGAAACAAACACTGACCTTCCTGGGAATGCTCTTCAATACCTCCCACAGGTTGATTCTTCTTCCCCACGAAAGGTCACAAACCTCATGCCAAGGAGTTCGAACACTCCTTTGCCCATCACCTCACTCCCTCCGATTTGCTATGATAGTATTAAGCAGAAGGATGACGACATTGGAAGCAGTGCCATTTGCCCAACTACACCTTAGACCTCTCCAACTGGCTCTTCTCGCAGCCTGAGTCAGGAGCCCCTTCCCCTTCGACAAGATGTTCCATCTGTGAACTGTCAACAAACGTTCTCTTCACTGGTAGCTACGTCCATCCCCCTCTCACAGGGGATATCCTTCCCTCCAGTTCGATGGGAGGTGATTACCACCAATACAAGCCTAATTGGGTGGGGGGCAGTGTACCGTCATCACACGGCCCAAGACAGATGGTCTCCCTTTAGAGTCCACCTTACCCATCAACCTACTGGAGATCCAAGTCATCCAGTTAGCACTACAGAGGTTTCATCGGCTCCTCACAGGTCGCCATGTCCGGATACAGTCCGACAATGCCACCGCAGTAGCATGCGTCAACTAGAGCAAGGTGCAGCCCATCTTCCACTGGGCCGATTCATCTGGATCGGTTCTCTCTGCTGTACACATTCCGGGAGTCGACAATTCGCGTCAGGCTTCTTCAGCTGTCAGGGTATCGTGTCAGGAGAGTGGTCCCTACATCCAGAAGTGTTCTAACAGATAGATCACCGGTGGAGAACTCCGGACGTAGATCTCATGGCATCTTGCCTCAATTCCAATTTACCCAATTTCATGGCCCGGTCTCACGACCCACAGTCCCTGAGAGCAGATGCCGTAGTCCAATCTGAACACAACTATGTCTCCCCTACATCTTTCCCCTCTGCCTCATACCCAGAGTGGGACGGAACATCAAGTCGGAGGGCGTTCGGGTCATCCTCGTGCCCCTGGATTGGCCCGGGCGTGCCTGGTATGCCGACCTGGTTCAGCTGCTGACAACGTCCCCTGGCGTCTTCCAGACCGTCCAGACCTTCTCTCTCAGGGCCCGTTTTCCCACCAGAATTCGAGGGTCCTGAATTTTATGGTGTGGCTGTTGCAACTTGAGTTTTTGACTCAGACCATTTTTTTCCTCAGAGGTCGTTGCGACTATGTTCAGGGCGAGAACACCTGCTTATGCTCGGACTTATTACCGCACATGGGAAGGCCTTCTTTTGCCTGGTGCAGTTCTCAACAACGACCACCTCTGTCTTTTTCCCTACCAACCATCTTGGAGTTCCGATGTGGCTCTCTCCCCATGGTCTCTCCAGGGACAGTTTTTCCGCACTATCCACATTATCCCAGTGCCGCTTTACGGCTACACCTCAGGTTAAGACCTTTATCCAGGGAATTTTTTTCTCACCTCGTGAGACCCTCTTCCAACGACGTTGGAAGCATGGGGCCTTGCCCCGGGCTTCGACGCGCTGCATGACCCACTCTCTGAGTTTATCACAGGGGTTTTCCTTTCGTCTTCTTTCCCAGACGATAGCTTTTAATTCTGTCTGTTAAGTCTCAGACCTTGCAGCGCTCTTCTGCAGAGCACCCTTCTTGGTGTTTTCACCAGGATCGAGTGGTACTCGAACTGTGCCATCATTCCTTCCGAAGGTGGTATTATCCTTCTATCTAAACGAAGAGTTTTTTTCCTTAATATTCTTTGTCCGGCATCGGTGCATCGTTGTCAAGACAACTCCGCACACTCACGGGAGCTAGTTCAAGCCCTTCGTACCTACACGTCTAGATCGGCACCCTTCAGGAGGTCTCTTCATCCTCCTGAAAGGACACCGAATGGGCAGGCCAGTATCCAAGGCCATTCTGGCCAGGTGAATCAGAGCCACTATTCAGGAACTTTATCAGATGCGGACATTGCCAATTCCTTCAGGCATAAGGACGTACTCTACTTGTACAGTGGGAACATCCTGGGCCATCGGCACCAGGCTTCTGCTCAACAGGGAGGGGGGGGCAAGACTGCCACCTTACCCAGCCATGACACCTTAAGCAAAGCATTACAGTGGTTATGCTCATTCTTCGGCAGCTGCGAGTCTCAGTAGACGCATCCTCCAGGCGGCAGTGAACCGCCGTATGGTGCATCTCTCATAAGAGTCTATGAAGCTATTCTTTACAGGGCCAGGGACTGTTTTAGGATGTCCCACGGTCTGTGTCCCCCAATGAGGCAAAGGAGAAAAGGACATTTTTGTGCACTCACCGTAAAATCATTTTCTCTTCGCCTCTAATTGGGTGACACAGCACCCTCCCTTCGCCCGTATTGGGCCATTTGACGTTCTCATAGCTCTTTAAAAGTTCATATATAGTAGCCTCCTTTACAGGCTTGTGTTTCTTGCATCTTATTCTTCTACTGCTTTAAGTACAAAACTGGGTAGGGAAGTTCCAGCCAGGGGGTGTATACTGCAGAGGAGGAGCCACTTAATCTTTTTCAGATCTTGCCTAGTGTCGCCTCCTAGTGGACAGCAGCATAACACCCATGGTCTGTGTCCCCCAATTAGAGGCTAAGAGAATAATTTGTGTGGAATCAGCAACAATTCCAAAAATTGTCCCCTCCCTGTTCTTCCAACAGTATATTCTTTCAATATTTTGCAACGTGATCAGTTGGGCATAGCTATTTAAAGAGGTTGTCAGGTCTATAAAGACAAGTCTTCAGTTACTCTATGTGTCACTCTGTGACTGCAGCCGGGAACTTCAGTCACGTTGCCACAAGTATGTGATATGCATACTCTGGGTCACATTCATAACAGATGGGTGCCGCTTCACTCAGTGTAAGTGTATTGTGTGAGGCTGTACCCATCTAGTCAGCTGTCCGAGAGTATGCATATCACATACTTGCGAGCACGTGACCTCAGTTCCCGGCTCTGACACCAAAGAATGTCAACCAGCAGTATTGTAGATAAGAGCAGTATAAGGCCTTTCCAGTGCTCCTGTTTCTCTGATACCTGGTTTTCCATTGCTCTGTTATTCATAATTATTATTATTTTTTTTATTATGTATTTATAGAGCACCATTGATTCCATGGTGCTGTACATGAGAAAGAGTTACATGCAAACAAGTTAAAAATAGAATGAACAAGCTAACAGTGACAGACTGGTACAGTGGGGAGAGACCCTGCCCTTGCGGGCTTACATTCTACAGGGCAATGGGGAGGGAGACAGTAGGTTAGGTCTGCTCTGGTGGTAACTAGGTCCAGTGGGGGTGGAGCACCAGGTCCAGTAGTGGTGAGGTGGCACCGTGGTCATTGCAGGCTGTTCTGAAGAGATGGGTTTTCAGGTTCGGCTTGGAGGTTCTGACGGTGGGGGATAGTCGGACGTTTTGGGGTGCAGAATTCCAGAGGATGGGGGATGCTCGGGCGAAGTCTTGCAGGCATTTAGATGAGGAACATACACGAGTGAAGGAAAGAAGGAGGTCTTCGAAGGATTGAAGATTACGAGTTGGATGATATTGGGAGATTAGTTCAGAGATATATGGGGAGACAGATTGTAGGTGGCTTTGTAAGTCAATGTTAGTAGTTTGAATTGGATACGCCCTGGGGAATGGGAGCCAGTGGAGGCATTTGCAGAGGGGAGAAGTGGGGGAGCACCGAGGAGAGAGGTGGATTATTCGGTCAGCAGAGTTAAGGACAGATTGGAGAGCTGCAAGAGTGTTAGCAGGGAGGCCACATAGGAGGAGGTTGCAGTAGTCGAGATGGGAGATGATGAGGGCATGCACTAGTAGTTTAGTAGATTGAGGGTTGAGGAAGGGACAGATACTGGAAATATATTTGAGATGGAGGCGGCAAGAGGTGGCGAGGGCTTGGATGTGTGGTTTGAAGGATAAGGCGGAGTCAAGGGTTACTCCAAGGCAGCGGACTTCAGATACAGGGCAAAGTGTGATGTCATTTATTGTGATAGACAGATCAGATAAGAGAGGTGCGCGAGATGGGGGAAAGATGAGTTCAGTTTTGTCTACGTTTAGTTTAAGGATGCGAGTGGAGAAGAAGGATGATATAGCTGATAGACACTCTGGGATTCTGGACAGCAGAGAGGTGATGTCTAGGCCAGAGAGATAGATCTGAGTGTCAACAGCGTACAGGTGGTACTGGAATCCATGGGTCTTTGAATTGTCCTAGGCCAAGGGTATAGATGGTAAAAAGAATGGGTTCCAGGACAGTGCCTTGAGGGACCCCAACAGAGAGGGAATGGGGTGAGGAGGTAGTGTGGGCGTGGGAGACACCTAAATGTGCAATTGGAAAGGTAGATCCAGGAGGGGGCAAGGTCAGTCATACCAATGGAAGAGAGGATCTGTAATAGGAGGCAGTGGTCGACCGTGTTTAATGCAGAGTACAGGTACAGGTGCAGAGTACAGGAGAAGGAGGAGGATTAGTTCCCTTAGTTCTCTCGTGAGCATGTCAGTGTACTTGTAGTCCTCAGCTTCTCTTTGCTGGTACCATCCTCCTCTCTTATTTGACAGTCTAAAGCAGGGGTTATAAGAGGGAAGCAGAACCACTGTTACCATTTCAATGAGCAGGGGTGATGAGAGTGAAGCAGAACGTCTGTTTCTATTGTCAGTGAGCAGGGGTGATGAGAGGGAAGCAGGACCTTTGTTTCCATTGTCAGTGAGCAGGGGTGATGAGAGCGAAGCAGGACCTCTGTTTCCATTGTCAGTGAGCAGGGGTGATGAGAGGGAAGCAGAACCTTTGTTTCCATTGTCAGTGAGCAGGGGTGATGAGAGGGAAGCAGAACCTCTGTTTCCATTGTCAGTGAGCAGGGGAGATGAGAGGGAATCAGAACCTTTGTTTCCATTGTCAGTGAGCAGGGGTGATGAGAGGGAAGCAGAACCTCTGTTTCCATTGTCAGTGAGCAGGGGAGATGAGAGGGAAGTAGAACCTTTGTTTCCGTTGTCAGTGAGCAGGGGTGATGAGAGGGAAGCGGAACCTTTGTTTACGATGTCAGTGAGCAGGGGTGATGATAGGGAAGCAGAACCTTTGTTTCTATTGTCAGCAGGGGTGATGAGAGGGAAGCAGGACCTCTGTTCCCATTGTCAGTGAGCAGGGGTGATGAGAGGGAAGCAGAACCTTTCTTTCCATTGTCAGTGAGCAGGGTGATGATAGGGAAGCAGAACCTTTGTTTCTATTGTCAGCAGGGGTGATGAGAGGGAAGCAGGACCTCTGTTCCCATTGTCAGTGAGCAGGGGTGATGAGAGGGAAGCAGAACCTTTCTTTCCGTTGTCAGTGAGCAGGGGTGAAGAGAGGGAAGCAGAACCTTTCTTTCCGTTTTCAGTGAGCAGGGGTGATGAGAGGGAAGCAGAACCTTTGTTTCCGTTGTCAGTGAGCAGGGGTGATGAGAGGGAAGCTGAACCTTTGTTTCTATTGTCAGTGAGCAGGGGTGATGAGAGAGAAGCTGAACCTTTGTTTCCGTTGTCAGTGAGCAGGGGTGATGAGAGGGAAGCTGAACCTTTGTTTCTGTTGTCAGTGAGCATGGGTGATAAGAGGGAAGCAGAACCTTTGTTTACGATGTCAGTGAGCAGGGGTGATGAGAGGGAAGCAGAACCTTTGTTTCCGTTGTCAGTGAGCAGGGGTGATGAGAGGGAATCAGAACCTTTGTTTCCATTGTCAGTGAGCAGGGGAGAAGAGAGGGAAGCAGGACCTTTGTTTCCATTGTCAGTGAGCAGGGGTGATGAGAGTGAAGCAGAACCTTTGTTTCCGTTGTCAGTGAGCAGGGGTGATGAGAGGGAAGCAGGACCTTTGTTTCCGTTGTCAGCAGGGGAGATGAGAGGGAATCAGAACATTTGTTTCCATTGTCAGTGAGCAGGGGAGATGAGAGGGAATCAGAACCTTTGTTTCAGTTGTCAGTGAGCAGGGGTGATGAGAGGGAAGCAGAACCTTTGTTTCCGTTGTCAGTGAGCAGGGGAGATGAGAGGGAAGCAGAACCTTTGTTTCCATTGTCAGTGAGCAGGGGAGAAGAGAGGGAATCAGAACCTTTCTTTCCGTTGTCAGTGAGCAGGGGAGATGAGAGGGAAGCAGAACCTCTGTTTCCATTGTCAGTGAGCAGGGGAGATGAGAGGGAAGCAGAACCTTTCTTTCCGTTGTCAGTGAGCAGGGGTGATGAGAGTGAAGTAGAACGTCTGTTTCTATTGTCAGTGAGCAGGGTGATGAGAGGGAAGCAGGACCTTTGTTTCCATTGTCAGTGAGCAGGGGTGATGAGGTGAAGCAGAACGTCTGTTTCTATTGTCAGTGAGCAGGGGTGATGAGAGGGAAGCAGAACGTCTGTTTCCATTGTCAGTGAGCAGGGGTGATGAGAAGGAAGCAGAACCTTTGTTTCTATTGTCAGCAGGGGTGATGAGAGGGAAGCAGGACCTTTGTTTCCGTTGTCAGTGAGCAGGGGTGATAGAGGGAAGCTGAACCTTTGTTTCTATTGTCAGTGAGCAGGGGTGATGAGAGAGAAGCTGAACCTTTGTTTCCGTTGTCAGTGAGCAGGGTGATGAGAGGGAAGCTGAACCTTTGTTTCTGTTGTCAGTGAGCATGGGTGATAAGAGGGAAGCAGAACCTTTGTTTACGATGTCAGTGAGCAGGGGTGATGAGAGGGAAGCAGAACCTTTGTTTCCGTTGTCAGTGAGCAGGGGTGATGAAAGGGAATCAGAACCTTTGTTTCCATTGTCAGTGAGCAGGGGAGAAGAGAGGAAGCAGGACCTTTGTTTCCATTGTCAGTGAGCAGGGGTGATGAGAGTGAAGCAGAACCTTTGTTTCCGTTGTCAGTGAGCAGGGTGATGAGAGGGAAGCAGGACCTTTGTTTCCGTTGTCAGCAGGGGTGATGAGAGGGAAGCAGAACCTTTGTTTCCGTTGTCCGTGAGCAGGGAGATGAGAGGGAATCAGAACCTTTGTTTCAGTTGTCAGTGAGCAGGGGTGATGAGAGGGAAGCAGAACCTCTGTTTCCATTGTCAGTGAGCAGGGGTGAAGAGAGGGAAGCAGAACCTCCGTTTCCGTTGTCAGTGAGCAGGGGTGAAGAGAGGGAAGCAGAATCTCTGTTTCCGTTGTCAGTGAGCAGGGGTGAAGAGAGGGAAGAAGGACCTTTGTTTCCATTGTCAGTGAGCAGGGGAGATGAGAGGGAATCAGAACCTTTGTTTCCGTTGTCAGTGAGCAGGGTGATGAGAGGGAAGCAGAACCTTTGTTTCCGTTGTCAGTGAGCAGGGGAGATGAGAGGGAATCAGAACATTTGTTTCCATTGTCAGTGAGCAGGGGAGATGAGAGGGAATCAGAACCTTTGTTTCAGTTGTCAGTGAGCAGGGGTGATGAGAGGGAAGCAGAACCTTTGTTTCCGTTGTCAGTGAGCAGGGGAGATGAGAGGGAAGCAGAACCTTTGTTTCCATTGTCAGTGAGCAGGGGAGAAGAGAGGGAATCAGAACCTTTCTTTCCGTTGTCAGTGAGCAGGGGAGATGAGAGGGAAGCAGAACCTCTGTTTCCATTGTCAGTGAGCAGGGGAGATGAGAGGGAAGCAGAACCTTTCTTTCCGTTGTCAGTGAGCAGGGGTGATGAGAGTGAAGTAGAACGTCTGTTTCTATTGTCAGTGAGCAGGGTGATGAGAGGGAAGCAGGACCTTTGTTTCCATTGTCAGTGAGCAGGGGTGATGAGGGTGAAGCAGAACGTCTGTTTCTATTGTCAGTGAGCAGGGGTGATGAGAGGGAAGCAGAACGTCTGTTTCCATTGTCAGTGAGCAGGGGTGATGAGAAGGAAGCAGAACCTTTGTTTCTATTGTCAGCAGGGGTGATGAGAGGGAAGCAGGACCTTTGTTTCCGTTGTCAGTGAGCAGGGTGATGAGAGGGAATCAGAACCTTTGTTTCCGTTGTCAGTGAGCAGGGGTGATGAGAGGGAAGCATAACCTTTGTTTCCGTTGTCAGTGAGCAGGGGAGATGAGAGGGAAGCAGAACCTTTGTTTCTGTTGTCAGTGAGCAGGGGTGATGAGAGGGAAGCAGAACCTTTGCTTACGATGTCAGTGAGCAGGGGTGATGATAGGGAAGCAGAACCTTTGTTTCTATTGTCAGCAGGGTGATGAGAGGGAAGCATAACCTCTGTTTCCGTTGTCAGTGAGCAGGGGAGATGAGAGGGAATCAGAACCTTTGTTTTCGTTGTCAGTGAGCAGGGGTGATGAGAGGGAAGCAGAACCTTTGCTTACGATGTCAGTGATCAGGGGTGATGATAGGGAAGCAGAACCTTTGTTTCTATTGTCAGCAGGGGTGATGAGAGGGAAGCAGGACCTCTGTTCCCATTGTCAGTGAGCAGGGGTGATGAGAGGGAAGCAGAACCTTTGCTTACGATGTCAGTGAGCAGGGGTGATGAGAGGGAAGCAGAACCTTTGTTTCTGTTGTCAGTGAGCAGAGGTGATGAGAGGGAAGCAGAACCTTTGTTTCCGTTGTCAGTGAGCAGGGGTGATGAGAGGGAATCGGAACCTTTCTTTCCGTTGTCAGTGAGCAGGGGAGATAAGAGGGAAGCAGAACCTTTCTTTCCGTTGTCAGTGAGCAGGGGTGATGAGAGGGAATCAGAACCTTTGTTTCTGTTGTCAGTGAGCAGAGGTGATGAGAGGGAAGCAGAACCTTTGTTTCCGTTGTCAGTGAGCAGGGGTGATGAGAGGGAAGCAGAACCTTTGCTTACGATGTCAGTGAGCAGGGTGATAAGAGGGAAGCAGAACCTTTGTTTCTGTTGTCAGTGAGCAGGGGTGATGAGAGGGAAGCAGAACCTTTGTTTCCGTTGTCAGTGAGCAGGGGAGAAGAGAGGGAATCAGAACCTTTGTTTCTGTTGTCAGTGAGCAGGGGTGATGAGAGGGAAGCAGAACCTTTGTTTCTGTTGTCAGTGAGCAGGGGTGATGAGAGGGAAGCAGAACCAGTGCCGGGACAAGGCATTTTGGTGCCCTAGGCAGGTAAGGCAAACGGCCCCCCCCCCCCGAAATATGTCTGGGAATAAAAATGTCAGCATACTTTGAAAGTAAATTTAATTTAACGGGGACCTATAAATGGTTCGTCCAACCACACTACAGAGACATACTGATAGGTTGTTTACATTGTGAGCCCCAATGGGGACAGTGTTCATGATGTATGTAAAGTGCTGTGAAGTTCATAGTGTAATATAAATGCAAAAAGTATTATTCTTAATATTATGTCACAATACCAGGATCTGAGGATCTTCTATTTCGAGGTCAGGGACTCTCTGATGCCATGTTGCTGCTTGTCTCGCTGTTGTCCTCTTTTGAAACTGCAGTGCGGTGGACAAGAGAGCATTAACTGGTTAATAACAAGAAGTATGGAGTGTGTACTGAGCCATAAACCCTCCCCTTACCATAAAGTATGGAGTGTGTACTGAGCCATAAACCTCCTCATACCATGTCCAGCAGACATTGTAGGATTACTACCCATATATACTCGTGTATAACCCGACCTGTGTATAAGCCGACCCCCCTACTTTTGCCCCCAAAACCTGGGAAAACCTATTGACTCGTGTATAAGCCGAGGGTGGACCCCAGCACAGGTATACAGCCCCCAGCAAAGTGGTATACAGCAGCCTCTCCAGTGGTATATACAGACCCCAGTGGTAATACAGCAGCCCCAGTGGTAATACAGCAGCCCCAGGGGTAATACAGCAGCCCCAGGGGTAATACAGCAGCCCCAGGGGTAATACAGCAGCCCCAGGGGTAATACAGCAGCCCCAGGGGTTATACAGCAGCCCCAGGGGTTATACAGCAGCCCCAGGGGTTATACAGCATCCCCAGGGGTTATACAGCAGCCCCAGGGGTTATACAGCAGCCCCAGGGGTTATACAGCAGCCCCAGGGGTTATACAGCAGCCCCAGGGGTCATACAGCAGCCCCAGTGGTATATACAGGCCCCAGCAGTATATACAGCAGCCCCAGTGGTATATACAGGCCCCAGCAGTATATACAGCAGGCCCAGTGGTGGTGTATACAGGGCCCAGTGGTGGTGTATACAGGGCCTAGTGGTGTATACAAGACCCAGTGGTGTATACAGGGCCCAGTGGTGTATACAGGGCCCAGTATGCGGGGGCCGGGGGGGGAAGCGCGCCTTTGCACACTCACCGCGGCCGCCGTCACCGTGCGTCTGCTGTAAGGCTGCTTTCACACTGCGTTTTTCTGTGATCCGTGGCTGTCCGTTGTAAAACGGACAGCCACGGATCAGATTTTGGCCCCATGTTATCCTATGGGCACGGTTCACATCGGATTTGGCCTTATTGGCATCCGATTTTTTTTTGATTCTGGCCGATTTTTTGCTGTGCCCAAAATCGCAGCCTGCTTCGATTTTTGGCACAGCAGGTCAAATCGGACCGAATTGGATCCGACCTGATCCGTGCCAAATAAGGCTGCTTTCACACAGCGTTTTTGTGCTGTCCGAGGGGATCAGACTTTTTGCAGCACCCCTCGGACAGCAACTGATCCAAACTGATGACTGCAATCGGATGCCAAATAGGCATCCGATCCCGATGTTTTGCAGCATCAGTTTGGATCCTCTCCCTGCTCCTCCTGTCACCTTGTCCCCCTCCTGTCGCCCTTCTCCCCTCTGTCTGCCCTCTGTCTCCCCTCTTTGTCCCCTCTGTCCCCCCACTTTGCAGCCCCTCTTTGCCCCCCTCTTTGCAGCCCCTCTTTGCCCCCCTCTTTGCAGCCCCTCTTTGCAGCCCCTCTTTGCAGCCCCTCTTTGCAGCCCCTCTTTGGACCCCCTCTTTGGACCCCCTCTTTGCTCCCCTCTTTGCAGACCCTCTTTGCAGACCCTCTTTGCCCCCCTCTTTGCAGACCCTCTTTGCCCCCCTCTTTGCTCCCCTCTTTGCAGACCCTTTTTGCCCCCCTCTTTGCAGCCCCTCTTTGGACCCCCTCTCTGCAGACCCTCTTTGCCCCCCTCTCTGCAGACCCTCTTTGCCCCCCTCTCTGCAGACCCTCTTTGCCCCCCTCTTTGCAGACCCTCTTTGCAGACCCTCTTTGCCCCCCTCTTTGCAGCCCCTCTTTGGACCCCCTCTTTGCTCCCCTCTCTGCAGACCCTCTTTGCCCCCCTCTTTGCAACCCCTCTTTGCTCCCCTCTTTGCCCCCCTCTTTGCAGACCCTCTGTGCCCCCCTCTTTGCAGCCCCTCTTTGGACCCCCTCTTTGCTCCCCTCTTTGCAGACCCTCTTTGCCCCCTCTTTGCTCCCCTCTCTGCAGACCCTCTTTGCCCCCCTCTTTGCTCCCCTCTTTGCAGCCCCTCTTTGCAGCCCCTCTTTGGACCCCCTCTTTGCTCCCCTCTTTGCAGACCCTCTTTGCCCCCCTCTCTGCAGACCCTCTTTGCCCCCCTCTTTGCAGCCCCTCTTTGCAGCCCCTCTTTGGACCCCCTCTTTGCTCCCCTCTTTGCAGACCCTCTTTGCAGCCCCTCTTTGGACCCCCTCTTTGCCCCCCTCTTTGCTCCCCTCTCTGCAGACCCTCTTTGCAGACCCTCTTTGCCCCCCTCTTTGCAGACCCTCTTTGCCCCCTCTTTGCAGCCCCTCTTTGGACCCCCTCTTTGCTCCCCTCTTTGCAGACCCTCTTTGCCCCCCTCTCTGCAGACCCTCTTTGCCCCCCTCTTTGCAGCCCCTCTTTGCTCCCCTCTTTGCCCCCCTCTTTGCAGACCCTCTGTGCCCCCCTCTTTGCAGCCCCTCTTTGGACCCCCTCTTTGCTCCCCTCTTTGCAGACCCTCTTTGCCCCCTCTTTGCCCCCTCTTTGCTCCCCTCTCTGCAGACCCTCTTTGCCCCCCTCTTTGCTCCCCTCTTTGCAGACCCTCTTTGCAGCCCCTCTTTGGACCCCCTCTTTGCTCCCCTCTTTGCCCCCCTCTCTGCAGACCCTCTTTGCCCCCCTCTTTGCAGCCCCTCTTTGGACCCCCTCTTTGCTCCCCTCTTTGCAGACCCTCTTTGCAGCCCCTCTTTGGACCCCCTCTTTGCCCCCCTCTTTGCAGCCCCTCTTTGCCCCCCTCTTTGCTCCCCTCTCTGCAGACCCTCTTTGCCCCCCTCTTTGCAGCCCCTCTTTGCACCCCCTCTTTGCACCCCCTCTCTGCAGACCCTCTTTGCCCCCCTCTTTGCAGACCCTCTTTGCCCCCCTCTCTGCAGACCCTCTTTGCTCCCCTCTCTGCAGACCCTCTTTGCCCCCCCTTTGCAGACCCTCTTTGCTCCCCTCTTTGCAGACCCTCTTTGCCCCCCTCTTTGCAGACCCTCTTTGCCCCCCTCTTTACAGCCCCTCTTTGGACCCCCTCTTTGCAGACCCTCTTTGCTCCCCTCTTTGCTCCCCTCTCTGCAGACCCTCTTTGCCCCCCTCTTTGCAGCCCCTCTTTGCTCCCCTCTTTGCAGACCCTCTTTGCCCCCCTCTTTGCAGACCCTCTTTGCCCCCCTCTTTGCAGCCCCTCTTTGGACCCCCTCTTTGCTCCCCTCTTTGCAGACCCTCTTTGCCCCCCTCTTTGCTCCCCTCTCTGCAGACCCTCTTTGCCCCCCTCTTTGCTCCCCTCTTTGCAGACCCTCTTTGCAGCCCCTCTTTGGACCCCCTTTTTGCTCCCCTCTTTGCAGACCCTCTTTGCCCCCCTCTCTGCAGACCCCCTTTGCCCCCCTCTTTGCAGCCCCTCTTTGCCCCCCTCTTTGCAGCCCCTCTTTGCCCCCCTCTTTGCAGCCCCTTTGCTCCCCTCTCTGCAGACCCTCTTTGCCCCCTCTTTGCACCCCCTCTTTGCCCCCCTCTTTGCAGACCCTCTTTGCAGACCCTCTTTGCCCCCCTCTTTGCTCCCCTCTCTGCAGACCCTCTTTGCCCCCCTCTTTGCAGACCCTCTTTGCTACCCTCTTTGCCCCCCTCTTTACAGCCCCTCTTTGGACCCCCTCTTTGCAGACCCTCTTTGCCCCCCTCTTTGCAGACCCTCTTTGCCCCCCTCTTTGCTCCCCTCTCTGCAGACCCTCTTTGCCCCCCTCTTTGGACCCCCTCTTTGCACCCCCTCTTTGCTGCCCCTCTTTGCCCCCCTCTTTGTCCTCCTTCTGCAGAGCTTAAAAAATAAAAAAAATCATCATTCTCACCTCTCCACGAGGCCCGCGCTGCTTCCAGCTTCTATTCTTCTGATGCACAGGACCTGGCGTGATGTCACAGTCACATGACCGGTTACCGCGGTAACCGGTCATGTGACTGCACTGTGACGTCAGGCCAGGTCCTGGAATCACAGAGCCGAGCGCAGGAGGCAGCGCTGGATCGTGGAGAGGTGAGGATAAAGATTTTTTATTTTTTAACCCTTTCATTTCACAGGATATCACTTCTGCAATGTATGAATATACATTGCAGAAGTGATATTATGGCACAGAGCGATTTTAGTGTACTGAGCATGCTCAGTACACTAAGATCGGGTCCGAGGAACTCAGCTGTTTCCTCGGATCCGCGCTCCATAGGCCCCATGTTGGAGGAGAGGAGGGGCGGGCACCGGGCAGAGAAGTCCCCTCCTCCCTCCTCTCTGGCCGGCGCGGCCGCCGGCGGTCAGCACGGGGCCCTCTAGGGGGCGGGCAATGCGCCCTCCACAAGATGGCGCCCTAGGCGGTCGCCTAGGGTCGCCTACCTATCGTCCCGGCCCTGATCAGAACCTTTGTTTCTGTTGTCAGTGAGCAGGGGTGATGAGAGGGAATCAGAACCTTTGTTTCTGTTGTCAGTGAGCAGGGGAGATGAGAGGGAATCAGAACCTTTGTTTCTGTTGTCAGTGAGCAGGGGTGATGAGAGGGAAGTAGAACCTTTGTTTCCGTTGTCAGTGAGCAGGGGAGATGAGAGGGAATCAGAACCTTTGTTTCCATTGTCAGTGAGCAGGGGTGATGAGAGGGAAGCAGAACCTTTGTTTCTGTTGTCAGTGAGCAGGGGAGAAGAGAGGGAATCAGAACCTTTGTTTCTGTTGTCAGTGAGCAGGGGAGATGAGAGGGAATCAGAACCTTTGTTTCTGTTGTCAGTGAGCAGGGGAGATGAGAGGGAATCAGAACCTTTGTTTCTGTTGTCAGTGAGCAGGGGAGATGAGCGGGAATCAGAACCTTTGTTTCCGTTGTCAGTGAGCAGGGGTGATGAGAGGGAATCGGAACCTTTGTTTCTGTTGTCAGTGAGCAGGGGAGAAGAGAGGGAATCAGAACCTTTGTTTCTGTTGTCAGTGAGCAGGGGTGATGAGAGGGAATCAGAACCTTTGTTTCTGTTGTCAGTGAGCAGGGGAGATGAGAGGGAATCAGAACCTTTGTTTCTGTTGTCAGTGAGCAGGGGAGATAAGAGGGAATCAGAACCTTTGTTTCCGTTGTTAGTGAGCAGGGGTGATGAGAGGGAAGAAGGACCTCTGTTTCCGTTGTCAGTGAGCTTGGGTGATGAGAGGGAAGAAGGACCTCTGTTTCCGTTGTTAGTGAGCAGGGGTGATGAGAGGGAAGAAGGACCTCTGTTTCCGTTGTCAGTGAGCTTGGGTGATGAGAGGGAAGAAGGACCTCTATTTCCGTTGTCAGTGAGCAGGGGTGATGAGAGGGAAGAAGGACCTCTGTTTCCGTTGTCGGTGAGTTTGAGTGTTGCTGGCAGAGTAGCCAAGGACTCCCAAAGTGCAATGATAAATTCACCAGAGCTTTTACAAAGCTAATTTACATATTTATAAAAGATGAATTTCAGAGCAATAGAGCACCTGATACCGAAGAAACAGAATCATTGAAAAGTTTCACTGCTCGAGCCTGCAGGACCTCAGCTTGCCTAGGGCAGGTATTACTGACAAGTTCCCTTTGTTGTGACTTGATATTTCTTTTTTTTTTTTCAGGGTCCTGTCCGTGCATCTATACAGGAGAGAGTCTTGCCTGAATGTCCTTTCTATCATAACAAGATCCAGTTTCCATCCACTGGAGGACTTGGATTACATTTGTCTCTTAGTATCCTTTTTATTTCTACAGAATTGTAAGGGTACTGTTACACGACGCAATATTGCATGCAATTTCACTGGCAATTTGTTGGTTGCAGTAAAATCATGGACACATTGTTCTATTTTGTACACGGCAACAAAATAGAACAATGTGTCCATGATTTCACTGCAACCAACAAATTGCCAGTGAAATTGCATGCAATATTGCGTTGTGTAACGGTACCCTTATAAAGACTATAAATATATATAGTTAGAATACCTACAGCTGTTGTGCAGTTTTCAGGAAGCCTGCAGCACATTTTTTCTCCAGACGCAGTGCTCTTCTGTTCATTCATTTATATGTATTTTTTAGAAGTCTTGAGAAGAATATGGACATGGTGAAGCTTAAGCTGAAGCTGCGTAGATGTCGCATCTTTGTACTCAGAAATATGTGCACTTGTGTCCATGCTTTGAGTGCTGATACCTAGTGATGTGGGTGCTGAAGCTGAAGATGGGACTCATCTCATTTTACTAATGGCCAATATGAACTCTAGCTATGCCTCAGCAGCTACTGCTTCTGTATAGCACTTTCCATTAGGAAGTTTATTCCTGGCCTCTGACATAGCAGATTTTATGGATTTAGCACATTGGGTTTAAGCACACAGACTCTTATTCAGGCTGATTCTGCCCAGAAATCTCCTTAAAAAGTGCCCCATTAAATGAGCATAATGGCCAGCATTGTTAAAGACAACATTACTGTGCACATATTACATTTTATCACTTCTTTTCTGGTCGTCATAATGGGAGACCCAGACAATGGGGTTTAGGGCTCTGCCCTCCGGAGGTCACACTAGGTACTACAAGTTTGTAGACACCGCCTCCTCCGCTTATAAACCCCTACCGCAGGGAACATCCTCAGTTTTAAACTTAGTGTGCTCGGAGGATCACGCTTTGCTTGCACTTCACTGCATTCTCACAACTTACGTGATGGCGTCTGAAGACAAGGTAATATGGTCCTAGTCGGGACCTGTGACAGCCTCCCCGCTCACCCTTAGTGGCACACGCTGGTGGAGGTACCGGAGGGCCTAGAGCCTGGACACTTTGTGTTCTCCCGGTACGCTGTCGCGCTCCTCTCCATCCCTCTCTGGGGGGCTCTGGAGAGTGGGAGATGGGAGCCTTGCACAGCTCCGCTCCGTCCGAGGCCTCCCTAAATGGTGCTTACAGACCGGACTGGAGCCAGCCCAGTCCGAGGCCTCCCTAAATGGTGCTTACACTCCGGACTGGTGCTGAACCCCCGTCCGAGGCCTCCCTAATGGTGCTTACAGACCGGACCGGCACTGAGGCACTCTGTGTCTCCTGTGTGCCTGGGGGTAGTGTCTGGCACTTTGTGTGTCCTGACACTCAGACCGCGCGTTACCCTCGGGTCCGCGGATCTGGCGGTGTACCCTGTGCTGGGATCACCCTGGCTGACCGCCCTGTGTATCGCAGGGGCTGAGGCCATAGACTGCGTATGTGTGTTTGTACAGTCAGTCTGTGTGTGGTGTATCTCACACTAATTCCCGCGCTGCGGGCTCCGGCGCCTTCATGCTGAGGCTGCCTGGAGGATGGGAAGCTGCCCGTGCGGTGACGTCATCGATGGGCGTGTGTGTGTGTGTTTCCCGCGTGCTTTTCGGCGCCGCCCACAGTTTCTCTGTCGGCGGCCATCTTTCCCCTCACTCCCTGATGGGATCTGTCTGCAGCGTGCGTCTGCACTCTACGGGGAGACCGGAAACGCTCACGGAGGTCACACACACACACCGCTTCCTCCTACCGCTTTGCTGCGGTCGGTAAGCCACCGGGATTCCCGGTTTTTGTCTGCAATTTGGCTTATTTTCCCCTACTGTGGCGATGTCCTCAGTTGGGAAGCGTGCTGCTAAGGCGGCAGAGGCCACCATTACTTGTGCTACATGCAATGGTACACTGGTGGAGGGGTCCTGCAATAACTGCGGACGCCCAGAGGCCCGGACTGCCGCTACTGAATCTGCAGCTCCGGTGCTGTACCCTGCGGTCCAGGTGGTCCCGGGGCCATGGGAAACTCAGAATAAGATTAATGAATCTCTGTTGTC
This sequence comes from Allobates femoralis, assembly GCA_033576535.1. Lineage (NCBI taxonomy): Eukaryota > Metazoa > Chordata > Amphibia > Anura > Aromobatidae > Allobates > Allobates femoralis. The sequence goes on from JARQOC010000003.1 coordinate 645,139,248, forward strand.
CCAGCTGTCCTCCATGTCGCAATCCCTGGAGGCACTTAATAGGAGACTGGACAGCCCAGCTACTCCTTCCAGTTACCCCCGGGTGTCTCCCTCTTCTGCTATGAGACCCCTTAAGCGGGCTCGTCGTGAGGATTCACCCGAGCTCCATACTCTCTCTGAGGAGGAGCGTTCCTCTGATGGTGAGGAAGATGATGGGGGTTCGACTCTCGGGTCTGTATCAGTGTCTGAACCACCGGACGGGGTGGAGGATTTGGTATCCTCTATCAACGAGACCTTACGTCTCGTGACACCCCCTGAGGAGGTGACTGTACACCCGAAGGAGGTCTATCAATGGCTGCGGCCGGAGGCTAGACCAAGTGGCTCCTTCATGGACCACACCAACTTTGGAAGGGTGGTTAGGGCACCCAGGTTACATCCTGGGCGGCGTTATGTCCGAAAACCAAAGGACAATCGCTTCCCCTTCCCCCAGGAGGTGCTTCAGGAGTGGTCGCAGTCCCCGAAGGTGGACGCTTCCATGACCAGGATTGCTGCACGCTCCCTATTTTCTGCCTCTGATAGCTCCTCGTTGAAGGATGCGACTGATAGACAGGTCGAGCAACTCGCCAAGTCTTCCTATGAGGCTGTGGGGACTTCATTTGCCCCCAATTTTGCCGCGGTTTGGACCTTACAAGCAATTACTACCTGCTTGGATGGTATTATTGACCTGGCAAGGTCCAGTCCAGAGGTCATGGCGCTTACCGAGAGGGCAAAAGCCTATGCGGACTACGCCAGGATGGCGTCTCTGGAAACTGCCACTCGCTCAGCTGTGGCCTCGGCCAATGCTATTGCGATTCGCAGGTTGTTGTGGCTGCGTCTCTGGACTCAGATGCCACATCTAAGAAGATTTTGCAGAACCTTCCATTTGCTGGTGACAGGCTGTTTGGCACTGAACTGGACAAGCTGATAAAGGATTCTGCTGAGTCTAAGATACCGCAGAATAAGCCTAAGCCACGGTATACTGTGAAAAGGAACCCAAAGCAGTGGTCCTTTCGTTCCAGCTCGCAGTCATCAGCATCGTCCGCTCGTACGGACCGAGGGGGCAAGCCCGCTTCTCAGTGGCGCGCTAAGAGTCGTCCCAAGAAGCCGGCGGGGGCAGCAGCTGCCACCCCCAAACCCGCCTCTACATGACTCGCTCTGCCTTCCTGCCTCCCCACAGGTGGGGGGCCGCTTGTCTCGCTTTCAGGACAAGTGGCTTCTTCACGTTCAAGATCAGTGGGTTCGAGACGTGGTCTCGCGAGGTTACAGGATAGAGCTGACGTCAAAACCTATACACCGATTCCATCGGTCGGTCCCATCACCAGACAAGGCTCAGGCTTTTTACCTGGTGTTGGAGGGTCTCCGCAGGGACGGAGTGGTGGTTCCGGTGCCTTCCGGAGAGAGGTTCAGGGGGTTTTACTCCAACCTCTTTATCGTCCCAAAGAAGGACGGCTCCTTCCGTCCGGTTCTGGACCTGAAGTTGTTCAACCGTCACGTGCTGGTTCGGAAGTTCCGTATGGAGTCGCTGCGCTCCGTGATCGCGGCTGTGTCACAAGGGGACTTCCTAGCGTCCATAGATATCAGAGACGCTTACCTTCACGTGCCCATTGCACCGGCTCACCAGCGTTGGTTGGGATTTGCAGTGGGGGAGGAACACTTCCAATTTGTGGCGCTGCCGTTCGGGTTGGCCTCGGCACCGCGGGTGTTCACAAAAGTGATGGCCTCCATGATGGCTCTCCTGCACGTGCAGGGCCATGCCGTCATCCCCTATTTAGACGACCTGCTGGTCAGGGCGCCATCGGAACACCTCTGTCAAAAGAGCCTGGATGTGACCATGCGGTCTCTGGAACAGTTCGGTTGGCTCCTCAATATTCAGAAGTCAACGTTAGTTCCGACCCAGTCTTTGACATATTTGGGCATGGACTTCAACACGGCCTCAGCCCTGGTGTCTCTGCCACGACCCAAACAGATGGCGATCCAATCAGGAGTGCAAGCAGTCCTCCTGTCACCACAATCATCCCTTCGGGTGTTGATGAAGCTGGTGGGACGCATGGTGGCGGCGATAGAGGCGGTGCCTTTTGCACAATTTCGCCTCCGTCCTCTACAGCTGGGGATTCTCCGCAGGTGGGACAAGAGGACGATCTCGCTGAATCGGCTGGTGACTCTTTCCCAACCGACCAGAGATTCCCTGCAGTGGTGGCTACAACCGCATCACTTGTCTCGGGGCCGGTCCTTCATAAAACCGTCTTGGTTAGTGGTGACCACCGACGCCAGTCTGAAGGGCTGGGGAGCGGTGTTCTTACACCACAGGGCCCAAGGCCTCTGGACTCAGTCGGAGTCGGCGTTGCAGATCAACGTGCTGGAGATCAAGGCGGTATACCTGGCACTCCTGGCTTTTCAGAGATTCCTCTCAGGACAACCCATTCGGGTTCAGTCCGACAATGCGACGGCCGTCGCTTATATAAATCATCAAGGAGGAACCAGGAGTGCGGAGGCTCTGGCCGAAGTTCACCGCATCCTATCCTGGGCGGAGGACAACAACTGCCTGATCTCCGCAGTTCACATCCCAGGGGTCGAAAACTGGGAGGCCGACTATCTGAGCCGGCAGGGGATGGACGCCGGAGAGTGGTCTCTTCATCCGGATGTCTTCAGAGAAATCTGCAGCAGATGGGGCACTCCGGACGTGGATCTGATGGCCTCACGGCTGAATCATCAGGTGCCGCAATACATGGCGAGGTCATGGGACCCCCAGTCTCTGGGAGCGGACGCCCTAATCTTGACCTGGTCCAGATTCCATCTGCCGTATGTGTTCCCGCCTCTGGCTCTGATTCCCAGGGTGCTGTGGAAAATCAGGTCGGAGTGCAGGGTAGCCATTCTAGTGGCTCCAGATTGGCCCAGGAGGTCCTGGTATCCGGACCTGTGGCAACTGTCAGGCGGACACAGGTGGGCTCTTCCAGAACGCGCAGATTTACTCGCGCAAGGCCCATTCTTCCACCGCAATTCCAGGGCCCTCAAATTGACTGCATGGCTCTTGAGGCCTGGCTGCTGACGTCTAGGGGTTTCTCCCCTACGGTGGTTGCCACTATGAATCGGGCTAGGAGGCCCGTGTCCAGGAAGATATACCACAGAACGTGGAAAATCTTTTTTACCTGGTGTGCCTCTGGTGGACGGTCTCCGTGGCCCCTTTCCATCCCGACGTTGTTGGCTTTCCTACAATCGGGTCTGGAGTTGGGATTATCCCTTGGCTCCCTGAAAGGTCAAGTTTCAGCACTTTCAGTGCTGTTTGACAGGCGATTGGCGCTCCTCCCGAAGGTCCGTCAATTTCTACAGGGGGTGTCGCGGGTGGTTCCACCCTACAGGAGACCTCTGGATCCCTGGGACCTTAACATGGTCCTAGCGGCATTACAGAAACCGCCGTTTGAGCCACTAAGAGACATTTCTCTTTCTCGTCTGTCACAGAAAGTGGTCTTTCTGGTGGCGATTACGTCCCTGAGGAGGGTCTCAGAATTGGCTGCACTATCGTGCAAGTCACCCTTTCTGGTGGTTCACCAAGACAAGGTGGTGTTGCGTCCTCGGCCAGAATTCTTGCCGAAGGTGGTTTCAACTTTTCACCTGAACCAGGAGATTGTTCTCCCATCATTTTGCCCCGCTCCCGTTCATCAGGTTGAACGCGACCTCCATACTCTGGATCTCGTGAGAGCTGTACGCATTTATGTGTCCAGGACCGCTTCCTTTAGGAATTCGGATTCCTTATTTGTACTCACGACGGGTCGCTGTAAGGGGGCCGCGGCTTCAAAGTCGACCTTGGCCAGATGGATTAAGACTCCCATTCAGGAGGCTTACCGGTCATCTGGTTTGCCTCTCCCGGTGGGATTGAAGGCTCACTCTACCAGAGCTGTCGGTGCCTCCTGGGCTTTGCGACATCGAGCGTCTGCTCTACAGGTGTGTCAGGCGGCCACTTGGTCCAGCCTGCACACATTTTCTAAGCACTATATGGTGCATGCCCATGCCTCTGCGGATGCGAGTTTGGGCAGGCGGGTTCTCCAGGCGGCGGTTGCCCACCTTTAAAGGGAACCATGTATTATCCGTCTTGTTGAGGAACTCTTCCCGCCCTGGGGTATTGCTTTAGGACATCCCCATTGTCTGGGTCTCCCATTATGACGACCAGAAAAAAGAGAATTTTGTTTACGTACCGTAAATTCTTTTTTCTTTAGTCATCAATGGGAGACCCAGCACCCACCCAGTGGTTCCGTTGCATGTTTTGCACGTGTTTTCTGTTCTCTGTTGAGACAGTGTTTGCCGGGTTGTTGAACCGTCTGTGCACGGCATTCTTCCCGATGTTTCGGGTGTGGTTTATTTCCTCCTCGCAGCTTGTGGACCAAACTGAGGATGTTCCCTGCGGTAGGGGTTTATAAGCGGAGGAGGCGGTGTCTACAAACTTGTAGTACCTAGTGTGACCTCCGGAGGGCAGAGCCCTAAACCCCATTGTCTGGGTCTCCCATTGATGACTAAAGAAAAAAGAATTTACGGTACGTAAACAAAATTCTCTTTTTTCATCATGTTAGGCCGGTTTCACGTCACGATTTTGTGCCTGTCTGTGGGATCCGAGTTTAAAGGAGGATCCCACGGACAGGCACGGATCAACACGGATCCCTGCACTCGGATGGCAAATAGCCATCCGATCCGTGTCTATGCAGGATCCGTGTGGATCCTGTTCTCCCTGCTTCTTCTCTATCTGTCCCTGTCACTCCCTGTCTGTCCCTCTTCTATCTATGCTCTCCCTCTCTTCTATCCTCCCCCTGTCCTCTCCCCTCCGGAATGTGTAAATAAAAAAAAAAAAAAATCGTCCCAGAGGATACTTTACCTTCCTGCGGCGGCTGCAGGGCTGTGACAGTCTCATCTTCTGCTGGCTGAAGGACTTCTCGTGATGTCACAGCCGGTCACCTGATGTGTCAGGTGACCGACTCTGTGACATCACCACAGGATCTTCAGCCAGCAGAAGATGAGACTGTCACAGCCCTGCAGCCGGAAGGTAAAGTATCCTCTGGGAGGATTTTTTTTTAATTATTTACACATTCCGGAGGGGAGAGGACAGGGGGAGGATAGAAGAGAGGGAGAGCATAGATAGAAGAGGGACAGATAGGGACAGACCGGGAGTGACCGGGACAGATGGGGTTAATTATGTACTGAGCACTGCCTCTGGGCATGCTCAGTACATAAAGCACGGAGCTGACATCGATTCCGAGTTCAACTCGGATCCGATGTCCATAGGCTCCTATGCTATCGAGGCTTGGATCAGCTCTGATCCGAGGCTGTCCGATTTCATTATCGGACACAAAAATGCAGCAGGCTGCGTTTTTGTGTCTGTGCTGAAATCGGACAGGATCAGATGGTGCCAAAATCGGATGTCAAAAGGCACACATCCGATCCAATCCAAGCCCCATAGGAACACATGGGATCCGAGTGTATCCGTTTTGAAACGGATACACTCGGATGCCTTGAAATCGTGATGTGAAACCGGCCTTAGGGATCTGAAATCCTAAAGCAGTGAAGTGATATTCTCATTCTCAGGGAAGCTTCGCTTAAGAAGACTCCCACCCTCTGTGCCTCAAGTATAGGGTGAAAGCTGAGCCCCCTTAAGAATGGCCTCGGGAAAACTCGGCGGTAATGCCATGCCAGTGTCTATCTAATTGATGTCATGTGAACATAGGTATTTATTGCCTCCTAGAGTCTCTGAATCAATTAGATCATCAATCTTCCTACTGCTCTTTTGATTATTTCTTCAAATTGCCATATACTGGAACTTAACTCTAACTGGGATCTGGCCTTGGACCAAATAGTGGACATTATTAGAGTATTGGGGTCAGGGTAGAGGACGTCATTACATGAAGGGGACTACAATGAGAGCCATTATTACAGGATGGGCACCAGGATTGTGGACATTATTACAGGATGGGGGCCTGGATCAAGGATATTACAGAACAGAGGGCATTGTATTGGGTAGGGGCCAGGACAAAGGATATTATTACAGGATGAGGGACATTATTACACCTCCTGTCGCACACACCGAACTGCCGTACTGACCCGACAGGACCTGTGGTTATGTCATGGTCATGTGATCAGTCACGTGCATGGGCGAAGCCAGGTGCACGTGATTGATCATATGACCGTGACATCGCCATAGGTTCTATAGCACACTGTTTACCAGCTGTGACACAGGGAGCAGCCCCCTGCTTACCCCATAGCACCCCAGCTCACCCCGCATCCCTGCCTGCTCACCCTGCAGCCCCCCCTCCCCCACCCGCTCATCCCACAGCCCTGTTCACCTCACCCCACATGAGAGCAACCATGCAGGGGAAGGAATGGAGGCAGAGAGCAACCACAGGGGAAGAGAGTCACCATAGAGGGGGGAGCAGAGAGCATGTACGGGGGGGTAGTGAGCTAACATGGGGGAGGCAGAGAGTGAGGGGGAAAAAATCAGCGGACAGGGAAGAGAAAGCACAGAGGTGAGAGACGGTTGCTGCCCCCAGCGCCACAGAGCCTGCCCCCTTCGCAATGTCACCACCCTCTTGATGTAATAGTATTGGGCCCACATCTAGTGAATATATATATGCAAATTCAAGCTGCATTCCTACTATATGGAGAAAAATGTTCAGCTGCATTACTGCTATAAGGAAATTTTTTTTTTTTTTTTTTTTTTTAAAAGGTCTCATCTTTTAATGTAAATTAAAGTTCTTAGTGCATAAATTGGCCAATCCATGTGTGCCCATCAAAGTAACCTTTCTCTAATGAGAACACAACCTAATACCTAATATGAAGATAAGAATATATATGAACATGCCCCTCCCAGGCGACAAGCCTACAAATTTAAAGAGTCAGGTAGGATCAAGCCCTGATTAAAAACATTCTTGGGCTAGTGGGTGGGGGGTTTGCATGGTCAGACAATAGTATACTACAAAAACATAGATGACCAGCACATGCTTCATTAAATTAATATTTTGTTTGACTGTTCAAACATCCCCCTCCCCCCCTCATCAGCTCAAGGGTGTTTTTAATCAGTGTAGAGACAGGTCACCTTGCCGTGGCTGATTGTCCATTTTATGCACGGAGAATGTTCATGTATACTTATGGTGGGTTTACACACACCAATCATTGTATCCAATCTCTGAACCAATCTCTGGTTGCAGTGAAATCATGGACAGATTGCTCCATGTTGTACACAGCCACAAAATGGAACTATGTGTCCATGATTTCACTGCAACCAGAGATTGGTTCAGAGATTGGATACAATGATTGGTGTGTGTAAACCCACCATTAGGCTGGTTTCACACTGCAGTTTTTTCCCTGATCAGGTTTGTGTGTCAAAACCAGGAGTGTCTCCAAAACTCAGAACAGGTGTCAATCTTTCAATTATACTTTTTCTCTGCAAGTTCCTCTCCTGGTTCCTCTCCTGGTTTTGGCACACAAACCTGATCAGGAAAAAAACAACAGTGTGAAAGCAGCCTAAAAGATCAGACTAAAAAAAATTCCATATAGCAGAAATGCAGCTTGAATCTTGTGTTATGCGTATATGTCTTGGTGCTTTCAGAGAGCGATGTTATATTTCTTTGTATATTGCACTGTCCAATAACGTACACCTGTTCACACTTAGCTTTGTGCAGGATGTGCTGGTCATCTTTGTTTTTAGCATTATCATATAATAATAATAATAATAATAATGCTTTATTTATATAGCGCCAACATATTCCGCAGCGCTTTACAATGTAGGGTTAGAGTACAGAAAATATAATACAGTAAGTAATTACAGTAGAGAACAAATATAGTACAATAATTGGATACAAAACAATAGGCATAGAATCAATGTAAAAAAGAAAATACAATAAATAAAGCAAGAAATGAAGGTGACCCTGCTCAAAAGAGCATATATAATCCCTTGATTATTACCGACAACCTACATGCGCTATATATTTGCAAATATGTTTATTTTTTGTGAAAAATCATAATACTGATGATTTCTATGTGTTTAGTTCCCAGACGCAGAATTAATGTGTTTGTAATTAGACGACATGACACTTTGCTTTCCATTATTTGTTTGCTGTTTTTTCTTAATCCCTCCTTAGATGCTTTTGAGTATTTTATGTTCCACTTTGCCATCTTCTTAATCATTCAGAGGGTAAGTTATCAAATTATTACCACAAATCATTCTGTGCAATGAATAGTATTTTTTATTGCTTATATACTGCCATCATATTTTGCAGCGATTTACAGAGATTATCACCACTGTCCCCATTGGGGCTCACAATCTAAATTCCTTACCTTTGCCCTAATGTACCTGTATGATTTAGTCGTCGTTATTTATGTTCTCATCCTTGTTCTGCCCTTACACATGTAAAGCACCATGGAACCAATGGCGCTATATAAATAAATAATAATAATAATTACCCAGTGGTATGATGCAGATGTGTCAGATGCACAAAGAGAAACCTGTTCTAAAAAATGAAATTCTGCTTCTGTCTATCCATTATAGCTTTTCTTTTCTAGAATCTGTCCTAATTGATGGGTGCCGTCATGCATTTTTAATAGTTTATCCAGAATTAGCTTTTTCTAATATCAGTGAATGGTATAAAATTCAAGGGTTTTTCACTTTTAGAAAATTGTACCCTAGTGGCGTACTGTCATGTAAAATAAAGATAGGGCTCATCCTCACCCGGTCCAGCACCTGATCTCCGTGAGTGCCCAGGTCTCAGTGTTTTGGCTGTAGCGGTGACGTCACGTCAACAGATTACACTGAATTCAGCGGCTTGGCCGAGGTAGATGGCACAGGTCGCTGGGCTTTGTTGCAGTAGTGATTTGATGTCATGATTTTATGTTGGCACTGCAGCCAAAAAGACAGAGATTGGAGTAGTGGCAGAGAGTTGGCGCTGGGATGGTGAGTACTCTGTGATTTGGGTAAATCAGAACATGGACTACATTTGTCTCTTTTATCCTTTATGTTTGTGGATCGACTTACACACACTTAATGACTTTTATGTCCAAAATAATCATTATGTTTTGTTATAACTAAGAAGAGTTAGTTACTATCCAGGGAAAAACCGGGTTCTACAACTAGTTTTTATATAAAAACAATTCTTTTTTTTTTTGAATCAGATATTTTTTATTAGACATATTCATTTTGCAGACATTGTAGAGACACCACATATATTCCAAATTTTGACATACTTAAACCCACATCCCTGTCCCCCACTCCACCCCCTCCCCCCTTTCCAATATCATATCAATAGCGTCATTAACCAAAATCCGACTCAAATGACCGTCCTAACCCTCCATAAACCCCCCCACTCCCTTTCCCCTTCCCCCCCCCCCAATTTACAGACAGCGATAAACTCCCATTAACCATATACTGTTAAGGTCTAGTCATATTTAAGCATGTATCTGTAACAGAGACTTCTTGATACCGCAAACATCGAGGCACAGTTCAGCCAGAACCTCCACCCATCCTCCTTGATCCCACATCACCCAGGCCTGATACCTCCCCGTAGCCAAGCAGACCAAATCTTGTCGAATTCTCCAGGCCTATTCCTTTTTAAATACCGTATATACTCGTGTATAAGCCGAGTTTTTCAGCCCAAAAATTGGGCTGAAAAGTCACCCCCTCGGCTTATACACGGGTCAATACGGTAATATATGTGGTGGGGGCTGTGTCCGGGTGCTGGGGAGGCTGGAGGAGGCGGGGGGAGGCTGATGACTGAGCGGCCCGTCACGTGGGGCCGCTCATTAGATATGCACGGCTCCCCCCGCCCATCACAGCGGCAGGGGGAGCCGTGCATACAGCCCCCCCAGTGTATACAGGCAGCCCCCCAGTGGCAGTAGCCCCCCCCCCCCCCCCCATCATGGAAAGAGCCCCCACACTTGGCAGAGCCCCCCCCCCCGCTGCTTTACCATCCAGTGTATTCGCCGCGGGTCCTGCGCGCTGTCATCCCGGTCTCACGTGACCCGGCGCGATGACGTCATTCCACAGCGACCGCCGGGTCACATGAGACCGGGAAGACAGCGCGGGAGGAAGGACGCGACAGCCCGCGTTGATGAAGACGCTGGATGATAAGTTAATGCAGCGGGGGGGGGGGGGGAAAGCTCTGCACAGTGTGGGGGGCTCTTTTCATGATGGGGGGGCTAGTGCCACTGGGGGGCTGCCTGTATACACCTTGGGGCCTGCTGTATACCTCTGGGGCCTGCTGTATATACCCTGGGGCCAGCTGTATACCCCTGGGGCCTGCTGTATACCTCTGGGGCCTGCTGTATACCTCTGGGGCCTGCTGTATATACCCTGGGGCCTGCTGTATACCTCTGGGGCCTGCTATATATACCCTGGGGCCTGCTGTATACCTCTGGGGCCTGCTGTATACCTCTGGGGCCTGCTGTATACCTCTGGGGCCTGCTGTATATACCCTGGGGCCTGCTGTATATACCCTGGGGCCTGCTGTATATACCCTGGGGCCTGCTGTATACCTCTGGGGCCTGCTGTATACCTCTGGGGCCTGCTGTATACCTCTGGGGCCTGCTGTATATACCCTGGGGCCTGCTGTATATACCCTGGGGCCTGCTGTATATACCCTGGGGCCTGCTGTATATACCCTGGGGCCTGCTGTATATACCCTGGGGCCTGCTGTATATGCCTCTGGGGCCTGCTGTATATGCCTCTGGGGCCTGCTGTATATGCCTCTGGGGCCTGCTGTATATGCCTCTGGGGCCTGCTGTATATGCCTCTGGGGCCTGCTGTATATGCCTCTGGGGCCTGCTGTTTATGCCTTTAGGGATGCTGTATATACCACTGGGGGGGATGCTGTATACTACCACTGGGGAGGCTGCTGTATACTACCACTGGGGGGGATGCTGTATACTACCACTGGGGAGGCTGCTGTATACTACCACTGGGGAGGCCTGTATACCACACTGCTGGGGGCTGTATACCTGTGCTGGGGTCCACCCTCGGCTTATACACGAGTCAATAGGTTTTCCCAGGTTTTAGGGTCAAAAGTAGGGGGGTCGGCTTATACACGAGTATATACGGTATATACTTTCCTCTGTCCGTATAACGTATTCTACCTGCCGGATATACTCCGTCCTTGTGGGGAACTCGGCCCTGATCCAACAACGAGCAATTAACTTCCGAGCCACATAAAGAAGTCTGGCAATCGCCACCTTCTGCGTATTCTGGACCTCAATCTCCTCCACATACCCAAGCACACACACCAGAGGAGATCTGGGCACCACACATTCATATCTACCTTCCGTCAGACTCAACTCTACCACCCAAAATGCTTGCAACCTCGGGCATTCCCACAACATATGTAAAATTCCAGCATCCTCATTCAAACACCTCGGGCACTCAGACGTGTCACGCACCCCAATCCTGTGCAGATATGCAGGAGACCGGTATGCCCTATGTATAGTATACAACTGAGACAACCTGCCGGGCTCACTCAGAGATATTTTCGGGATATAACCCAATATAGTTTCCCAAACCTCATCATCCATGACCCCTATGTCCTCCTCCCATCTCCCTCTGGCCCGTATAGGGTGTCCCAACAAAAAGGTATGCAACAAATATATACGGTGGAAATGACTCCCCTCCTACTTCCCTCTCCACAAACATAGCTCAGCACTATATCGTTGCATATTGTAAGAGGGCCCCTCTTCAACTGTACTCGGAAGGCATGTTGGATTCCCATGTACCGAAATTTGTCTGATCCCAAGAGCCCAAACTCCTGTAAAGATTCAAAAGGCTTCAAAACATTGTTTCTCACCAGTTGTGACACATAACATATCCCTTTCCGTCTCCAGTCCCATAGGTCACCCATTTTACCAAATTCCACCAAGTTGCCATTGCGCCATATGGGGGAGTAAATTGTGAGCCCCTTTACCCCTCTAAGTTTTTTTTATTTTGCTCCAGACTCTGTGCACTAACTGTAATGTGGGAAACGTCTTGCCCAACTCTTGAAAAATCCCAGCCTCCAATTTCTGCACCAATGGAACTCTCTGCACCACTTGTTCAAGCATGGATTGCACCGAGTTCTGCTCTGCTCTCGCAACCCATCCACGGAAATGTTGGGATTGAGATGACAGAAAGTAGATCCAAGGGTTGGGAACTGCGAGCCCCCCTTCGTCCTTCGGCCTCTGCAGAATTTCAAATTTAATTCTGGGTTGCGCCCCCCCCCCCCCCATACCAAGTCCCGAAAGATCGAACTAAGCCTCTGAAATATTTCCCACGGGAGCCACACTGGCGAATTATGGAGCACGTATAAGAGCTTAGGCATTAGTACCATTTTAGCTAAATTTGATCTACCCACCACCGAAAGGCGCAGCCTACACCACGTCTGAGCCTTGTCTTTTAATCTATGCATCAATGGCAGCAGATTCAATTTCACATATTCTGGGACCAGCAGAGTCACCATGATGCCCAAATACTTAAATTTATCAACCATCCCAAGCCCACTGGGGCCAGGCTGCACCACTACCTCTGATCCATCTCTGTCCACCATCATTAGGCTAGATTTATCCCAATTTTATTTGCAATCCTGACATTTTACCAAATAAAGAGATAACCCCCACCGCCTGATCCAGCGTCTCACCGGGATCCTGCAAAAAAAGGAGCACATCGTCTGCATACATAGCGATTTTCTCCTCCACTCCGCCAAATCTAAAGCCCTTCACTGTCTCGTTCCCCCGAATGTGAGCAGCTAGTGGCTCAATTGCAATGGCAAACAACAAGGGAGAAAGAGGACACCCCTGACGCGTGCCCCTAGTAAGCCGAAACCTTTCAGATCTTTCTCCATTGACTCTAATTCTTGCAACCGGGGAGGAGTACAACAACCGCACCCACGAGACAAATACCGGGCCAAAGCCCATCCTCTCGAGCACTGCCCAAAGATAGTCCCATTCCACGCTGTCGAACGCCTTGTGAGCGTCTAAAGACGCCACCACTCTTCTCCCAGCATTATCAGCTGGTCATTGAATATTAAGGAAAAGTCTTCTCAAGTTAATGGCAGTTGATTTATTAGGCATGAAGCCCGACTGATCCGGGTGGATCACACTAGTGATCACCCCCCTCAGTCTATTTGCCAATACTTTTGCTAACAATTTGGCATCTACAGACAGCAATGAAATGGGCCTATAAGATTCCGGCCTCTGAGCATCTTTACCTTCCTTTGGCAGAACCACTATCGTTGCCTCCCTCATGGATTCTGGCAGCGCCCCCTCCTCCAACGCACTATTGAACACCTCCCCCAATCTCGGCAATAGGACCTCTTTCAATTGTTTAAAGACCTCCGCAGGCAGCCCATCTGCCCCAGGAGCCTTATCCCCCGCCATAGACGACAGAGCTTCCTCCAACTCCTCCACAGCCAGTGGACGGTCCAGCATCTCCCTATCCTCTTCACTCAGCACAGGCAGCCGTGCCTCCATCAGGAACTCCTCGATCTCTTCCCTAGTCACAGACAGCTTGGAAGTGTATAGATCACTATAAAATCGTTTAAAAATCTGTACTATCTCTTTAGTGTTCGACTCCAACTCACCCCTTTCATTATACAAGCTGTATGTATAGGACGATTCTCTCTGGGCTGCTGTTATAACCGACAAAAGGTGACCGACTTTTTCACCATCCTCATAAAACTAAATCCTTTGAAATTCCTGCCTCTTTTGCGCTCCCCTCAAACGGATTCCATCCACCTTCTCCTGTGCTATCCGCAAATTCCTCTGCGCCCCCGGGGTGGGCCGATTCACATCCTCTTCTTCAGCCGCCCTCAACTCCTCCAGGCCTCGTGGTCCTCCCTTCTAGACTCCGTCTTACAATGGGAAATACCTCTAATGACAATCCCCGCAGAAAGGCCTTCATTGAGTCCCACACTACACCAGCAGAGGTACTTCCGTCATTTATCTAAAAAAACTCTGAGATCTCTCCCAGAATCCCTTGCATATCTAATGATTTCAACCATGCCGGGTGAATTTTCCAATCCCTCCCATGATATCCCCCACTCTGTCCGGTGGATATCACCACTTCAAGTGGTTTGTGGTCCGAGGCTACCCTCGGCTTGTATTCTACTGTCTTGATCCAAGAATCCATTACCCAGTTCCCCAATGCCAGGTCTATTCTTGACATGGAACCATGCGATGAGGAGAAACAGGAGTAACACCGAGCCTCTAAATTCCTTACCCTCCACAAATCTACCAAACCAACCTCTTTAATATATCGTGCAAACGTTGTATCCCCATCTCCCCCTCGCTCATTTTGGATATGCCTGCTCCTGTCCAATCCTTTTGTAATACATTGTTCATATCTCCTATGACCAATATTGGGATCCCAGCCCTATGTCTAGTGAATTCCAGTATCTCCTGCAGCTTCGCATCAGAATATGGTGGTGGAAAATAGACCGCAATCAAACACATTAATCTACCATACACCCGACACACAATAAAAACATACTGCCCTTCCGTATCAATCCGCACCTCGATCTCCTCAAATGGCAATGACGCATGGACGAGGACCGAAACCCCCCTCGCATAGTTGGAGTAGGTAGCGTGATATGCCTTTCTGATCCACCTCCATGCCAACACCCCGGTCCGCTCTTTAACTAAGTGGGTCTCCAACAGGCATATCACTGATGGCTTGTATGACATAACATGATGTAATACAGCTTCCCTTTTAGTCCTGTCTGCCAACCCTTTCACATTCCAGCTTACGATTCTAACTGAACCAGCCATTATATCTCAAAATATTTAAATGCCAATAATCTCGCCTCCCACCACTGTCTGAAAAACCCTCCCCCCCCAATACCCAAAATAACCCATTATCAATTTTTGCCCCATCCCTCCAACCTAACCCCCCTAAAGTTAGTTTCCCTCAGTACGAGGGTGGGTAAAATCTCCTGACCCGACCCCCACTATACACCCCTCCGTTGTATCTCAGCTTGCCGGGCTGGGACACAATACCTCAAATCTCCTAGTGGTAACTATACCCCTTTTACACACCACCAACCCCCCCCCCCCGCCAGTAGCAAACATTTCAAAATTAAAAACTTAATATACAGGAGCCGCAACCGCCCTCCCCCTCAAAACAACCACCCTCCATTCCGACCTTATTTATACAAGCGCTGCAATAAAATCACAAAAGGAAAAACTCAAAAATAACAGTCACAAACAAAAAAGAAAGGCAAAATGTGGATGGTCTTATAGTTGAATTAAGCCAGGGAACTATCTTAACCATATAACAATCCCGGCCTGACATGTGTCCCGACCTAGCAGAAAAAAAAACGGTGCCAACTACCGCCTTGTTACAACCGTCTCCACTAGCCCGCAGCTTTTTGTTGTTTCGTTCAAGCCAGTCCGTGGCCTCTCCCGGTGACAGGAAAAAGTGAACTTTGTCAAAGGCCTCAACTCTTAACTTTGCTGGGTATAACATGGAATACTTCAACCCCAGCTCTCTCATTTTCCTTTTAACTTCAACAAAAGTCATGCGAGCTTCTGCACCGTAGGAGAGTAGTCCGAGTACAGAGAAATGTGCTGGCCATCGATTGTCATATCTTCTACATATCTTGCTTTCCTCAATATAGTATCTCTGTCCCGATAGTTCAAGATTCTCGCCAGGATGGCACGGGGGCTTTTTCCCAGGGGCTGGGGTCTCATGGGCACTCTGTGGGCACGCTCCACAGCAAATGCCTTGGACAATGCAGCGGCACCAATTTTTCCAAGGAACCATTTTTCAACAAATTCAGTTGGGTTAGAGCCCTCTGCCTTTTCCGGCACCCCGACAATTCTAATATTGTTCTGCGGGAGCGGTTTTCCAGGTCATCTTTTTTTGCGGTGACCTCAGCCAATTGTGCAGCGTGCTGCCTCTGCAATTTCTGCATCTTGTCAATTATATTTCCGCATTACCAACCTTTTTTCCACCTCTCCTGTACGTGTGTCGGCCTTACGCATAGAGGTTTTAATATTCAATATATCAGTTTGCATCCCATGTTTCTTGTTGAGTTAAGGTTGTAAGAGCTTCCTTGCAGAAGTTCACAACTGCAAACACATCTCTGATAGTGGGCTCAGCAGCACTTGTATCCTCATGCTCCTTTCCTTTCATAGCTGTGCTGCAGCCACTGGCCCCCTTTAGAACAGTGTCACACTCCTTAGCATCCTGGGTCACCTCCAGCTCCTCTTCCTCCTCTTCTGCAACAGCCTCCATATCACTGTGTCCCTGCACACTTCTCTCTCTCCTCCGCCACCCTGGCAAACCTGTCCAGCTTTGCTGCTGCCGCCATCCTCCTGGCACAGGCCGCATTTTCCCTGGCCGCGTCCTCCACCGCTATGGCGCCATCTTGGAGCTTCCCGCCCTCCATGGCGCCGGCGACTCTCTGCCGCCTGCGGGTCATTACAGTGTTCCGCGCGGCTCCGGTGTCTCCCCGCAGTTTGCGGGACCTCAGGCACTCAGTGTCAGCGTTCCCCGGCTCCAGCACTGCGGCGGTCACAGCTCCCCAATATAGGTACCGGCGAGAGAGATCAGGGCCGCTTCCCGCTCACATCGCTGGCCAGGCCACGCCCCATAAAAACAATTCTTACTGGCTGTCAGCTGGGATTACAGTATCTCTGCTCTGGTGGACCATGACAGTTTCAGCTTGTGTCATGCACTGGCCCCAGCCCCAATGCCTGTGCCATCAAGATGCCAGTGATTGGCTTTAGCTCCTATGAGTATTTAAAGGGAGGGTGTCAGGGTGTTTTGTGATATTACTCTGCCCCAATGTGTTTTAAATGATGTAATGTGCATCACCAGCATGGTTTTCTAAAAGCAAAATTCCACATATTTATCTTTCAAAAAGACATTTATATGCTGAGGTCACTGCACACACATACCTGGATTCAGTCATGGGGAGGTGCTCTTGCTTACTGTCACTCAAGCTCATTCATGATGTTTTTTTGAATTTCGTCATGCCACCCTGCATTGAAATGGACTGACATCACTTCCAGGACCTGTGGTGATGTCACATCAATGTGACTGTAGTGCGCAGAGCTAAGCCCAAAGGGTCTTTCATTTTGGCCTGCTTAGCTCTGCCCATTATGATCACGTGGTCATGACGTCACCACAGGTCCAGCAGTGATGTCAATCAATTACAATGCAGCGGGCATGATGAAATTAAAAAAATATGAATAAGCTTGAGTGACAGTAAGCAAAAGCACCTCTGCCATGACTGAAGCCAGGTATGTGTGTGTAGTCCTTCAACATATTAAGTCTTTTTTTTTTTTTTAAAGATAAATATGTGGAATTTTGCTTTTAGAAAACCATGTGGTGATGCACATTACATCATTTAAAACACATTGTGGGCGGTTTAATATCACAAAACATCACAGGTTCCCTTTAAGGCACATGACCTAGATACCAGCAAATAGTGACAGATTGGCTTTTGTATATTTAATACTGTATTGTTCTACTGTTAGAAGAAAAATTTACATTTTTATAAAACCTTTACGACTGACACTTTTTAAAACTTATTATTCATGGAAATCCCAGTCAGTCAGTCAGGGATTTTCATACAGTTCTAAAATTTCTGAAGAATTTAGTGAATTCTTGTTTGTGGTCTGAAAGGATATTGAGAAGTCACACTTCTTATTTATCCATCGTTTTTTTACAGTTTTTCTCTGTGTACTCTTCTTAAAGTGGAGCAAGTCACTAGGTTTCACAATGCACTGATAAGGCTGTGGTACTTTCTATGAAAATCCATGTCAGAATAGGTGCTTACCCATGAAAATGCTCATTTTAAAATTAGGCAGGGGAAACCATTAAGAATTGATTATTCCGATCTGTGTTGTCTGGTTACAGACAAAACCCTCCCTTGCTGTGGATAGAGGAGGGCAACATATAGTGTTTATAGATTAGAATGAGAGGAATAGCATAACTTCTGGTATTGTTCAAGAATATTTTAACTTGTAATATTGATTTAATTGGAAGTATGTTGTTTTTCATGGACACTATAGTGTCATCTTTTTTCAGATACTCTGATGTATACTTTGTTAACTTTATGCAAAACCTTAATAAAGTCATATTTACCCAAGAATTGATTATTCACTGTGATATTTCTGATGTTTGTGTTTTATCCTCTTTCTATAAAAACATGAATAGTTTTCCATATTTATACATTTTCCTCATGCAGAACTTTATCACTGGACAAGTCTGCAACTATTCTGATAATGCCTACTACATCTTGGTGGAAAAGTACCTGAATTGTTTCCTTCCTATAGAAGGAAATGTCCCACAGCCTCACTTTACAAATCCTGGAGGAGCGGTACCATCCCCTGCACCAAGGTACTATGCTTGGTTTTATTGGGTTTAGCCGGCCAAAAATGAGATGGTGGACAGTAAAACTTTAATTCAGCAAAACAGCTAGATCCCCCGGCACCTCTACTTATGAGTGCTTAGGGTCTCTGACATCTCCCCTTCAAATTCCAAGTACCCAATATTGTCTGTTTGGAAATGCTCCAAATACATCAGATGGTTGGCTGGTCCCGCTGAAATCAGTGGGTTTGGCTGACTTTCATCTAATGTGTATGGGGTTATTAGTTATTCGTGTTTAATAGCATGCACTTGTTAAATAATAGAATTACCCATAATAACTATCACCAGTTGGATTGCAGTCTCTGTAAAGTAGCTCCACAGATTTAGCTTCAAGCACTTTACAGTCAGGCAAAGAAGTAACTCATTAAACTATTTAATGATTGTTTTTGTTACTTCAGTACATATGGGATATAGAGTGAACCTGACTGATGACATTTTGTATGTACAGATCCCCATCAATTTCATTAGCGTCGTACGGGACTAGCCCCAGTCTTTTAAAGAGACACATTTCCCATCAGCACTTGGTGAATGCTGACCCTGCAGCTCATGAGATATGGCGGTCGGAAACCTTATTACAGGTGAGTTCCACAATTGTAACATATAGGATGTGAATTTCTTATCTTGTGAAGTTTTTTTTTGCAAGAAAAATGTTAATTCAGTTTAAGATTATAATTTGAGAAAAGGCAAGAGAATGAATGACTGGAAACAAGCTAATGTTAAAGTGTAACCGCTGTTTAAATTTTTATTTAATAATAATGTAGAGCAAGTGATTATCATAAACTTTCAAATATACTTCTTAAGTGAAATTTGAAAGAAAACCTTTCAAAAACCTTCAAGAAGATGCCCCTACTATGCTGTTTCTAAAACTGACACATGCTGGTTGTCAGGGAAATCCATCTTCAGCTTCACACACTGAATACAGCTTTATAAGGGCGATGCCTATGCAGCATGCACAGCTGATCCATGTACCATATTTGTAGGTTTATAAGACGCTCTGGATTATAAAACGGACCCCAAACTTGAAGGAATAGAGATAAAAAATAATTTTTATATTAAATGTCTTTTAACGCCAGTGTCCATCTTACAATCCCTATATATGACCCACTCATACTGGTAGTGTGTGTGTGTGTGTGTATATATACATATATATATATATAACTAGATGGTGGCCCGATTCTAACGCATCGGGTATTCTAGAATACCTTGTAGACAGGAGTGAACTGTGTCACACTGACTGACAGCCTTGTAGACAGGATTGACTGTGTCACACTGACTGACAGCCTTGTAGACAGGAGTGAAGTTCGTCACACTGACCGACAGTCTTGTAGACCGGATTGAACTGGGTCACACTGACTGACAGCCTTGTAGACAGGAGTGAAGTTCGTGAGACTGTCCGACAACCTTGTAGACAGGAGTAAACTGCGTCACACTGACAGCCTTGTAGACAGGAGAGAAATTCGTCACACTGACTGACAGCCTTGTATACAGGATTGAACTGCGTCACACTAACCGACAGCCTTGTAAACAGGAGTGAACTGCGTCACACTATGACGCAGTATTCAAATCGCGCGCCACGTCTCTCATTGGTTGCCGTAGCGACCAATTAGACGCAGAATTCAAACTGCGCTCCAAGCCGCACTACTTCTCTGATTGGTCGCCGCGGCTGCAGCAACCAATCAGCGAAGCAGCACGACTTGGCGGAAAATATGAATCCCGTGCCACTGATTGGTCGCTGCTGAGAAACATGGCATTCAAACCGCGCGCCGTGCCGCGTCTCTAATTGGTCACCGCGACCGCATCGAACAATCAGCGAAGCGGCGCAGCTTGGCGGGAAATATGAATCCCGCGCAGCTGATTGGTCGCTGCTGAGAAACGTGGCATTCAAACCGCGCGCCAAGCCACGCGCTGCGTCTCCGATTGGTCGCTGCGGCAGCGGCAACCAATCAGCGAAGCGGCGCGGCTTGACAGGAAATATGATTTCCGCGCCGCTGATTGGTCGCTGCTGAGAGCAGGGACTAATCAGCGGCACGGGATTCATATTCCCCGCCAAGCCGCGCTGCTTTGCTGATTGGTCGGCGCAGCCGCAGTGACCAATCAGAGAAGTAGCGCGGCTTGGCGCGGTTTGAATCCTGCTTGGGTACTACCGCAGCGAGCAGTCGGGAGATAACCGGCTGACACCGATCATCTCCCGACTGGCTCACCTCGGACCTCTGTGAGGCAGGTAGTCGCGGCTCAGCTACTGCTGCGCTGAGGTCAGCGGCTCACCAGCCGAGAGATGACCGGCTGATGCCAGTCATCTCCCGGCTGGCTCGCGGCGGACCTCCATGCGTGGCTGTTTTGCATACGCTGCGCTCGTTGGTCTCCAATGAGCGCTGGCGCGTGATTTTGGCCTCAGACGGAAGTGGCCACAAGGCAATTATATTATAGATATATGTCGCCCATCCTGGTAAATGGTCCCCCATCCTGGATATAGCCCCCCATTCTGGATATGGCCTGCACATCCTAGATATGGCCCCCTTTTCCTCCATATGCCCCCCCATCCTGAATATGGACCCTCTATCCTGCGTATGGACCCTTCCTCCTGGATATGCCCTCCCCCCCCATTCTGGATATGGACCCCTCATCCTGGATATGGCCCCTTATCCAGCTACATGCCCCCCTCCATCCTGCATATGGGCCCCTTATTTTGGTTATGCCCCCCTATCCTGCATACAGCTTTCCCTTATCCTGGTATATGACCCCCTTATCCTTGTCTATGGCCCCCCTATCCTGCATATGGTCCCCATCTTGGATATGGCCCCCTTGTCCTGGTACATGACTCTCCCTATCCTGTATATGATCCCCCCCATTACTCTATATGCCCCCCTGCCAGTACCCACACACTAAAGTAATAAACAGCTGATAACCCGCCTTCCGCCGCTCCACGCCTGCAACATTGCCGCCGTCTTCCTGTGTTTGTGCGCGGCATCCAATAGTGTGACCAGGGCACACAGCGATAATGTTACTGTGATGTGGCGGTCACATGATCGGATGTCGAGCACAGACACAGGAACATGGCGGTGATGCTGCAGGCAGGGAGCAGCGGAGGACGAGTTATCAGCTGTTTAATATTTTAGTGTGTGAACACCAGCAGATGAGAATATAGAATGATAGGGGGCCACATCCAGGATGGAGGGGGGGTGAGTGCAGGCTCATATAATATGTGCCACTTCCTCCGCCCACATCTCAGTGCTGAGGTGATGGACAGGGGGAAGCAGTGCATATTATATAGCATAATGAGTGGGGACTTGTGACCACAGGCTGCCTCTGCAGCTTGCGCCAGCTTCCTCCAACCCCGGACACCGCTCCAGAGCTGCCCCCACTCTTCTACAGCACAGCATGTATTCGGATTATTACATGCACCCCCTTTTTTCCCCAAAATTTGAGGGTACAAAAGTGCATTTTTTAATCCACCCTGCCAATCCATACCTCCCAGTAGCTCTATAAAAGCGCTAGTGTCTCTTAAATAAGCTTTGCCATTCAATCAGGTAATGCGTTTGAGAAGAAATAATAACGAAGATAATAGATATAGAGAACTGGTCCAGGAGTTAAAGAAACGGCTTAGAGAGAGAGCGTACCCTGATGATTTGGTAGAGGAGGCCGTGGTAAAGGTTGATGATATCTGGAAGGAGGGTTGGAGAAAGACCGTAGGGAGTAAAAAAGAAGGAAAAAAGGAGAAGAGGTTCATATTCAACTTCAAATTT
This sequence comes from Allobates femoralis, assembly GCA_033576535.1. Taxonomy (NCBI): domain Eukaryota; kingdom Metazoa; phylum Chordata; class Amphibia; order Anura; family Aromobatidae; genus Allobates; species Allobates femoralis. The sequence goes on from JARQOC010000003.1 coordinate 645,161,373, forward strand.
GGACCTATGGATAGGGCTATAAAAACTGCCATATCTAGAAACTGGTACATGATAGAAAGCGATAAACATCTTAAGGAGGTCGCTTTGAGAAAACCCCTGGTTACGCATAGACGATGCAGAAATATTGATGATATGATAGTACGGAGACGGTTTACTGCAGAAAAAACTTGGTTAGAGAGAGGCTGTCCAGTAGGAAATTTTAAATGTGGGAATTGCTCCGTTTGCGACAAACACGTTACGACCAATCCGGTGCAGATAGGGCATATTATGCATAATGTGAAATAATTTATTTCTTGCAAAACCAAATTTGTGGTGTATACCGTGGTCTGTGATTGTGGTCGCTTCTATGTTGGAAAAACGATACGTTGCCTTTACATACGCTTTAAAGAGCACGTTAGGTCAATAACTACAGGAGTTGGTTCCCCCCGGTTGATAGAGCATGTCAGGGCTGAGCATGGAGGGGATTCCTCTGTATTAAGATTCTTCGGCTTGGAAAGGGTAATGTTACCACCATCTGGGGGTAACCTACATAAAATGTTGTTGCAGAATGAGGCAGCGTGGATAATAAAATTGAGGGCGCAGAGCCAGGCTGGACTTAATGATAAGAACGATCTTGCTGTATTTTTGTAAGGTTCAGTTATGGGTAATTGGATTTGGGTAATGAGGTACTGTGGATTTAGGTTAGTGAATACTTGAATCTGCAAGGGGCACAACTCTGTATACTGGTCTGATAAGTAATTCATGGTTCTCTATGTTTGGATAGCTGTGAAGGTCTTGTGCTCAGTCCCTTATGTTTGATGAGAACTCTCTATGTTTGGATAACTGTGAAGGTCTTGTGCTCAGTCCCCTATGTTTGATGAGAACTTAACAGGTTCACCCCTGGTTAGAAATGGGGAAATGTAAATATAAGAGGATCCCCTAAGCTAGCCCGAGGGTATCAGTATAGTGATCCCGATGAATAGGTATTAAACTTATTATCAGGAAAGAGAAGAGGGTAAGTTGAGTAGTGTACTGGCCTATGACTGGAAAAAATATTTTTAACCTGTGGTTGTGAGTAAAAAGGTTTTTATTGTATATATTGTAAGCACATAGTACTGTACTGTATGTATGTAATGCACTTTGATCACTTAATTGCACTGTCACTTTAAGAGCTGTTTTGGTTTCAGCTCCATAATCTTAACTTCACACATGTTCACTAATTAAGTTTGTGACGTCATCAGTGGGGGTGTATAAGTTGCCTAGTGCAACAATACACTCTGAGGACTAACCTGCTGAAGCGCCTTATACGGCGCGAAACGTCGTGCCCCCGTCCTCCCACCCGCATGCCACCACCTGCTGTGTGCACTGAAGCACAATAAAGAACCGCTGTTTATAGAAGCTCTGAGTGCGACTTCTTTTTCTTCTCCTATAACACAAAAAATATATAGGAAGTTTTCAGGACTATGTGTAGGTTCTCATAGCAGCTACTTTTTCCAGGCAGTCAGGTGTAATCTGTCTGCCTGTGGGTGATGAACCGGCCCCCGGGAAAGGAGGTCCGGAAGATCCGGGAGGACCCAAGGATCGGACACCGACAGCTGTTAGAGCAAGAAGAACCACGGTCTCTTAGGCCAGAAGGGGAATATCAATATCATGCGTGCCTGATCCTCCCGAATTTTGCGGAGGACTGTTGGTATTAACATGAGAGGAGGAAAGGCATAAGCCAGCCTGAAATACCAGGGAATCAGAAGAGCATCCACTGCTACCGGACGATCCCTGGGACTTGTCGGTTGGCCCAGGTTGCAAACAAATCTATGGTGGGAACCCCCCACATGTCTGTGACCGGTTCAGAACCTACTCGCCCTGGTGACCCCACCCCAAGGGACTGGCATCGGTCGTGAACACTTTGGTGGCAGGGGACTACCAGGGAACCCCCGTGGACAGCACTGCATCGGTCAACCACCACTGAAGAGAATGGAGGGTAGCTGGTTGTAAAGTCAGGCTGTCTTCCAGATTTTGACCCAGGACTTCCTGATGTTGGAGAATGTCCCACTGTAGCGTCCTCGTATGAGCTTGGGTCCAACGGACTCCCGGAATGCACGCCGTGAGAGAGCCCAATAAGGACATCGCCCTGCATAGAGTCATGGTCGGATAACGAAGCGCCTTGCGAACCAGGCCCTGAATGTGCACAATCTTGTCGGGGGGAAGATGACATTCTTGTATGGTGGAGTCAAACAGGATACGTAGGAAAATCATGCACTGGATGAGATTTGAGCCCAGGCTGGAAGGAAAAAAGAGAGACGTCCTCCCACCTGGGGAAGGGTGTCACTTGGAGGATTTTTGGAATCACGGGAGGGGCCCTTGAACATGAACCCCTTTCCTCCCTTTCATCGCCAACTAGACTGGTCTTTCTTCGGGGAGTATTTTCTGGAATAACGTCTACTCAGAAAGGTACGTTTAAACGAAGAAAAGGACAACTCCGGAAACTTTTTCTTATTATCCCCCGCTTTCTCCAAGAGGTCGTCCAGGGCAGAACCAAAAAAATATTCACCCTCACAGGGAAGAAAACTCAATTTAGTTTTCGTCTATAAATCACCAGGCCAATTCTTCAACCAGACTACAGAAAAAAACAGTATAACAAACGTGTGGAAGTACACTGCTATACAAAGGTAATAATAAGAAGCAAGTGCTTAGTAAAAAACTGTATCAAAAACAGGGTACTTGGTTAATAATAAGTTTTTTGCAAAAAATGTACGTAAGCCGTTACACCTCGCCACGGTGACCCTTATCAGAACTGTCCTATCTAACTAATTTAAAACCTAATCCTGTATAAATATACGTCATGGATGCCCTCCAGGCCAAATTGGAGCATGCTGCGGATCTGGCTGTCAGTATAGTGGAGTCCGCCGCTGCATCGGCAAGAAATGCTGCTGCCCCCTGCAAATCTATAATGAAGGCCAGAATTTCTTCTCTGGACACCCTATTTTTCAGTTGAGAAACCAGATGGTCCAGCCACACCATCAGAGATCTAGAAGCACAGATAGCTGCGAGGCCTGGTCTCAGAACCCCGGCCGAGGACTTCCAGGTATTTTTAAGGAACTGGTCAGTCTTTTTATCGAGGGGATCTTTCAGGGTACCCATATCCTCAAAAGGCAAGGCATACTTCTTCGAAGCTTTAGCTACCGCCACGTCTAATGTGGGCGCCTTATCCCATGACGACCAATATGCCTTCTCAAAAGGATATTTGCGTTTAAGAAAAGCAGTTGGGGCTCCTTTTTTGTCAGGCTTATTCCATTCACTAGAAACTAGAGCCTGCAGCCGCTCATCCAGGGGAAAAGAACGACGTATCTTCTGTCCTTAACTTCCGAACATTAAGTCCAATTGAGATGGCTGAGACTTTACCTCCTCCATCCCCATGGTGGCTCTGATAGCCTTAACCAGACCACCCACATCTTCCATAGAAAAACAATGGCTTCTACCGAATTCATCATCGGAGGACGCCGAAGATCCCTTTGAGGACTCACACTCCCCTTTGGACCTATCGGAATCAACCATGGCCTGGGGTGGCACATTCGGAGTAAAAGACTTAAAGGCGTTGTCCACCTGAGTAGTAATTAAGGTCTGTAAACTGAAGGAAAAACTCGGTGTCTCCTCAGTAATAGTCTGCTCGATACAAGCCCTACACAGCTTTTTAGGCCAGGCCACTGGGAGAACACACTCGCAAAGCCTACACTGCAAGTGTTTAGATTTAGTAGACTCCTTCCCGGATTTGTGCTGAGGCTAAGACATAAAAAACATGCAGAACAGAAAGACTTTTTAGTACACTGACATTCTCGGAGTTTTCTCACCCATTAGGTGTGAAGAGGTACCGGAGTTGGGGAAGGACACTTGCCCTGCGACAAATCTCCTCTGGCGGCCTCATGGGAAGAGTGACTGCTGCTGCGGTGGGACTTCTTCTTAGGCTCTGGTAGAGGGCCCTCTGTGCGACTCATCTTCTTGCCGGCGTTGTCCAGGACCAGGAAGCGAAGGGAGCACTTAAGGCACCGCTCCCATTCAAACTTCCCACCCTTATACCGCCAGCCATGTCACCGCCGCCCCAGCTCAACCCGGAAGTCCGGGTACGTCACCTGACCGGACGCCAATCAGCGGGCGCCACCGCGTATGACGTCACAGGCCCGCCCCCGGAAGTCCGGCGCACTCAGCACCCGGCACCCCGGGCCTGTGCGTGGTCCCGGACACATGCTAAACGCGGCGCCGCCAGACAGAAGCCTCCGCCTAAGCCCCCTCTCCAGGAGCTGCAGCCTCAGTGCCCAGACCGACGGGGCCCGAACCGGCCACCTCGCACCGCACTGCATCTTCCGGGTAAGACCCTCAAGGGCCCCCCTTAGGAGACCAGCCGCACGGTCCGCCATGCAGCCCGTTCGCCTGATGCTCCTCGTTCAAGGACAAGGAACCAACTGGCATGTGGAGAGGAACCGCCCCTTTTAAAGCCTGATGGTTCCCTGTCCTAGGAGGGCGGATCCCTCTCTCGTTCTGGGTGCTGTCATGGACGACTGTAAAAGTTTATTTTCACTTGCTCTACATTATTATTAAATAGAGATTTAAAGGGAACCTGTTAGGTGGTTTATGCCCCTCCAGCTATCACTGTCTGTAGCTGCAGCTTTATAATACCAGTCTAATCATCCCTGTCTGAGCTCAGAGTGTAATGTTAAAGGTGAAATAAAAGCATTTATACACTTGTATTTCAGTCCCCACCTTGGAGCAGGGGGACTGTCTGGCAGGATAATAGTTAACTCACTTTTAACTTGGATAGCTAAAGGACCTGTGTGATGTAACGATCATGTGACCATAGTGGGCGGAGCTAAGCCAGCAAACGTATTATGTTCTATGAGAACGTAGCTCCGCCTATTGTAGTCACATGGTTGTGACATCACATCAGGTCTCCCAACATGTTCTAGCACCTCCAAGCTGGGGACTGACTGCCTCATTACATAAGGAAATGTAAGTGTATAAATGCTTTTTTTTTCACCTTTCACGTTACACAATGAGCTCAGACAGGGATGATTAGAATAGTATTATTAAGCTGCAGGTACAGACAATGATAGCTGGGGAGGCATAAACTAGCTGACAGGTTCCCTTTAAATGGCAGTTACACTTTAAAGTGTGCTCCCTGTCAGGGTTCTACCGGCATATGACCACATGATAAGCAATCATGTGCTGATTAAACGTACACGGACTTATTCAATGCAAGTGAATTGAGTGAGGCTGGGACATGTCCAGGCGGAATGTGGTCAGAAGTATGCAAATTACGGCCCACTCCCAGCACAAGAGAATCCTAACACTGCACACTTTGACGATTCACATAAAGTGACTGTAGGACTTGAACCTCAAGCCTGGACAACGCCTTTTAAAGGGAACCTGTCACCTAGATTTAAGGCCCTACACTATCACTACCTGTCCCTACACCTTCCTAGCTGCTCCCTATCTATCCCTATCTGAACTAAAGGGGCCCTATAAAACATCTGAAAAATAACTTATAACTTACAGAAGTCCCTGAGGCTGGGGACTGAAAAGGCGGCGCCAGGCTCCATTCTGCCACTCCTCAATGGTGCATCACACGCCCTGCTGGGCGGCATTATTCTTTATTCCTCGCCACCCCTCTGTTTGGAATCTCCCACCCTCTGTACACGTAGTATGCACCGGCCACAACGTCACATCCGGCGTGGTGCATTTTGGGGCCGATCACGTGATCAGCCCTAGTGCATTATGGGGCCGATTACGTGATCAGCCCGGCTCCGCGCATGCGCAGTGCACTTATTGAAGCCGGGCTGATCACGTGACCGGCCCCATAATGCACCGCACCGGATGTGACGTCGCAGCTGGTGCATACTACGTGTACAGAGGGCGGGAGATTCCAAATAGAGGGGCGGCAAAGAATAAAAAATAATGCCGCCCAGCGGAGCGTGCGATGCACCATCGAGGAGGGGCAGAATGGAGCCTGGCGCTGCCTTTTCAGTCCCCAGCCTCAGGGACTTCTGTAAGTTATAAGTTATTTTTATGATCTTTTATAGGGCCCCTTTAGCTCAGATAGGGATACATAGGGAGCAGCTAGGAAGGTGTAGGGACAGCTAGTGATAGTGTAGGGCCTTAAATCTAGGTGACAGGTTCCCTTTAATTGAAACAGCCAAGCAACGTGTGTAATAACTAATGATAACAGTCCTTTTATGATAATGCATTGCAAATGTTACTTTGTAAGTATTTTCCTACTTGCAGATATTTGTAGAAATGTGGCTACACCATTATTCTCTGGAAATGTACCATAAAATGCAGTCTCCACATGCAAAGGTAACTACCTGCTTTGAATCCATTGTGTCATGATATTATTTCTTACAAATAGCCTCTCTATGGGTGCTTTCACATGCTGCGTATTTGCTGCATTTTTTTTACGCACGAGCTCATCACAAACCAGTGTTCCACTCCTGGTTTGTGATCAGAGGAAAAGTGTAACAGAAAGTTGTAATAGAAACAAGTGCTCTACTTCTGTATTTAATCACCCATTCCTGGTTTGTGATGAGCACGTGCATAAAAAATGCAGCAAATACGCAGTGTGTGAACGCACCCTATAATTAGTTATTGGCCAGGACAGGCTTTGTAGTTTAATTTTTTACTAGTTATTATTGTGCTGTCTTCTAGTTTTGTCCTAGTATTGTGCATGCGTGTTTTAATGTCTTCTAGTTTTGTCCTAGTATTGTACATATGTGTTTTAATGTCTTCTTATGTCTTTGAAACATATTTCCTATTGTTTGTATGTTGATGACTAAGCATCGCAGAAGTAGATAGCAATACACTGTATGTCTGGGATTTGCCATATTTAATGGCTCTTCTAGCCTAGTGACATCCAACATCCCAGCAGTGCAATAGTCTTTATCCTACTGAATACTGATGGCTCTCACATTCTGATGTTGTGTTGCCCAGTCTTTTGTAACACAGTATGTTTTCTCTCATTCCATGTTTTGTGTTTTTTTTTTTGTTATCTTTCTATTTTTGTCCTACTTCTCCCCAATTTCTCATCACTCGTTGGCTCCTATGTGTCTCAGCTGGAAACTCTTCACCACAGGCTCAGTGTGTCCAGTACTTCCTACATTAGTCCTGCTCAGCCCGGCTCCTTCCATTCATACCAAGTACTTCCAGTTCTCTGGGACACACGTCTGTGTTGTATATTGTAGTTGTGGGGAAGGATGGGGCTTTTGCCATTTTTCACCACTTATTAGCCCATGAAATCTGGGTAATGATGGGCACTGGCTGCATTAAAGAGCTCTAACAGTTGTTGACGATGGTGTATTGCTTACAGCAGCTTTGCTTTTATATGATTTTTGCTTTGGTAGCTGCTGGTAATTCTGCATATGTTTTTCTTTTTTCCGGGTGCTTCAGAGGCTGCTTCTTTGCCTGTAATTTTTTGGGGCTGGAACTGTGTGATAAGCAATAAACTGCTTTGGCTCAGTAATTTATGGTTTTATATTAAAATTGTGAATTTTATCAGAAAAGTTGCATTCATTCTAATTATTCACTATGCCACAGAGCAGTAATGCATGCTGAGCCACATTGCCGTAATTATATTTGGTAGCACATATGCTACATTACTGCACAGATACGTCCTTCAGTCACTCTTTGGCTGCTGGGTCTAACACTTCACCTATTGCATAAACGGATGAATGCAGTTTTTACTAACATCCGATTGCTCATCTTTCAAATGCAATTGTTTGTTTTATTTCTTTTTATTTTGTTGTATCATGCTCTGGGAAATGTAAAGTGGTAAAATTCATCTTTTCTACTTGATTTATAGGAGACCTTCCAGCCCACAGAGGAGCATGTCTTATTGGTCAGAGTTCTTGTGAAGCATTTACATGCCTTTGCCAATAGCCTAAGACCAGAGCAATCATCTCCTTCTGCTCACTCACACACACCAAGTCCATTGGAAGAGTTAAAAAGGTAACTGAGAATATTTAGCAATTCTAATACTGGCCAGAGATTAGGATCTTGATGTAGCGATGCATATAAGTGACTCCATCGATCATGTTTTCTCCCTTTCTTTTTAGGGTTGTTATTCCTAGATTCATTCAGCCCAAGCTGTACATCTTTCTACAGCATTGCTTTGGTCACTGGCCTCTAGATGCCTCCTTCAGAGCGGTATGTACAATGAAATATTTTGGGCGTGTGGATATACATGCTTTATATTAGTTGCTTTAATTGACTGTGTCCTTCATGGTTTAAGTTTGCAAAATCAACATCCTGTTATTTTTGGCATTTACATTTTGCATATTGTAGAAAAATCTGTCCTCTTTCAGGTACTGGAGATGTGGCTGAGTTATGTGCAACCCTGGAGATATGTTCCTGAGAGATCATCTTCACCTGTCAGCAATGAACAGAACCGTGCAGTGTCAGAAAAATGGTGAGTAGAGATTATAATACAGAAGAATGTCTTATATGGGAATGCCACTTCATCAGGAGAAGACAGATTGGCAAAGGATGAAGGCAGTGGAAGGTGAATATAAAACTAAGGGGCAGGGGGCTTACATTTAAAGCATCATTGCAGTGCTGCAATTAAATATAACACTGTAGTGATGCTTTAAAGGGACTCTCAGGTCATTTTTCAGTATGATACTAATCGTACCCTTGAAAGTGCTCGGGCAGACCTTTTCAGAATATGTAAAAATCATTACTGTACCCTTTGTAGTCTCCTTTCTATAAGCATCTTCACACACAGCAGGCTTCTTCTTCAGCGTTAAAAGTAATTATCCAGACTATTGAATAGTCCAGGTATGTAATGGTTCATTTATTATTCACCGTTGCCTAAACAGCTATCCCCTCCCTCCCCCCTGTGCTCTGTGAATCACTACTGGTTTCAGTTACATTTACCATACAAGGAGAGCAGACAGCAGGATACCTTGCCCTTTGGTTTGTGCTAGCAGATCAGAGCAGACAGTGACCAAGCATTAACAGGCTGGTAGCTGCCACCTACCTGTCTGTTGTGACCGGAACCCAGTCACTGCCATTCACCCGCAGCATAGACTGGTCACAGACCGCTCCTGCCAGGACCAGCATGGTGGGGTAAATGGAGCAGCTTTTTAGCTCTGCTCTGTGTGGTAGTGGGCGCATAGCCGACGTCACGCTGATTGACAGATGGCTCCTCACTACCTGACTGATCCTTCTGGAGTCGTGACGTTTGTGGAAGCTGAAAAATCACCGACTGGAGCAATCTAAGACCGCTCCATGTCGGCTGTGAAGGGCGCTGAGCAAAGCAGGCAGGTAGTTGGCAGCTACCTGCCTGTTTGTCTTTTGGCACAATATTTTTTTTCTGTAATCCGGATAACCTCTTTAAGCAAGTGATCGCTCACTGTTATTAACAGATGGAATGAATCTTTTATTTTGTAGTTTACAGAAGATAGGAGGTGAGCATAAATAAAAGAAATACATGAATAAAAAGAACTTCACGAGGAATTAGAAAATGATATCAGTTTAGGATAGTGGCTGCACAAAGGTACCCCAACTACATTTCTAGATTAAGGGGGAAGGATGGAAATGAATATACTGGCAGCAGGACAGTTCTGAGGGTGATGGCGGAGTATTATTCGGATTTATATAAATCATGGGTTCAACTGGAGGAGGAGGTGATGGATGATTTCCTGGCCACGGTAAGGCTTCCTAGGCTCTCAATGGTAGACCAAAGGCTTCTTGAAGAGCCATTTGACCTAGAGGAACTTGACGCTGCTCTTGCCTCTTTGCCTAATGACAAGGCTCCTGGGGTGGACGGGATCCCGGAGAAATATATAAACAATATAAAGAAATGCTGCTTCCTCCTTTACTGGAAGTGTATAATGCTGGCTTTGGGGGGAAGAGGGGGGAGCTGCCGCAGTCCATGTGGGAGTCAATAATAGTTGTGCTGCTGCAGCAGGGTTTCTAAACATGCAAGCCAGAGCAGATAATGCAGGGCAGAGGGTTGTAGTGTCTTTGGACACCGCTAAGGCGTTTGACAGCGTTGAGTGGAAGTTCCTGTGGGCGGTAATGAGGACAATGGGCTTTGGTGAGATATTTATATGGGTACAGCTGCTATATGTATCTCCGAAGGCTAAAGTGCGGATGAACGGCCATTTGTCTGAGGGATTCTCACTCTTTAGGGGAACAAGACAGGTTTGCCCTTTGTCACCCCTGTTATTTTGTATTGCAATTGAGTCCCTGGCGGTGGCAATACGGGGGAACAAAGATATACATGGATATAAGTACGGGAGTCACGAGGAGAAGGTTGCCTTGTATGCGGATGATGTGTTGCTTTTCTTGGAAGATGCACGGGGATCTTTGAGGGCGGCCATGGATACTACAATATTAAAAAATTTGGGGCTATTCCAGGGTTGTCCATTAATTGGGATAAGTGTGTGCTCCCCTTGGATGCAGCGGCTCCCCTGACTTTAGATCCTGAGCACCCTTTGCGGGTGGTTACTGAGTTTAAACATTTGGACATTGTGATCTCGGCCAGGATAGGGGAATATGAGCAGCTCAATTTATCCCCTTGGTAGGTTTCAGCAAAAAAATTATGGCCTGGAAGAAGCTATTTGTGTTAGTGTCTGGTACAGTCAATTTAATCAAAATTATACTTGTGCCTCAACTTCTCTACGTGCTCCACAATGCTCCAGTGTGGCTTGTGCAAGACAAATTTTACAGGATTATTTCTCTTTCCAGGGATTTGATTTGGAAGGGTGGATGGGCGCATATCAAAATGGAACACTTGCAGAGACCAAAGGATGAGGGAAGTCTAGCGGTTCCTAACCCCTGGGTCTATTATATAGCATCACAGTGCCAGCATATGGTAGGCTGGGGAGAAACAAAACAAAGCGCATCAGCAGGAATAATTTTGGAATTCATGGTTGGGAAAGGTTCATTATTGGCCAGCTTAGAGGCAGGTAGATTGCGTCTGAACCCAAGAAATTCCCATCTGTGGTCATGATGGGGAAAATCTAGCAGGAAATTAAACAGTGGAGGGGCGTGACTGATTTTACGCTTTACACGTTGATCTGGTTTGACCCTAGAATGGCGTAGCTGAAACGATTGAGGGGTTCGGCCAGTAGAGGCGTATTGCCATTTGGTTCATGTCACAACTGCCTGATGGTGGCGCCCTTAAGACGGCTGAGATGCTCAGGAAGGAGTTTCCTTTGAGTAACAATTTTTTCAATATCTGCAGCTGCGGCATGCTCTAAATAAGCAACTTGGTGTGACGCGAGTAGTTATACAATTTGATAGTGTGCGGAATCTCATGGGACCACAGAGAAACATGAGGGAATACATTACGCTGATGTACAGGGGGCTGCTGGAGAAACTCCTACAAAGACACCTGTTGTTGGAGAGGCAAAAGTGTGTGGCAGATCTTGGTCCAATTTCGGATTCTCAATGGGAGGCTATATTACACTATATTTCCCTTCGCCTCATTGGGGGACACCGGACCGTGGGTGTTATACTGCTGTCCACTAGGAGGCGACACTAAGCAATCTGCAAAAGAGTAACAGTGGCTCCTCCTCTGCAGTATACACCCCTGGAGCAGGCACTGCCTCCCCAGTTTTTTGCTTAGTGTCGAAGGAGGCACACGTCCATTTTCCTCTCGGTGAATTTCTATCATAAAGAAGAAAAGTGGGTCCGGCGTGGCCCCCGGCATGCTCCTTCCTCGGCCACCCACTGTTGGGGCGCTGGGTTGAGGTTGAGAATCCTTACATATGCCGTACTCCTTTCTCGGCCTCCCACTGTTGGGTTACTGGGTTAAAGTCGAGACAGCCCAGCATAACACCCTCCTTCCTCACTCCCTTCCGGTCTGAGGTGAAGTAGAAGCTGACTGCCTGCCAGATGATGTCCCCCTAATCACCCCTGGGTGTTTTAGGCAGTGGCACCACCAGGTATCAGCAGCCCTGGCTGCATGGGCTGGAGATTGCATGGCTGCCTGCAGCAGCGCAGGCTAGCGGGTCATGCAGGAGGCTGCAGAAGATGGTAAAAGCTGCAGATGCTGGGCTTGATGAGAGGGCACTTACAGCAGCCAGGCAATGCTTGTGCACAGCCTGCAAGGCTGACAGGGGCACAGCAGCAGGGCTCTTGCAAGCTGCATCCAGGAGCAGCTTGCATGCTTAGTGAAGATCCCCTTGCTATACTGGCAGTTTCACCGCCAGTACCTTGCAAAACTGCCCTGGGACCTTTTTTCCCCTTTTTTCTGGGCCCCCCCAGTGCCTCTTTCGCGCCTCCGCGCCGGCCCCTCACTATTTCCGGGGACCTCAACTAATTGAGGCCCCGGCTTGGGCCTAGCGCGGAGGCCGTCTTCCCCTGTGCCGCCCCCGTCCCGCCCGCCGGATGACGCTGACTGCGCGTCATACTGGGGGCGGAGCCGAGAACGGGCGCGTTTTCCAGGCTGGAGCCCGGCCGTTTAGCTCCTCCCCTTCCTCCACGGACGCCAGTGGACCCTGCGCCTCAGCCATCCGGTGGGACACAGGATCCGGGTGGCCTGTCACACAGCGGCGCTGGGACTGGTAAGACCTCTGCAGGGATCTCCTCTGCAGAGTTTCTCTGTCTCTCTCCCTCTCCTCCACATCCCCTCCTGCAGCAGGCACTGTTTCATCCACAGTGACCCTATTCAGCCCCTCCACTAAGGGCCCAGGCACCTAGCTGGACAGCTAGAGAGTGCCTGCTTACACAGGGAACTCCTAGTTACCTTCTATTTTTTCACTATAGCCCATACTACAATGTCTGGCAATAGGAGTAAGAAAAACTCCAAGGCAGCCAGCACTTACTATGCTACTTGCACTGTTTGTAAGGCTGACCTCCCTGCATGATGCACCTCGCCACATTGTGAGAGCGGCACGCAGGCTGCAGATACTGAGACCCCCAGTACCCGGGCTTCTACCAGTGCCGCTGACCATACCCCTGCGTGGGCCACAGTTATGTCTCAGAATATGATGCAGTCCATTTACAGATTGTCTGCCACACTGCTGCAGTTAATGCAGGCCCGGTCGCCACCTGAATCTGCCGTTCTGGCTTCTGTGTCTCAGCCAGAAGTGTTGGAACCACAACAGACTGCCGACCCTGCCCCGTCAGTCTCCGACTCTGGCCGTAAGAGACCACCTCCATCTCCAGAATCCCCTGCGGGCTCTGCAGCCTCTGCATCCCGCAGGCGTCAAGATGACGCTCAGGAATCCGAAGGTCTCTTCTTCGGACTCAGAGGGTCACTTAGATGAGTCCCTAGACTTAGATGCGACCGATACGGTGGCACTGGTGGAGGATTTGATTACTTCCATCAACCAGGTTCTGGAGGTGTCAGACCCTCCGGCTGATACTCCGGAGCATAAGGTGTCCTTTAAAAGGGCCAAGAGACCACATAAGCATTTCTCAGACCATCCAGAGTTCCAGGAAATTCTCAAAAAACATAGGTTACACCCTGACAAAAGGTTTGGTAACCGTAAGGCTCTGGAAACGAGTTATCCTTTTCTGCCTAATGTCACCCAGGATTGGACAGATCCGCCACCGGTGGACCCTCCTCTATCTCGTCTCGCTACCAAGACCCTCCTGTCCTTACCGAACAGTTCATCCATAAAGGACTCCACTGACCGTCAGGTGGAGCAGATGGCGAAGACCGTCTTTGAGGCCTCAGGCTCTTCTCTAGGGCCAGCCTTTGCTTCAGTTTGGGCCTCAAAGGCTATTATGACCAGATGTAATTCTGTACACTCGGCTCTTCGGTCCTTGCAGGTCGACCCAGCCTTGTTAGACCAGGTTGCTCAAATAGCGGTTACCGCCGAATATTCAATGCATGCTGCCTTCGATTTGGCTAACTGTGCCGCGGCGGCGGCTTCCAACGCCATAACCATCAGGCGAGCCCTCTGGTTGAGAGAGTGGAAGGCAGATGCAGCGTCAAAAAAGTCGCTCACATGTCTTCCGTACAATGGTGGCCGTTTATTTGGCGAAAAGCTGGATCAATTGATTTCAGATGCCACTGGGGGTAAGAGTACCTCTCTTCTGCAACGTCAGATTAAGCAACCCTTTACTCGTCGCCAACAAACCCGTTTCCGGTCCTTTCGGAACTCCTTTGGTTGGTCAGTCTCGAAGCCCCCGCCGGCGGGCAATAGGTCCCCCCCGTAGGGAGTGCACCCAGACGACACGGAAGACTGGTGCAAACTGGCAGTCCCATTCCCGCCAGTCCAGATCTAAGGGCTCAAAGCCCAGCAGATTCTCTTCTTCCTGACTCTCCCCCTTCGGGAGACACTATTCAGGTTGGCGGCCGACTTTCTCGCTTTCGTCAGGTCTGGCTCGCTTCTACCGACAAGTGAGTAAACACCTTGGTGTCTTCCGGATACACCATAGAATTCACAGCCCATCCTCCAAATCATTTTTTTCTGTCAATCCCACCTGCTCATCCACCCAAAGTTCGTGCCTTCTTTCCCTTTTGAAATCCGGTGTCATCATACCGTACCGCCAGCCGAACGCTTCCAAGGGTTCTACTCAAACCTTTTTGTGGTACCCAAAAACGGAGGGGCGGTTCGCCCCATTCTAGATCTAAAACAGTTAAAATCCTTCGTGAAGGTTCGGCATTTCCGCATGGAGTCACTGCGCTCCATCATAGCGTCATGGAGAAGGACGAATTTCTCGCGTCCATCGACATACAGGACGCTTACCTCCATATCCCAATCGCGACAATTCACCAGCGGTTTCTCCGATTCGCCATCGAACAGGACGATTATCAGTTTGTGGCTCTCCCGTTCGGCCTAGCGACGGCTTCCAGGGTGTTCACCAAGGTCATGGCGGCTGTCATGACCATACTGCACACAAGAGGAATGGTAGTCCTGCCATACCTAGACGATTTGCTCATCAAAGCCCCCTCCTTCAGGGAGTGTCAGCAGAGTGTTTCCATCTCGGTGGACACCCTGCGTCGGCTAGGCTGGTTGGTGAATCTGCGGAAGTCATCACCAGTCCCGTCACAATCTCTAACATTCCTCGGGATGCGTTTCAACACCCCAGGGTTCTGGTCCTCCTCCCTCAGGACAAAGCGAAGGTTTGCTGGAAGATAGTCACCACTGACGCAAGTCTCAGCGGATGGGGAGCGGTACATAGTCATCATACGGCGCAGGGAACATGGTCCCCAGCAGAGTCGGCCGAGCCCATCAATCTCCTGGAAATCCGAGCCATATTTCTAGCTCTGAAGGCCTTTCATTCCATGCTGGCAGGAACACAAGTCCGGATTCAGTCAGACAATGCCACGGCCGTGGCATTCATCAACCCGCAGTCTCCAGGCCATGCACGAAGTGCAACGCATTCTACACTGGGCAGAATCGACGATCTCAACGCTGTCAGCAGTTCATATCCCAGGAGTGGAAAACTGGGAAGCGGATTTTCTCAGTCGCCAGGGCATGGACTCGGGGGAGTGGTCCCTACATCCCGACGTGTTCCAGCAAATATGCCATCGCTGGGGGACTCCGGACATAGACCTGATGGCATCTCGATTCAACACGAAGGTTCCCATGTTTATAGCCAGATCTCACAACCCGCGAGCTCTAGAGGCGGATGCCCTAGTTCAGAACTGGTCTCAAATCCAGCTGCCTTACATCTTCCCTCCTCTGCCTCTCATTCCCAGAGTGGTGCGGAAGATCAAGCAAGAGGGCATTCAAGTCATTCTCATAGCCCCAGACTGGCCCAGACTGGCATGGTACGCCGATCTCGTACAGCTCGCTGCGGGCGTTCCTTGGCGCCTCCCTTGTCGTCCCGACCTTCTGTTTAAGGGCCCGTTTTACCACCAGAATTCAGACGCCCTCAATTTGATGGCGTGGCCCTTGAGACCTGGGTACTAACCCAAGCAGGTTTCTCCCCTGCCGTTATTCAGACCATGATCAGAGCACGGAAGTCGGCAATTGGCAAAAATTTATCATCGCACCTGGAAAGCTTTCTTCGCATGGTGCTCTTCTCGAGATCAACCCCTTCTTCCCTATTTCTTGCTGCTAGTTCTAGGGTTCCTTCAGTCGGGGTTAGAGTCTGGTCTCTCCCTAGGTTCCCTTAAGGGTCAGGTTTCAGCTTTCAGTCTTACAGTACTTTTTCAATGTCGCCTTGCTGTTAAACCGCAGGTTAAAACCTTTCTCCAAGGAGTTAATCGCATTGTCCCTCCGTACAAATGACCTTTAGATGCATGGGACCTTAACCTGGTACTTACGGCTCTGCACGAACCTCCCTTTGAACCTCTTCGGGACATCTCCCTCCACTTTCAGGCTCTGAAGGTGTTTTTTTCTCGTGGCTATCACTTCTCTTCGCCGAGCGCTTTCTTGTAAGCCACCCTTCCTGGTGTTCCATCAGGACAAGGTTGTACTCTGTCCGGTGCCGTCATTCCTGCCTAAGGTTGTCTCCTCTTTTCATTTGAATGAGGATATTTCATTGCCTTCCTTTTGTCCGGCTCCGGTTAACAGGTTCGAACGAGCCTTGCATACTCTGGATCTCGTCAGGGCGCTTCGCATTTATGTGTCCAGAACTGCACATTTCCGTAAGTCAGACACTCTGTTCATTCTGACGGAAGGCCCTCGTAAGGGTATGCCAGCTTCCAAGGCTACACTGGCTAGGTGGATTAGATCAGCTATCCAAGAAGCCTACAAGATGAAAACTACTCCTCTTCCAGCGGGGATCAAGGCACATTCTACCCGAGCCGTGGGGGCCTCCTGGGCCGTTCGGCACCAAGCCTCGGCTCTCCAAGTGTGTAAGGCGGCTACCTGGTCGAGTTTACACACTTTTACCAAGCACTACCGTGTTCATAACCAGTCCTCGGCGGACGCTAGTCTGGGTAGGTGCATCCTTCAGGCGGCAGTTGCCCACCTGTAGGTATTTATCTGTTCACTGACTTGTTCAGTATCATTAGTTCCATTGTCTTTCCCACCCAGGGACTGCTTTGGGACGTCCCACGGTCCTGTGTCCCCCAATGAGGCGAAGGAGAAAAGGAGAATTTTGTGTACTCACCGTAAATTCCTTTTCTCTTAGCCTCTAATTGGGGGGACACAGCACCCACCCTGTTGGCCGTACCGGCTTTGTTACTTGTGGTTTTTGTTATTCTTATATTGTTACATTGTGGCCTTGTCAGTCTTTGTTGGTTTTGGTTAACCTTGTTAATTCTCCTACTGCTTTAGCACAAAACTGGGGAGGCAGTGCCTGCTCCAGGGGTGTATACTACAGAGGAGGAGCCACTGTTACTCTTTTGCAGATTGCTTAGTGTCACCTCCTAGTGGACAGGAGCATAACACCCACGGTCCTGTGTCCCCCAATTAGAGGCTATGAGAAAAGGAATTTACGGTGAGTACACAACATTCTCCTTTTCAAAGGTGTCTATGAGTGAGGCTAGAAGAGTGTCACAGTTATAACTGATATATAGGGTGTATAGACTCCTGTCTGGATGATGAAAACGGGCCTGAAAAGGGACTCAGTGTCCGCGATGCGGCAATGAAGGCGCTGACCTCCTGCATATGATGTGGTTGTACTCTTGTCTTCAAGCTTTTTGGGTGACGGTGCTCACCTTGGATTTTCCGCGTACTCCGTTGGTCTGCGTACTTGGGTGTATAGAGGACGTTACTATTGATGAATGTGGGAGACTGGCTATAGCCAGACTTTTGTATGCAGCTAGGAAACTTGTTGTAGCAGATTGGTTAGATGAAAAGCCGCCAAACAAGAATTTGTGAATAAAATAAACTTTATTGTACTTATGGAAAGAAACATTTACACTAAGAAGGGCCAACATACTGAATTTGAAAATGTGTGGGGTGGGTGGCTAGCTCATTTGGGTATGGCTTCAGCTGAACTTTTGCAGGATAGGATAACTGCTGTCTGTCATATGGATGTATTGCCAGAAAACAAAGACAGGTTAAATACTGGCGTATATCGGGGCTAAGTTGTGACATACTATGTTTGGTAAGTTTATTGGGGATGGGGGGGTGGGGGTGGATTGGGAGGGTAGCGGGAAGCTGGTTAAACTGAATATTGATTGGAAAGGAAGACTTGTTAAATTTGCATGGTATTACTATGTTCGAAGGATTATTCATATGTTTATGTTTTGAATTGGATTCTTCAATAAAAATTACATGATTTAAAAGAAAATTATTTCAGTTACATATGGATTTTTGACCTGCCACATTCCCTTTAAGAAATATCTACATAGCCCCTGTGCCTCAACATTTGTGTCATGTGACAAAAGCTGTAGTACACATGCGGCCGGGAGAACTGCTGTCATATCTGAAGAAATATGTTTTAACACTCCCTTTGCTTAGTAAAGAGATTTCCAGTTGCATCCTCCTCCTTCCATCTGTCTTGACAGCTTTTTAGCAGTATACAGAGACTGACTGCACCAAGGTGGAAAAGAAATAAACATTGAGGATGATAAACCTGTAGATAAACCCATTATGTTTGTTGAGAAAGAGAGATATTTCTTCATATATGAAAAGTGTGCTCTGGACCAACTGAGGTATGTGTGATACAGCTTTGGTCAGTTGACATATAGGTCTCGGAAGTCAAAATGGTAAAATAATTGTTATGCATAACTATTTTATAATCCGTATAGTAAAAATACATATATGTTCTCTATCAATAGGGCTCCATTTGTGCAGGAAAACTTGCTTATGTACACAAAACTCTTCCTCCGGTATTTGAACCGAGCTATTCGTAGTGACCTTGTCAGCCCCAAGAATGCACTAATGCTCTTTCGAGTAGCAAAGGTTTTTTCTCAACCCAATCTAACGGAGATGATCCAAAAAGGTAAAGAATAACACATTTCTTTAGCGTTTGATGTGCATGTGATCAGCTACAACTGTATTAACCATTTATTCACAATGTTTACAGGCGAACAATTATTACTAGAACCAGAACCTGTTATGCCCCACCGGCAGCACCGCCTTCTTATGTCCCCAACCTTGGTGGAAGCTTCCTTTCTTCATGGCAGCCACCAATTACAGATACTGCATTCAAGATCAAGAGTCATGTGTACAGCCTTGAGGGGCAGGATTTCCAGTATACACAAATGTTTGGTAGTGAGACAAGAAATCAGGTTAGTTTGCAGTTAGTTTGCTTAATTTAAAAAAAAAAAGAATTCGGCACTACTTGTTTTCAGCGAGTCCAGAGTAGAGTTTACCGCTGTTCCTGGTGTCTATGCATCTATCGTGTTGACGGCATTGCAGCCAGTCACTGAGCTCAGCAGTTCTGAACAGCTTATGCCGCCTACTCTGCCAGAACCGCTGAGCTCAATGATTAGCTGCATCGCTATCAACATGACGTTAGCACTGCAAACAATGAGACTCTAGGAGCAATGGTGGAGAGTCGGCGCTGGACCTGGGAATGATGAGTGAAGAAGCACTTGTTTATTTTTTTTGTTAAATATATTTTTATTAAACAGTTTGAACAATACATTTCAAAATTGCACATAAAGTACATCGTATTCGTGCATACAGCGCCATTCCATCACATGTTATGGAAGGATGTTACAGTATACTTAAACATTTTCTATAAATCTAGATTACCAGAGCTCCAGCTAAAACAAGAACATGGCTGAAGGGAGGCCCCTCCAAATGAAACTTCGGGAGGGTAGTTCTTACCAGTAATCGAACCAATGGTCGTCCAGGGGAGAAGGACAATGGAGAAAGAAAAGGAAAAAAGAAATAAAAAAAGAAGGGGGGAAGGAGAGGGGGGGATATAGATTCAGAGATAAAAGCAAAAATCTCCATAGAAGTCTATGTGATGTAGTAGAGTGATCCATAATTAAAATGTCGAGGAAGGACCTTAAGAAAACTATTTAGGCGCTGTAGCTGCGCCGTTGTCCGGGGTGAGGAGAGGCCTCCGCCGGGTTCAGGCTCCGGTCCGTGGTTGTACAGTGCGCTGCTCCCTCACAGCCGCCGGGGACGTGTATATGGAGACGATGACGAGCGGTACAGAGAAGTGTGAAAACACAGCGATGAAGAGGAAGAAAGATGAAGAGAACATAGATCCCGAGAGCCCTCAGTGTTCATCACCCAAAAACCAGCGGTCAGACAACTCGAAGGAGCAGAGCATGGGGAGCATGATGACAGGGGGTGCAGTGTAAGAAAACAAGGTCCAGGGGGATATGGACGTCTTCATGAGTGGGAGGCCCCCGGGACAAAGTGCTGTGAGGTGTGTTGTGTGCCAGCTGCGGGGACCATGACATCTAATGTGATGTCACTTGGACAACACAAGTGACATAGTCCTGTGAGAAGTCATGAAAAGCATAAGACATTTTTTAGAATGTGGAAGCATCAAAACACAGCAGTGCCGCCAAAAATAATAGAGAAAAAGTGGCTGAAAAACAGTTGCAACTAAGGGGTGATGAATGTCTTCAGATCACGGTTGCTAGAATGCTATACGTCGCCAGGAAATTAATTGCCACTGCGTGGATCTCAGATACGGCTCCTACTAGACAAGAGTATATTAACAGATTAAACTACATTTTGTTTAGAGAAAAGTATATTTATTTAAAAAGAGGTAGGCCCGGGTTTTTTGAAAATTTATGGGGAGGTTGGCTTGCACTGTATGATCTACCGACGGTTGAGTTAAATGATAGAACCTAGTGTGTGTTCAGGTTTGAGAAGACTCGTGACGATTTATTTACCTGTGTAAACCATTTGTAAGTGATTTATTTGTTCTTACTGCCAGACCTGGGGGGGGGGGGGGAGAGGGGGGAGGGCAGGGGAGGAAGGTTTATTATATGTGTTATATTATTGCTTTATTTTCCTGTACACAAATGCATATATACTTCATGTATAATGATTGGTTTTGTAATTCTTGTAAAATTAATAAAAACGATCTGATTAAAAAAAGAAAAACAGTTGCAACTGGAAGCGGACGAACCCAGATGGATCATCGTGCTGTGCTGCCAACAGACCTCATCCTGTCACCTCCTCCACCGTAGAACCCACCATGCCCCTCATGCCACTACGCAACCTGCTACCCGGCAAGTACAAAAGCGGCCTCCCCTCTGCCACCTCGGCGAACAGTCACAAGATGATCGCCATAGATTGTGAAATGTGGAGTAACAGAGCCCTGGCCCATCGTTAATTACCAGGGGGACGTGGTGTATAACAAGTATGCATGGCCCGTCTATTCAATCTGCGATTTCAGGACCAATTGGAGCCAGATCTGGGAGGAATATTTATCCCGGGCCATCTTCTTCAGGGTGGTGCAGAAAGAGGTCAGAAAACTAGTTCAGGGCAAGATAGTCATCGGCCACGACATAAAGCATGACTTTAAGGCCCTGGAGTACATCCACCCTAAGAAGATGACACGAGACACCTCCAAGATCCCCCTACTGAACAGTATGGTGGATCGCCTTGAGACAAATAAGAAGTCCTTGAAGTTTCTCGCCAAACAGCTTCTCCAAAAAGACATCCAGGTGATGTCACTTGGACAACACAAGTGACATAGTTCTGTGAGAAGTCACGAAAAGCATAAGACATTTTTTAGAATGTGGAAGCATCAAAACAAAGCAGTGCCACCAAAAATAAGAGAGAAAAAGTAGCTGAAATAACAGTTGCAACTGGAAGCGGACAAACAGGCACCCAGATGGATCATCGTGCTGTGCTGCCAACAGAACTCATCCTGTCACCTCCTCCACCGTAGAACCCACCAAGCCCCTCGTGCCACTACGCAACCTGCTACCCGCGAGTACAAAAGCGGCCTCCCCTCTGCCACCTCGGCGACCAGTCACAAGATGATCGCCATAGATTGTGAAATGTGGAGTAACAGAGCCCTGGTTCAGTGCAGCATCGTCGATT
This sequence comes from Allobates femoralis, assembly GCA_033576535.1. Lineage (NCBI taxonomy): Eukaryota > Metazoa > Chordata > Amphibia > Anura > Aromobatidae > Allobates > Allobates femoralis. The sequence goes on from JARQOC010000003.1 coordinate 645,183,164, forward strand.
ACCAGGGGGACGTGGTGTATAACAAGTATGCATGGCCCGTCTATTCAATCTGCGATGTCAGGACCAATTGGAGCCAGATCTGGGAGGAATATTTATCCCGCGCCATCTTCTTCAGGGTGGTGCAGAAAGAGGTCAGAAAAATACTTCAGGGCAAGATAGTCATCGGCCACGACATAAAGGATGACTTTAAGGCCCCTGGGGTACATCCACCCTAAGAAGATGACGCGAGACACCTCCAAGATCCCCCTACTGAACAGTATGGTGGATCGCCTTGAGACAAATAAGAAGTCCTCGAAGTTTCTCGCCAAACAGCTTCTCCAAAAAGACATCCAGGTCCGTCCCCCGAACCTCTCTCCAAGCCCTCTGTGTCCTGATGTGTTAAGAAAAAGATCTCTAGTCACTGTATTTTTGGCTTGTAGAAGGGAAAAGGCTGCCATTGCTCCGTAGAAGACGCCAGGACTACGATGGAGCTGTACCGGATGGCGGAGGCGGAATACGAACAGGAGCTGGCAGCGGGCAATTTGTAAAAGGAGCAAACTGGGGATATGATTGCTATAAAAGGAGCAAACTGGGCGGTATGATGGCTATAAAAGGAGCAAACTGGGCGGTTATGATGGCTATAAAAGAAGCAAACTGGGGGGTATGATGGCTATAAAAGGAGCAAACTGGGGGGTATGATGGCTATAAAAGGAGCAAACTGGAGGGTATGATTGCTATAAAAGGAGCAAACTGGGGGGTATGATTGCTATAAAAGGAGCAAACTGGGGGTATGATTGCTATAAAAGGAGCAAACTGGGGGGTATGATGGCTGTAAAAGGAGCAAACTGGGGGGTATGATGGCTATAAAAGGAGCAAATTGGGGGGTTACCCATGTTATAATTGCGTTCTGCTGGCGACGTCTTTGAGAAAAAGGCACAAGGACGCAATTTACCAAGAGACAGGTCTTGAGACAAAAGAATCGGGCCTCCATCTGGAATGTATATATCTATAATATATTCTGATGAAATCTAGAGTACTCCATTACAATCTCTCTCTCTCCTTGGTGCGCGTCTTCCATTTTTTGTTGTTTCTTTTGTGCTCCTGTGTTTTTTCTGGCATTTAGTAATAAAACATAACTACCGTATTTAAAAAAAAAAAAAAACAAGTCTCGACTCAGGTAAAGAGGCTGTCAAAGTTGGGGGCATCTTTACAGAGGATCCAATCTGACCACGTTAAAGTGTATTCGTGCAGCGTTTGCATAAGCCCTGCTGAAATCTCTTCCAATTTGCATATGGACTCCATTTCCGAGTACCATTCAAGAATTGAAGGTGGTCCCTGTTCTTTCCAATGACGAGGTATCACTGATCTCGCCACAGAAAGACAGAATCGAAGGATATTTCTTTTGCGCTCCATTGGGAGACCCAGACATTGGGTGTATAGCTTCCGACCTCTGGAGGACACACAAGGCATTACACGTAAAAGTGTAACTCCTCCCCTACTGCCTATACACCCCCTCCCGGGAGAATCCCATCAGTTCTTTGCTTTGTGTTGAAGAAGGCACACTCTACACACATGCTCTCTCACTACTTAGTGTCGGATGGAAGCAAAGAGGATCTTTTGATCCCCAGCATGTCTCCTTCCTCTTCCCCAGGGCGGAGGCGGTTGAGGTACCCTTGGGGTACAACGGGCTGGAGCCCTCATGCTGCGTATCCTTCCCCATCCCTTAGGGGCTCTGGGGAAGTGGGATCCCCCTGGCCCCCCTCTTCTGGGCTCATCCACACAGTCCACGGCTCCCTGGGTGTCTGCTGGCCTGCGTGAGGGATCCACTGGGTCTGGACCCTGCACCACCAATGAGGTACTCTGTGTGGGTCTGGGATGCCTCTGCAGCTGTATTAGGCCGGCTGGGAGTGGAGCACTGTCTCCCCCGGCCTCCTGGGATCCTGGACAGTCACTCCCGCGATTTTCGCGGGTTAACCGCGCTGGCCCCCTGCTGGCAGGCGGCTGCGGTGATAAATTTAGGCCCCGGCTTGCGGCCTAGTCTCTCTGGAGCCGCGCCGGGGCTTCATGGGGCGGAGCTGCACCTCGTCCTCATGTGAGGTGGTGCCCGCCCCTCGGGAGGCCGGCCGCGGCAGGCCGAGCCCTGGTCCTCTATGGGAAAGGCTGCCCTGCAGCTTAGGGGGCGTTTCTGCAGTGGGGAAAGGGGCTGCCCTCCAGATTTGCGCGCTTTTGGGGACACTCCCGGGCACTCCCTCTCTCTCAGCTCCATCGGCTATCTTGGGGGCTTCTTGTCCCTGTACTTTGCTGCTGGCTGCAGGGTCTGAGCGTCTCTGGAGGGCACACAAGGGCCGGTAGGTCACCCCAGTCTCTGGTGGTGCTCCATTATCCCCCCTTTTCTCTGCAGTTACACCCCAATCCCTTCCTTTGAGATCTATCATTAGATGCACTGTGGGGACATCATGTCTAGCTCCAGGAACAAAGCTCCCAGGGTGCAGACACGTTATCATGCTTGCACAGCATGTAAGGCTCAGCTGCCTGCTGGATCCTCTTTCCCTCATTGCTCGGCTTGTGCCCTGCAGGAGGCTGATATTTCGCCGGCTAATGTGATCCAAGTAACTGCCTTGGTCCACGAGCCACCCCCTAGTTCTGGGTCGGTGGCGTCTCCACCTGGCCCGGTGGATCCAACAGTACCTCCACCTTGGACGGCTGTTTTTGCTCAGTCTATTTCTGACTCTGTGTCTTAGTCTATGGCTGCTATGACTAGAGCCTTACAGGAGTCCCTGTCAGGTGGATGGGAAGGTTCCCCTGGGTCCTCCGCCACTCGTCGTAGGCGTCGGAGTGGTTCTTCCCCGATTAGGGGTTTGGACTCTGGCGATAATTCTGGCCTCTCGGAACCGTCCCCGCGACCTCCTAAATCGCCACGCCGGGCGGTTTCCCCTGCGCCCTCGCAGGCGGGTTCCCGAGCTGCGGGCTCACTGTTGGAGGGGGAGGAGGACTTAGACTCCGTCCGGGCTCCTGACGAGGACCAGGACGAGGGTTCTTTGGTGGACGACTTAGTGTCTTCTATCAATACGGTGTTGGATTTGAGGCGCCTGCACCGCCGGTGGATACTTCCGTGTCAGAGGAGCTTTTGAGTTTCTCCCCCCGGCCAGGTCCAGGGGATCCTTCCTAGATCATTCTAACTTCCGCTCTACGGTTCAGACCCCTCGGGCCTATACTGACAAGCGATTTGCTAGGAAGCAGAAAAATTCCCGTTATCCTTTCCCACCAGAGGTAGTCAAGGGCTGGTCTGTTTCCCCGAGAGTGGACCCTCCGGTTTCTCGGTTGTCTGCCAACACCGTGATGTCGGTGGCGGATGGGTCCTCTCTTAAGGACCCCACGGACAGGCAGATTGAGCTTCTGCAGAAGTCCATTTTTGAGGCCACGGGTGCCTCTTTTGCTCTAGCTTTCGCAGCTGTGTGGGCCCTTCAGGCGGTGTCAGCTTGTCTCTCGGAGATCCCTGGAGTTTCTTCGGGGATTCCTGAGGTGGCGGTCCTGACGTCTCAGGCTGAGGCGTTTACGGATTATGCTAGATCCGCAATCATGGAATCTGCTAGTCGTTCTGCGGTGGCTTCGGCTAATTCGCTAGCAGCCCGACGGATGTTGTGGCTGCGTGACTGGAAGGCGGACGCTACGTCTAAGAAGTTCTTCCAGGGCCTCCCGTTTTCGGGAGATAGACTTTTTGGGGAACGTCTTGACGATCTCATCAAGGAGTCTACGGGTGGAAAATCCACCTCCTTGCCACAATCTAAGGTGCAGAAGACCGGTCAGCGTCAGCTGCATGCTAGGTTTCTCTCCTTTCGTCCCTCCTCCAAATCGACCTCATCCTCGTCAACCTCCTCCCGTCCGGACAAGGACCAGAGATCCCATAGGTCCTGGAAGCCTAAGGCCCAGCAGAAGAAATCTGCCGGCCCCTCAGCCACCAAGCCTGCCTCCTCCTGACTTTTTGCCTCTCCAGGGAGCGTCCAAGATCGGTGGCAGGCTCTCCCGTTTTGGAAGCATCTGGCAGGATCGTATCCAGGACCGGTGGGTGGTGGACTGGTCTCTCATGGCTACAGGATCGAACTAGAGTCGAGGCCTCCGACTCGGTTCTGCCTCTCTTCGCCACCTCCGGCAAGGGCGGCGGCCTTTCAACGTGCGCTGGACGCCCTGCTGCAAAGCGGGGTTGTGGTCCCGGTCCCGTTGGAGGAACGGTTTCGGGGGTTTTATTCCAACCTATTCACGGTTCCGAAAAAGGACGGGTCAGTTCGACCGGTGTTGGACCTCAAGCTCCTCAACAGACATGTGAGAGTCGGCCCTTCAGGATGGAATCCTTACGCCGGTGATAGCGTCCCTGTCTCAGGGGGACTTCCTGGCTTCGGTGGACGTGAAGGATGCTTACCTCCACATCCCCATTGCTCCTGCTCACCAGCGATGGCTGCGGTTTGCTGTGGGAGAGGACCACTTCCAGTTTGTGGCGTTGCCCTTCGGCCTCTCCTCGGCTCCGAGGATCTTCACCAAGGTGATGTCGGCTATGGTGGCAGTGCTGCATTTGCAGGGGCACGCGGTCACTCCGTACCTGGACGACCTGTTGATCAGAGCCTCGTCTGCGGACCAGTGTCAGTTGAGTCTTACGGCCACTTTGAACACCCTCCGGACATTCGGTTGGATAGTAAACTCCCCGAAGTCGGTACTCGTCCCGACGCAGACGATCTTGTATCTGGGAATGGAGTTCCACACTGTCCTGGCTCTGGTGATCCTTCCCCTCGACAAGCAGTCTTCGATTGTGGAGGAGGTCCGGTTCCTTTTGCAGGCGGACTTGGTTCCCATCAGACGTCTTATGCACGTCCTGGGGAAGTTGGTGGCGACCATCGAGGCGGTCCCTTTTGTGCAGTTTCATCTGCGTCCGCTTCAACTGCAGATCCTGCGCGGATGGGACAAGAATCCGTCCTCTCTAGATCGGTTGCATTGCCCTTTCTTCCGCAACGAAGGAGTCTCTTCAATGGTGGATGGTGCCCAGGTCGATGTCCCGAGGCAGGTCGTTTCTTCCCATCTCTTGGTTGGTGGTCACGACGGATGCCAGCCTTCTGGGCTGGGGTGCGGTGTTCCTGCATCACAGGGCTCAGGGCACCTGGACGTCACAGGAGTCTACCTTACAGATCAACGTCCTGGAGATTCGTGCGTCTACTTGGCGCTCCTGGCCTTCCAGAGGTTTCTGTCAGGGAATCCAATTCAGATCCAATCCGACAACGCGACTGCGGTCGCCTACATAAACCGCCAGGGAGGCACTCGCAGCCGTCAGGCGCTTGCGGAGGTCCAACCCATCCTTCGGTGGGTAGAAGACAACGACGCGTCCATCTCGGCTGTCCACATCCCCGGAGTGGACAATTGGGAGGCTGACTACCTAAGCCGGCAAGGAATGGACGAGGGAGAATGGGCGCTTCACCCAGAGGTGTTTCGGCACATCTGCACCGCTTGGGGAACTCCAGACGTGGACCTGATGGCGTCCAGGCTGAATCGGCAGGTCCCAGCCTTCATGTCTCGCGCCCGAGACAGTCTGGCAGTGGGGACGGATGCTCTGGTCCAGGATTGGTCCCGCTTTCGTCTTCCGTATGTCTTTTCCCCATTGGCCTTGTTGCCCAGGGTTCTGCGGAAGCTCGGGGCGGAATGCAGGCGAGCCCTTCTCATCGCCCCGGACTGGCCCAGGAGGGCTTGGTACCCGGACCTGTTGAGACTGTCGGTGGGGGATCCATAGAGGCTCCCGGATCAGCCGGATCTCTTGTCTCAGGGTCCCTTCTTCCGCCACAATTCCTCGGCCCTGAGCCTGACTTTGTGGCGCTTGAGGTCTGGTTGTTGACGTCCCGTGGTTTCTCCTCTAACGTCGTAGCTACCATGAGACAGGCCAAGAAACCGGTTTCTGCAGGGATCTACCGCAGAGTATGGAAGATTTTCTTCTCCTGGTGCCGGGTTCACGGCAATTCTCCCTGGCCTTTTTCTCTGTCGACCCTTCTGGCTTTCCTCCAGTCGGGTTTGGATAAGGGTTTGGCTCTTAGTTCCATCAAGGGACGGATATCGGCCCTGTCGGTCCTTTTTGATAAGCGTCTGGCTACGCTTCCTCAGGTGAGGACGTTTGTTCAGGGGGCGAGTCACATCATTCCTCCCTACAGACGTCCTTTGGACCCATGGGACCTTAACTTGGTCCTTGCGGCATTGCAGAAGCCGCCTTTTGAGCCTCTTAAAAAGGTTTCGCTTTCCAGGCTTTCACAAAAGGTTGCCTTTTTGGTTGCCATCACTTCTCTGCGGAGAGTTTCAGAGTTGGCCACTTTGTCATGTCGGTCTCCTTTTCTGGTTTTTCACCAGGATATGGTGGTGCTTCGGCCTGTGGCGGAGTTCTTGCCTAAGGTGCTCTCCCCTTTACATCTGAATCAGGACATTGTCCTACCATCTTTTTGCCCACATCCGGTTCACCAGTATGAGAAGGCTCTCCATACTTTGGATCTGGTCAGGGCTCTCAGGATTTACGCATCCCGAACGGCATAATTTCGCCATTCGGATGCGCTGTTCGTTCTGACTGTGGGTCAGAAGACGGGTGAGCCAGCCTCCAAGTCTTCCTTGGCTAGGTGGATCAAGACTCCTATTCGGGAGGCTTATGTATCCTCTGGTTTGCCTGTACCTACTGGTATTAAGGCTCATTCCACAAGGGCTGTGGGGGCCTCGTGGGCTTTGCGTCATCAAGCCTCAGCTCTTCAGGTGTGTCAGGCGGCCACATGGTCTAGTCTTCACACCTTTACTAAGCATTATCAAGTCCATGCTGTGGCATCGGCTGATGCCAATGTGGGCAGGCGGATCCTTCAGGCAGCGGTTGCTCATTTATGATGGGCCTGCTTTTGGGTTTTTTTCCCGCCCTGGGATAGCTTTTGAACATCCCAATGTCTGGGTCTCCCAATGGAGCGCAAAAGAAAAAGAGAATTTTGTTTCTTTTTCTTATAGCTCCTATTGGGAGACCCAGCTCCCACCTGTGCCTTTTTGGGGCTTTGTTCTCTGCTAGTGCCTGGTGTCGTTTTTCACCTCGCGTGTTGGCCCTGTTGGCCGTTTGTTATTTCCCAGTCCTGTTGGTCTGGGCGCGGGTGGTCTTTCCTTCTTCCTGCTTGTGCACCGAACTGATGGGATTCTCCCGGGAGGGGGTGTATAGGCAGTAGGGGAGGAGTTACACTTTTAGGTGTAATGCCTTGTGTGTCCTCCGGAGGTCGGAAGCTATACTCCCAATGTCTGGGTCTCCCAATAGGAGCTATAAGAAAAAGAATTTACTGTAAGTAAACAAAATTCTCTTTATTTCTTCACCGAGCCAGGGAGCATAGAGAGCAAAGCTATCTCAGGGGTGCTATCAAGGTGTTTACCAGTCACATATTATAATTTCGGAACACTCTCCTCCAAAACCCCCGGATCAGGAAGCAATCCCACCATATGTGAAGCAGTGTACCCTCTTCGGACCCACATCTCCAGCAGTATTTTGAAGCGGTTGGAAAGTACCTATGCAACCTGTCTGGAGCTAGATACCATCTGTATCTCCGTTTATAGCATTTTTCTTTAGCATCGCATGAACCAGACACTTTATGGACCATCTGGAAGCTCCTCTCCCATTCAACCTCATATATGGACCTCCCCAGGTCTTTCTCCCAGGCCACACAAATTTTTGCACAGCAGTGCTCCCATCCATGGAGAGGATACGGTATAAAGTAGAAATCCCTCCAAAGAGTGGTGCTTCATCTGTGAAGATTACTTCAATGGGAGACAGGCATAAGTTAGGGCCCCTAGGGAAAGCAGTGGACTGAAGGAAGGACCGCAGTTGTAAGTATTCCCACCATTTCAGTTTAAGAGCCGGCGAGGCGTTTTTGCAATATGTTAAACGAGTTCCCCATCTCTCAAAATGTGACCAATTCGAATGTCATCACTAAATTTCCACACCAAAAGGGATTGGCTCATCAATCCAGGGGTAAGGCCGGATTACGAAACAAAGGAGTCAACCAACTCTATTCTCACTCTGGCTGATGGTTTGGAATATAGAGACAAAATTCTACCCAAGAATTTTTGGCCCAGTCCAATGTGTTCCAGAGCTTCCCTCAAAACCCCCCAATGGACTCTTGTCAAAGGCTTTTTCTGTGTCTACAGACAACAGACATAGACGGGACTTCCACACCATAGCCCTGTCAAAAAGGAGCAGAGATCTAATGATGTTGCCCCGCGCCTCTCGGCCTTTAACAAAGCCCACCTGGTGTAAATGAATAATAGAAGGCAACATCCCAGAGAGTCTGTCAGCCAAAATCTTGGCAAATAATTTGATGTCCACATTTATCAAAGAAATTGGACGGTAGCTTGCTGCCTCCAAAGGGTCCATATTAGGTTTAGGGATCACACAGATATGAGCCTCTAAAGCATGCGGGGTAAAGGGCTCATCCTCTGAGATTGCATTAAATGTTAGTAGCATTTGGGGCAGCAAACCATCGAGCAATGTTTTATAAAAGATGGGCGTGAAACCATCAGGTCCTGAACTCTTTGAGGTCGGGGTGGCCTTGACTGCTTCAGATAGTTCCTCTTCTGTTATGTCACCCTCCAATAAAAGCAAGTTGTCTTCAGAAAGGGTCGGGATCTGTATTCTGTCAATATAGGACCGTATTTTAGCTTTCAAGGCAAAAGGATCCATATCCATATCTGAGAATTCCCCTTTCAAATATAAAAGTTTGTATAAAAGTTTTGGAAAACATCAGAGATTTCTTCAGTGCTGTAAACCACCCGTCCGGTCCCTGATGTTATGGAAGAAACATAAGTAGGACCTGTCCTAGGGTGCAACATTATTGCCAGCGGTCTACCACAGGTGTTAGCCTTTTTATTGAATAATCCTGCCGTCTGCTTCCTGTCCCTCTGATATTGAACATCCAGTAAATTCTTTAATTCAAGCCTCTTAGTGGTCAGACCCACTAACGTTTCGTGAGTATTGGATGATTTATGACTCGTCTCCAGACTGCTTATCTGCGATAACAGGTCAACAATCTGTTCATTCCGTATTTTCTTTATTCTGGTCCCATGCTTAATCAGAGTGCCTCTCATTACACACTTAAAGGGATCCTGTCACCCCCAAAACACTTGTAAACCTATTAAAACCTGTCCCTAGAGCATATTAACACTTTCCCTACACTATTTCTACCTCCTAAATGCAGTAAGTGACATTGACTAAAAACGTTTTATAAGTACCTGATTAGTGATGATAATGAGTGACTATGCTATTCATAGTCACTCATCAAGGCAGCCCCTCTGCTTCATATCACGCCTCCATATGCGTGATCGTCCTCCTAGATTCAAATTGCAGCCTCCCCGCTGTGCCCTGTGTCGTAGGAGGCTGCAGTGTGGCTTGTGACGCGATCCGCGTCATTCCCGGCGCCCTGTGACGTATTTACAGCGGCGCCGCGCTGTCAGCTTCAAAATGCGCACTGCGCATGCCCAATGCGCATGCGCAGTGCGCATTTTGAAGCTGACAGCGCGGCGCCGGTCTAAATACGTCACCAGGCGCCGGGAATGACGCGGATCGCGTCACAAGCCACACTGCAGCCTCCTACGACACAGGCACAGCGGGGAGGCTGCAATTTGAATCTAGGAGGACGATCACGCCTATGGAGGCGTGCTATGAAGCAGAGGGGCAGTCTTGATGAGTGACTATGAATAGCATAGTCACTCATTATCATCACTAATCAGGTACTTATAAAACGTTTTTAGTCAATGTCACTTACTGCATTTAGGAGGTAGAAATAGTGTAGGGAAAGTGTTAATATGCTCTAGGGACAGGTTTTAATAGGTTTACAAGTGTTTTGGGGGTGACAGGATCCCTTTAAGTGCTTCCCACTTAATAGATTGGGGTGTTATGTCTGATTCATGTGACTGAGTAAAGGTCTCTATATCCTTTTTCAGGTCCTCCAGATAGGTGGCATCACGAAGATTACTATTCAATCTCCAAGACCACTCTTTCCTAGCCAGCCCAGGAATCTCCACGGAAAAAAAAATGGGACTATGGTTCAAGAGAATAATGTTGCCTATTTCGGCCACAGGTTTCCATGAGAGAATCTCGTGACTGACCAAGAACAGGTCTATCCTGCTATAGGAAGAAGGTATAGAGAAGAAGGTATAACCCCTACCCTTAGGGTTCAGGATCCTCCACACGTCAATGAGTCGAAGATTATGGAGTAGCTTCCGAAGTGCCTTCACTCGCTTTTGTGAGACTGCTTCCCGGCCAGAAGAAGAATCTGTAGAGGGGTCAAAAACAAAGTTAAAATCTCCTCCGATAATAATCTGACCCTCCACAAACTCCACTAATCTCAGCAGAAGGGATCTGCATACCCTGGTCTGCTCCCTGTTCGGAAGGTACCAGTTAACTAATGTCAACAATGTATCTGCCACCTTTACTTTGAGGAAGATGAAACGTCCCCCTCATCTATTACTGGGTCAAGTAGCGTATGAGGTAAATTTCTATGTAGAGCAATACACACCCCCTTTGTTCTAGAATCGGGGTTCGTACTGTGGACCCATTCCGAAAAATAACTGCCTCCAATGGACGGCATATGATCTTTCTCCTTCGCCTCATTGGGGGACACAGGACCATGGGTGTTATGCTGCTGTCCACTAGGAGGCGACACTAGGCATAATTTGCAAAAGATTAACAGTGGCTCCTCCTCTGCAGTATACACCCCTGGACAGACATTGTCCTGACCAGTTTTTGCTTAGTGTCATTAGAAGGCACACATTGATTTTTTTAGTGCTCCTAAAAAATTTTCTTTTTCTTTCCTTTTTGAATTTTTTCTTCAAGAAGAAGAAAAGTGGGTCTCTAACAAGACTACCGACATGGTCCCTCCTCGGCCCCCCACTGTTGAGGGCACCTGGTTGAGGTCGACTGTTTCCCCTAACATGCCGCTCCCTCCTCGGCCCCCCAATGTTGGGGGCACTGGGTTGAGGTTGAGACGACGATCCTCCCTCCCTATTTCCCCACTGTTGGGGTTACTGGGTTGAGGTCGAGGCGATGGACAAGGCCCCTGATGGTGGAGCAGCATCCCTCGCTAAATACCCCTTTGGGGTTCATTTAGGTTGAGACGCCACAGGTAGAGCCTCTGGTGCAGCAGCTCGGCACCCAGGAGTCCTCAGCCCTGCTGACAACTCCTTACTCTTCAGCGGAAGCGTACTCGCCGCGGTACTTCTAGGGCACACAGCTTTGCTGTGTAGTCCTGACTGGAGTCGGGGGACCAACGAGGGGCAGCCAGCACTTGTAGGGACACAACTTGCCTGTGTCCCTGCAGCAGCCAGCACTAAGGCTGCACTTAGGTGGTTTCAGAGGACCCAGCGCTCTGGGTCCTCTGTGGGGGCCCACACTATGCCACCGCTGACTGCCCAGGGGGTCTGGCGGGGACTAGATTAGTTCCGGACCCCCACCCCCCCCCCGTACTTCCCCCCGCCCTGGAGCCCTTTTCAGCCGCAGGGATCTAATTTAGGCCGCCTTCTCCACGCCCCCCGGCCCGTTCCCCGATATCGAGGATGACGCTGCCAACATCATAGCAGGGGCGCGGACCGCATCACTGAGAGAGCGCTCTCTGAGCAATATCGCGCTCTTTTCCACCGCTCCGCGCCCCCCTTCCCCCTCTTTCTTTCTCTCTCCCATCTCCAGCGGCCATTACAAGCCTCGTGGAAGGGAGGCAGAGCAGGAGCAGCGCTACTTCAGCTAAACAGTCTCCGGGGTCACAGGACAAGGGACGCTGGACACTGGTGGCACACAGAGGTGGGGTAAGTTTTCAGCAGAGGTTTTTCTGTCTCCTCTGCTGGGGCTACTTCTCTACAGCACCCATACACAGGCACCTCTCCCACTATGCCGGGCTCAAAGAGCAAGAGGACCAGGGCTCACACAGCTTTCTATGCTTTATGCATAGTCTGCAGCAACCCTCTGCCTAGCGGCTATACGTGCCCGCACTGCCAGGACTGCACCCAGACTACTGTGCCTCAGCCCCCAGTGACCGCAGCCATTACTGATGTGTCCCAATCCATGTCTCAATCTATGGCACAATGAGAAGCTGTCCTCTACATTGCTCCAAGCTCTGCAGAGTCACCCTCTTTCCCCAGCCGCTGCTTAGCAAGGCGGACGCTTGGACCGAGACCGTACTGATCCAGACCCATCCGCTTCTAGGTCAGGACGTAAGCGACCCCATACGTCACGTTCCCCAGTGCCCGTTCATACTTCATGGTCACCCCCCAGAGTGAATCGCCGTGGCTCCAGGCCTCCAGAGTCGTTCCCTGCCAGGGAAAGTCACATGCGGTCCAGGTCATCCCCTACTAGAGAAGACCACAGTGATACGCAGGAGTCTGAAGGCCTCTGTGACTGCAGCACAGATCTGGATCCAGACAGGTCCTTAGGGCCACTTTACACACACCAACTTATCTGTCCAACTTCTGACCAACTTACTGGTTGCAGTGAAATATTGGACACATTGCTCCATTTTGTGGCTGTGTAAAAATGGAACAATGTGTCCATGATTTCACTGCAACCAGTAAGTTGGTCAGAAGTTGGACAGATAAGTTGGTGTGTGTAAAGTGGCCATTAGACCTAAACCAACCAGACGCCGATGCATTGGTTGAGGACGTAGTCAAGTCCATCAATCAGGTGTTGAATATATCTGATCCAGCTCCAGATGCCCCAGAGCACGCGATTGATTTTCAAAGGGCTAAGAAGCCGCCTAAATATTTCTATGATCACCCTGATTTCAGTGCGATTCTTAAAAATCATTGGTCATACCCGGAGAAAGGATTAGGCAATCGTAAGGCACTGGAGAGAGGCATTACCTCTTTTTGTAAGAGGTAACACAGACCTGGGCAGATACGCCAACAGTGGACCCCCCGGTCTCTAGACTCGCGGCACAGACGCTTCTCTCCCTGCCAGATAGTTCCTCCATCAAGGATGCGACGGACCGACAGGTGGAACACATGGCCCGATCAATTTTCGAGGCCAAAGGGTCCTCCCTAGCACCGGCACTCACTACAGTCTGAGCAGCCAAGGCTGTCGTTGCCTGGACGACCAACTTAAATGCCGGCCTCCGTTCGATTGACTCCGAGCTAGCAGACCAGGCGGTTCAAGCTTCTGTCATGGCTGACTATATTCTACACGCAGCTATCGATTCCGCAAATTGTGCGGCAGTGGCTGCGTCAAACGCCATCATTATCAGGCGTGCCCTCTGGTTACGGGAATGGAAAGCTGATGCAGTCTCTAAAAAGTCGCTTACTCACCTTCCATATCTTAACGGACGTCTTTTCGGAGAAGAGTTGGATAAATTAATATCTAATGCTACAGGGGTGAAGAGTATTTCCCTACCTCAACAAAATCCGAAACGCACCTATAACCGCCGTAACCAAGCACGATTCCGTTCCTTTTGGAACTCGTCCAGCTGGTCCGTCTCCCGCCCTGCGCATACCCGTAGTCGTTCGCCACGCAGGGAGGGTTTGAGGTCTTCGCAAAGATTAAACAAAAACTGGCAGTCAAAATCTGGCCAGTCCAAATCTAAGGGATCCAAATCCCATAAATTCTCCTCCTCATGACTCCTTATCCCCGGACGACACCCTGCCAGTGGGCGGACCGGCTTTTCCACTTTCTTCAAGTCTGGCTGCCTATTATGAAAGCAGGTGGATCAGGGAACTGGTGTCGTCTGGTTACAAAATAGAGTTCATTTCCCTCCCACCAAATCGATTCTTTCTTTCCGTACCTCCAAGACCGCCGTCCAAGGCTCGTGCCTTCTCCAAGGCGGTCAGGTCGCTTCTTCAAGCGGGAGTTATCGTCCCGGTTCATCTGGCCGAACGCTTCCACGGGTTCTATTCCAACCTATTCGTGGTTCCCAAAAAAGGAGGCAGTGTAAGACCTATCCTTGATCTCAAACAACTAAACAAATACGTAAAAGTACGACAATTTCGCATGGAGTCTCTGTGATCCATCATATCATCCATGGAAGACTCGTCTCCATAGATATTCAGGATGCTTACTTGCATATCCCGATCGCCCATGCCCACCAAAAGTTTCTCCGATTCACAATCGGCCAGACCCATTACCAGTTTGTGGCTCTCCCGTTCGGACTCGCCACGGCTCCCAGAGTGTTTACCAAGGTCATGGCGGCCGCCGTGACTATACTACACTCCAGAGGCGTAGTCGTCATCCCATACCTGGACGATCTCCTTATCAAGGCTCCCAACTTCAAGGATTGCGAACTCAGTGTCACCATCACGGTAGACACACTAAGTCGCCTGGGCTGGTTGGTCAACCTAAAAAAGTCATCACCAATCCCAATCAGTCCCTAATTTTTCTGGGCATGCAATTCCACACTTCCAGGGGTCTAGTGCTCCTTCCCAAGGAGAAGGCACATGATCTTCAGCTGGGAATTCGCACCCTTTTTCAGCCATTACCTCGATCCTTTCGATTTGCCATGAGAGTTCTGGGCAGGATGGTCCCTGCGATAGAAGCAGTTCCCTTTGCCCAGCTTCACCTCCGGCCTCTCCAACTGGCCATACTCAAGTCCTGGGACAAGAGTCCTTTTTCCCTGGACAGGATGTTTCGAATGTCCTCGACGGTCAAGCAATCTCTACACTGGTGGCTCAAAACAATCTCTCTCTCCAAGGGGAGATATTTTCTAACGGGTCACTGGAAGATTCTAACCACCGATGCCAGCCTGACGGGATGGGGCGGGGTGTACCGACATAAAAGAGCACAGGGGAAATGGTCTCCAATGGAATCTACCATGCCCATCAACGTCCTGGAGATTCGAGCCATCTTCCTGGCATTGCGGGCCTTCCAGCGCTTTTTGGCGGCTTCTCACGTCAGGATACAATCAGACAATGCCACGGCCGTGGCATACATCAATCACCAGGGCGGAACCCGCAGTGCCCAGGCAACGCGAGAGGTAACACACATCCTTCACTGGGCAGAATCAACGGGATCGACCCTGTCCGCCGTGCACATACCGGGAGTAGGCAAGTGGAAAGCAGACTTCCTCAGTCGCCAGGGCATAGACTCAGGAGATTGGTCCCTGCATCCCGAAGTCTTTCAGCAAATTTGTCACCGCTGGAGGACTCCGGATGTGGATCTAACAGCAACACACCTCAATGCCAAGGTTCCAACTTCATGACCAGATCACGCGACCCCTGGTCCATAGGAGCGGAGGCTCTAGTTCAGGACTGGACTCAATTCCAACTCCTATATATCTTCCCACCCCTGCTTTAATTCCCAGAGTAGTGCGGAAAATAAGACAGGAAGGGATCCCAGTCATCCTTATCGCCCCAGACTGGCCCAGATGCGCATGGTATGCTGACATCGTCCAACTCACGGCAGACGCCCCATGGCGCCTCCCAGATCGGCCAGACCTCCTATCTCAGGGCCCGTTCTACCACCAGAATTCAGAAGCCCTGAATTTGATGGCATGGCCCTTGAGACCTGGATTCTGACACAAGCAGGGCTCTCACAGGACGTCATCCGCACCATGATCAGTGCGAGAAAACCAGCCTCTACTAGAATTTATTACCGCACCTGGAAATCCTTTTTTGCCTGGTGCGCATCTTGGGATCAGGCTTCGTTACCCTATTCACTACCTAGGATACTTGGTTTCCTACAATCAGGTCTGGAGGCCAGACTGACCCTTGGCTCTCTTAAGAGCTAAGTCTCAGCTTTCTCAGTTCTTTTTCAGCGAGACTTGCAACAAAACCGCAAGTCAAGACGTTTCTTCAAGGGGTTTCCCACTTGGTTCCCCCCTACAGGTGACCGCTGAAGGCGTGGGTCTCAACTTGGTGTTGACAGCGTTACAAGAACCACCCTTTGAGCCCCTTAAGGAAATCTCTCTCCGCCTTCTATCCCAGAAGGTGTTTTTTCTGGTGGCAATCACTTCTCTTTGCAGAGTGTCTGAACTCACAGCGCTCTCCTGCAGGCCGCCATTCCAAGTTTTTCACCAGGACAAGGTCGTTCTCCGTACGGTCCCTTCTTTCCTTCCGAAGATGGTCTCCACCTTCCACATCAACGAGGAAATTTCCTTGCCATCCCTTTGTCCGGCACCGATTCATAGGTTTGAGAAGGCTCTGCATACGCTGGACCTTGTAAGGGCATTGCGTATTTATGTATCTAGAACGGCGCCTTTTCGGAAGTCGGACTCTCTTCCTTCTTACGGAAGGCAGCCCCAAGGGCTTGCCAGTTTCAAAAGCTACGCTTGCTAGATGGATCAGATCCACTATTCAAGATGCCTATAGGCTCAAAAACTCGCCACTTCCAGCTGGTATCAGAACGCACTCGTCCCGTGCGGTAGGGACGTCCTGGGCCATTTGGCACCAGGCTTCGGCACAAAAAGTGTGTAAAGCAGCCACCTGGACTAGCTTACACACGTTCACAAAGCATTACAGAGTCCATACCCAGTCTTCAGCAGCCTGTAGGACGGGGATGCGGAGGCCACCAGCACCCAGAGGGCACCATGCCATCACCCTGCAAGACAGGGTAGCACACGGCCAATGACAGCTCTCACCTCATCAAACAAAGGAGGCAGGTGATGGAGCCCAGCAGCCAGTACAGTCTGCGCATCGAGCCAGCCCTAAGGGTTCTGGTGCAGCAGAGGCTGCAATATCTATGCCCATCTCGGAATCCACAGCCACACCGACACGGCGGCTCCATGCCGAGACGCGCACCGCCGGTAAGTCGGGGTGCGCGCACAGTCCAAGGGGCCGTAGCAATCGGGGCACCACACCACTAGGACGCCGGAGGACGCCACACGGCGCCGCTCCCGGGAGCCACAATTGAGGCCCCGGTCTGGGCCTGTACTCTAGCACCGCCCACGGCCCCAGCTTATTGGCCGCATGCACGTCACCGCCTTGCGTCATGGGGGCGGGCGTGATGACTCGGCCAGCCACGCACCCATTGGCCACTGAGTGAATCACTCACGGCCAGGCCCCAAAGCTATTGGCTCGACGCCACGTCATCGCCCTGTGCATAGGGGCGGGTGCAGGAGCTAGACCACGCCCACGGCACTGCAGTTGGTCCCTGAGCAGGTCGCTCATGGCTAGGAGTACAAGCCCCACAGAATAGCACTCTGGGACTGGGACAAAAAGGGCGATCCATATTAAAGCACAATACCAGGTGCACAGCCCTCAAACACGCCCCAAAACCGGCGCGAATTTCACACAAAGCAGCCAGCATATAACAGCTGCACAAAGGTACAGCCCTCAGGTAATAAACCTGCCTACCCCTCATGGAGACCTGCTAAGTAAGGTGGGCTTAGCCCCCTCACAGGGGGGCCACACAAAGCCCTCATACTACCCAGGGACACATTCAGGTCACAGTCCTTTTGTTCCGGTGCCTCTTCAAGGGAAAGACCTCAGCACCTCACGGACGACATAGCAGGATTCGGGTAAGCTCCATAGGAGTCTCTCTTTCCTGCAGATATCCACCCTGCCCTCATAACAATCCAGTTAGTACACCGAGTGCCATCGCTGACAGTAATCTGGTACGCAATGGCAGATCCCAAACCGTTCAAGGACAAAAGCAGCGCAGGGAACAAAGCATCATGCACCAGCTGCCAAACCCTGCTCCCGCGCAAGCATATGTCACAATTTTGTATGGACTGTGAACCTGAAAGTCCCACTGAGGCTACCACTGACGCAGGTACCAGTGTTCCTGACATCCTCCATGGGGTATAGTACTGTCGCAACAGCTGGATTCCATAGTCCAAATGTTGCAGGCCCGTCCTGAGTCCCACGTAACCAGTGTCCACAAACGTCACCGCTCCCACTCCAGCAGGGAACAGTCTCAGCCTACGGCCCCCCTAACCACTAGAAGACGGACTAATACCAGCCCGTCCCAGGGACAATCTCCCAATATGTCAGGAAGTGACAGGTCTCGCTCCCCTTCACCTCGTCACCGGTCCGATTCACGCTCTGAGGGCGAACTATCAGACCCAGACGCACCCTACGAGAGTAAGACCACGGACATCCAGACATTTGTTGACAGCCTCATCGAAGCTGTTAACAGGACAATGGACATCAAAGACGAGTGCGTCACCATGCCAGAGCGCAGCTTCTTGTTCACAAAGACTAAGCGCCTTGCCGGATTTTCTCTAACCATGAGGAGTTTGACGGCTTAGTCCAACGACACTGGGACCGGCCCAACAAGCGCTTCGTAGGCCGCAAGGTTGACTGCGACCAACCCCCAGCTGCCTAGTTGTACCTGGCTGTCAACCAAAAATATAGTGAAACCCTCCAGTGCTTTTATAGAAATTATTTAAAAAAAAAAAACGCATTACAGCTTCGACGTATTGTTGGTTCAGCTACGTACAACTAGGCAACTGGAGGCTGGAATCATCAGCATGGAGAGGTCTAAGCATTCTGGGCCCCCATGCTGAAAATTGCAGCCCGCAGCCGCACCCAATGGTGCATTCATTGAAGCGCCATTTTCTGGCGCTGTACCCAGACTCTTCCAGTTGCCCTGGTGCTGGTGGCAAACTGGGCAATAAAGGGGTTAATGCCAGCTTTTTTATTGGCAGCTGGCACTAAGCCCGAGATTCATGATGTTGGGTCAGTGTTAGACCCGGCCATTAGGAATCTCTAGTAAATATTGAAAAAAAATACACCACACAGAGAAAAATCTTTTTATTAGAAAAAAAAAAAGCACCAACACAAATTGAGACTTCATCTTTATTACTCCATACCGTCTGACGTAGTCCACAACGATTGTCCCACGACGCTCGATCACTTCTACTATATCCAGAGACTGCAGCAAGGGATCGAGTGTCCTCTTCCTACAGTCTCTGGGGGTTACACTGATGGTACACTGTATGGCAATGATCTGCCGTACCATGCACAATGACTCTGACCCCAGAGACTACAACAAGGGATCAAGTGTGCATTTGTTGTAGCCTCTGGGGTCAGAGTCATGGTGCACGGAAGGCAGATCATTGCATCATGGCTGTGACCGTAGAGACTACAAGGGATCAAGTGTCCTCTTGTTGTAGTCTCTGGGGTCATAGTCATGTGCACTGTATGACAGATCATTGCCATACAGTGCAACCCCAGAGACTGTAGGAAGAGGACACTTGATCCCTTGTTGTAGTCTCTGGGGTCAGAGTCATGGTGCACTGTATGGCAATGATCTGCCATACTGTGCACCCTGACTCTGACCCCAGAGACTACAATAAGGGATCAAGTGTCCACTTATTGTAGTCTCTGGGGTCAGAGTCATGGTGCACTGTATGGCAATGATCTAATCCCTTGTTGTACCAGATCCATACAAGCATCCACCCACGCAGGCTCACTCTCCATCACCCATCCATCCATACACCCACATATCCATCACCCATGCCCATCCATCCATCCATCCACCCATGCACACATTCATCCATCCACCCATTCATCCATCCACCCATTCATCCATCCACCCATTCATCCATCCACCCATGCACCATCCATCCATCCACCATCACCCATACATCCACTCATGCACCCATCCATCCACTCATGCACCACCCATCCATCCATCCACCCATGCACCCATCAATCTATCCACCCATTCATCCATCCATGCACCCATGTACCCATCCACCCATGCACCCATCCATCCACCCATGCACCCATCAATCCATTCATACTCGCCTCACTCCAGAGATCGTTGGGAGAGGAGGAGGCGCACCACAGCGAGGAGAGGAGGCTGACAGCCATGGGTGCACCGGTGGGTGCAGCAAGGGAAGGTGAGGGGGGGACACGGGGATTGGAGGTGGCGGGGCGGAGGGAAGGAGCTACTAATGCAACAACGGCCATGGCTGGATTGTAACATTTCACCAAGTTCTATTGGTGAAATATTACAATCGCTCTGATTGGCAGTTTCACTTTCAACTGCCAATCAGAGCGATTCTAGCCATGGGGGCTGCCCCTTTTCCCCCCCGCCCGGAGTAAACTACAGGTCCCTATGTTCCTACAGCATCAGTGACATTTCACCAACCCTGGTCACCGGTGCTGCTGGAACGCAATCCCGCCATGATATTGCACAACGTCATGGGTCGGGAAGGCACTGAAACCCATGACATTTGTGTAAAGTCATGGATCGGGAAGGGGTTAATATATTTATTAGGAAGCAATTATATTTATATAATGTGCATTTCAATTCCGTCACATTGATATGATGCATATATTAATGCATGTCTTCTTCCTTCAGCATGTTTAATTTCATTGTATGTTCAACTCAATTTAATGCACAGGTTCTGCGACTTGCTCAACTGATTCATAAAAGCCAAGCTAACTGCTAAATCCATCTCGGAGCAATATCCGGATACAGGCAGCCAGACACTATTCTCTTGGTTTGGGTTAAACAGCCCGGATCAGAACAGTACTTACACTGGGAATGACCTTGATGAGATGGGGTATGATAGTATTCGGAAAACTGATGAACACCTGGAAAAAGCGCTGGAGTATCTCTGTGAAATCTTCCGGGTAAGCCTGAATATCTATTTCTGAACCACTGAACAACTGTTTTTTGGCCAAGTGCATGTCTGTCTGGAGGATCCGATTTGTCCATGTTGGAATCTATCTGGATATCTATTTATGTGTGTGTGTGGGAATACATTCATTGATAGCGCAGTTTTCCATAATATGTCAGAAAAGGCATGTGCCTTCTGACCTGGTAATATGCCCAATTATCTATAGCCAACTATGGCATTATCATAGAAACTCATGTATGACTTAGTGCAGGTTCCTCTTTATTTAAGTTGTGTAATAATTGTAATTGCAGCCTCATATTCTGGGCATTATTGTCGGATGTACATGACGTTGATTTATGAAAAATCTTTACTTCAGTCAGTTTCATGTTTTCGTTTTAGCTGAATTCTACACAGCTCAGTCAACTTACAGTAAACTTGGGGAATGCACAGGACGAAAACCAGAGGAATCAACTGCCTGATTTTATACAAAATGAAAATGGAGTTTGCCTGACCGCATTAGGCAGACAGCAGGTACATGATGGAATACAAGTGTCCTGGAGAGTAACTGCCACATTGCCAAATTGCTGAGTAGTTGTAAAAAGCACAATGATATTTCATGATTCCACTAGAATGTAACATCACTATCCTCTAATATATTAACCCCTTAATGACTAATGATACACATCATAAGGCGTTTCTCTGCCTTTGATGTGGTCTCACATGAGGAGCCTGCATGTTTCCCTGCTGTTAAAGGCTGAATTATTATTCACAGTTGTGGGTGGAGCAGAGCACTGCCCGCAGCTGTTAACCTGATAAATGCCACTGTCAATCTCTGAAAGTGTCATTTAATATGTGGCAGCGAGGGGTCGCGCTGTTCTGACCCCTCATCAGTGCGCCCATGAAACACCGATGGGTTGCCACGACAGTCAAGAGTCTGAAGAACCCTGTGTCTGTCATCACAGTACTCCTCAGAAAACCAGCCGTTGCTTGTGATCATAGATTGTGTTTTCTCTGTATACAAAAATTACCTCTTTAAAGGGGACTTGAACTCTAGTACCACCTACTGGAAGTAGCAATGCTAAAAGTCAATATTGA
Organism: Allobates femoralis; assembly: GCA_033576535.1. Taxonomy (NCBI): domain Eukaryota; kingdom Metazoa; phylum Chordata; class Amphibia; order Anura; family Aromobatidae; genus Allobates; species Allobates femoralis. The sequence continues at coordinate 645,204,757 of JARQOC010000003.1, forward strand.
CATTTTAACGAGCTTCATCATACTACCAAGGATATAAACCAAATCATATTCTTAATTGTCAGACATAGTTTTTTTTTTTTTTTGGAGTGTTTGCTCCATAGCAGTGCAAAGTATGAGATATGATTTGTAAGGACAAGAAGAAGAAATAAAAAATACACATATTAGGTATCCACTGCATTCACAAAAGTCCAATCTATCAAGATATAAAATAAATTAATCCAATCAGTAAACAGCGTAACAAGAAAAAAAAAACACACCACCAGAATTGGAGTTTTTTACACACTGCAACAACAGGAAAAATAACAGGCGATCAAAACCTTGTACAGTCATGGCCAAAAGTTTTGAGAGTGATACAAATATTAATTTTAGCAAAGTCTACTGCTTCAGTTTTTCTAATTGCAATTTGCATATACTCCAGAATGTCATAAAGAGTGATCAGCTTAACAGCAATAACCGTATATACTCCGTATAAGCCGAGTTTTTCAGCCCAAAAATTGGGCTGAAAAGTCCCCCCCCTCGGCTTATACGGAGTCACTGTATACTGTATACAATGTATACAGTATACAGTGCCCCCCATCAGTATACAGGGCCTCCCCCGTAAATCCTGTAAAGGAAGAGATTAGTACACTTATCCCTCCGCTGTCCCGCCGCCGCCATCACGCTCCTCCATCTTCATCCAGCGTCTTCCGGCTTCCTCCGGTGGGCGCAGGCAATGACGTCATTGTCTGCGCGACCGAGGAGGAAGCGGAAGAAGATGGAGGATCGCGATGGCGGATGGACAGCGGCAGTTGGACAGCGGAGGGATAAGTATACTAATCTCTTCCTTACAGGATTGCGGCGGGGGGGGGCCTGTATATAGATGGGGGGCCTGTATATACCTCTGGGGCATCTGTATACTACCACTGGGGCTGCTGTATATAGATGGGGGGGCCTGTATATACCTCTGGGGCATCTGTATACTACCACTGGGGCTGCTGTATACTGATGGGGGGGACCTGTATATACCTCTGGGGCATCTGTATACTACCACTGGGGCTGCTGTATACTGATGGGGGGGCCTGTATATACCTCTGGGGCATCTGTATACTACCACTGGGGCTGCTGTATATAGATGGGGGGGCCTGTATATACCTCTGGGGCATCTGTATACTACCACTGGGGCTGCTGTATACTGATGGGGGGCCTGTATATACCTCTAGGGGCTTCTGTATACTACCACTGGGGCTGCTGTATATACCTCTGGGGCTTCTGTATACTACCACTGGGGCTGCTGTATATACCTCTGGGCTTCTGTATACTACCACTGGGGCTGCTGCTGTATATAACACTGGGGCTGCTGCTGTATATACCACTGGGGCTGCTGCTGTATACTACCACTGGGGAGGCTGCTGTATACCACACTGCTGGGGGCTGTATACTTATGCTGGGGTCCACCCTCGGCTTATGCACGAGTCAATAGGTTTTCCCAGGTTTTTGGGGCAAACGTAGGGGGTCGGCTTATACACGAGTAAATACGGTACTTGCTAAGTCAATATTTGCCTAGAAAATTAACTTTAACCCCCAAAACACATTTCAACATCATTGCAGTCCTGCATTAAAAGGAGCAGCTAACATCGTTTTAGTGATTGTTCCATTAACACAGGTGTGGGTGTTGATGAGGACAGAGCTGGCGATCAATCAGTCATGATTAAGTAAGAATGACACCACTGAACACTTTAAAAGGTGGCTGGTGCTTGGTATCATTGTTTCTCTTCAGTTAACCATGGTTATCTCTAAAGAAACATGTGCAGCCATCATTGCACTGCACAAAAATGGCCTAACAGGGAAGAGTATCGCAGCTAGAAAGATGGCACCTCAGTCAACAATCTATCGCATCATCAAGAACTTCAAGGAGAGAGCTTCCATTGTTGTCAAAAAGGCTCCAGGGCGCCCAAGAAAGACCAGCAAGCGCCAGGACCGTATCTTAAAACTGTTTCAGCTGCGGGATCGGACTACCAGCAGTGCCGAGCTTGCTCAGGAATGGCAGCAGGCTGGTGTGAGTGCTTCTGCACGCACTGTGAGGCGGAGAGCTCTTTGAGCAAGGCCTGGTCTCAAGGAGGGCAGCAAAGAAGCCACTTCTCTCCAGAAAAAACATCAGGGACCGACTGATATTCTGCAAAAGGTACAGGGAGTGGACTACTGAGGACTGGGGTAAAGTCATTTTCTCTGATGAATCCCCTTTTTGATTGTTTGGGTCATCTGGAAAACAGCTTATTCGGAGAAGAAGAGGTGAACGCTACCACAGTCTTGTCTCATGCCAACTGTAAAGCATCCTGAAACCATTCATGTGTGAGGTTGCTTCTCAGCCAAAGGAATCGGCTCACTCACAGTCTTGCCTAAAAACACAGCCATGAATAAAAAATGGTACCAGAATGTCCTCCAAGAGCAACTTCTCCCAACCGTCCAAGAGCAGTTTGGCGCCCAACAATGCCTTTTCCAGCATGATGGAGCACCTTGCCATAAAGCGAAGGTTATAACTAAATGGCTCAGGGATCAAAACATAGAGATTTTGGGTCCATGGCCTGGAAACTCCCCAGATCTTAATCCCATTGAGAACTTGTGGTCAATCATCAAGAGATGGGTGGACAAACAAAAACCAACAAATTCTGCCAAAATGCAAGCATTGATTATGCAAGAATGGACTGCTATCAGTCAGGGATTTGGTCCAGAAGTTGATTGAGAGCATGCCAGGGAGAATTGCAGAGGTCCTGAAGAAGAAGGGTTAACACTGCAAATATTGACTTGCTGCATTAACTCATTCAGTCAATATAACCTTTTGGTACTCATAATATGATTCAATTATATTTCTGTATGTGATATAAACATCAGACAAACACAAATAAAAACCAGAGGGCAGCAGATCATGTGAAAATATCATTTTGGTGTCATTCTCAAAACTTTCAGCCATGACTGTATATACTTCAAAATAATGTTATTAAAAACATTGGCATGGGGTGCAAAAACAAGCCCTCATACAACAAAAGGAAGATTTTATTTTTCCTAAAGCTCTAATTTTTTTTTCACCACTTACAGTAAATAGAACAAAAACTATACATGTAATCATACTGCCAGGTCAGTTTTATGGTAAAGTGAATGCTGCAAATAAAAAAACTAAAAAAAATTGCAGAATTTCACTTTTGTTTTGCTGTTTTTCCACACTGCCGTTCACCATTACATCATTCCATCACATGGCTATATCATCGGAGAAAAAAAGTTATGGCTCTTGAAAAAAGGGGAGGAAAAAACTAAAGCACTAAAAAAAAAAAAATCACCCAGTCCTTTAGGGCTAAATCATCCACTTTCTTTTAAAGAGGATATCTGGGATTTCTTTCCTCCAAAAAATTGTGCCTAAGCACTATCAGGCAGGTAGTTGGCACCTACCTGCCATTTGTGCCTGGCACCATTCACTGCCGACACGGTGAAGTCTGAGATCACTCCTGTTGGCGAGTTTGCTGCTTCTGCTATCGTCCGAGTGCGTGGCTACTGCCTTCTGTCAATGAGCGTCAGAGCCAACGTCACATTGATTGACAGCCAGCTCCTCCAATCAGGTAGCTGGGAGCCAGCTGTCAATCAGCAGGAGACTTGCTGTCCTGCGCCTTCCACAGAGCAGAGCAAAAAAGCCACCTCTGCTCTGTTTACCCTGCCATATTCTCCCCGGCAGGAGCAAACTATGACCGTTCTATGGCGGGGATTAACAGCGGTGAAGGGTGCCAGGCACATTAGGCAGCTAGGTGGCTGCTGCCTGTCTATTAGCGCTTAGGCACATTTTTTTTTTTTTTTTTTTATAAAAATCCCCAATAACCCCTTTAAATTACTGACAATGTACAAAATGTGTAAATACTATTTTAATTTAAAAAAAAAAACAATAGCAAAGGAGATAGTCTCTTAATGCTCAAAGCCACTAATCTGAGCCAATTGGGGGTAACATAGGTCCAGAACCCTACTGTATAGTAAGAGATTTAGCATACATAGGGCCTATGCCATCAGTTTGATAGGTAGGAAAATAGTTACGTGTATTCACTACCTGGAATCAAATCTTACACAGCAGAGGTTTTATAGACGTGGATGTTTTCCGTCTATTAATCCTCCACTATGTGACAAAAGCCCTTTGTTTTGTCATTTCAGATAATAAATGGATTACGCAAGTTTGACATCCAGTACTACGGTGATCCTGAGCTCCAGCCGATCCGCAGCTATGAGAACGCTACACTAGTGCGGTTCCTCTACCAGCTTTCGAGTGTATTAAATGAAAGGGTAAGGTTATATTTTAATGTTGGTTTCCCACTACTAGAATTCTAATCCCATTGAAATTTTGGGTACCGGTGTGCTTATACTGAGATGTGCATTCATGATTTGTTTTCCAGAATTGCTTTTCGTTATTCATCAGTCATTTCTTTGTCTTTCAGTTTGGCAGTACATTGGCTTTACTATGCAGAAGACAAGACTTCCTAGGAAAGTTTTGTAGTTATCATCTGATCAGCAGACCTAGTGCGAGAATGAGCCCCATGCCATCCAGTAATATCTACGACCCAACAGTTCCCCGAATACGGCTGCGATTCCTTGCCAGTTATCGAGTCCTGATGTATTTGGTTTTTTTCTACTTTGTTTGCTGCAGCATGTCGTCTATGGGACCTGTATTCTGTACACTCTTTCTTTTTTTTGCATATGTGTTCTATGCAGCCATGATGACTTTCATTACTGAATACAGGAGACCACACCAAGACTGATGTCCATTCTTTTATAAATACAATTTTTTTATGCTGTAGACAGTGTATTTTAAAACAATAACAATGCTCAGAAATAAAATCAACACTTTATCTATCTTGTTAATGAATCTGCTATAGAAAGTAAATCAGGGTTGGTCAGATTCCCTATAAAGTTCCTTATTGCACTTTGAGCCTGAGTTCAGGCATAATGTAGATGCAGAATGCTAAAGAACTAGCCTTGAAATCTGTATGTATGGCTCTTATCAATTTCTGTGTGATTTTGCTATCTTTATTTGCATAGCTGGAATTCAGAACAAATGGGAAAAGCTACATCAAGCCAACACTTCAGTTCTGATTTTTTTCTGCTGAATGCAGTGTAAAATCATATTTATATGTAGTGTACAAGATTCTGTTACATATGTTTTGTAAAGAAAAAAAAGTATATATTGTGAAAAAATGATTACTGTGCATGCATTTGATATTTATCATTTGAAAATGTGTTACATGGTTTTAGAAAATAATTTAAAAAAAAATTGTGCCTAATTCAGACACTTTTTTTTTTTTTTTTTAACCATCTGTAATCTCTCTTCGAATGAGTTAACCCCACCCTGACATTGGATGTGTCAGTATCATAGGCGCACCCAAGGGGGGGACCTACGTGTCTGGACCCCCCCTTTGGACGGCCCTGAGAAGTGGTGCAGTACACAAGGAGCTGGGTCCCTATGTCAGGAGACAGGAACAATTACACAGCACCCAAGGGCCCACAAAAGAGGCTGCTTTTAGGGGGCTTTGCTCCCCAAACCCCCCCACCGGGGGCTTTGCCCTCGGAACCCCGCTGGGGGGTGACACCCCCTTTCAGGGTCGGTGTGTGTTTCTTGGACCCCTACCTTGGGAAATTTCTGGGTGCGCCACTGGTCAGTATGTCTTATTTTACAGTACATTTCTACAAATGAACATCCTGGTGATTGTGTGGGCTACCAGGAGCTGTGCTTAAAGGGGAACTCCAGTGAGAGAAAACTTTTTAGTACAGTTTCTGGCCTCTTGCATGATGAAGCAGAGCTGTACACTGCAGTTCTAGGATCTATAGATCTCTTATAATTCAATAAAATCATACCTGCTCCTCTGCTCTGACCCCCTTTCCCCCCTCCCCCATCGGGGGACAGAGAATTTTCAGCCTCACAGCTTCATAAACCAGGAGGTGTGTCAGGGGCGTGGATGCTGGGAGCAGGATCATCCTACATTCCTGCCCCCTCACATTTCTGTATAGGTTGGGGGTGTATGCTCACACATACAATCCTGTCTCTGATGTACCATCTCATGTGACAGAGGGGTCCAGGCTCGAAAGAGCAATCATGTCACCAAGCAGATAGAAATACATGCTGTGATCCTCTGTTGTATGATGGTGCATAATGTGTAATGTTATCGTGAGGCTAGGAGCAGAGGCAAATCATTACATTGATCAATTCAGCTCTACATGGTTTCCCCTCACCCATAGGAACATGGTAGCTTCCTATCCCTCCAACTTTCAATGGATCATCATCATCACTCCTCATTGGAATGTAAGCTAATCCTGCAGCTCCAAGCATCCATGCCTCTGACACACCTCCTGTTCTCTGCTCCTGCATGAAGCTCTCAGGCTGAAATTTTATGTCCCATGAGAGTGGTGGGAGATCAAAGGAACAGGTATGATTTTATTGAGTTATAAGCAATTTATAGATTCTAGAACTGTAGTGTATAGCTCTGCTTCATCATGTAGGAGGGCAGGGATTGTACTAAAAAGTCTTCTCTCCCTGGAGTTCCCGTTTAAGTGATAGCCGAGCTCCAGCTGTTGCAGCCCCTGGCTGTTTAACCCTTGAAATGTTGTGATCAATAGTGATTACAATATTTTGAAGGTTGAGAGAAGGAGTGGGCTCCTTCTCTCAAGAAGATGGACCTCCATGACTCAATCACGAGGGCATGATGGTTGCCTTGACAGCAGGAGGGCAAATACCCTGCTAATCTGTCCCCTATGGTAGCCTGCTAAAACATGCCAAAAGCATGGTCTAATGAGTATTGTGACAGTTATTGTATTGCAATGTATGTGCATTGCCCTGCATTATATCATTGGTTAGACAATAAAAGTCCCATAGAAAAAATGTGAAAAAAAAATGCCAATATATACAAATATTTATCCAATGGTATAAATAAAACAGAAAAAAGTTGACATATTTGGTATCTCCGCATCTGGAATGACCCAATATATCAATCTGTCACACTGGATAAATCCTAATGTTCACTGTTGTTGGTTTCCCACTACTAGAATTTTAATCCCATTGCAATTTTGGGTACCGGTGTGCTTATACTGAGATGTGCATTCATGATTTGTTTTCCAGAATTGCTTTTAGTTAAAATAAATAAAACATGGCAAAACTTAAAGTTTTTATCAAATGGCTGGAAAAAATGGAATAGAACGCTATAAAAATGTCAAACATAAGGGGGCAGCGTGTCCACCTTCACATGGAAGTGGTCCCACTGTAAAGAGCCCCCGCTTCTCTGGGCCCTAAAGGAGCGTACAGCAGCCTGTGGAGAAATTGCCTGGCCTCGCCACATAGCTCGATTGACTGTAGGAGACTGCGAGACATGAGGGAGCCTAAAGCAGCTCAGGAGAAGGGGAAGAGCCCAAGCTCACTCAGTTTTTCCTGGCATCGGACGCATTCCAAGATGGCGCCGGCAGTGTGAACAGCGGCTCCCCAGCTAGAGTTAAGAGAAAAGAGAATGGCCCTGCGGTGGGTCACAGCCATGTACCTGCCGCTCTGGAGAGCGCTAAAATCTCTGCAGCCCCCGAATTGGCCCCAAACTTTGTGGATACCGCACTGCTCTCTGGGCTCAGTAAGGATGGTGTAGCGAGGGGGTAGGGGCGGGACAAACATTTGCAGGAGGCTCCTTTGCAGTTTGGGAGCCCTTGGCACAGGATAACTTCAGTGGGAGACTGAGTCCCCAGCCCCTAAATCCCATTCCAGAAGGAACAATGTTGTCACTTTTGGTGGATTTGCCGTCCTCTATCAGAAAATCTGCAGGCCGCCTTTAACACCATGCAAAAGGACCTTGCCTCTATGGGGAAACCACACTACACATTTGGAAACTAAAATGGTGGCGTTAACTTCAGCCCATAATGAGGTGGTGGATCTGGTCCTATCCACAGAGGAGGAACTGGAAGCTATTAAAATTAAACTAGCTGATATAGAGAACAGATCCAGGAGGAATAATATCCGCCTTCGGGGCATAGCTGAATCTGTAAAGCAGACCATGAGGGAATATTTGGACTTGTTCTCAGCCCGCATACCAGAAGCAGGTCAAACAGACCTAATCATAGACAGAGCCCACAGGCAAAATCTATAGGCCCAGTTTGCTAGCACCAGTTCACATTTGTCTTTGAGTGCTGTGCAGTTTTTTCTCTTGTTATAGGCCCAGTTACACACACCGATAATTATGCAGAGATTGTTCGCAGATCTCAGGTTGCAGTGAAATCATGGACACAATGTTCCATTTTGTGGCTGTGTACAAATGGAACAATGTGTCCATGATTTCACTGCAACCAGAGATCTGCGAACAATCTCTGCACAATTATCGGTGTGTGTAACTGGGCCTTAAGTCTATGCCAGCATCTTCACCCAGAGATGTCATTGTGTGAATCCATTTCTATCATATAAAGGAGAAAATAGTGATCGCTTCTCTTATTGCATCTAATCTTCCCAATAGATTTCAGCACATCTCGCTATACACTGACCTCTCAGCTACTACTTTAGCAAAAACATCATTCGCCAACATTACCAACTTTGGGATCAGGGAATGCCATGTAAGTGGGGGTTCCCTGTAAAATTAATAATGCCTAAAGATGGCTCCAATCCTGTTTCCTCCACTCTTGAGGAAGCCTCTAAAATTGGGGCCTTAAACATTCAATTAATAGATCTCTTTCTGTATCCCACCCAGCTAACCATGTACAGGAAGAGTGGATGGATATCAGTCTCTGGAGAGAAGGAAAGGAACATCTGAAAGTGGTCTTGTTCACTTGTGGATTGTTGTGGTTATTATTTCTACTTTCTTCCCATCAGAATTGGCCTGTGCACTTTTTCCTTTTTGTCAAATCTCTTTATTTGATTTCATATTACCAACATTTGAACAATTGAACATATTCAAACAACAAATGAATATTGCCATAAGTATGACTGTCAGAATTGTCCTTTCATTGTGTCCTTGTTATCCCCATTGAGACGAGGTTTGGCATAGTCCATTAGTTAAAGAATCCTGTTTATGAGTATGTACATTGCACATAAGAGTTTTGTGCAATCAGTCCATGACAATAGGTTGTACTAATCCAAGTAGAACCAAACCAAAATAAAATATCGAAACTGCCCCTAACTCCCCATCTGTGCTGTTCCCCACACTTGGAATCAGATGAGTCAGATAATAATAATAGCCAATGACAATTCCTGAGCCCCATCCACCCCATACCCCTCCTTACCAGTCTCACCAGACAAGTGTAACGCTATGTAATCTGTAAACATCCCAAAGTGCCCTGGAGATGTTCCAGCAAATACCATTCGGAACCTGTGAATGGGGACACTGTATTTATTATCTCATCGTCCGTAAGGTGGGATGTCAAAAATTTTCGCTATTTTTCAAAGAACTTCATTGTTAGCTTATCTATGTTTGTTTCTGCCTCTATTCTTCATATTGCCTATTAATTCCAGCAGTGTTGGTGGATTATTATCCAGCCAATGGCGGAGTATTACTCTCTTGGTTAAAATAGCAATAGTGTGTATTAGCTTTTTGTCTCCCTTGCCTCTACCCTCCTCTCCCACGTAATGAAATAACCAGCCCTCCCACTCCAGGGCCGATGGATTAGTGTCAAGCCTCTCTCATACTCATACTCATTCCCACAATGTCCTAATCTTTTTACAGTCCCATATACCATGATATAAATCTGTTCCCCTCTTGTTGCACTTTGGGCACGCCTGTATCCTGACAGATCCCTCCTTGGGTTGGAGAAACTTGAATCCATAAATGGCTCTATGCATAAGACGAAAATGGGAATCCCTCCTTCGTTCATTGACGATGTTATCTCGTAAAGCTTTCCATCACCTCAGGATCTTATCTCCCAACTCTGGATCACCAAGTTTGGTCTTCCCACCCTTTAAAAACATGTCCTTTTCTAGGTGGAAGAAGGTGTTCTCTCAGTGTCTGATAAATTGATGAAATATTTGTAGCACCTGTATCTTGAGCCTCCAGTTCATCCCAAGTATTGACAATGCATTCTGATCTGGCATTTACCAATTTGAGCATTATGTGGTGTTCTATTTGTTTGAACTGGATCATATGAATCTCCGGTAAACATTATCTAGTAGTTCCCGTCCTCAGCCATTGGGACTCTGCTGGACAAACAAGGTCACCAACTGATTCTATGCCCCCCATCATCCAGGGCCTAAATAAACTATTTTCTCTTCCCAGAGGGAACTGCAGGGTGTGACCATAAATTAATATATTTTGAAACCTGCCAAGAGAGTCCCAATTTCTTTCGGACCAATTTCCAAACCATTAGTGTACTTCTAACTACTAGTTTGTGTTTCACTGAGTCTGGTAGCATGGACCTTGATGTGTGAAGCATCAACGCCAAGCTCCATGGTCTGCACAATTCTGACTCCAACATGTAGTCTGAGAACTTACTGGTTCTCCCTATCCAATCCAGTATAAGTCTGACCAGGCTGGCCATGTTATATACCCCTACATCTGGTAGCCCCAAACCTCCCTCGTCTTTTGGCAGCATCAGGGTTCTCAACTTGATTCTTGGCCGTTTGCCTTTCCACAAAACTCTGGCAAATGCTCTGTTTAATCTCGTAACATCTCTACTTTTGAGGAGCAATGGTATCACATGCAATGGATAGAGCAATTTTGGGAAGCTTATCATTTTTATTAGATGTCCTCGACCTAGAAGGGACAGGGCAGACCCTCCCACCGTCTCCATTCATGTTCAATCTTAGTGAATAGCGGAGCAGGGGCGGACTGGCCCAGGTGGCAGGGGGGCATGTACCCCCCAGGCTGGTGGTATTGCCCTAATTTAGGGCCGCCTCCTTTAATGATATGGGCCGGTCGGGCTTGCCTTGTGGCCGCAGCTGCCGCAATGACAGCGGGACTTGGTGGGAAGGGGACGGCCGACCGCGGCGGGCAGCGTGGTGAGTGTCAGCAACCCTCACCACATTCCCCCAACGCTCCTCACCTGGCTACGTCTGAAAGCAAAAACCACCATTCCCCGCCCCCCCAGGGGATTGCCAGGGCTGGAAGAATCAGACTGCCACCTAGGGCAAGGTCCATCAGCCAGCCCCTGTAATGGAGTATAATTACTGTTTCCTTTTTAAGCCTTATTCTTCTTGTCTACAGCGGATTTATGACCCAACTGACCTGAATACTGAGGATCTACAACAGTTATTTTTGGATATCCTAGTCTGCCTGTTCCTTTTGGTACGGAGATTGAACCCCCATACTGCCTAGGTCTTCTCCTTACCTAGGCCTACTCCTGTGTTGTTGCACTCTCAATTTTTTTGTCATGACTGTTCTTGATCTTGTATGATTTCTTGGTGTCTGTCTTCTGTGTTCTTCTTTACCCCTAGGTTGTGTTAGGGTACCTTTACACGCCGCAATCGCGGTGAGACATCGGACAGGCAATCAGTAGCCCATCACAAAGCCGTGAAATTGCTTCGAAATTGCGGCGTGTAATTGGGGAATCTGGCAGTGATCAAAAAAGTTGTGCCTGGATCCGATTTCACTGCACTGCTCCAAAACCAGAGGCAACCATGAAGGGGAAATTCCCTGCTTTTGGCGTGTGAAGAGGCGATGGGAATGAAATCTGCGTCGCCTACTGATTTCCCGGAGGCATGCCACAGCGTGCTGGACACCACGCCCCGTCAGCGATGATTGGTGGTGGGTATTGTGTTTCCATTGGCTGTCCCTTCACAGGGCGCCATCTTTGAAGAGCTGTCACTTCAGCACCACACGCATCTTCACCCACACAACCATCCACTACATGTCCAATTACGCGCGCATTCAATAGCGCAAGTTAATGTTGGTGTGTGTATTGGATGATGCACTGTGTACACTATACTGCCACATATGACAGTTCATATATTGGCCTACACATCGCACATGGGTGCCATGGGCAACGCACTGCAATGGTCAGCGAATTAGGTGACGCTGCTAGGTTTATTATGCTACTCCCGCTCCGCGGACGACTACCTTGTTGGTGTCATCAATGTTTGGCGGCGCTAGTGTGCGTGATGACGTTTGTTTCGGTTTCGCTCTGCCTGCCAGGTGCCTGGCCCTCCTCTGCACATAGCAGCACAGTCATGGCCGCCGCACAGCACGCTGCCACATGGGGTCTGGCGGAGCTAATGCTCCTCATAGACCTTTGTGACCGCTATGATTATTCGTGTGACCAGCATCACCGGAACCCACGGCTGCACAAACTTAGCATCCTCAGAAGGATCCAGCGGGCCCTGCTCAACAAACTGGGGGTGGAGAGGACCTGCAAATAGATCCAGAAAAAGATAGCTGACCTGAAACACAAGTCCCCAGGCCAGATTGTGGATCTTCGGGCCAGGATTGGCAGGCTGCGTGGTGAGTATGTGGCAATGCCAAACACACACATTGCAAGCTAAATATTCCAAACACTACACAAACATCATGTGGTATTGTGCCATGTCACATAATGTGGCCTAAGCCACCATGTGGAGCTGTCGCCAATGTGCATCGGCATGTTGGTTACACTGCAATATGAAGGTGTATGAAGCACTCACTTGTCCTACAAATGGTGACGGCTATAGTTGTCCGTGACCTGTGTGTTTACAAAAAGAGGTGTGTCCTGACTGTAAAGGTGACAACTACATATCAATGCCATGTTCAACACACACATGACATCTTGCACCACATATGTTGAACCTGTGACACATAAAATTTCACAACACAATGATCACAATACAGAACACTGAATAAAATTTCTACGCTGTGTGTTGGCACCCATGGTGCAAACACCTGTTGCTTAATGGCTGCTCTTGTTTGAAAAACTCAAAACAGCTACCATGCAAAGGCAAGGATGAGGTAACAATCAAAATATGTGACCACTGTTGTTGGACTCATGTCCAAAACCATAGTGGCCCCTACCCGGAGTGAATGCGGCCACCATTACCTTGGAGCGTATCATTCACACTGTCAGGACATCCTAACACACACACACAAGGTGTATTCCATATGGTGTGTGCCTTTTCTCTAATAGCTGTGTCATCATGTTTGATATTACAGAGGACGAGGACTCTGTGTATCGAGAGGCTCAACAGTCCCCAACGGCACCCAGGACACCACCACCACCTGGCCTGGAGGGCCCAGCCAGTCCCTCTCACCACCAGGGACTCCACCAGGGCCGGAGAGCCAAGACAGTCCCTCACCACCAGGGACTTCACCAGCCCCAGGGCTGGAGGGCCAAGACAGTCCCTCACCACCAGGAACTCCACCAGCTGGAGGGCCAAGACAGTCCCTCATCACCAGTGCCACAAGGCTTGGCTGCAGGCAGCCCAGGCCCCTGGGAGCAGAAAGCCACATCCTGTGGCCACACACCCCCAGCCCAGGAGCCAAACCACCCTCCAGTATCTCCGAGTCCCAGCCAAGCCCTGGTGTCATGTGGTCCCCACACCCTGACATTCAGCCTGCAGGTGCTGCGTATGGTGGTAAGCGTCTTCTAACGCCTACAAGCTTTACAATGTACTTACTGTTGTGTGCTTAAGAGACCAGTATGTGAGTTGTGTTTGTTTGTTTTAAAAAACAATTTGCAGAAGGAGAATGAGCACGTGCGGCCGGCTGGGCTGTCAGCCCATCCCCATCTCCTCCTGATGATACCCGGGATGGTGATGTGCAGCGTACGTATGATCAATTACAATTCCCTCAAATAACCACCTACACATATCCAGGTAACTCACTAATCTCCTTATTTCCCCTACATGTGTACCAACTATTGCCAAGCTGCTGTTGGCTCACCAGGAGGCCCAGCAGCAGATGGAGAGAGCACACCAAGAAGGGTAGCAACACCTTGCCAGCTTGGGTGCCATGATCCTCGCCCTCCAAAGAGCCCAGTCCCGCATGGGCCGTAACCCATCACCCCCCACCCAATAATGGGACCACACGCCCCTAACCATTGTTGTCCATATTGGACCATTGTTTTTTCCCCTGTTGCCATGTTGGCACCTTTTTTTTTTTAAGGCCATATTGGCCTCTTTTCTTATAGTATCCCACATTGGGACAGTGGGTAGTCCGTATTGGCTACTCCTAAGCTAAACCAACCTTGTGGTTAGTGCTGGCACATTTTTTTGCAAAATGTTATTGGTGAATAAAATATGCCCAGCAACCTCCTGTGTCATCCCTTGTTGCAACACACACAAGTTAAAGTTTGTGATTTTAATTTTCTAAAAACACACTTGCCCACGTTGGAACTACAGCTATATGGTGTGACATCGTAAACATGTCACCATACTGTACCATTACAAACGCCATGCCACCCAATATGACATCAATGTCTCCTATATGACACCCAGATAACCCAACACACACACGTACACACACACTGGTGTACGTGACACAGATATGGACCTAGTGTTGTTGAAATGAAACATTTATTTATTTTTTATTTTTTTTTTAAAAATGGAATTGTTTTAAAAAAGGAAATAGGCCACACCAGGCCAATATAATGTCCACAAAAAATGTTTCAGCCAAGGTTGTGCATTTGCTAGTAGTTCTCTTGTTCTTCCTCCTCCTCTGCTGGATCAGACAATGGGGCCTCCCCTTCCTCCTCTTCATAAACCCATCGGCCATGGGAGGCCGCAGCTCGCCTGGTGTTTCTTCTAGGGGGAGGTGGAGTATAACGAGTTTGTGTCCTCCTGCGTCTGGCGGGCGCAGTGGGCCCTGGGTGGTCTTCCGGAGTAACGTCCACAACGCCCCCCATCGCAGGGACCCATCCACGCCCACCTCTAGGACACGAAACATGGCCCACTCTGCGATGTTCCGCTGCTCTGGTTCATGCGAGCCAGCATCTCGCTGGTGGCGTACCCGAACCAGAGCCGGGGGTCATCTCACGATCCAGGAGGACCCGTTTCGCCCAGGTACCCAGCTCCGTGTTGGGTGGGGCTGGTGGTCTTCGACATCTAATCTCAGAGCTGGGCCCTGGGCCCGGCCCCCCACCACTGGTCCCGGGCACTGGCTCTCCCGCTGATGTTGATGGGAGAGCCTCACCAGCTGCTGACTCCTCATCACTGGAGCCAGGCACCAGAGGGGCCTGAAAAACAAACAAACAAAAGAAAAAAATAAGCCACATGATGCAATATAATTGATGATAGTACCACAACCAAACACCCCAGACAACATAGAGCCAAGCTCACCACAGAGAACACCAAAAGACACAGGAGCAGAGTTTAGAGGGGAAAAGGCCAAAAACATACACAAGTTCAGTATACTCACCTGAGGGTCCACATTGCTATGTAAAGAGGCCACAAATAACACAACACAATCCAATCTGAAAATACACAGACCACAAAATGGATAGAAAAGAACAGTGAAAAGGATAGGTGGTTGAAAAGCTCAATGGTGATTACCACATGTGCGCCAAACCCCACATCAGTGCCAAAAACATGCTGGGTACATCAAACACACAAACCCAATCACCCACCTCCTGAGACGGGGCAGGGTGTTGGGCTGCGCCTACAGCTGGTTGCGGACGGCGCCTGCTGCACCGTGTTCCACAAGGCCCCTCTTGGCCCAGGGTGAAGCTGAGGAGGTCATAGTACCAGAGACTGGGCCTAGGAACCTCCTCAGCTCCATCCCTGGACCGGGCCTCCATCCAGCGTTTGTGTCTTCTGTTGAACACGGTGCGCAGGCTTTTGATCTTCGCAACCAGCGCCGCTGTCCAGTTTTTCTGAGGTTGGAGCCGCTTACACAGCTCCACCAGCGGCACATAGGCCGCAGCCCGCGCTGCCTGGTTATGATACACAGGCAGTGACACCCGCAACAGGCATTCGTGTGCCTGGTACATGGTGATGAGTTGGGTCACAAACTCGTGATACTCAGCGATCTGACAAAAAGAAAACAAAAAAAAAAAGGTCATGCAAACAAACACATGGCCATCAGAGGTCACACCCTACTCTGTGTGTCCAGCCCATGTCCTGCAACACGAATAACGTGTTCGGGTAGTCAGGTTGGCTGGGGCAAAGCATTGTTGTCGTTAACATGAGTCCATACATGGCCCATGTTTGACAGGTGACGTGATATCTGAATTTTGGGCAACTGCACTTCAATATGTGAAGGTCTATCATTACAAATGCCACACATTATGTAACTAAGGACATTTCAACACACACATCAGATACACACATACTTTGCCCTAAACATAATGCTGGAGTACACATATTGTCCTGCCAAGATTAACACACAACATAATGTGTGCTACAGGACACTGAGTGTATTAACGAAGCGTGCGCTTCGCTAAATACACTTCTACATGACGCTACCTGAAGCCGGACCTAATGCACGCAAACATCAGCCAACATGTGTGTACAGCACACAGAAAATAACGTCTAGGAGTTAGAAAAAGCATGTGCCCCCACTTACCGTCTGTCCAACAGAGAACTTGTGATGAGACACTACTTGGGCAGCACGGTGGCTCAAGTGGTTAGCACTGCAGCCTTTGCAGCACTGGGGTCTTGAGGTCCTGGGTTCAATTCCCACCAAGGACACTAAGGACAACATCTGCAAGGAGTTTGTATGTTCTCCCCGTGTTTGCGTGGGTTTCCTCCGGGCACTCCGATTTCCTCCCGCATTGAAAAGACATACTGATAGGATGTTTAGATTGTGAGTTCCAAGAGAGACAGCATTACTTATGTATGTAAAGTGCTATGGAATTAATAGTGCTATATAAATGAATAAATAATAATACTAGCTCAATACACATTCCAGTCAGGGCAAGGGTTACGCCCCACCACGGCTTATTTAAACTCAACCGGACCAATCACAAAAGCACAATTTCGCCCAAAGATTGTTCCCACCTGCGTACGCCCAGGAGGCTTCGAAGATTACAAGACGCCGCTGCGTTATGATTGGTTGCTTCACATATAAAATGCTCACAAGGCCGATGTCGGACACGCTTGCTGCCCAGAGTCATTAAGTAAGTACTGATGTGCAAACATGATCTGTGATGTTGGGTTTTTTTCAGTTACAGCCCTTACATTTAGTTTCGCTATTGCGTAGTCTAGGTGACGCCCAAGTGGTGGGATATGTAGTTAATTGTTTTTTGGGGCTATATATACTTTTGTGTGCTGACAAATGGATGCATGAGTGTTTTACAAAACCAAACCGTATTGTTTTTGAAAAGCCATTTTGCCTTTGCCATACAGGATCATGTTTGAAGGATGCGTGTGTCTTTAGTTGCGGGAGCATCTGAATTGAGGACACATAGTACTGTCGTGGACCAAACACACTGGGATGTACAAGTCTTATAAAAAAAATGTGGAGTGGAGTGTATGGCATCTGCGAATGTCTGGCTCTGGACATCCTGCATTCACAACACATCAGGGAAGTGTATTGGACATGATGAGTATTCAATAGTCTGCTTCGTGGCGTGATTTATTGAGCATGACACACAAAGGCTGTGGTACGTGTATAATTAAACTATAGATGCTTAATCCAAAAATATGTCCATAATGTGAAGGACGTGTAGGGCCATGCCTTGTGGTCACACATGAACATTATGGCCAAGTATATGGCCTTACGCTCACGAAGATTTGCATTTGTCAAGGGATCCGGGAGGGCCAGGGCTGTGGAGTGACCAGGTTTGGGTATCTTCCTGGGCAATGCTGGGTTGGGCCTTGGAAAGGGGATATATCTGTGTGTGGGCTGCTGTCCACAGTTGGGTATGCTGTGGAAAACGTGGGCAGAACTTGTATAGGGAAGGAGGTGGTGTGTGTAGATGATGTGTGATGAAGCGTTATTGTACTGATGTTTATTTGTCTAATTTTTTCAGGTGTTGGTATGTGAGATGATGTTCGACCCTGATGGAGATGTTATCGTGGCTCTTGTCTTGGTGTAAGAGCAATTGTGGCTGGAGGATAGATATGAGAGGTTGCGGGCTCGCAGACCACGGCGTGTGTGTGAGTTCGGGATTGGCTTCGCCGCCGGGACACCCGTAGCCACATGCAGCTGGTGCGTGAGCTGGAGGATCAGAGTCTGCATGATTTCAGAAACTGCCTCCGTATGTCTGAGGACTCTTTCACATTCCTTTTGGAACGCATAAGGCCATTGATGGCCCGTCAGGACACTGTGATGCATCGAGCTGTATCAGCTGAGGAGCCTTTGGCAGTAACTTTGCGATTCCTGGCTACAGGACGTTCAAAGACCGAACTGCAATACACTTCACGTGTATCACTGTCCCTGCTGAGCCGCCTCATCCCCGAGACTTGTGAGGCCATCTGGACTAGTCTACTGCCATCCTATATGCAGTTTCCAGAAACACCCGCTGAATGGATGGAAGTAGCCAGAGGGTTTGAGGACCGCTGGCAATTTCCAAACTGCGGCAGTGCATTGGATGGTAAGCACGTGAGGATCACCAAACCCCCAAACTCTAGGTCTTTGTGTTACAATTACAAAGGATATTTTAGTATTTTCCTCCATGGCCCTGGTGGAATGCGAACTGATTGAGTTTCCTCTATGTAGATGTTGGAATGAACGGTACGGTATCTCAGATGTGGAGTGTGTTCGCGCACTGCTCCTTGGCGCAAGACCTAAGGACAGGTGGGTTGAACTTGCCCTCAAGTGAAGAGACAACCCATCATCTAAACTTTGTGTTTGTGGGGGATGAATCGTTCCCACTTCAGGCACACCTACTACGGCCATATCCCCAGAGGAGCCTTACTTCTGAGCAGCGCCTTTTCAATTACCGGCTATACCGGGCCTGCCGTGTGGTGGAAAATGCGTTTGGGATCATGGCCAATACATTCCGGGTTTTTCATGCACATATGCATATGAAACTGGAATCTATTGATGTGGTAGTGCTGGCCTGCTGTGTGCTGCATAACTTCCTGCGTTGTAGGGATTGGTCATCATACATGCCGACAAGTTATGTGGATTGCGTCGACCCCACAACAGGGGAGGTCCGTCCAGGGGATTGACGTGCTACCGACCATGGTGTGGCGCCACTCCAGCCGCTAAGCCAGGGTCGGACTCAGCAGGATGCCAGGAACAGTAGAGACGCATACTGCTCCTATTTTAATGGCCCTGGGGCAGTGGCCTGGCAGCACCAGCAGGTGTAGGGTGGCTGGTGCTGTGAGGCATGAACATGATGTGGATGATGTAGTCACCAGGGTGGTATTTTGTTTGGATTTTTCTGTGTGCACAATCTTGAGTTAGTTAGTGATGTTTTTTGTTGTGCACATTTTGCCATGTTTAATGTTTAACCTTATTTCTCACCATGTTCCATTTCTTTATGTGATGTTAACACTTCTGTTTTCTGTTATTTTGTGTGTGTTGTTGTCCTTATTTTTTGTGTGCACAAAATTACTAACTTTAAAGAGTTGGATCCAAAAAACTGTGTGTGTGTGTCGTTACTTGGGGATACAGGGCAGTTGCACATAGCTTTATGCTGTGCACAGAGGTATGTGACCCATCCAAAGCTAGTGATGGGTCCGTGAAACATTGTGTGTTAATATGCAATACCCAGGTTCAGCCCTTTGGCACACAGTGTATGGCGCAACTGTGTGTACATATCCATGTCCACACACATTCATCCTGCAAAGGTTTTTGTGGGTGATGTAGGTACAGTACATTACACACAAACATGTGTACACACAATAGTTCAGTGGTGCCATGGCATGGACTAATGTAGCCACATATGTGCAAAGTATTGTGTGTATGTTCCCACCTTCAGCTACAGACGCACACATAGCAAACCATTGTGTATTGTAAGCCACTGTCCTGCTCCAAACACCTCCTGTGTGATGCTTGAGCGGCTCAAAAGTGTCTCGCAGCAGCCACTTGTCACGACACAAGCGTGTATTCCTTCAAAAGTCTGCGACAATGGCGTCATGTATTAGCCAGCCTTCCAGGAAAGGCTGGCCAATCATGACGCTATTGCGTTGTCCAATTAGCGTGTTTGGGGCGTGGTGTAAATCAATTTGGCAGGCCTGTGTTTTCGCTGCGCTGAACAGGTACGCCCACATTCCATTGGGGATTGCGGCATGTGAAGCGGAGACCGGAGTCTACCGGATGTTTCCCGCAGTTTGTGTGGCAACTTCCGGGGAGAACGTCCCTTAGGTTGAGGGTGAAATTGTGGTGTATACAAGCGCCTTCGGCGTTCAGAGGCAACCATGAAAAACGTGCACGCGCATGTTAGGTTGCCTCTGATCGCCGCCAAAAGTTGCAGTGTGTAAAGGTACCCTTAGACCTTCCAGGCTGAGCTTGCTGTCAACTCTGCTGCCTCCCGCCAAGAAAGACTCTCACTGTGTAGCTCTGTCTCATCCCTGTGTTCATATCAATGTTTTTTTTTCTGCTTGTCATAGCATCATATCTAATCTTGACCATGGTTTTTAAGATCGTGTCAGTTAATGTTAAAGGTCCTAATCCTCCGTTCAAGCCGTGTCTGCTCTACAGCAAAGCTAACAAATTAGATGTTGATACCATTGCGTGGTCAAGTAACATATTTTGAAGTCCGTGAAACATATAGACTTAAAATGAAAAAATTCTCCTATGTAGTTTTTGCCCTGGCACAACACAAGAATGGCAGTCTCTGTTGCAGTAAGATGTAAAATAAAAGAACAGATGGGCGCAAATGAGAAGGACCCATGTATTATTGGTGGATATTGGTGACGAGAGATTGGCCTCTCACCTGTAATGGTTGTGCTCGCCCAGCACAACCTTGGTTAATGGCGCCTCTGCTGTGGGAAGCTGCGGATCTCTGTAGCTCCAGGAGCTCTGGCCGTCCTCCGGTCACGTGGTCCCGGTCAGCTGATACAGCTCCCATGTCACGGCAGGTCCTATTATGGGGACGGCAGGTCCTGTCACAGGCTGCTCCACACGATCTCCCACAGGTAGATGAAATTACAACAATCACAGATTTTTTTCCGTGTTAAGGAGTGCTCCAGTATAGAAACCAATGGGGATTAGCTTTAGTACTTCTCTTTATTAGAAACCACAACGCGTTTCAATGGCGACATGCCATCTTCATCAGGTGGGGGTTATACAAGTGAAGGGAGGGCGTGTATTATATACAAACGTCATCCAATCACATTTAACTACTTTTAACCTTATCTTGGCTAAGTCTGAAATTATGGTAGTAAAGCCATTAAGCATTATTCATAAAAAACATTAATACACAATAAAAAAAACATTTGGTTCATTATATATCCCTTATCACTACTTATAAAAACACACAATGACAACATAATACACTTAAAAAATTACATATAAAAATGCATAAAAAATTAAAATCACATATTAATATTTGTGTACATAAATTGCACTCTTAACAAGAAAGGGGCTATCATTTTTTCTTTCTTACTTAGTGTTATTTCACTACATTCTCGATGGATACGTTCAAACCCTCTGGGGTGAGTGTACCTAATCTGTAGATCCGGTAGCTCTCTTTTTTAATGATGGCATTATATTGGTCCTGTACAGTGCCCGGAATCAGATCGATTATATAGAGTTTCAGACTACTTGTTGTTTTTTTTTTGATGGTACAGACTTTAGTGTTTGGATACACTATGTTGCAAAAACCCTTTGTATGTTCTGGCAATGTTTATTCATTCTGGCATGAACACTTTGTATAGTTCGCCCCACATACTGTAGGTCACAGGGACACATAAGCAGATATACCACATATGACGACTGGCAGTCCGTGTGGTACTTCATTTTGAAGGTCTCACCCGTAGTGGAAGACCGAAATTCAGTTGTGCCAGTCATAACCATTTTACAGCACATACATTTTCATAGGATTTACAGCGCATAGCAACCAGGGGTTATCGACTTGATTACACGAGAACCTCATTCCTTCTACTTGTTATTTTTAATTCCGTGTTACTACGGGATACCATATTCTTCAAATTCTTACTTTGTCTGTAAGTAATAAGAGGTTTATCCTGGAATCTAGTTAGGATAGGGTCAGCTTTTAGTATGAACCAATTTTTCTCTATTAGTTTTTTTATCTCTATCCTTGATTGATTAAAAGTCGTTAATAGCCTCACATCCTTCATTTTCTTATCACCATTAAGCGGCCGTCACACTCATCCATATCGTGAGCGATATTGTTAGCGATCACGTGCACGCGCGATCGCTAACAATATCGCTCACATCGCTGGTGAGCTGTCACACAGACAGACTCACCAGCGATGTGGAGCCGCGAGATCGCTGGTAACTATGGTACACATTGGGTTACTAGGCGCCGCGCGGCGCTTAGTAACCCGATGTGTACCATAGTTACCATCTCCCAGCATAGGCTCTGCCGCTGGGAGATCGTTCATCGTGGTGTCACACATCACGATGAAGCAGATTGCTACATCGTTCATCGCTAGATATGAGCTCCGGCTCACCATATCTGCGATGTCACGATCAAGCGATTTTACATTGTAAAATCGCTTGATTACATGCAACGATGCCCAAACGATATCGCTTAAGCGATCAAAAAGCAGATCGCTTAAACGATATCGTTTAAGATATTGGCAGCGTGTGACGTCGCCTTAGTGTGATCTGACGATTAATTCAAACACATTTCTTGAGACAGGGACTGAGTTCTTTTATATGCATCTGTAAGGATGCCTTTAGGGTAACCTTTTTTATGAATCTTTCCCTCAGGATTCTTGATTCTTTGACAAATTCCTGGTCAGTCGAGCAGTTCTTTCTGATTCCCAGTACTGCCCGTAAGGTATATTCTTGATCCAGCTGGGGAGGTGTCCACTATCAAACCTGAGATAGCTGTTGATGTCAACAGGCTTGAAGTGTGTGGAAGTAGACACCATCCCCAGCTGGTCCCAGGCACAGTGGTGGTCCAAGAAATGTATTATTCTATCAGATATTGTCACTGTGAACTGTGTACACAAATATTGTGATATTAATTTTTTATATGTAATTTTTTATGGGTATTATTGTTGTCATTGTGTGTTTTTATAAGTAGTGATAAGGGATATATAATGAACCAAATGTTTTTTTATTGTGTATTAATGATTTTTATTAATAACGCTTAATGGCTTTACTACCATAATACCAGGCTTAGCCAAGATAAGGTTAAAAGTAGTTCTATGTGATTGGATGACGTTTGTATATAAATACACACCCTCCCTTCACTTGTATAACCCCCACCTGATGAAGATGGCGTGTCGCCATTAAAATGCGTTGTGTTCCTAATAAAGAGAAGCACTAAAGCTAATCCCCATTGGTTTCTATACCAGAGCGCTCCTTAACACGGAAAAAATCTGTGATTCTTCTATTGCGTAAGAGACTCAATTTCCTTTACTGAACTTAATCAAATTATAGATTTATTGTTCTCACGTTCTTGATAAATGTACCTTATACTTTCATATTCTTGTTGTTCCTAATTTTAAACAATTCAAAGTTACCAAGCAAACCATTTCATTAGCGCTACAAAATTGTAAAGGAGAGTATAGTAGGAGATCTAACTTCCTTTTATGGCCCTCAATGGACTCAACAGACAAAAATAAGAAAGTGAAACCTGGCCCTCTGGTCCAATTTGTCAAAAGCAGAGACTTGTTTGTCCCCTTTCACACTACATGACTACACTGATCAGTGTCCATCCAGTTTGTGTGCCAAAACAGGAGTGTCTCCAAAACTCAGAACAGGTGTCAATCTTTCAATTCTAGTTTTTCTCTGCAAGTTCCTCTTCTGGTTTTGGCTCACAAACACTGATGGACACTGATCAGTGAAATCATGCAGTGTGAAGGGGGCCTTTCATATTTGAAAAGGACTACTTTTCCCACCCTCATGGGCCATATTCCTGAATTATTTTCTGGTAGATGGGTCCTTACTCACTAGGATTGGTAATGCTCAAATTCCTATCACATTGTCAGATCATTACCCTATCACATCAGGAGAAAGATAATGCCTTCCCATTTGGCGCCTAAATATATATATATATATATATATATATATATATATATATATATATATATTCTAAATCACCCTTTATATAGCTCCTCTACTAATCAGGCCATTGAACCTGTCAGCTCGTTCTGTCACCCTAACCTATCATTACCTGTCCCTGCACCTTGCTAGCTGATCCCTAACCAGGGCTGTGGAGTCAGTAAGCCAAACCTCAACTCCGACTCCTGAATTTCCCTGGCTCAGACTCCGACTCCAACTCCTTCATTCATGGTTCATTTTTAAGTGATAAATTTATTGTAGGTCAATGGTAACATCAGGCTTTAATCATTATAATGACATAATAATCAAGATATTTACATAGAACATAATAATTCATAATAATATTCAACACATTCTGCATTGAACTACTGTACCCAATTTATTATATATTTTAGGAGTCGGCGTCGGACCATTTTCTACCGACTCCACCAAAATGGGTACCAACTCTGACTCCACAGCCCTTTCCCTAACCATCCCTCTCTGAGCTAAAGTGTCCTATAAAGCTTAAGAAAAATGATTTATAACTTACATGCAGTTTCCATCCGGAAACTGGAAAGGTGTGCCCGGGGCTACATTCTCCCCCCCTTGCTGACTCCTAGCACGCCCTGCTGGGTGTCATCAGTCGTTCTGTTGTTCCACCTCTTTTTGAAATTCCCGCCTCCTCTGCTGCTATCATGACTGGCCAGAACGTCATATCAGGCCCAGTGCATTGTGGGGGCTGATCATGTGTGGCCTGGCACATGCGCAGTGCCCATATTGAAGCCGAGCCATACACCTCATAAGCCCCCACAATACATCGGGCCGGATATGATTGATATGCCAAGATCCTTTCCACAAAACTTTTAGATATCCTCCCCACATTAGCAGCGACCAGGTGGGATTTGTTAAGAACTGCCAGACATGTGATGGCACCCGCCGATTTATCAACATTATCTCAGGCCAAAAGCCGTGGAATGCCTTCTCTGCTCCTTTCCTTGGATGTGGAGAAGGCATTCAACAGGGTTCATAGGAAGTATTTGAGGGTGGTTCTGGTGAAGTTTGGATTTTCTGGAAGATAAAAACAATCTGTAAAAATGTGGCGCACCCCAAAGAATCTGGCTGAACAATAATATACAGAACTGGAGAATTGATTAAAATTTTAATTTAATTTAATTTTAATTTAATTTTTACCCTGATAATGGAATCTTTGTTTAAACAATTTGTTCATCATCCAATATAACAGGTATCCTAATTGGCCCGATGTACCATCGAATAGGTTTACATGCTGACGATGTGATCCTTAGCGTAGCTAAATCCCCATACCTTAATCTAATGGAACACTTGTGGAGTGAAATCAATAATGCCGTTTGAGACAAAGCCAACAAATGCAAATAAATTGTGGGATGTAGTCAAAGCATGCTGTGCTGGAATAACAGTTGACAGAAGTTGGTCGACTCTATGCAACATAGACGTGAAGCAGTTCTAAAAAACTCTGCATATACAACTTATTAGGTTAGTGATTCACAGGAATGCTAATATATTTTAATATATATATATATATATATATATATATACTAGCTGTGAGCCCGATGCAAATGCATCGGGTGTCTAGAATATTTTTAATTTTTTTTGTAGATTTTAAAATAATAATGCAATTATTCCAATGACATCTTTACACCAACCTGCAAGTGTAGCGACTCGCAATGACCTCGCGGCCATTGCTCGCGCTACACAGCGAGTCGCAATAGATCCCCATTGAAAGTATAGGGGGAGTTGCGACAACTGAGGTAGCGACTCGCAATGGCCTCGCGGCCATTGCTCGCGCTACCATTGAAAGTATAGGGGGAGTTGCGACAACTGAGGTAGCGACTCGCAATGGCCTCGCGGCCATTGCTCGCGCTACCTCAGCGGGAAATCGCTAGCTTTGTGGCCGAGCCTCTGGTTCTATTTTCGGCCAGCGGCTCGCAATGGCCGCTACGCGGCCAATGCTTCGCCGTGATGACGTCACAATAGTGACATAGCCACGGCGATTTCGGGGGCCGACACGATTTTGCCTACGGCAATTATATAGTAGATATATATGAGAGAGAGTCATGTGGGGTTAGTGGATGAGGGCGGGTATATCTCGCCCAGGTATCTGTACTATGTAACCTGGCCGGGTCAGTATCACCTGGCTACTAATGAAGTAATGAGAGGTGGTGGGCGGAGGTAAAAGGAAGGTCGGGTGTGTGTCTCAGCCTGGGAACACAGAAAGCTTGTCTGTGTATGAGACGTGTGAGTGAAAGCATTGCTCAGGGTTTATGTGGTTTGGCTGGAAGGGAGAAGCCCTTCAGTCTGCAGTTAGGATTTCATCCTGTTTAGTTAGCGCCGGACAGGCAAGGATTTATTTTGTTGGTGTTTTTTTGTTTGCATTCCGTTTTTGCTTTCACCTAAATAAATGTGATCCAGTGTCAGTTGCACCCAGATCTCTGCTGTTCGCTTGAGTGGAATGCAGAAACTGCGTGCCCTTTGATCCCAACAAAGGTGATACCCGAGCGTGTTATCACAAAATATATCTATTATATAATTGCCGTAGCGACTTCCGTCGCGACCGGAGCTACTTCCTGTGGCTTTGTTCGCGTAGCTCGGAACTTTCTCCAGGACTCTGTCCCGGGCACGCGAAGCAATGTCCGCGAAGCGGGCATTGCGAGCAGTAAAAAAACACCACCACCACCACCCTATTGCACATGAGTCATCACACATGGCATTTTTACATAAGACATCACATAGTAACAAGAACACAGTCAGTCCCAAAGTCAGCTGTGACCACCTGGCCCTGGAGCCGTACTCGGTCTCTCAAACCGCACATCTGACCGCCTGGCCTTTGGACACTGGCTGCCATGCACACATCAGGTGCACTAGCATGGAGCTGGCAGGCTCCCATCACTTACCCACTGGGGACGGATCACTTCCAGCACCTCCTCACATGGCAGTGCTCTGGACTTCTGAATCCCATCGTCCTCTCCTCACTCAGACACCTGGCAGGTTCCTATCCAGCCTGCTCACTCACAGATGCAACCCAGTGAGTCAATCAGCACATCTTCACTCACACACAGACCTGAGATGTGATTAACCCCCTGTGCACCATTCAGGTTTAGCCCAGCAAAGCACTCATCCCCACAGGTTCAGCCGCTGATTAGGCTCATGAATTTATCGGATCTTCAGCACTCACACTCAGCTGTTTTACTCAGCTCATGAAAACCCTTCAGCTGTTAATCCCCTGTACATCGGACAGGTTTCACACACCACACACAATCAGGAAAACCGGCCCATGTGAACACAGACCTGCATTGATAACCCGTGTGATGCACCCGGCCAGGGGCCACATCACCACACCTCACTTTCTCCGCACTTCACTCACTTTGTCCGCACAAATACACACACACACACACACTCCGCTATACTTACCACCGGCCCTGCATCACCGACATGTCGCCGCCCCCGAACTACTCGATCAAATATCGCGTCCAAAAAGTCTCGCCAAACTTCCCGGACGCCATATTGGATCCAGTCGTCCGCGGACGCCGACATGTCAACTCAGGATCCAGCCGGCAGGGAAGACGCAGGGTCGGTGCTAACTATAGCGAAGTGCCTGTGTGTGTGTGTGTGTGTGTTATGTGTGTGCTGACCACTCTGCCCACAGCGCTGCACTCAGCACTCTGCCCACGCCACTGTGCTCACCAATCTCACCGCACTCACTGCTAACCACTGAGCCACCGCACTCACTGCTAACCACTGAGCCACCGCACTCACTGCTAACCACTGAGCCACCGCACTCGCTGCTAACCACTGAGCCACCGCACTCACTGCTAACCACTGAGCCACCCACTCACTGCTAACCACTGAGCCACCTGTATACACACAATTCATTTCACTCCACTCCCCTAACTATTAGTAAATATACTATATATGGATTCTAGACTACCCGATTCTTTCGAATCGGCCCGCCATCTATATATATATAATATATGTGATTATATAGGAATTATCAGTATTATGTATGTGATTATGTATAAATTAGTGAGTCGCGCCTATTCTGCAAGGACTCGCAACGGCCGCTTGGCGGCTATTGCGAGTGAGGCTTTGCGAATCAGTGGCGCCGGCAATGCTTCACAGGTCGCGTAGGCGCTGCGCCCACGCCCACAACGACGGAAACAGCGCCGAAACTTACGGAAGTGCGTTAGGGAAATTATATATTACATACTGATAATCTATTATATAATTGCTGTAGCGACTTCCCTCGCACACGCCGCTACCTCCGTGGCTTTGTTCGTGGACGCGCATCGCCCACGCGACTCACTCGCAATGCCCGCGAAGGGGGCGTTGCGAGTCGTTGCAGCAGCCCGAGCAATGCCCTATACACAGATTCTAGAATCCCGATGCAATACTGATAATCTATTATATAATTGCCGTAGCGACTTCCCTCGCACACGCCGCTACCTCCGTGGCTTTGTTCGTGGGCGCGCATCGCCCACGCGACTCACTCGCAATGCCCGCCAAGGGGGCGTTGGGAGTCGTTGCAGCAGCCCGAGCAATGCCCTATACACAGATTCTAGAATCCCGATGCAATCGCATCGGGCTCACAGCTAGTATATATATATATATATATATATATATATCTTTTTTTTTTTTTATTGTTATTATTAATTATTATTTATTTATATAGCGCCATTAGATTCCATGGCGCCTTACATGTGGCAGTGTAGACGAGGACAGATACAATATATACGGACAGTCAAGTCGTACAGATTCAGGACAGGAGAGAGCCCTGTCCATGAGGGCTCACAGTCTAAGTTATATGAGCTTGTAAAGACACAGGCAGACACTGCTATTTTTTTTTTTTTTTTTTTTTTTAACAGCCCCATGTTCATCTTTTTTATTTTCTGTAAAGTAGTTAAAAGGAATCTGTCAGGTCAAAAATCCATATGTAACAGCTATCATTTTCTAATTCCTCTCTCTAAGCTCTTTTGTTTAATGTATTTCTATTATTTATGCTTCCCTCCTATCCTGTGTAAACTTCAAAATAATGAGATTCATTCCATCTGTCAATCACAGTGAGTTCTCTGCTGCCCACTCCCCATGGAATGAATATTTACTGTATTTTTGGACCATAAGATGCACTTTTTTTCCCCAAAGATTTTGAGGGAAATTGGGGGTGTGTCTTATGGTCCGAATATACGGACTGTGGGGCTGTGCTGGGGAAGCTGCGGCTCTGGAGCAGCTAGGAGGAGGCTTCGGGAGCTGCTGAGGCAGCGGGACACCATGTGCTCCCGCTCATTATGCTCATTTAATGTGCACTGCATCCTGCTGTCCATCACCTCAGTGCGGAAGCAGCGCTGAGAGATGGACGAAGGGATGCAGTGCATATTAAACTAGATGAAGTGTGTACCTGCCCATCACTGGATATGGCCCCCATGCTGCTACACACAAGAAAATAATAAACAATAAAACTCACCCTCCGTCACTTCCATCCGTCTCTCCCTGCTTCAGCACTCGCATTCTGAGTTCTCCTGTGCCCCCATGGCAGACAATCTTGTGATCGGCACAGCAGAATGACATCATCACTGCGCACCCCGATCACATGATCGGATGCCCCGAGGACGCAGGAGGACTCGGAACGCGAGTGCTGGAAGCAGGGAGAGACAGAGGCAAGCGCTGGAGGGTGAGTTATACACCCCTGACAGAAGTTATGTCGCTTGTCCATGTTATGAAAATAAATGCTTATAACCTGACATTAAATTCATCCATTGGTTGCATACATTACTCTTTTGAAAGCTGAAACCCTCCGAAATGGGGTTTAGGTTAAGAAAATAAATTGACATCAATCCTGAAATATTGATCATTTAATGAACACAGAATGGTCAGATTTTGGCAAGACAAAAGTTTTGTCGCCCACAGAAAGTAATGTGATTTTTAAACAAATAATTAACTTAAAATACAAATATATTTTGCATAACATTGGTGAAGTTGTGGTGCTATTAGAGTCATATTTAATATTTTGAAACAGAAAAAAACAGCACTGTTGCGCCACACCACTAAATTTCACCACAATGTGGTTCTATTAAATGAACACTAACCTTTCCAGGTTGTGCAAGAATCCTTACAACCAGATTAAACGTATAGGGAGATAGGGTCCATAAAGTTGATGATCATCAGACCTCTGTGTGAAGAGAGGATATTTTACACTCCTTGAGTTGGTAGAAATCACTTGCTTGTCTCCTCAGAGCCGGCTGATCATGTGATGAACACAGGTCATTTAATATTTTGTGTGACTTCCATGAGCTTGAAGGACTCCATCCATGCGGTTCAACAATGATTCATACAATTTATTAATGAAGTCATCAGGAATAGCAAAGAATGCAGTCTTACATGACTCCTAGAGTTCATCTAGAATCTTTGGTTTTGTCTTCCAAGCTTCCTCTTTTATCCTACCCCAAACATGCTCAATGATGTTCATGTCTGGTGACTGGGTGGCCAGTCCTTGAGCACCTTGATTTTTTTTGCCTGGAGAAACTTTGTTGTAGAGATGAATGTATGAGATGGAGCACCATCCTGCTGCAGAATGTGACCCTTTTTATGATTTGGAATATAAGACGTAGCTAATACTTCTTGATATTTTAAGCTATTGATATTGCCTTCCACCTTGTAAATGTTTCGCACACCCCCATACTAAATGTAACCCCGGACCATGATCTTTCCACCACCAAATTTAACAGTTTTCTGGGTATATTTTGGATCCATACAGGCTCCGGTAGGTTTCCTTCAGTATTTGCAGTGGCTGTGGTGTAATTCTACTGAAAATTCATCAGAGAAATCCACCTTCTGCCACTTTTCCAGTGTCCATCTGTTTAACAGGTTGTGGGACTTTGCAAATGCCACACGGTTTTTTTTATTAGCCTTTTGTTTAGTGCTGGCTTCTGGGCACTGATTCGACCATGGAGGCCATTTCGAGACAGAATCCTACAAACTGTTCCTAGTTGACACAGGGACTTGAGGTGACCAGGCCTGTTGGAGCTCTGCTGCAGTGAAAGGGGGGCTCGCTTTGGATTTTCTAACCAACAAACGTTCTTCCTGAGCAGTTGTCTTGCGGGGTTTGCCAGACCTGGGCTTCTCAAACACATCTCCAGTCTCTTCAAATCTTTTTTTTAATTATTTGTACTTGATGCTGAGACACATTAAAGGTGCCAGGCACCTATGCAGTGGATCTGGTCTTCAGCCTCTTGGTAATCAAGGCTTTGGTCGCAGGGTTTATTTTTGGCATGTTGTCAGAGCTCAAGTTGCAGTTCAAGTGAAGGTCTGGGGTGCTGGGTTTCTTTTTATATACACCCACTAATTAACTGATCATTTACTGAGCACAGGTGAGGATGTAAGCTAGGATTGGGTGCATTATATGACCAGGCGACAAAACTTTTGTCTTGCCAAAATCTGACCATTCTGTGTTCATTAAATGATCATATATTTCAGCATTAATGTCAATTTATTTTCTTAACCTAAACCACATTTCGGAGGACTTCAGCTTTCAAAAGAGTAATTTACACAACCAATGGATGAATATAACGTCAGGTTATAAGCTTTTATTTACATAACATGGATAAACGATATCACTTCTGTCAGGGAGTGTATGGTTTATTTTCTAGTGTGCGGCAGCATTGGGGCCTTATCCAGGATGGGGGGTAATGTACTGGATAGTGGGGCTATATCCATGATGGGGGGGCTACATATCAGGATAGGGGTTTGTATGCAAGGATGGGGGGCTGTATACCAGCATGGAGAGCCATGTCCAGGACGGGAGCCGTATTCCAGAATGGGGAGACATATCAAGGATTAAGGGCTATATATCAGGATGGGGGGCCACATCCAGGATGGGGGATGTTATATACCAGAATGGAGGGCAATAGCCAGGATGAAGTGCTAGATAGCAGGATTGGGGGCCATATCCAGGATGGGGATTATATACCGTATATACTCGAGTATAAGCCGACCTGAGTATAAGCCGAGGCCCCTAATTTTACCCCCCAAAAACTGGGAAACCTCTTGAGTATAAGCCTAGGGTGGAAAATGCAGCACCCCACCTATCCTGATATAGAACCCCTCAGATAGCCCCTCATAATGGTGTATATAGCCCTGTATATACACTGTATATAGCTCCACATATCGTGCCTCCATGACTGGTATATAGCACCCCCATCCCTGGTACAAGTGCCCCCCCATACCTGCTATATGAGCCCCATGCTGGCACTCACCGTAAAATAAACTTCTTACTCGCCTTCCGATGCACCTCTGCACCATCTGGGGGCTCCGTACGTCCTCCCTCCGGTCTGCCGGCTTCTAATCATGTGACCGCGGCGCAGCTGCTAGACGGGCAATGTGGCTTAAAACTTGATCAGGTGATACAGTGTCTAAAAATAAGCTTTGCTCCATCCACTTCTCAGGTCTTACAGTATTTGGGCTGGTTCTAGATGAAATTCTAGATACAGCTTCTGACAAACAGAAGGGTTTTCCGGATGATAAGAGGAAGAATCAGTCATTTTGTGAATCTCGACCCTTCCATAGACAGACTTATGATGGGAAAGGAGGCTTAAGGTGAAGCTATAATCAGGGAGGTAAAGACAGGAAATTCCGTTCAAACAAGTCATGACTGTCGGGGAAGGAGGGAGGTTGCATCACTTCTGGGAAAATTAGTAGCATATCTCAATTTGCGGATTCTTACTACTGTAGCTCAGGACAACAGGATAGGATTTCCCCATCCACTCCCTCAAAAATTCAGACTGACAAAAGGGTCCTCTTCCTTTCTCAGTTCTCTTTGGTTATATATCAGAAATCTAATCCAGATGGGTGCAGTTATTCCAGGACCAATAACTGAACATTACCAGGCCATTGTTCCTCCCTGTTCTCTATAAAAAAAGCGCCATTTGGAGAGTACCACACTACACGAGCTTAAAACCTCTAAATCAGTGCGTAAGATACAGAAAATTTCAGATGGAATCCATAAAATCTGCAGTTCCTCTGATAAGTGAAGGTTTAGGAATGTGTACCATAGACCTAAAAGATGCCTATTATCATCTAGCAATACATCCATTCAGTCAAAGGTATCTAAGGTTTGCACTAGAAGAGGGAGGCCAGGTTCATCATTATCAATTCCGGTTTCTTCAGTTTGGCCTGTTTGGCCATGCGCCCAGTAGGCATTTACAAAAATCGTGGCAGAGAATTTGACAATTATCCCTTATCTTGATGATTTCCTTATAGTGGAGGATTCTGTTCTGATGAATGCACACCATCTAGAACTCTTCAGGGCAAGACTGAACAAGGAAGGCTGGATTGTGAATGAAGCCAAATTGAACCTCAGCCCAGACACATCCAAGTTCTTAGGAGTCTGACTAGACTCCAGGACGAGGACTTCTTACCTTCCAGAAGATAAGACAGAGGCTATTCCTCTGAAAGTTCACTCTTTTTTAAGGAAAAGAGAAAACGTCAGTCAGAGAAGCAATGAGCATCCTAGCCCTCATGACATTCTGCATCACCTGCATAAGATGGAGCCAGTTTCACATCAGTCCTCTGCAGAAAAATATTCTTGCAGTCGTGGACAAACATCAGGAATCTTTGGAGAGAAGGATCACTTATCCAGGGAAGCCCGAGGTTCACTGGATTGGTGGATCAAGCAGGAGAATTTACAGAGAGGAGTCCAGTGGACCATGGACATGTGTATTCTGGTGACCACAGATGCAAGCCAGTCAGGTTGTGGTGGGCGCATAGGAGACCTCTATCTCCAATCCAGATCATAGAACTTCCAAGAATTGAGAGCAATATGGGAAGCTCTAAGGAGGAGTCAGACTGTTCTCAAGAACAACAACAAACCTGTGAAGGTGTTATCAGACATCACAGCAGTTTCATTTATCTGCCATCAAGGGGGATCATGACAGCCATTGCTAAAATTCCTAACAGATCATATTTCAGTGGCTGGAAAGAATGGTCAGTTCAATGCCAGCAGTCCAGCTTCAGGGAGAACCACAAGGCGAATTATATCTAAGCAAGCGTCAGATGAAAGCCTCAGAATGGGAGCTGGACAACAAGGTGTTCCAACAGCTAATGCGCAGATTGGGTCAGCCTCATCTAGACCTCTTTGCATCCAGATACTATGCAAAGACGGGGAACTTCTTTTCTCTCATTCAAGGGGACAATCCACTGGTTCTGGGGAGGCAGTCTTTCCTATGCATTTCCACCCATTCCTCTAATTCCCAGGGTCCTAAGGAATATTCAGGAGGATCAGACAACCGTGATAATGATTGTTCCATTCTAGCCAAGATGTTGGTTCTCACTGTTTAATCAGGGTTCTATAGCGCCTCAGACATTTTTTATCCAGGTATTTGGCTCCTACTCTCCAACTGAATTTGTGATTAGGCCCTCCGTCCGCAATTACATATTCCAGGCTTAATACCTCTTCTCACTGTTGTTCTCTAGACTGGTCGCTAACCCTCTTCTCAGACCAGCGTTTGCCAGTCAACATTGCCCAGGAGGTTTTAAACAGGGGCTTCTCAGCCTTGCAGCTCGTCCATGTTCTCTTGTCCTCGTTCCCCCCTAATAGGGCCGAGATCGCCTCATGGAGGACATTATTGCCTACGTTCGAAAGATCACCATCCTCAGGATCTTTCCTAAGGTTCAAATTTCAAGCTTTGGAGTCTAAAGGTACCGTCACACGCGGCAATATTGCTAGGCAATTTCACTGGCAATTTGCTGGTTGCAGAGAAATCATGGACACATTGTTCTATTTCTTTGCTGTGTACAAGTGGAACAATGTGTCCATGATTTCACTGTAACCAGCAAATTGCCAGTGAAATTGCCTAGCAATATTGCCACGTGTGACAGTACCTTTAGACTCTGTTTGCAGTTCCTGTGAATCTGACGATCTTGTGGAAATAGGTTTCCCTGGTCCCTTTCCGTGGGTAGGCGGGGGAACCTCACAGGTCAAGTTCCTATATAAAGGGGACTCAGCCATTCTCATTAAATGATATTTTCTTGCAGCATGCAAAGGGTGATGGGGTCTATACCTTATAAGGTCGACTGGCGTCCTTCGCCCATCTTTTTATACCCTTATGGGTCTTCCAGTATTCAGATCATTAGCTGGGTCACTCTAGGATCAGAGTTTATTCTCCTACTTTGGCCCCTTCTGCTGGAGAGTTGATGTCCTTCCTTCACACCAGGCTGTGCCATTAATTCAGAGGAAGGACTGATCTCCATGAGCCTGCATGGTAGGTAGGCATTGTTTAGGAGTCATGCCTCGGGGCAGGTTTAGGTTTTTATTTCAGCCTTGCCGAATAGTAATCCCCCTAACTCTTCTTCATATCCTGTTTTTCTTTTTCAACAGTATACGCTCGTATTCAGGCTAGGATCTCAAGAGAACCCACGGTTCTCCTGTTTTTTTCTTTTGGTCCAGATCCTACTCCGCCCAGAGTCCTTCCATGACTAGGCGTCCCACTGAGGATGCCCATTTTGTCCTCACGGAAGTCTCACCCTTCACACCGGTTTCAGAGGGAAGGCTCTGGCTTAGGTCTCTTCCATTTTCTCCTTGTTTGTTCCAAGGAACCCCTTTTTCCTGATGGGGTGTCTGATTTTTCCAGGGCAGGGAATGTCCATGTCCTTCCTCTGCCTCTTCACAAAAAAAAAAAAAAAAAGGGAACTGAGGTTGTGTCTGGAGTTAAAGTTCCAAAAGCGGGTTTCTTTCTGTGTCCGCAACTTCGGTCTCAGAGTCGGAACTCCCACAGTACAGATGCTATTCCATCCCTTGTCCCGTTCACAAGACTCTTCCGATAACGTTCGGGCATCCTATTTTCTCTAGTTACTAGTTTACGAATGGGGACTCCAGTCAACAGATATGGGGGAGAATTCTATTCTCCCCTCTTCTCCCACATTCTCCTCCATTTCTAGTGTGGGTAGACACCTTGTCAGCATCGCTTCTGCAGCTTCCCCTTTAGGGATAATTGGCCCTCCATCACCAATTCTTTTCCCTATTTCTGCAGGGCCTAGGCAATGATAGGCCTTTTTTGGTTGACAGCGACTACTACTTCTGTCCTGAAGTGCTGGCCTCTGTCCATTATTTTCTACTCCTTAACTTCCCACCCTTGGGGACTGCTTTGGGACATCCCATGGTCTTCCTGTGTCCCCCAATGAAGCGATAAAGAAATCTGAGACTACTTACCGGTAATCTTATTTTGCGGAGTCCATGACCGCACCCACCGTGAGGACAGGAAACCTACAGATAAAAAGGGGCAGTACCCCTCACCTCCTTAGTTGGTTAGAGAAATTGGAGGAACCGCCACAACCGTATAAATACACAAACATAAAAGATTCGTACTATCAGAAGACCATCACCATAAGGTGTGAAAAGGGGCCACACAAACCCTCTTGTAATAAGTGGCAAACACGTGAATAACGTTAATTAACAAGAACGATAATAATAATTTCAAAGGGTGGGAAGTGAGTGGGTGTTGTCATGGACTCCGCAAAATAAGATTACCGGTAACGAATCTCAAATTTTCCTATCACCATGACAGCACCCACCGAGAGACTTGCAGAGACCATCACCTGGGAGGGACCACAGTTGTTAAGCACTGCTCCCCCGAAGTCGAGATCAGAAGAAGCCAAGTCAAGGCGATCGTGCCGAAAAAATGGTGGAAGGAGAGGCCCAGGTAGCCGCTTTACAAATCAATCAATTCTATAGGTATACTAGCATGTTCTGCCCAGGATGCAGACATGGCCCGTGTAGAATGGGCTTTAATGCAGTCAGGAGACTGCTCACCTTTTGATGAATAGGCTGAGCAGATAGCTTCCCAAATCCACCTAGAGATGGTGCTTATTGTGGCGTTAGACCCCTTCCTATGACCCTGGAATGAGACAAAGCCCTACTCTTCCTCCACGGCTGAGTCCTAGCAATGTACTCAAGAACCGTTCTCCTCACATCGAACGTCTGATACTTCAGTTCCTCTGGAGTAGACGGATCATCATAAAAGGAGGGAAGGACTATTTCCTGGCTCCTATGAAAGTTAGAAGATACTTTAGGGAGATAGGTTAGTTCTAAAAAACAGACCCTTCCCATCTGGAAACAAGAGAAGGGAGGGGGGGGTCTACAGAGAGAGCCTGTAAGTTGCCAACCCGCCTAGCAGACGTCAGAGCTACCAATAAGGCCGTTTTCAATGTTAAATTCTTTAGTGAAGCTGCCGCTAAGGGTTCAAACTGAGGTCCAGTCAAGGCATGAAGTACTAAGTTCAAGTCCCAGAGAGCCAGTCTA
Organism: Allobates femoralis; assembly: GCA_033576535.1. Taxonomy (NCBI): domain Eukaryota; kingdom Metazoa; phylum Chordata; class Amphibia; order Anura; family Aromobatidae; genus Allobates; species Allobates femoralis. The sequence goes on from JARQOC010000003.1 coordinate 645,242,008, forward strand.
GGGATGTGCACATGGTCACTACAGTCACAGGCTTGGAGAAATCGGTTGACCCATCTATCATTCTGCAACATTTCAGTTGAACAGGGCCCCCAAAGTAGAGACTTGGCCCCTCAGAGTGCTGACCGCCGGGTCCAACTCACGACCCTTCTGCAAGAACTCCAGGATGACCGGAATCGGGGCCAGGTCAGTGAGGGACCCCATATAAAATTTCAAACATTTTTTCCAAACTTTGCGGTAAATGTTATTTAGTGGTTACTGCCTTTCTACTTTGGAGGAGAGTAGAAATCAAAGCGTCAGAGAGCCCTCTCAGTCTCAGAAGCTGCCTCTCAAATTCCAAGCCGTTAGATGTAGACCCTCCACTTGGGGGTGATAAAACAGACCTTGAAAGAGAAGCTCCCAATCCGTCGGGAGAACCCATGAGTCGGACACAGACATGGCCCTCAGCCATGAAAACCAAGGCTTCCTGGGCCAGAAAGGGGCAATCAGAATAACACTCGCCCTCTCCTCCCTGATTTTTTGAAAGACCAGAGGGATCAACACATGGGTGGAAAGGCATAGGCCAGATGATAGTCCCACGGTACCTGAAGCGCATCCAACACCTCCAGATGGTCTGAAGGGTGTAGGGAAGCAAATTGCTAAACCTGTCTGTTCCTCCTTGTTGCAAACAGATCTTTCTCTGGCACACCCCACAATCTATCTGTCTGAAAACTTTCTTGTTCAGAACCCATACCCCCTGTCGGAGACAGTGACAACTGAGATACTCAGCTCTGATGTGGTCTACTCCCCCGATGTGCAGGGTAGAGAGGTAGAGAAAATTCTCTTCTGCTAGGAGAAATATATTCTCTGTGGTGGACATCAGAGAGGGCGATAGTTTTCCCCCCCAGGTGATTTATGCACGCAGCCACCGTGGTATTCTCCGTCCGAATCCTGACGTGGGAATTGCGAAGGGGATGCAAGAACGTGAATAGAGTATACTTGTCCGCCCGTAATTCCTTCGGATTGGAAGAGCCTCTCTCTTCCTCTGGTGTCCATTGGCCCTGGGCCAGGTTGTCCCCCAAGTGGGCCCCCCACCCCGAGGGACTGGCAACAGTTGTCGCTACAGAATTGGGTTTTATGACCCAGGAAACTCCTCTGGACAAATGAACTGGGTCCATCCATCAATACAGAGGATTTACTGTAGAGACGTACAGACGTCTCAGCCTTCCAGACGACCCTGCAGGTATTCGTCCACTCTTAGAACCTCTTGTTGGAGACTTCGTGAATGGAACTGTGCCCATTGGACCGCCGGGATGCAGGAGGTCAAAGTTCCCATCATGGACATAGCCTGCCTTAGGGACAGTTCGGGGTTGTCCACCACCCTGCTCACTTTGGCAAGTACAGATGACTTCCGGCAGGAAACACTTTTGAACGCTTGAGTCTAAAGGCCCAGTTACACACGCACATAATTGTGCAGAGATTGTTCGCAGATCTCTGGTTGCAGTGAAACCATGGACACATTGTTCCATTTTGTGGCAGTGTACAAATGGAACAATGTGTCCATGATTTCACTGCAACCACAGATCTGCGAACAATCTCTGCACAATTATCTGTGTGTGTAACTGGGCCTTAAGTGGAGACCCAGAAAGCTTTGTAACGTAGTTTGAGTTAGTCTTGACTTTTGTAAGTTTATTATCCAACCTAATTCCTGAAGGACAACATGACATGATTAAGTTGGGACCTGCATTGAGCCTTAGAGTTCCCTACTATTAACAAATCATCGAAATATCGAACAATAAGTATATCGCGCTGTCTCACATGAGCTATCACTTCTGCCATCACCTTAGTAAAGACTCGTGGAGCCATAGAGACACTGAACGGGCATGGCTGCAAACTGCAGATGTCTGATGCGACCTTCTAGAGACACCGCCACTCTTAGAAATTGTTGGTAATCCCGATGGACAGGGAGATTATAGTAGGTGTCCTTTAGATCGAGTACCGCCCTGTAACACCTGGGAAACAGAAGCCAAATTGTAGCTTGGATTGACTCCATTTTGAAGGATTGATATCTGAGCAAGGAGTTTAATTTCTGTTGATTAATAATAGTTCGAAAGGAACAGTCTGGCTTTGGAACCAGGAACAAAAGGAAAATAAAATACCCTATCCTCCTGGTCCCTAGGCACTTCTACTAAAACCCATTTACGTAACAAATCTCCAACCTCCAATTCTAGGGCCTGTTGTTGGACAGGACTGGACAAGGTAGTTTGAAGAAAGGAATCCCATGGGATCCTCTCGAAGTCTAGCTTCAACCCAGATGAGGATTCAATTGCTAGATGAAATTAGGGACCATTCATGGAAAAAATGATAGTTTTGACCCACCTGTAGGTGGTAAGCCCAACAGTACTTGGGCTTGTTTTTAGAGGCGGAGGAACCCCCATAGTAGCCACCTCTTTGCTTCTTCTCAGATGGCTCCCATCTGGAGTCAGACTTCTGCCGTGAAAACTGTCACTTCCTGAAGGCTCTCCTATAGTTTGGGGCAGAAGGTTTAGGTAAAACCTTCTTGACATTTTTTGTTAAGATATCATCGAGCACAGGGCCAAAGAAGTACTCACCCTGGCACGGATTACCGCACAGTTTAGCATGTGCATCCCCCTTCCACTCTTAACCATAGAGGTCTACGGACTGCATAAGAGAATCCTGCGGATCTGGCTGCCAAGCAAAGGGAATCAGCTGATGCATCAGCCACATATGCTGAACCATTTCAGACTTGAGGAATTGCCGCCAGCAATCAGTCTCTTGGAACTCCTGAACTAATTTTTTCTTCCAACTGATCAAGCCTTACTAACTGGGAACGAGCCACACACTTACAAGCTATAGCCGGTCTAAAGGCTCCTATAGATGACTTCCAGTTCCGTTTTAGCAGGGTTTCGGCTTTTCGGTCAGATGCATCTTTAAGAAGACCTCCGTCCTCTAGCGGCAGGACATTTCTTTTAGATGAGGTAGCCACCGCCGCATCGACCTTAGGGATTTTAGACCATTCTATTAATTGGGAATCAAAGGGATGTTTCCTTTTTGAAGAGGAAGGCAAAAATCACCTAGATTCCTGTTTATCTCTTTCCCTCTTGACCAGGTCAAAAGGGAATGCCTTTTATGGCATCGATGACTGGGAAAGCATACCGGTTTTTCTGAGACAACCCAGCAAACATAATAAGGAGCAAAGACGGCTCAGGAAGTTATCTACGATCCCCATAGTGGTACGCACTGCTTTAACCAAAGTGTCAACCTCTTGGATGGGAAAACAGGAACCACCTTCATCATCTGAGGAGGAACATGAATGTGAGGTGTGCACTAAGCTCTCTTCCTGGGATTCATTATCAGAGGCACAACTAGAATGGTGCTGTGGCGTGCATAAACTAGGCTGTGGGATCTGTTTATAAGGGAGATCAGTAATTCCCTTAAAGTTTGAGGTCAGCCATGCGGACTGGAGCCTCCTCATCGAGCGTTTAAGCTATACAGGATTGTCAAAAACGTTTAGTATAATCATCATGTAAGGGCTTCACACACAATGCAAACTGCTTATGTTTGCGCTTCTCCAGCTTCTTTCTCACTTGGGTATATAGAAAAGGAGAGATGAAGAAAGAAAGGATGGGGGGGAGCCGGGGGCTCAGCTCAGAATGCGATTACATATATACAACGCACCCTCTGACACCGACATGGATGGGTTCTGACTGTTCTGGAGGTGGAGGCTCAGCACTGGACTTGGAGGCTCTCTTTACGTCCCTCAGTGGATCATTCCTTGCTAGGATGAGCATCCCTAGTGGCCTGTGTGCTACTGCTGCTGCCACTACTAACATCGCCACTGACCTGCTGTATGACACCCAAGGGATGCCCTCTCGAATCTTTGGGGGAAGGCATGCTGGGCATGGCACTGTGCCTGAAGATCTGCTCTTTAAAAAATTTTTCCTGCCCGCAATGCGTCCTCCTCAGTCCCCCGGAAGTGATTGCGCACTTCCGGTTCAAAAAGCGCTTCCGCCGGCCAGCATGCGCGCTGTACACCCTGGACGCCGGCCAACACGAGACGCAGGGCGGCTGACCTCCGCGCCCAGCGTCTCTGGATGAGCACCAGGGAAGACCCCAGGTCGTGCCATCCACACAACGGAGGAGGGAGACTGTGCTGGCAGGACTCCCACGACGCTGCTGCTGAGCACCTGAATTCTGCCATCCTCCCAGGCACAGCACAGAAGCTGCAGGCACCAGATACACATCTTCATCTGTAGGTTCCCCAAAAGGACAGTAAACCAACTGAGGTGAGAGGGACCGGCCCTTTTTATCTGTAGGTTTCCTGTCCTTGTGGGCGAGTCCCCTCTCTGAGTGCTGTCATGGCGTTAGGAAAAGGGGATTTTTGGTACTCACTCAATTGGGGGTCACAGCACCCAACCTTCTTATGTTTTTACGGGGTCAGTTTGTATATTTTTCAAACGCTTCTCCTACTACTTTTTCATAAACTGATTAGCTCCCTTCCAGTCGGTGGGTTTATATTCAGGGGGAGGAGCTAAACTTTTTATGACTTTGTTTAGCCTAGTGTCGTGCCTCCTAGTGGCAAGCATATACCCGTGGTTTTCCTGTGTCCCCCAATTGAAGCTTCAAGAAAAGGATTTTACAGCAAGTACCAAAAATCCCCTGTTCGTTGTGTTCTCCTGCCGAGAACACTCGCAGCAGTGCAGGAATTATTCGGCAAGATGCAGCTCAGGAAGCAACACCACATGTCTGTTTACGCTGTGGAGAAAACAAGTACAGTGGGCCAGAAATTTCTATACATCCATCCACTGTGCTGGTACTGTACAATGCAGCATTTTGGACGCAGCGAAAATACGCTGCAAACACTGATTGTGGGAATGTACCTTAACAGACATGGCATCTCTGCTGAAATGTACTGTGGCCTGTCAGAAAGGTGACAACAGGCTCTGGCGTGAAAGGATTAAAGGTGGCACTTTCATTTGTGAAAAAAGAGAATTTTGTTTACGTACCGTAAATTCTTTTTTCTTTAATCATCAATGGGAGACCCAGACAATGGGGTTTAGGGCACTGCCCTCCGGAGGTCACACTAGGTACTACAAGTTTGTAGACACCGCCCCCTCCGCTTATAAACCCCTACCGCAGGGAACATCCTCAGTTTGGTCCATAAGCTGCGAGGAGACAAATAAACCACACCCGAAACGTCGGGAAGAAACCGTGTACAAACGGTTCAACAACCCGGATAACACTGTCCCAACAGGGAACAGAACAAATGCAAAACATGCAACGGAACAACTGGGTGGGTGCTGGGTCTCCCATTGATGATTAAAGAAAAAAGAATTTACGGTACGTAAACAAAATTCTCTTTTTTCTGGTCATCATAATGGGAGACCCAGACAATGGGGATGTCCTAAAGCAATACCCCAGGGCGGGAAGAGTTCCTCAACAGACAGATAACACATGGTCCCCCTCAAAGGTGGGCAACCGCCGCCTGGAGGACCCGCCTGCCCAAACTTGCATTCGCGGAGGCATGGGCATGCACCATATAGTGCTTAGAGAAAGTGTGCAGGCTGGACCAAGTGGCCGCCTGACACACCTGTAGAGCCGAAGCTCGATGTCGCAAAGCCCAGGAGGCACCGACTGCTCTGGTAGAGTGAGCCTTCAATCCCACCGGGAGAGGCAAACCAGAAGACCTGTAAGCCTCTTGAATGGGAGCCTTGATCCATCTGGCCAAGGTTGACTTAGATGCCGCGGACCCCTTACAGCGACCTGTCGTAAGTACAAATAAAGAATCCGAACTCCGGAAGGAGGCAGTCCTGGACACATAAATGCAGACAGCCCTCACGAGATCCAGAGTATGGAGATCGCGCTCAACCTGATGAACGGGAGCGGGGCAAAATGACGGGAGAACAATCTCCTGGTTCAGGTGAAAAGTGGAAACCACCTTTGGCAAGAATTCTGGCCGCGGGCGTAACACCACCTTGTCTTGGTGAACCACCAGGAAGGGTGACTTGCACGATAGTGCAGCCAATTCTGAGACCCTTCTCAGAGACGTAATCGCCACCAGAAAGACCACTTTCTGGGACAGACGAGATAGGGAAATGTCTCTCAGTGGCTCAAACGGCGGTTTCTGCAGTGTTGCCAGGACCATGTTAAGGTCCCAAGGATCCAGTGGCCGCCTGTAGGGCGGAACCACCCGAGACACCACCTGCAGAAATTGACGGACCCTGGGAAGGAGCGCCAAGCGCCTGTCAAACAGCACTGAAAGAGCTGACACTTGACCCTTCAGGGAGCCGAGAGATAAACCCAATTCCAACCCCGACTGTAGGAAAGCCAACAATGTCGGTATGGATAAGGGCCACGGGGACCGGCCACTCGAGGCACACCAGGTAAAGAAAATCTTCCACGTTCTGTGGTATATTTTCCTGGAAACAGGCTTCCTAGCTCGAGTCATAGTGTCGACTACCGTAGGAGAGAAGCCTCTGGATGTCAACAGCCAGGCCTCAAGAGCCATGCAGTCAATCTGAGGGCCCTGGAATTGAGATGGAAGAATGGGCCTTGCGCGAGTAGATCTGCGCGTTCCGGAAGAGCCCACCGGTGTCCGCCTGACAGTCGCCACAGGTCCGGATACCAGGACCTCCTGGGCCAATCCGGAGCCACTAGAATGGCTACCCTGCATTCCGACCTGATCTTCCACAGAACCCTGGGAATCAGAGCCAGAGGCGGGAACACATACGGTAGATGGAATCTGGACCAACTCAGGATCAGGGCGTCTGCCCCCAGAGACTGAGGATCCCATGATCTCGCCATGTAGTGCGGCACCTGATGATTCAGCCGCGAGGCCATCAGATCCACGTCCGGAGTGCCCCATCTGCTGCAGATGTCCTGGAAGACGTCTGGATGAAGAGACCACTCTCCGGCGTCCATCCCCTGCCGGCTCAGGTAGTCGGCCTCCCAGTTCTCGACCCCTGGGATGTGAACTGCGGAGATCAGGCAGTCGTTGTCCTCCACCCAAGATAGAATGCGGTGGACTTCGGCGAGGGCCTGAGCACTTCTGGTCCCTCCCTGATGATTTATATAGGCGACGGCCGTCGCATTGTCGGACTGAACCCGAATGGGTTGCCCTGACAGGAACTTCTGAAACGCTAGGAGCCCCAGATTGACCGCCTTGATCTCCAGCACGTTGATCTGCAATGCCGACTCCGACGGAGTCCAGAGGCCTTGAGCCCTGTGGTGTAAGAACACCGCACCCCAGCCCATGAGGCTGGCGTCGGTGGTCACCACTAACCATGACAGTTTGAGGAAGGACCGTCCCCGCGACAAGTGACGGGGCTGGAGCCACCACTGCAAGGAATCCCTGGTTGGTTGGGAAAGTGTCACCAGCCGATTCAGAGAGATCGTCCTCTTGTCCCATCTGCGAAGAATCTCCAGCTGGAGAGGACGGAGGCGAAACTGCGCAAAAGGCACTGCCTCTATTGCAGCTACCATGCGCCAAACCAGCTTCATCAAGACCCGTAGGGATGATTGTGGTGACAGGAGGACTGCTTGCACTCCTGATTGGATCGCCATCTGTTTGACTCGTGGCAGAGACACTAGGGCTGAGTCCGTGTGGAAGTCCATGCCCAGATATGTCAGTGACTGGGTCGGAACCAGGGTCGACTTCTGGATATTGAGAAGCCACCCGAACTGTTCCAGAGACTTCATGGTTACCTCCAGGCTTTGCCGACAAAGGTGTTCCGATGGCGCCCTGATCAGCAGGTCGTCCAGATAGGGTATTACGGCGTGCCCCTGCACGTGCAGGAGAGCCATCATGGAGGCCATCACTTTTGTGAACACCCGCGGTGCCGAGGCCAACCCGAAAGGCAGCGCCACAAATTGGAAGTGTTCTTCTCCCACTGCGAATCTCAACCAGCGCTGATGAGCCGGTGCAATGGGCACGTGAAGGTAAGCTTCTCGGATATCTATGGACGCTAGGAAGTCCCCTTGTGACACAGCTGCGATCACGGAGCGCAGTGATTCCATACGGAACTTCCGAACCAACACGTGATGGTTGAACAACTTTAGGTCCAGAACCGGGCGGAAGGAGCCGTCCTTTTTTTTGGGACAATGAAGAGGTTGGAGTAAAAACCCCGAAACCTCTCCCCGGAAGGCACCGGGACCACCACTCCGTCCCTGCGGAGACCCTCCAACACCAGGTGAAAAGCCTGAGCCTTTTCTGGGGATGGGACCGACCGATGGAATCGGGGTATCGGCTTTGACGTCAGCTCTATCCTGTAACCTCGCGAGACCACGTCTCGAACCCACTGATCTTGAACGTGAAGTAGCCACCTGTCCTGAAAACGAGACAGGCGACCCCCCACCTGTGGGGAGGCAGGAAGGGAGAGCGAGTCATGTAGAGGCGGGTTTGGGGGTGGCAGCCCTGCCCCCGCCGGCTTCTTTGGACGACTCTTAGAGCGCCACTGAGAAGCGGGCTTGCCCCCTCGGTCCGTGCGAGCGGACGGTGCTGATGACTGTGAGCTGGAACGAAAGGACCACTGCTTTGGGTTCCTCTTAACGGTGTACCGTGGCTTAGGTTTATTCTGCGGGATCTTAGACTCAGCAGAATCCTTTATCAGCTTGTCCAGTTCGGTGCCAAAAAGCCTGTCACCAGAGGACGGAAGATTCTGCAAAATCTTCTTAGATGTGGCATCTGAGTCCCAAAGACGCAGCCACAACAACCTGCGAATCGCAATAGCATTGGCTGAAGCCACAGCTGAGCGAGTGGCAGTTTCCAAAGTCGCCGTCCTGGCGTAATCTGCATAGGCCTTTGCCCTTTCGGTAAGCGCCAGGACCTCTGGACTGGACCTTGCCAGGTCAGTGATACCATCCAAGCAGGAAGTAATCGCTTGTAAGGTCCAGACCGTGGCAAAATTAGGGGCAAATGAAGACCCCACAGCCTCATAGGAAGACTTGGCGAGTTGCTCGACCTGTCTATCAGTCGCATCCTTCAGCGAGGAGCTATCAGAGGCAGAGAAAAGGGAGCGTGCAGCAATCCTGGTCATGGAAGCGTCCACCTTCGGGGACTGCGACCACTCCTGAAGCACCTCCTGGGAGAAGGGGAAGCGATTGTCCTTGGGTTTGAGGACATAACGCCGCCCAGGATGTAACCTGGGAGCTCTAACCACCCTTCCAAAGTTAGTGTGGTCCATGAAGGAGCCACTTGGTCTAGCCTCCGGCCGCAGCCATTGATAGACCTCCTTTGGGTGTACAGTCACCTCCTCAGGGGGTGTCACGAGACGTAAGGTCTCGTTGATAGAGGACACCAAATCCTCCACCCCGTCTGGTGGTTCAGACACAGACACAGACCCGAGAGTCGAACCCCCATCATCTTCCTCACCATCAGAGGAACGCTCCTCCTCAGAGAGAGCCTGGAGCTCGGGTGAATCCTCACGACGAGCCCGCTTAAGGGGTCTCACAGCAGAAGAGGGAGACACCCGGGGGTAACTGGAAGGAGTAGCTGGGCTTTCCATCCTCCTATTGAGTGCCTCCAGGGACTGCGACATGGAGGACAGCTGGGACAACAGAGATTCATTGATCTTATTCTGAGTTTCCCATGGCCCTGGGATCACCTGAACCTCAGGGTACAGCACCGGAGCTGCTGTCTCAGCAGTGTCAGTCCGGGCCTCTGGGCGTCCGCAGTTATTGCAGGACCCCTCCACCAGAGTCCCATTGCATGTAGCACAGGTAATGGTGGCATCTGCCGCCTTAGCAGCACGCTTCCTAACTGAGGACATCGCCACAGCAGGGGAAAATAAGCCAAATTGTGCAGACAAAACCGGGAATCCCGATGGCTTACCGACCGCAGCGAAGCGGTAGGAGGAAGCGGTGTGTGTGTGTGACCTCCGCGAGAGTTTCCGGTCTCCCCTGGAGTGCAGACGCACGCTGCAGACAGATCCCAGCCGGGAAGTGAGGGGTAAAGATGGCCGCCGACAGTGAAACCGTGGGCGGCGCCGAAAACACGCGGGAAGCACACACACACGCCCATCGATGACGTCACCGCACGGGCTGCTTCCCATCCTCCAAGCAGCCTCAGTATGAAGGCGCCAGAGCCCGCAGCGCGGGAAGTAGTGTGAAATACATCACACAGACTGCGTGCACAAACAAACATCCGCAGCCTACAGCCTCAGCCCCTGCGACACACAGGGCGGTCAGCCAGGGTAACCCCAGCACAGGGTACCCTCCAGATCCGCGGACCCGAGAGTAACGCGCGGTCTGAGTGTCAGGACACATAAAGTGACAGACACTACCCCCAGGCACACAGGAGACACAGAGTGCCTCAGTGCCGGTCCGGTCTGTAAGCACCATTTAGGGAGGCCTCGGACGGGGGTTCAGCACCAGTCCGGAGTGTAAGCACCATTTAGGGAGGCCTCGGACTGGGCTGGCTCCAGTCCGGTCTGTAAGCACCATTTAGGGAGGTCTCGGACGGAGCGGAGCTGTGCAAGGCTCCCATCTCCCACTCTCCAGAGCCCCCCAGAGAGGGATGGAAAGGAGCGCAACAGCGTACCGGGAGAACACAAAGTGTCCAGGCTCTAGGCCCTCCGGTACCTCCACCTGCGTGTTCCACAAGGGTGAGCGGGGAGGCTGTCGCAGGTCCCGACCGGAACCATTTTACCTTGTCTTCAGACACCATCACGTAAGTTGTGAGAATGCAGTGAAGTGCAAGCAAAGCGTGATCCTCCGAGCACACAGTTTAAAACTGAGGATGTTCCCTGCGGTAGGGGTTTATAAGCGGAGGGGGCGGTGTCTACAAACTTGTAGTACCTAGTGTGACCTCCGGAGGGCAGTGCCCTAAACCCCATTGTCTGGGTCTCCCATTATGATGACCAGAAAATGCCAACTACCATTTTACAATGTGCCAGGTCTGTACCGTGAGAAACATTATACTCTTTTTTTTTGTATTCAATGACACCCTAAAATGTGAAAGATATCCTAGTGTCGTTTTTTTTTTTTTTGTTTTAGGAAGGATTTATTAGAAACAGCTTACATACAAAACCAAGTTTAACATAATCCAACTGGGGAAGGAGGGTGGGGGGAAGGGAGGAAGTAAACGTGTCTATGATGCTAATGGAAAAAAATGTTTTTTTTTCTCCCGCACAGAAAAAGGACACTCATTGCAAATAAAACAAGATATATATCCAAATATATAGGAGGGAATCTGATTTATTATAACAAAACAAAATGTAAAGACATATGTACAAAATATGCCAGCAAGCAATAATTTGTAAAAGTATAAGACCACATGCTCTGCCACTAGTTTATCCTGGATATTCACCACAGTATGGTGGCCATTTCATACCATTAATGTAGGCACAGTGCTGTAATGTAGAAAGACAAAGCACTCCTTTTATACAATCTCTCTTAACCGTTGACAATTAGATTAAATGTGCAGGATTATGAAGACAGTCCACAACTTTTCATTGCTGCATCTATGCTACTGCGAGGCAGGCTTGTCGAATGCTCTGTGCCCAGGTTGTCAGCAGGGCAGTTAGGGAGTGCTTGTCAGGTAGCTGGAGAAGTTTGGATGTCATGCAGCGATATACAGATTGCAGGAATGGGTTTGCTTCTGAAATTAAAAGACAGAAGAAATTCTACTTTATCACAAGTCAGATCACAGGATAACCACAGATATGCAATTTATAGATGACCCTTATTAATAAATCCATGGATTAAAGGGGCTGCTGACCATAGACAAACCTTTATGTAATACCCTTGTCATTTTTACATATTGAATTTTACATCTACACAATCTTAGTCAATTGGCTGATTTATAAGCTGTACCTGTATTTAACATATTCTGTTCTCCAGCATCTCTATGTTCCATATACGGTAATATACATTTTTAGTAAAGATCATGATTTAAAGAAAAAAAGGCCAACATTTAAAAAAAAAAAAATACATTGAATGCAAAAATCAGATTTAACCACGTCTTTTTTTGATGATCACTTCACTTAATTTAGTGTCTGCCTCCTAGTGACAAGCCAGTAGGGCTGGGCGATTAATCAAATTAATTCGATTAATTCGCCCCCTGCTGTGGCCACGATTGTGATTTGACGAAAATCGTCAAATTCGATTTAAAATGGCGCCCCCCCATGGGTATACAGGCCCCCCCCCTTGCTGCCTTAAACCTGTAAAGTAACAGATCATTATACTTATCCCTGCCGCTGTCCTGCCGCCACCCGCGCGCCTCCGGCTTCTTCCGGCTTCCTCCTCCGTCGCCCAGACAATGACGTCATTGTCTGTGCGTCGGAGGAGGAAACCAGAAAAAGTCGGATGAAGCGGGAGGCGCGCGGTGGCGGGACAGCGGCAGGGTTAAGTATAATGATCTATTACTTTACAGATTTAAGGCAGCAAGGGGGGGCCCTGTATACCCATGGGGGGGCCCTGTATACACCACTGGGGGCTGCTGCTGTATACACCACTGGGGACTGCTGCTGTATACACCACTGGGGACTGCTGCTGTATACACCACTGGGGACTGCTGCTGTAACACTGCTGGGGCCTGTATATACCACTGGGGAGGCTGCTGTATACCACACTGCTGGGGGCTGTATACCTGTGCTGGGGTCCACCCTCGGCTTATACACGAGTCAATAGGTTTTCCCAGGTTTTGGGGACAAATGTAGGGGGGTCGGCTTATACACGGGTCGGCTTATACACGAGTATATACGGTACCTCTTAGTTTTTTCTCTTTATTCAAAGAAAAGCAAAAAAAAATAAAAAATAAAAAAACAAATTGAGATTTAAATCGAAAATCGTCCATAGGTTTAAATAAAATCGAGATTTTGATTTTTTCCAAAATCGCTCAGCCCTACAAGCCAGTTATAACCTATGGTCCTGTGACCTCCAATAAAACAGAATTAGTAAGGGTCTTTTACAGAGAAGAACAATCATCTCTTTTTTTTGTCATGATACTGCCCTAAAATCTACATTGCGGGCCATTTATATGGATACACCTAAAGGTACCGTCACACGCGGCAATTTTGCAAGCAATTTCACTGGCAATTTGCTGGTTGCAGTGAAATCATGGATACATGGTTCTGTTTTGTTGCCGTGTAGAAATGGAACAATGTGTCCATGATTTCACTGCAACCAGCAAATTGCCAGTGAAATTGCTTGCAAAATTGCAGCGTGTGACGGTACCTTTAATAAAATGGAAATGTTTAGTGATATCAACTTCCTGTTTGTGGCACATTAGTATATGGGAGGGGGAAAACCTTTCCAGATGGGTGGTGACCATGCCTGCCAGTTTGAAGTCGCCCATTTTGAAACCAGCCTTTATTATTTATTTTTGTTCAATGGGAAGAGGGTCATGTGACACATCAAACATGGAGAATTTCATAAGAAAAGCAATGGTGTGCTTGATTTTAATGTAACTATTTTTTCATGAGTTATTTACAATTTTCTCTTTGGTTTAAAGCTATTGACATGTCGCAAAGGTTAACACGTGAGGAGCGGATAGAAATTGTGTTGATGTCTGGTGAACGCAGTACCCAGGTCATTGCAGCAGATAATGCAAGACACCCTACGAGACCACCCATCTCCCATGCTACAGTTAGCAAACTGCCAAACTACATGAAACAGGTTCAGTGTTGGATTTGACAAAATGTGGATGGAAGAAAACTGTCACTAATGAAGAAACATCAGTGGCTGTCCTAGCTTCATTCAGCAAGAGTCCATAGCGTAGCACTCGCCTCATGTCACTGGAGAGTGGCATCAGTCGGACATCCCCTTGGCGGATATTAGCTACTCACAAATAGCACCCTTACAAAATACAGCTGCTGTAGCATCTCAACGAAAATAACCCAGATCGGCACACTGAATTTGCAGAATGGGCAAAACAAAAAGCCGAACAGGACAAGATGGTGCACCACCACATAATGGGTGTCAGATCAGAGCATTCCTATATGAACAGTTTCCTGGAAAGTGGATTGGTCATCATGGGCCAGTTGAATGGCCACCAAGGTCTCCCAATCTGACCCCCTTAGACTTATCTTTGGGGGGTCATCTGAAGGCAATTGTCCATGCTGTGAAGATACGAGATGTGCAGCATCTGAAACAACGGATACTGGAGGCCTGTGCTAGCATTTCTCTTGTGGTGTTGCTATCAGTGTGTCAAGAGTGGGAGAAGAGGGTAAAGCCCCAGTCACACATAACGATATTGTTAGAGAGATCGTAGTAACTGACGTTACATCGATCTCTCCAGCGATATCGTTCTGTGTGACACTTTGCAGCGATCAGGCCCCTGCTGTGAGGTCGCTGATCGCTGCAAAGTGCTGTGGGTCATTTTTAGATCGTTGGTTTCCCGCTGGTCAGCACGCATCGCTGCGTGTGACCGCAAGAAACCAGCGATCAGTGACCTCAGAGGGCTGGTTACTATGATAAACACCGGGTATCCAGGCAGCACGCGCTGCCTAGATATCCGGCGTTTACCATGGTTACCAGCGTCCTCCCTGCTTAGCACTGCCTGTAAGCAGGGAGAACGCTGGTAACTATGATAAACAGCGGGTATCTAGGCAGTGAGCGCTGCCTGGATACTGCGCTGTTTATCATAGTTACCAGCGTTCTCCCTGCTTAGCGCTGCCTATAAGCAGGGCTAAGCAGGGAGCGATGTGGGAGGTGGCTCACATGGCCTGATCGCTGTGGAGATCTGCCTGTTTGACAGCTCCCCAGTGATCAGGTAACGACGCTCCAGCGATCCCGGCAGGTCGTTATCGCTGTCGGGATCGTTGGAGCGATCGTTATGTGTGACAGCACCCTTACATTGACAATCCAACACAATGGGCAGCACTTTGAAAAATTTTATAAGTGGTCATAAACTTGTAAATAACTCATGAGAGAATAGTTACGTTAATACCAAGCACACCATTATTTTTCTTATGAAATTCTCAATACGTTTGATGTGTCACATTACCCTCTTCCCATTGATAAAAATAAAGTTGGATCCAAAATGGCCAACTTCAAAATGGCCGCCATGGTCACCACTTATCTGGAAAGGTTTTCCCCTCCCATATAATAATGTTCCACAAACAGGATGTTGAAATCACCAACCATTCCCATTTTAATTTAGAGGTATCCATATAAATGGCCCACCATGTATTTAAAAATGGGGAAATAATTGTATATTAAAATCAAAAGGAATCATTCAAAACTAGAACTTGTGCCACAAAAAAAAACAAATAAAAAAAACCAAGCTTTCAATGACTATATTGACAAATAAGATAAGCTCCTGCAAGGAGGGGAGAAGAAAGAAAAAAACAATAAAAAGTGTGAAATAAAAATAACCTAGCCATGAATGTGTTCAAGTAGGATTCCAGTAAAGTTAAGTCTCTGCATGTAGAATCTCTTGCATTTCCTATGAGATACATACAGGAGCAGCAACAATATTATCAGGAATACTTATTGGACATACCATATTGCCGTGGATTGTCCATCCATAATGGACTCTGCTCAGGATAATCTGCTGGAACACTGAGCTGAAGCGGAGGCACACTGGGAAGGTTTTTATCATCTAGATTTGAAAAAAAATAAATAAAAAATATATGCTATATGGTTATAATAAAAAGAAAACAGTAGATAAGAGTATGGCTGTGTTTTTACTGCCTAGAACATGGTGTTTACCAGGCATGAACTTTTTTCTTTTATATTACAAGTTATATTCCTATACAAGCAGTGAAAATCCATTCTCGAATGCTATTAATGCCCATTCCCTAAGAAAAATCACCAGTATATTGGTGTGGGTCAAATGTAAACACATTGATCAGAGTTGCAACATCTAGCAGCTAATCAGTAAGGGTGTGGATGCCCACAGATCTTATATTGTTGACTAGACTAAAGTTAGTCAATAACAAAAATTCAAGGCACCAAAGAACCTCCTACACAAAAATAGAATTTTGGGTACTCACCAGAAAATCCCCTTCTCAGAGCCTTCAATGGGGAACACAGGCGACCATGGGTTTATGCGGCTGCCACTAAGAGGCCTACACTAGGCAATAAAAGGTTAACTAAGCAGGCTACACCCACCAAGTAACGCAAAGCGAATCAGTTAATAAGAAAGCAGTAGAAGAAACGGTAAGGCAAAAACATAGCTGAAGACATAGTAGAGAATAAAACGCTAAGCAAGGGAGAGTGCTGTGTCTCCCAACAAGGCTCAAAGAAAGAAATTTGTCAGCGAGTACCCTAAATCCTCTTTTCCTTCATTTGGGGGGTCAGCGTAAACCACTGAACGTCTAAAAGCAGTCCCAAGGGTGGGATAAGCAACAGGAATAATGCCTGGATCAGGTTGAGGTTCAGGCTACATGGCCAGATGGCCACAGGGAGAGTGCTGTGTCCCCCAATTAGAGGCTAAGAGAAAAGGATTTTACGGTGAGTACACAAAAATGTCCTTTTCTCCTTCGCCTCACTGGGGGACACAGGATGATGGGACGTCCCATAGCAGTCCCTGGGTGGGAAAAAACATCCACCTTCTGAAACTTCAGTCTACAGGCTAGCGGCCGCTGCCTGCAGGATGCGTCTACCCAGAATCGCATCTGCCGAGGCCAGAGTATGAACACGATAGTGTTTAACAAAAGTGTGAAGACTGGACCAGGTGGCAGCTTTGCACACCTGGTCAGCCATAGCCTGGTGCCGAATAGCCCAGGAAGCACCCACCGCGCGAGTGGAGTGAGTACTCAACCCCGACGGAATGGGCAAATTGCGTAGGAAATAAAGCTTCCTGAATGGAAAGATTGATCCACCTGGCAAGAGTGGCCTTGGACCATCCCTTTACGATGCCCTTCTGGAAGGACGAAAAGAGAGTCCGACTTCCTGAAAGGTGCTGTCCTAGAGACATAAATCCGGGAGAGCACAGACCAGATCCAGGGTATGCAGAGCCTTTTCAATGCGGTGCACCGGAGCCGGACAGAAGGACAGGAGACAAATGTCCTCGTTCAAGTGGAAAGGGGAAACCACCTTGGGAAGAAAGGACAACACCGGATGCAGCACCACCTTATCCTGGTGAAATATGAGGAAAGGTGCCTTGCAGGAGAGTGCCGCCGATTCCGATACCAACCGAATGGAGGTAATCGCCACAAGAAAGACCACCTTCTGAGAAATACGTCGCAGCGAGATTTCCCTGAGAGTCTCGAAGGGCGGCTTCTGAAGCACCTCCAGGACCAGATTTAGGTCCCAGTGGAACAATGCAAGAGACACCCTGCAAGAAAGTACGAACCTGGGATCTCGTGGCCAATCGGCGCTGAAAAAGCACGGACAGAGCCGAAACTTGTCCTTTGAGAGAGCCTAGAGACAGGCCCTTATCCAGCCCGGATTGAAGAAAACCTAGGATCGCTTGCGAAAAACGCAAGGGTGGATGACCTCCAGACTCACACCAGATGAAGAAAGCCTTCCAAGTCCTGTGGTACATGCAGGCGGAGACAGGTTTTCTCGCACTGGCCATAGTGCGCGCAACCTCTTCCGAAAATCCCGCCCGAGTCAAAATCCGGGCCTCAAGGGCCACACCATCAAATGAAGGGCCCCTGAGATCTGGTGACAAAATGGGCCCTGGGAGAGAAGATCCTAGACGGTCCGGCAGGCGCCATGGGACGTCTGCAGCGAGATGCACGAGATTGGCGTACCATTGTCTCCTGGGCCAATCCGGGGGCCACTAGAATCACCGGGACACGCTCAAATTTGATCTTCTGAACCACTCTGGGAATGAGGGCCAGAGAAGTGAAGATGTAAGGAAGACGAAAGTGTGTCCAAGTCAGGACTAAAGTGTCCGATCCCAGGGTTCACGGATCGCGGGAGCAGGCAAAGAAGTTAAGAACCTGCGAATTCATTCGAGACGCCATGAGGTCCACATCCGGCGTCCCGAAGTGACTGCAGATCTGGCGGAATACTTCTGGGTGGAGAGCCCATTCTCCCGAAGCAAGGCCCTGACGGCTGAGAAAGTCCGCAGCCCAATTGTCGATCCCCGAGATGTGATCTGCGAGAGGACCGCTCCGGAGGACTCTGCCCAGTGGAGGAACGGTTCCACTTCCTGCATAGCTGACTTGCTGCGGGTTCCGCCCTGATGGTTGACCTATGCCACAGCTGTGGCATTGTCCGACAATGTGGATGTGACAGCCCTTCAGAAGATGATGAAAGCTTTTCAACGCCAAGTAGATGGCCCGAATCTCCAGGAGATTTGTGGGCAGAGAAAACTGTTAGAGTCCACCGACCCTGGGCTGTGTGATGGTGAAAACCGCTCCCCAGCCGAGGAGACTGGCATCGGTGTTCAGCACGTCCCACCGGGACAGGAGAAAGGATCTCCTCCGAGAGAGAGATGACAGGATCAGCCACCATCGGAGAGACTGCCTCGTTGCCGCCGACAGGACGGAATGTCCAGTGAAGGGTGAAAGGGCTGCAATTCCATGCTGATAGCAGGGCCAGCTGAAGTGGCTGCAAATGGAGCTGGGCAAATGGTACTGCGTCCATCGTCGCCACCATCTTTTCCCAGAACTCGCATTGCAAACCGGAGGGAGTGCGGGAGTGGCCGAAGAAGCGTCCGAACTGCACAGCGCAGGAAATGAGCCTTGTCCTGGGCATATTCAGCAGAAATTGTAGAACAAATTTTAAGGTCCTTTTTGTGCTTTTACCTTTGTGAAAATTCAATAATTGAGGCTAAAAGAACATTTTTGTTGTAAAAATTAAAGTGTCCATTTTTTCCTTCCACGTTGCTTTAGTTCATGTGAAGCACCTGAAGGGTTAATAATCTTCTTGAATGTAGTTTTGAGCAGCTTGAGGGTTGCAGTTTTTGGAATGGTGTCACTTTTGGGTGTTTTCTGTCATGTAGGCCCCTCAAAGGGACTTCAAATGTGATGTGGTCACTAAAAAAAAAAATGGTTTTGTATATTTTGCTGGAAAAATGAAAAATTGCTGATTAACTTTGAACTCTTATAACTTCCTAACGAAAAAAATTGTTTCCAAAATTGTGCTGATGTAAAGTAGACATGTGGGAAATATTATTTATTAACTATTTTGTGTCACATAACTCTGGTTTAAACAGAATAAAAAATTTGAAAATGCGAAATTTTCAAAATTTTTGATTTTTTCACAAATAAACGCAAAGATTAATTACCTAAATTTACGACTAACATGATGTCCAATATGTGACGAACAAACAATCTTAGAATCTCCAAAATCCGTTGAAGCATTCCAGAGTTATTACCTCAAAGGGACATTGGTCAGAATTGCAAAAAATGGCCAGGTCAGTAAGGTCAAAATAGGCTGGGTGGTGAAGGGGTTAAAGAGAACCAGTCACCATGAAAATGCACTGCAATCTGCAGTCACCACGTTATAGAGGAGGGGGTCCGGAGTAGATGGATATATAGTTTTGTGAGAAAAGATTTAGTATAACCTGTGATTTCATCATTTAAACCTCTGCTCTTTCTGGGATTTGAGTCCAGAGGGCGGGTCCTATCAGAAATTTGTATAAATGTGCACACAGAAACAGCTGTCACTGATTGGACCCAAAATCCCAGAAAGAGCAGAGTTTTAAATGATGAAATCACAGGTTATACTGAATTCTTTTCTCACAAAACTATATAATCAATCTACTCAGTTGCCCCTGCTCTATAGCATGGTGCCTGTAGATTGCACTGCATTTTTCTGATGACAGGCTCCCTTTAATGATGGGTCACATAGCAGCCAAGATAATGCTTTATTTGTACCATATGACGTATTTTCTCACATTTTTCTGTGCCCTTTTAAAAACTACATTTTATGGCTGTGTGGGTGTGGCCAGCAGCTGAGCAGTGCAATGTGACAGCAAACAATGGGTAACTGATCTTGATATACCCAGATGACAGATCAGAGAAGCCTGTGCCAAGGAAAAAGAAAAAGAATTATTCAATCCGGTTTCTAGGAACCTTCCACAACAGCATAGGATGTTGCCTCTCCACGCCCTAATAGGGACAGGAAGCACAAGAGAGGTTAAAAGGACCATCCCACCTCTCACTAGTCAGTGTCTTACAAAAATCCCATAGCATACACGCAACAGGAAAACATTCCAGGAAACATCGCGGAATATAGGAAGGGAAATAAGTGCTGTCGTGGAAGGTTCCTAGAAACCAAATTAACAGAATAATTATTTTTTCTCTAGTCACCTTCCAAGACAGCATAGGAGGAATACCAACAGAATATTACCTAGGGGGAGACTACAGCCTTCAGGACTTTCCTGCCAAAAGCCAAATCCCTGTTGGAGGTCAGATCCAAGAGATAGTGCTTAGTAAACGTATGGAGCGAAGACCAGGTAGCAGTCTTGCAGATTTGCTCAGGAAAAGCCCCTGCCCATTCAGCCTAGGAGACAGAGGTAGATCTGGTTGAATGAGCCGTAAAACCTGATGGCGGTGACAGATGCTGGTTGAGGTAGGCTTCAGTAATGGCTCGTTTGATCCAGTTGGCTATAGTGCTTTTAGCCACTTTTTTGCCCTTATTTCGTCCACAAGGTTGGATGAATAGGCCAATATGCCTAGGATCAATACGCCAAGGCGCCGTCTGGTTGAGATAGTCAACACCAATCTACGGACGTCCAAAGAATGGAATTCTTCCTCCCTTGGAGTCTGAAGATGCTGACAGAAGAAAGGAAGGAAGAACGATGGATTGGGAGCAATGGAAATCCGAGACCACTTTTGGAAGGAATGAAGGGTCTAGCTGAAAGACAATGTTGTCATCTAGGATTGTCAAGTACAGTTCCCGGATGGATAAGGCTTGAAGCTCCCAGACTCTCCTAGCTGATGTAATTGCCACAAGGAATACAGCCTTGTGAGCGAGATCTTATGCTAATGCTACAAGATGACAGGGGTTCATAAGGAGGACAATGAAAGACCAGTTAGGACCACATTTAGGTCCCAGGAGAGTGTGAGGACTCTGTCATGGACAAAACCTACTAGCAGACTTCATAAATTGTCGGATACAGCGGTGAGTCGCCAGATCCGCAAAAAAGATGGAACTGAGAGCTGAAACATGCACTTTCAATGTGCTGGGCTTGAGGCCCAAGTCCAATCCATTCTGGAGGAAGTCCAGAACCTGGGTTATGTTAGGTTGGTTCCACACTGGCGTTCCCCTCCGCAGCGTTCTGTGGAGGGGAATCGCCATGTGAGCCCAGCCAGCGCAAGCCCCTATGTTTATAATGGGAGCACACGGGGGGGGGGGGGGGGGGGGGGGGGGGAAGGTTTGTTCTGGAAGGACCTTCCCATCAGTTGCCTTATCCAAAAAATCATCCAGCGCAGGCCAAAAAAACAAGTCCCCCTTAAAGGGACTAGAGCAGAGTCCACATCTTCAGCCATAATGCCCATCCGGCGGAGTTGGACAACACTGAAGTCCTGGCCACCAGACGGACGCAAGAAAACTGGTGGTAAAACGGGCCTTGAGACAGAAGATCGGGACGATATGGGAGGCGCCAAGGAAACGTCCGCCGTGAGCTGTTCGAGATCAGCGTACCATGCCCGTCTGGGCCAGTCTGGGGCTATGAGAATGACTTGAATGCCCTCTTGCTTGATCTTTCGCAACACTCTGGGTATGAGAGGCAGAGGAAGTAAGATGTAAGGCAGCTGGAACTGTGACCTGTTCTGAAATAGGGCATCCGCCCCGAGAGCTCGCGGGTCATGAGATCTGGCTATAAACATGGGAACCTTCGTGTTGAATCGTGATGCCATCAGGTCTACATCCGGAGTCCCCCAGCGACGGCATATTTGGAGGAACACGTCGGGATGTAGGGACCACTCTCCCAAATCCATGCCCTGGCGACTGAGAAAATCCGCTTCCCAGTTCTCCACTCCCGGGATAAGAACCGCCGACAACGTTGAGTTCGTCGATTCTGCCCAGTGTAGAATGCGTTGCACTTCGTGCATGGCTGGAGACTGTGGGTTCCGCCTTGATGGTTGATGTATGCTACGGCCGTGGCATTGTCCGACTGAATCCGGACTTGTGTCCCTGCCAGCATGGAATGAAAGGCCTTCAGAGCTAGAAATATGGCTCGGATCTCCAGGAGGTTGATGGGCTTGGACGACTCCGCTGGGGACCATGTTCCCTGCGCCGTGTGATGACGATGTACCACTCCCCATCCGCTGAGACTTGCGTCGTGGTGGCTATCTTCCAGCAAACCGGTAGAAAAGGACCTTCCTTTTGTGAGGTACCGAGGTTTGAGCCACCAATGGAGGGAACTCCTTGCTGCAGGTGAAAATCGGAATAGTCTGTCCAGGGCAGAAGGGTTCCTGTTCCACGAAGTCAGAATTGCCCGTTGGAGAGGTCTGAGGTGAAGTTGGGCGAACGGCACCACCTCCATAGAGGCAACCATCCTGCCCAAAATTCTCATGGCGAATCGAAGCGATTGAGGAAACGGGCGTAGGAGACTGGACTCCCTGCCGAAGGGCCTTCGCCTTGTCCTGAGGAAGGAGGACCAGACCCCTGGGGGTGTCGAAACGCATCCCAGGGAACGTCAGATTGGGACGGGACTGGTGATGACTTCCGCAGATTCACCAACCAGCCTAGCCGACGCAGTGTGTCCCTGAAGGAGGGGGCTTTGATGAGCAAATAGTCTAGGTATGGTAGGACCTTGTGTGCAGTATGGTCATGACCGCCGCCATGACCTTGGTGAACATCCTGGGAGCCGTCGCTAGTCCGAACGGGAGGGCCACAAACTGATAATGGTCCTGGTCGAAGGCAAATCGGAGAAAACGCTGGTGAATTGTCGCGATTGGGATATGGAGGTAAGCGCCCTGTATGTCGATGGACGCGAGAAATTAGTCCTCCTCCATGGACGCTATGATGGAGCGCAGCAACCCCATGCGGAAAAGCCGAACCTTTACGAAGGAGTTCAACTGTTTTAGATCTAGAATGAGACAAACCGCCCCTCCTTTTTTGGGTACCACGAAGAGGTTTGAGTAGAACCCCTGGAAGCGTTCGGCTGGCGGCACTGGTATGATGACACCAGCTTTCAAAAGGGAATCTACCGCCTGAAAGAAGGTGCGAGCCTTGGGTGGGTGAGTGGGAGGGATTGACAGGAGAAAACGATTTGGAGGCTGGGCCGTGAATTCTATGGTGTATCCGGAAGACACTAAAATTGTCGTCGGTAGAAGCGAGCCAGACCTGACGAAAGTGTGAAAGTCGGCTGCCAACCTGAATAGTGTCTTACGAAGGGGGGGGGGGGGGGGGGGGGGAGATTATAGTCAGGACGAAGAGAATCTGCTGGGCTTTGAGCCTTAGATCTGGACTGGCGAGAATGGGACTGCCAGTTTATACCAGTCTTCCGTGTAGTCTGGGTGCGCTCCCAACAGGGGGGGTCTGTTGCCCGCTGGCGGGGGCTTCGAGACTGACCAACCAAAGGAATTCCGAAAGGACCGGAAACGGGTTTGTTGGCGACGATTGAAGGGTCGTTTAACCTGACGTTGCTGAAGAGAGGTACTTTTACCCCCAGTGGCGTCTGAAATCAATTGATCCAGCTTTTCGCCGAATAAGCGGCCACCATTGTATGGAAGACATGTGAGCGACTTTTTAGACGCTGCATCTGCCTTCCACTCTCTCAACCAGAGGGCTCGCCTGATCGTTATGGCGTTGGAAGCTGCAGCTGCAGCACAGTTAGCTGAATTGAAAGCGGCATGTATTGAATATTCAGCGGTAACCGAGATTTGAGACACTTGGTCCAACAAGGCTGGATCGACCTGCAAAGACCGAAGAGACGAGTGTACAGAATTTGCTCTTGTCATAATAGCCTTTGAAGCCCAAACTGAGGCAAAGGCTGGCCCTAGAGCAGAGCCTGAGGCCTCAAAAACTGACTTCGCCATCTGCTCTACTTGACGGTCAGTGGTGTCTTTTATGGATGAACTGTCCGGTAAGGACAGAAGTGTTTTGGTAGCGAGACAAGATATAGTAGGGTCCACCTGTGGCGGATCTTTCCAATCCTGGGTGACCTTAGGTAGGAATGGATAACGAGTTTCCAGAGCCTTACAGTTACCAAACCTTATCAGGGTGCAACCTATGTTTTTTGAGAATTTCCTGGAACTCTGGATGGTCTGAGAAATGCTTATGTGGTCTCTTGGCCCTTTTAAAAGACACCTTATGCTCCGGAGCATCAGCCGGCGGGTCTGACACTTTCAGAACCTGGTTGATGGAAGTAATCAAATCCTCAACCACCGCCACCGTATTGGTCGCATCTAGGTCTAGGGACTCATCTAAGTGACTCTGAGTCCGAAGTACAGAGACCTTCGGATTCCTGCAAGTTTTCTTGACGCCTGCGGGCTGGAGAGGCTGCAGGGCCCCCAGGGGATCTGGAGATGGGGACCTCTGTGGTCTCTTACGCCCAGAGTCAGAAACTGACGGGGCAGGGTCGGCAGTCTGTCGAGGCTCCGACACTTCTGGCTGAGATGCAGAAGCCTGAACGGCAGTTTTAGGTGGCGAACGGGCTTGCATAAACTGCAGCAGTGTGGCAGACAATCTGACAATGGACTGCGTCATATTCTGAGACATAACTGTGGCCCACGAAGGGTTAGGGTCAGGGGCACTGGTAGAAGCCCGGTTAGTGGGGATCTCAGTATCTGCAGCCTGTGTACCGCTCTGACAATGTGGCGAGGTGCATCCTGCAGGAAGGTCAGCCTTACAAGCAGTGCAGGTAGCATAGTAAGTGCTGGCTGCCTTGGAGTTTTTCTTACTCCTATTGCAAGACATTGTGAGCTACTGTGAAAAAGTAGGAGGTAAAATAGGTGTCCTCTGTGTAAGCAGGCACTCTCTAGCTGTCCAGCTAGGTGCCTGGACCCTTAGTGGAGGGAGCTGAATAGGGTCACTATGTTTTTAAAAGTGCCTGCTGCAGGAAGGGATGTGGAGAAGAGGAACAGAGAACAGAGGAGATCCCTGCAGAGGTCTTACCAGCACCAGCGCCGCTCCTGTGAAGAGGCTGCCTGGATCCTGTGTCCCCCGGATGGCTGAGGCGCAGGGCTCCAAGTGTACGACTTAATGGCGGCGGTGGAGGAGAAGGAGGAAGTGGCGGCGCTAAACGGCGGCCTCCAGCCTGGAAAATGTGCTCTCAGCTCCGCCCACAGTATGACGCGCAGTCAGCGTCATCCGGAGGGGCGGGGCAACACAGGGGAAGCGGCTCCCGCACTAGGCCCAAGCCAGGACCTCAATGAATTGAGGTCCCCGGAAATAGTGAGGGGCCAGCGCAGAAGTGCGAAAAACCACTGGAGGGGGCCCAGAATCTGGCCCAAAAGTTGTGGGCATCGCACTGGTGTTAGAAACCGCCAGCCTAATAAAAACAACCTTCTCCCCTGCATATGCTAAGCTGCTCCAAGGATGCAGCTTGCAAGTGCTGCTGCAGGCTGTGGACATGATTATAACTTATTGCAGCTATGTGCTGAGCCATAAGATGCAGCCTGCAAGCCTGCGCTGATGCAGGCAGCTTGCAGCTTACAGCCCATACAGCTAGTGCTGCTGATACCTGTGGTGCCACTACGTAAAACACCTAGGGGTGATTAGGGGGACATCATCTGGCAGGCAATCCAGCTTCTACTTCACCTCAGACCGGAAGGGAGTGAGGTAGGAGGGTGGTATGCTGGGCTGTCTCGACTTTAACCCAGCAATCCAACAGTGGGAGACCGAGAAAGGAGTACGGCATACAGTGCCTACAAGTAGTATTCAACCCCCTGAAGATTTAGCTGGTTGACACATGCGGAATTAACTTGGCATTGTGACATTTGGACTGTAGATCAGCCTGGAAGTGGGAAATGCAGTGCCACAAAAAAAATTTTTTTTCTTTTTTTAAAGCGTTAAAAGTTAATTCAGAGAGTCATTTATTATTCAACCCCTCAAACTACCAGCATTCTGTTTGGTCCCCCTAAAGTATTAAGAAGTAGTTCAGGCACAAATAACAATGAGCTTCACATGTGTGGATTAATTATCTCTTTTGCCAGCCTTTTCTGACTATTTAAGACCCTCCCCAAACTTGTGAACAGCACTCATACATGGTCAACATGGGAAAGACAAAGGAGCATTCCAAGGCCATCAGAGACAAGATCGTGGAGGGTCACAAGGCTGGCAAGGGGTACAAAACCCTTTCCAAGGAGTTGGGCCTACCTGTCTCCACTGTTGGGAGCATCATCCGGAAGTGGAAGGCTTATGAAACTTCTGTTAGCCTTCCACGGCCTGGACAGCCTTTGAAAGTTTCCTCCCGTGCCGAGGCCAGGCTTGTCTGAAGAGTCAAGGCTAACCCAAGGACAACAAGGAAGGAGCTCCGGGAAGATCTCATGGCAGTGGGGACATTGGTTTCAGTCAATACCATAAGTAACGTACTCCACCGCAATGGTCTCCGTTCCAGACGAGCCCGTAAGGTTCCTTTACTTTCAAAGCGTCTTGTCAAGGCTCGTCTACAGTTTGCTCATGATCACTTGGAGGACTCTGAGACAGACTGGTTCAAGGTTCTATGGTCTGATGAGACCAAGATCGAGATCTTTGGTGCCAACCACACACGTGACGTTTGGAGACTGGATGGCACTGCATACGACCCCAAGAATACCATCCCTACAGTCAAACATGTGGTGGCAGCATCGTGCTGTGGGGCTGTTTCTCAGCCAAGGGGCCTGGCCATCTGGTCCGCATCCATGGGAAGATGGATAGCACGGCCTACCTGGAGTTTTGGCAAAGAACCTCCGCTCCTCCATCAAGGATCTTAAGATGGGTCGTAATTTCATCTTCCAACAAGACAACGACCCAAAGCACACAGCCAAGAAAACCAAGGCCTGGTTCAAGAGGGAAAAAAAATCAAGGTGATGGAGTGGCCTAGTCAGTCTCCTGACCTTAACCCAATTGAAAACTTGTGGAAGGAGCTCAAGATTAAAGTCCACATGAGACACCCAAAGAACCTAGATAACTTGGAGAAGATCTGCATGGAGGAGTGGGCCAAGATAACTCCAGAGACATGTGCCGGCCTGATCAGGTCTTATAAAAGACGATTATTAGCTGTAATTGCAAACAAGGGTTATTCCACAAAATATTAAACCTAGGGGTTGAATAATAATTGACCCACACTTTTATGTTTAAAATTTATAAAAATTCAACTGAGCAACATAACTTTTTGGTTGTAAGATTTATGCTTCTGTTAATAAATCTACTCTCGTTTGCAGTTTGAAGCTCTAACTTATTGGCATCTTTCAAACAGCTAAATCTACAGGGGTTGATATTACTTGTAGGCCTGTATGTAAAGAATTCTCAACCTCAACCAGCGACCCAACAGTGGGTGGCCGAGAAGGAGCATGCCGGGGCCACGCAGACCCACTTTTCTTCTTTAATGATGAAAAATTCACAGAGAAGGAAAAATGGTCGTGTGACTCTATGACACTAAGCAAAACTGGGGAGGCAGTGCCTGCTCCAGGGGTGTATACTGCAGAGGTGGAGCCATGTTACTCTTTTGCAGATTGCTTAGTGTCGCCTCTAGTGGATAGCAGCATAACACCCACAGTCCTGTGTCCCCCAATGAGGCGAAGGAGAAATTCAAAATTAAATGTATCAATTTTTGCCAAATTGCCAATATTTTAAAAAATTAGCACAAATGTTATTGACCTAAGTTTACATTCATCATGAAGTACAATATGTCAAAGAAAACAACTCAAAAATCACTGAGATCAGAAGACGCTTTCCAAAGCGATTATCCTCAAAGTTATGTTAGATTTGAAAAAATGGGGCTCGTCCAGAAAGGTCGAAACTAGCTTAAAGGGTTATGTTTCAGTTAAATGGCTTTTATATTTAATTATTCCAATTCATAAATGTATTACCTAATCTACCCAAGTAAATGATTATTTGAGGGAATACCCCGTAAGCCTATAAATAGGCTCCTGGATCATCTCCTTGGTTCATGCTTACACCATTCTTACCCACATCAGATATAACCATTACACATAATTTACTGTAGACTTCACAACTCCTTTCTACCACTCTAACATGTTATGATTAGGTCTTAGAAATAACTGAGGAATAGTACAAAGCAGAGATCCAAGGTATGCTGCTTCAGAAATGTTATTTTCATGGGAATACAAGTACTTACTACATCCTGCAGGTCAAGAGAGCCGACAGCTCCCGTGCAACACACAGCTGAAATCATATGCTACATAGTAAGAAAAGTTTCTATAGACATGCAGGTGCCAAGGTATCAATACTCACCTAACTTACAAATGAGATGGACAGTTCCATTATTACTGCAATGGGAAGGATCTAGGTTGATCAAAAATTTAGAGTGTAGTTTTGCAACTTCCCCCTGGAGAACATTTGGAATAGTTTGCCTCTCGTCATCTTCGTATTTTCTTTTTCGGGGAATCACTGTTTGAGCTCTAAAATTACAACATTGCTCCATTAGAGATAATTTCTAAAACATATGAGTGGATTAGCTGCACAATAAATCTCAATTATGCTTCTCTACAAGCAACAGATGTGCATCAGCTGCCCCAAGTTCTTGTGAAGGTAGCAAATATAGAATAAATATTGGAATATCAAGATCAAATAGTCTAAATGTATACAGGTAATTGCTGGCAACGTAGATACTGTATATGAAATCCAGCTCATTGATTCTGTGGTATCACTCAGGGGTGTACTAACTTACATGATGGGCTGCCCATGGATAGCAGTCATTGCTGGTACAAATGTCCGGTACAACGAGTGGTTAAATACAGGTGATCTAATATTTGCCAGGACTGCATCCAACAATGGTTGACACAGATATTGCTGCTTTGTGGAAGGAACAGTTGGAGGCGGAGGAGTTGTCTAGAAGAAAAACACATCACAGGACTACATTTTAGAGGACAGTCATTTAAAAAACTTAAAACGAAACCTGCCAAGGGATTAATTCTGCCCAAACCATGGGCAAAACGATTACAGCCACTTAGGCTTTTCTCGGAAATGCCCTGTTACTGAAAGTCCTCCTTCTCGCATCGCTCTAAATAACAGACAGGTTTCGCCCATGTGTGCACATACGGAGATCTGTCAATCATCCGGAACAGTGCTGTGGAAAGCCAACAAAAGGCAGCTGACTAGTCTGGTTTTGATGCCTTCGGACGCCGGAACAGGAAATGAAAAAAAAAAAAAAACGGCTGCCACGAGACAGTGAAGCTCCGATTCATGCCGCATGCAAAAAGTTCCCTTCAATCAGAATAGATTCGACAAACGTGTAATGCAAGATCTGCATTACCTTTCCTTACCGAGGATTAAGATTATAAATCTTCAGGTTTTTTTAAACTTAGTTTTCTTATACAAATTGATCTTTTGGTCACAAAAATAATCAATATTACAAGTTAAACGTGGGTATAGAAAGAAAAAACTATAAAAAGAAATAATCTGAGACATTACTTACCACAATCATATCATTTTTTAGCTTTTCAAGTGCAATTTCACATTTCTGCAAGGTCTGTAAAGGGCACCTTTATAAAAAAGGAAAAAAAAAATAATATAAAATACAAAAATTAAGATCCCAAAAAATAATTTCTTGTAAGATGATATCTATATACCTCTTGGAAGGATCAGTCAGAATATCCAATAAGCTCTTCATTTTACTTAAATCTTTCTTGCGATCTGAAAGTGCACATGGTCAGAGAATTATTTTATGGGATATTTGGACCACTGAAATTAAGACACCAGGTTCTATACAAGCACTTAAATGATAAAGTAACGTTGCTATAATGTGTATTTGTCCACCTTCATTCTTATCAATCTTGTTAATCATGCGTCGTAAAGGCTCTATATACTTGGAGAGCTGTTTCAGCTTCTCTAGATACTGCTGTTCATCTGACTGGCTGCTGCTTGCAGGGCTCATCACAGAGTTGGGATTGCCTGAATGGTTTTAAAGAAAAAAAATAGTGTGAAAAATGAAAATGAAAATGAAAATAATGAAAATACAAGGTTTATGTAAAAGTAAAAAAAACAACAACTGTTTAATAAATAAAAACATAACTAGCAAAAAAAAAAAAAAAAGTTTAGTCATCCTAAATGCTTCGACTTTTATATAGATCCTACTATGCACAGGTTGACAGTCAAATCTGCCCTTGAACTCATTTGGATGCCAGGATCTTTAATCCTTTCTTTATGGACTCGGACATTCATGTTGCATTTTTTTTTTTTTTTTTTTAAAACAGATCCAGTACATACCCATCACAAGCTATAAAGCTATTCAAATGTCCGTACTTTTACATGGACCATTTGTCTATGCAAAACTCGATACATTCTTTTTCCCGCTGTGGGAACAGCGGACAGCATCAGTGTATCATGTGTTTAACATTGTAAAGGATAGCAAAAACTTTATAATGTATTTATATTTTATCATGTGTGTAAGACACTGATGACACTCTGGCAATGATGGACATAAGAACCATACACTGATCCAAAACACTGATCCAAAACACTGATCCAAAACACTGATCCAAAACACTGATCCAAAACACTGATCCAAAACACTGATCCAAAACACTGATCCAAAACACTGATCCAAAACACTGATCCAAAACACTGATGACACCAGTGCCATTTTTTCAGGTACATGTTTAAACAGATGTTTGAGTGTGACCTTACCCCAATATTAGACCAATATAAAGTTAAATCTTGATGTAGTCTGAACACAGCTTAACATATGGTTCAGAAGAAGGAAGATAATTATTACAATCCCAGTCATATGATCTCTGGCAGATTTCAATGTTAAATACTTTGATACACAGAAGCGGTTTCCAGCCCTCCCCTCCCCAACAACACTTACAAAGAAAAGCAAAAAAAAATATCATGCCAGCACAAAATGACTGTTCACACCAAGCACAGTCACTCGGTGAAACAATGACGAGGCCAAACAGATCAGTTATTATTTATTATTTATTTATATAGCGCCATTAAATTCCATGGCGCTTTACATGCTAAAAGGGCAGACAAGGACAAGTACAATAAATGTGGACAATTTGGTCGTACAGATACAAGAGGGGAGAAGATCCTGTCCGCGAGGGCTCACAATCAGTAGAGAGTGCTGAAGATAAATGAAAAATAGGTGGGAAGGTGAACTATGCCAGATTTGGATATATAGAGGCAGAGATCAACAGAAAACAAGTAGGAGAGAAAGTGCTCTGAAGTATTTGGTCATACCAAATATGTCAGAGTGCTTGTGCTTGGTTTAAATAGTCACCTTGTGCTAACAAGATTTCCTTTAAGTGAATAGCGTTGAGAGTCAGTGTGCCCCTTTAATCACGCATCCCACTCAGATGGTGAAAGGGTGGCTTTGACCTCTTTAGTGTGGATGTTGTGCTGGCGATAT
This sequence comes from Allobates femoralis, assembly GCA_033576535.1. Lineage (NCBI taxonomy): Eukaryota > Metazoa > Chordata > Amphibia > Anura > Aromobatidae > Allobates > Allobates femoralis. The sequence goes on from JARQOC010000003.1 coordinate 645,273,314, forward strand.
CTGACATATTTACATGGTTGGCACATGTTCCAGGGTATAACTATCTAACTGTATGTGTTGGCAGTAATGGCTAAAGAAAAAAAAAAACAAAGTCAGGTGCTGCATAGCTTACCTGGAGTATTCAGGGGTCCTGGAGAGGGCACACTGAAATTCTGTGGGGTTCTGGCAGACGCTGGGCTTTGGGAGGGCTGTGGGGATGGACTGGGCATGAAGCTTGGGGAGGGTGCTGTACCTGAGCTGGAAAAATGGAGCAACACATATGAGATCATCTCATCACTAAGTAAATCCACCTGCAATCTTTTTTGCTTAATACATTGACAGTTTTGCATTACATATAGGTGTAATCTGCGTGTTTTCCACCGATTCAGTTGTTTTGACAGACAAACTATTGGCACCATCAAAATAACTAACAAAGCACCATATTTGCAGAGAACTGGGAATAAACAGTAGATATTGAACACTACATAACATTGTTTGAATCTGTCCTGCATTTAGTATGTTAACGGTAACGAGATGAAAAAAAGAAACAAAAACACAATTTCAACTGCTGAATAGAACATCTATCTGCTAGATTCTCATCCTGTGGTAGGGATACCCTAGAACAGGGGTCTCAAACTCACGGCCCGAGGGCCGCATGCGGCCCCTGGGGCTTCACTATGCGGCCCGCGGCACCTTGGACAACTTAATGATGCATTGCCCCAGTGCAGGGGGCCGCTGCAGTCCCCGCTGTGTGATGACTTCTGTCCGCAGCACTAAGGGCCCTTTCACATCAGCGTTTTTTTAAATTTGCGGCAGATGCGGTGAAAAAACTGCATCTGCCGCAACTGCCGCATAACGGTTCCACTTGCGGCACGGTTGCGGTTTTTTCCATAGGAAGTATAGGGGGACTTGCGGCAGATGCGGCAAGTGCGGTATTGCACTTGCGGCAGGTGCGGCAGAGAAAAAAAACCGCGGCTTACTGCGGTTTTTTTCTCTGCCGCACCTGCCGCAAGTGCAATACCGCACTTGCCGCATCTGCCGCAAGTCCCCCTATACTTCCTATGGAAAAAACCGCAACCGTGCCGCAAGTGGAACCGTTATGCGGCAGTTGCGGCAGATGCGGTTTTTTCACCGCATCTGCCGCAAATTTAAAAAAACGCTGATGTGAAAGGGCCCTAACAAGCTCTGCCACTCAGCAAGATCAATGCAAGCTGCCAGCCAATGAGAGACCCGCAGCTGACGGCAGAATATGACGTCACCTGCAGGCCTCTGGCTGGTAGATTGCATTGATCTTGATGAGCAACAGAGCTTGTCTGGGCGGCGGCTGGAGGAAGTCTTAGCACAGCGGAGGCCGGAAGTCAGTACAGTGGGGACCGCGGCGGCCCCCTGCACTGGAACGATGCATCATTAAAGTGAGAAAAGTGTGAGTGTGTGTGAGAAGGTGTGTGTGTGAGACTGAGTGTGTGAGTGAGGATGTGTGTATAAGAAAGTGTGTGCGAGTTTCAGTGTGTGTGTGAGTGTAAGAGTGTGTATGAGGATGTGTGAGAGTGTGTTTGAGAGTATGTGTGTGTGCGTGTGGGGGGGGTTTGTGTGTGGTTTGTGTGTGAGTGTGATAGAGTGTGTATTTGAGTGTGTAAGAAGGTAAAACAGGATGTGGGGGCATCACTATAAAAGTAGATCAGGATGGGGGACATCACTATAAAAGGGGATCAGGATGGGGGACATCACTATAAAAGGGGATCGGGATGGGACATCATCACTAAAGGGGATCAAGATGGGGGACATCACTACTAAAGGAGATCAGGAAGGTGGACATCTGTAGAAAAGGAGATCAGGAAGGGGGTCATCACTAGAAAAGGGGATCAGGATGGGGGACATCACTACAAAAGGAGATCAGTGTGGGGACATCACTACAAAAGGGGACCATGATCGATGGGGGACATCACTAGAAAAAGGGATCAGGATGGTGGACATCACTAGAAAAAGGGATCAGGATAGGGATCATCACTAGAAAAAGGGATCAGGATGGGGGACATCAGTAGAAAAGGACATTACTACAAGATGGAGACATTACTACAAGAAAGGGATCAGGACTTGTACTTTACTACATTGAGCAAGAAATTCTGGTGTTACTAAAAATATCACTTAGTCCTACAAGAGATGCGGCCCCCCGCTATAAATGTTTTTCTATGTGCGGCCCACCAACCCAGCTGAGTTTGAGACCCCTGCCCTAGAAGGTACATGCTACATGTCTAAAGGGTTAGCGCTACCCTCTTCAAAACCTACTGGGTAATATGGAGGTCACAAAAATTGACCGTATAACCAATCCTTTCAATTAAGAGGACTGTCAGGTGATTTTTGTGCACCATATTAACAAGATCCAGGAACAGGGCTTGGGTAGCCCTTTCAGGATATATACCTTTTATTCCCATACAAGGCCTCATTATGTCACTATAAGCTTTTGAAATTCTATTGTCCGGTGCTGACTAGTCAATAGTATGTAAATATCTCATGCATATTCCCCTGCCCGCCCTCTGTGCAGCGTTAAGTGATTGTCTAATAAATGAATACTGACAGTGTGCACCAAAGTGAAGGTAATATCGTAGCTGTCACATTAGCAGCACTCTGTTAGTGTAATTGCCTGGCATTACCTTACCAGATCTGGTCAGAGTCTGGAGTTGCACCTCCTCCTTCCCTGGAAGAATGAGCAGCACATCAAAAGACATGGCTTTATAGACAGAGGTGTTGTGTGTCATGCAGTGCTTTCATTCCTTTGGAGGGAGAGGCGGTGTTGTGCACAGATCCCGGTATGCACTTGGTAAAATCATCCCACTGTTCATCTCTCTCCCTTCTTCCCAGGTGTGTAACAGGACGCTGGCCAGATCTGGTACAATAATGCCAGACAAATACACTAGCAGAATGCTGCTAACGTCACAGCTATGAGATTAGTTTCACTTTGTCTAATAAATGAATACTGCCAGTCTGCAATTATTAATTCTGCAGAGGGCGGGAAGGGGAACATACATGAAACATTTACATACTAATGACTAGTTAGCACCAGGACAACAGAATTTCAAAAGCTTACAGTGACATAAAGGAGCCACATATAGGAATAAAAGTTATATATCCTGAAAGGGTTACTCAAACCCTATTTCAGGATAATTTTGGTATGGTACACAAAAATCACGACAGATTCCCTTTAAGAGGCAGTGACTGTTTTCACATAATCTATGAATGATAAAGAGATGCACACCTGACATTGGAGTTAGGCTGAGACATTGGCTGTGAAGGCTGCGGAGATGGCTGCGGAGGTGGTGGCATGGATTGTGGAGTCTGTACCTGCTGTACAGGTGACGGTGAGGACATTAAAGGAATACTATTTTGATTTACCTGTAACGGAAATTACAATTGGAATTAACATAATCCGAGAAAAAAAAAAAAAAAAAACTGTTCGTGATCAGCAAAAGAAGTGTGTTAGCATCATCAGTTTCTGGACCTGCAGAGATATTTAGTGAAGATATCTGGATACAGTCACCTGTTCAAAAGAAAGCTGGGTAATGACAAGGTATGGGTTTAGCTTTGATTCATGAAGTTTGCTTGATGCCAAATACATTTTAGATGTATTTACTAGAAATGCTCTTCAAGCTACACAACACGGCACATAGCGCAAACTAGAAATCCAGCTAGATGCCTCTGTGTATTAGAAGGTACACTCCGGATTCAACACCATAACCAAGAACCTACAACATGAAAAGTAATGCAAGCAGCGGAAAGCAAAAAAAATCTAAATAAATCACTACTGGGATGAAAAGGTCAGGGTCAATCAGCTAAAACAAAGGGTATTCTAATGGGAAGGTTTATTGATTTTGATTAGCTACTCTATGGAATAAGAAAAACAATATCTATTTCACAGGCACACAGTTACTAGTACATACACTAACAAACCAATATTAGGCACCACAGTCCAAATGGCAAACAGAGCTACAGAGGAAACTACTCAACAGCCCACAGAAAAAGGGGCAGAGAAAGGAACCGTCCCCCACAAACAGGACTAAATCAAGAGGGACTGGACGACTGTCACACCTCTGGCACCCACAAGTCAGCCAATACCTGTGGGATCTGCGATCCGACCATTGGGGTGGAGCCTGGAGGAGTGTCAGATGAAGTGGTGGGCGGGAACCGCGACCTTACTGCCATCCCACCTCGACTCATAGCTGCGGTGATCATCTTTGGGAGGACAGATTGACAACAGACAAAAGTAAAACAAGAAATGCAGTGCAAGTGACGAGATGGGGAGGAGTGCATGCAAAAGAGGTAGGGGAGCCCCGAAGCACCCTAAAGACTACAGCATCCTAAGCATGGAACACCTGCACTAAAAGCTTAAACTATAACAGATCTGCTCCAGAAATCCTTTAACAAATGCCACATTATGAAGACATTTGAGCATTACCGTATATGCTCTAGTATAAGCCGTGTTTTTCAGCACAAAAATTGTGCTGAAAAGTGCCCCCCTCGGCTTACACTCGAGTCAGTGTGCAAATCAGTGGGGGGGGGGTGATCGGGGGCTGGAGGAGGCTGTAATAGGAGCGGGCGGTCACATGCCCCCGCTCATTAGTGCAACTGTATACCAGTGATGGAGGTCCTATATACCAGTAATGGGGGGCCATTTATCACGACAAGAGGGGATGTATACTGTGATGAGAGTCTGCTTCATTTCCCCCCCTAGGCTTATACTCAAGTCAACAAGTTTCCCTAGTTTTGGAGAGTAAAATTAGGGGCCTCGGCTTATACTTGAGTATATACGGTATTTATTTTATTTTAGTATCCCCCATTTTAAAATAACTTCATAGCTTATACCACCTACACAAAAATACAACATCGTTCAACCAAGACAAGTGTCTGTAAAAGGTTTTTCTGAAAATTCTACAGATTTCATAAAGTCTAAAGGTACCGTTACACGCTTCAATATCGTTAAGGTATCACCAACAAGATATCATCACACGTCTAGATAACGTGGATGACGCACCAACGCTGTGGCGAGCAGGTATCGTTTGCACAACCCAGCGAACGATACTTGTTCACGATCATGTGAATGGGCGAAGTCGTGAACGACATAGTTATCGCGGTGTCACACACAACGATGCAGCAGGTTGGCTGATCGTGGATTGTCTGATTTAAGAACATGTTCTCAAATCTGCGATCAGCGATGCAACGATTTATCGTAGTCAAATCCCGGTGTTACATGCAACAACGTACTAACAATGTCGTTTGAACGACTCCAAACTTGTGACGTTTGAGCGATCTCGTTCACGATCTCGTACCATATAACGGGGGCCTTAACTTCTGGTGTAACTTTCGTAATGTATTAAAGAAAAACACTAAACCTAGAAATAAATAATAAATCTGCCCCGGCCTGCAGGATTTTATGCCACTTTCATTTTCAGTTCTAAACAACTAAAAGAGCAGAACTTAAGTCAGGGCGTAACTTAATATCTGCGTCCCAGCTAGACAAAGGGGGGAGAGGCTACTGCTTCAGCCAGACACAGGCTTTAAAAGGAGAGGAGATTTTACCATTTTGTTTGCATTATGAGACAGGACATGAGGAGTAGAGGATTTTTTTGAGGATTCTTTATGCTGTCTAGGATTTCTTTATTTGAAGTGGTTTTAGTAATGCAGTTTGTATTGGTAAAGATTATACAATGTCCACAGTCTTGAAAACATTCATACTCCATGAACTTTTTCACGGTATACCCACAAATGTAAATATATATCTTATTGGGATTTCGTGATCTATCAATACAAAAGTACAAAGTATTGATGAAGTGTAAAGGAAATTATATGCTTTTCGCTGTAATTACTGCTGCGAGTCTTTTGGGGAATTGTCTCATTTTTTGCACATCTAGAGGCAGACATTTTGCCCATTTTTTGTACAATCACTGTAGCTCAGTGAGATTGCTGTTCAGATGCTCTCCATCCAATTTTCAAGTCACCCGTGGCTGCATCTCGTCTCACCCGTGGCTGCTTCCCGTCTCACCCGTGGCTGCATCTCATCTCACCCGTGGCTGCATTTCATCTCACTTGTGGCTGCATCTCATCTCACCAGTGGCTGCATCTCATCCCACCTGCGACTGCATCTCATCTCACCAGTGTCTACATCCCACCCCTGCTACATCTCATCCCTGGCTGCTTCTTCCCCGGACTGCACCCAACCCCCGGCTGTATCTCACCTCCTGCTACACCTCAACCCTAGTTGCATCCCTCCCCTAGTTCCATCCCTACCCCAGCCTGCATCATATCCCTGAACTGCATCTCCTCCCCCGGACTGCACCTCATCACCTACCCCGTGCCTCAACCACGGCCAATCACCCACCATCGTGAACTTACCCTTGCCACACCAGACCCCCGGCTACCTCTGACCCTACCCACCTCTCCTCCCCTACTCACCCCGCCATGTTTCCGCTCCTTCTCACCTTCACTCCCATCCTTCTCCACTTCCTACTACCCCCACCCATCCCCCCACTGGGCAGAGGAATCCTACTCTCATCCTCCATCCTTCCTACCCACCTCACCCAATGCTCTGAACTATTCCCCCACTTTCAACCCACCACCTCTAGACGTACACGCCCACCACGCAAGCTCCCCTGCTTCCACCTCCTAACCCTCTCCCTGCTCCTTCTACTCTCCGGTGACATCTCCCCTAATCCTGGCCCACCCAACCATACCACCTCGCCCTCCTCCACCCCACTCCAACGGCCCACCACCAACCCTCGTAACCCCCTCAATCTCCGTCCCATTCACCCTATCCCGGCTTCCCCTGTCCTCCTACCCGGCGCACTCTGGAACGCCCGCTCGGCCCGTAACAAGCTAACACTCATCCACGACCTCTTCATCTCCAGAAAACTCTCCTTCCTCGGCATCACGGAGACCTGGCTTACCCCCTCTGACACAACCTCCCCGGCCGCCCTCTCTTACGGGGGATTCACACTCTCCCACACTCCCCGCCCCACCAACACCCGCGGCGGGGGCGTCGGCCTACTTCTGGCCAGCGACTGCTCCTTCTCCCCTCTCACTCCACCCCGCCTCCCCTCCTTCGAGGCACATTCCGTTTGCATCTACTCCCCCTGCAACCTCCAACTGGCTGTTGTCTACCGCCCCCCTGGATACCCCTCTACCTTCTTCGACCACTTCACAACCTGGCTCCTCCACCTCCTCTCCTCCGACATCCCTACCATCGTCATGGGTGACTTCAACATCCCCATCGACACCCCCAGAGCCGCTGCCTCCAGACTCCTATCCCTCACCTCCTCTCTTGGCCTCTCCCAATGGATCTCCTCCGCCATGCACACTGGTGGCCACACACTTGACCTTGTCTTCACCCGCCTCTGCTCCCTCTCCGACCTCGCACACTCAACCCTCACCCACTCCGACCACAACTTACTGACCTTCTCGTCCCTCTTCCCCCCCCCGCTGGACACTTCCCCACCCCCGCAGAAACCTTAAGCTCATCGACTTCCATTCTCTCTCTGAATCCCTCCTCCCCCTCTCCGACCTGGCCTCTTCTCATGACGCTGACTCCGCCGCCTCCCTCTACAACTCCACCCTCACCACAGCCCTCGACCAGGCTGCACCGCTCACATTCCACACAACACGATTACAACGTCAACCTTGGCTCACGACCCTCACCAAAAAACTCCGACGGACAACTAGGGCAGCCGAGCGGAAATGGAAGAAGTCCCACTCCGCAGAGCACTTTACCCTATACAAGCATTCCCTCAATACCTTCAAGACTGCCCTTGACTCCGCAAAACAAGCATACTTCTCCTCCCTAATTACCGCCCTGTCTCACAACCCCAAACAACTCTTCAAAACCTTCAACTCCTTACCTCGTCCCCCTGCACCTCCTCCCTCACCTCTCATCTCCGCCGACGACTTCGCCACCTTCTTCAAAGACAAAATTGACAAACTCAGACAAAGCTTCGACCCACACTCCCCTCAACCCATCCCACCTCCAGCCCATCCCCCCCCACCCAAATGCAATTTCACCCCCATGACCGAGGACCACCTCTCCTCCCTTCTATCACGATCACACCTCACCACCTGCGCCCTGGACCCACTCCCCTCCCACCTCATCCCTAACCTTGCCACAGTCCTCATCCCTGCCCTGACGCACTCAAATCCGGCACATTCCCCTCACCCTTCAAGCACGCCCTAATCACGCCCATCCTAAAAAAACCATCCCTCGACCCTACATCAGTCTCCAACTATCGCCCCATTTCTCTTCTCCCGTTTGCCTCAAAACTTCTTGAACAACACGTCTATTCCGAACTGTCCTCCCACCTCTCTTCCTGTGCTCTCTTCGATCGCCTACAATCCGGCTTCCGACCGCAACACTCAATCAAAATAGCCCTGACCAAAGTCACGAACGACCTTCTGATCGCCAAGAGCAAACGACACTACTCTGTCCTCATCCTTCTCGACCTCTCTGCTGCCTTTGACACTGTTGACCACTCCCTCTTACGCCAAATTCTTGAGTCTCTTTGCATTACTGACCTCGCCCTCTCCTGGATCTCCTCCTACCTGACGGACAGGACCTTCAGTGTCACCCACTCCCACACCACCTCCTCGCCCCACCCCCTCTCCGTAGGTGTCCCCCAAGGCTCGGTCCTGGGACCACTACTCTTCTCTATTTACACCCTCGGCCTAGGCAGCCTCATCGAGTCACACGGCCTCCAATACCACCTCTACGCCGACGACACCCAGCTCTGTCTGGCCCCGACATCTCCTCTCTCCTATCCAAAATTCCTCCATGCCTATCCGCCATTGCATCCTTCTTTTCCACCCGCTTCCTCAAACTCAAACTCAACATGGACAAGACTGAATTCATCGTCTTTCCCCCTAACAACCCTCCCCCCCTTCCTGACCTATCCATCACCGTTAAAGACTGCTCCCTCTCACCCGTCCCCCATGCCAAATGTCTCGGGTAATCCTCGACTCCTCCCTCTCCTTCAAGCCCCACATCCAAGCCCTCGCCACCGCCTGCCGACTTACACTAAAAAACATTGCCCGCATCCGCTCCTTCCTTGACCACAACACGACTAAGACACTCATCCACGCCCTCATCATCTCCCGCCTGGACTACTGCAATCTCCTTTTCACCGGCCTCCCTGCCACCTCCCTTGATCCTCTCCGCACCATCCTCAACTCTGCTGCCCGACTCATCCACCTATCTCCCCGATACTCCCCCGCCTCCCCTCTCCGCCAAGCCCTCCACTGGCTCCCCTTCCCCGAGCGATCTCTCTTCAAAACCCTAACCCTGACATACAAAGCCATCCACAACCTGTCCCCTCCCTACATCTCCTACCTGGTCTCCCGCTACCTCCCTTCGCGCAACTTGCGCTCCTCCCAAGAACTCTTTCTCTCAACCTCCCATAACCGGACACAAGACTTCTCTCGGGCTCCTGCCAGACTCTCGAACTCCCTCCCTCACCACATCAGACACTCCCCGACCCTGGGAACCTTCAAAAAAAACCTGAAGACCCACCTCTTCCTACAAGCCTACAACACACACTGACACCCTATCCACTGCACCAACTCACCTGTCCCCCTCCTACTGTCTCCCTCCCCACCCCCTCTAGACTGTGAGCCCTCGCGGACAGGATCCCCGGCCCCATTGTACCTGTATTACTATTTGTGATCTGTCATCGTTTGTCACTGTTTGTGGTCGTCGTCTTCGACCACTTGTCTATGTCAACCCTCTAAATTGTAAAGCGCCATGTATCCTTATAGCGCTATATAAATACTTATTAATAATAATAATAAGTCTTGCCACAGATTCTCAATGTGATTTAGGCCTGGATTAAGACTGGACCATTGAAATACATATGAATTTGATCTAAAACTATTCCACTGCAACCCAACTAGATTTGTAGTTGTTCCATACACCTTCCATTTTTCGATGATGTTCAGAATTTCTTGGGCTTTTGTGTAAATAACCAAACCCCACAACTTTATCCCTGACCTGTCTAATGTGTTGCTTGGTTTTCAGAATGCTGTTTTATCAACTCCTCCCCCCTTCCCCCTCAAAAAACAAAACACTGGGAACTTCACAGAACATCTATAGTTATCCAAAGAATAAATTACACTTGTGGACTCAACAATGTGCCAATTAGGTCGGTTCTGGGGACATACGGTCTCAAGGTTTTTATTGGGGGGGAGCAATCAGACTACAGGGAGATTAAAGAGGACCTGTCACCCCACCTGCTGCTTTCCAAACTGAAAGCACCACTGAATGCAGCGTGTCTGCTGCATTCGGGAACGGGGGTCTCCCATTTTTCTACCCCTCCTGTAACCTGTAAAAACAACTTTATAAAGTTTACAGATAAGAAGTCCGGAAGGACTTACTAATTATGCAGTCCTCACGGTTCACGGGGGTCTTCCCCGCCTTCCTGTTCCACCTCCTGCCTGTGACATCACAGGCAGGAGGCGGCAGAGAGGCAGGAGGTGGAACAGAGAGGCAAGGGCGGGGAGGACCCCCAGGAACAGCGATGACTCCATAATCAGCAAGTCTCTCCGGACTTCTTATCTGTAAACTTTAGTGTTTACTACAGTTACAGGAGGGGTAGAAACAGACGCTGCATTTAGTGGTGCTTTCAGTTTGTAAAGCACCAGGGGGTGTGACAAATCCTCTTTAATACAAACACGTCACAATTTTCAGATTTATGTTTTAACACTACTTACAACACAATGTTATTTCATTTAAACTTCACAAATACTTGCTGCTTAGCACAAAAAATACTTTTAAGTTTGTGGGTGCAACATGGAAAAATTTGCATAAATTCACAAAAAATATGAAAAAATTAAGGCACTGTAAAATTTTAGTGGCATAACTATCCAATCTGAGAGTCTGAAAAGCATATTGCAAACCCAAAGCAACCAAAGTTCTCCGCCATTCTGCACACTCACAACCTACAGGGGAAACCTAAAAGGAGTTTGCAGTCACGTGATTATATGTTGTGACAGCACATGGACGTCTTGTCAAAGTTTACATATATGTGAAGTATATGGTGTATTTGGTAGAAGAGCAGAAAACCACTTTATGGAGGTAGGGTCCAGTCCCTACTGCTCCATTCACTCAAGCTTCCATGTTGAGCATGCGGTTCCCCAAAATCAAACCCCCAGCTACTATAAATTTACCACGAAAGTGGCAAATGTTTATACGACAACCCTAATCCTTAATAAAGCTGGAGTGTTGAAAGCCTGTTTGTAAAAGACAATCTACTTACATATAAGAAAAAAAAAGCTACATTATTATTGGCTGGGTAATTTAGAAACTTAATTTTCTGCAGCATATGTAACAAGGATTCTCTCAAACATTACAATTTATAGGTCTAAGAATTAGCCCTCATACACATGGCCATGTTACCGCCATGCACAGTATATTTAGCAGAAAGCTTTGGGAACAAATGTCCTTATCCAAGACGATGTCATCAAGTACATAGCTCCTGCATGGGAATAAACCAACGACGTGACTGGCCAAGTGGCTACTGTACACAAGAGCCTCATATGGTAAATCATGGATGTATATGCACGCTTATGAAACAGCCAGAACCTACTAGGATCCAATAAATCACGTGTATGTGAAGAAAAAAGACCTCTATAAATATCAAAAGAGAAAAAAAGGTTGCCAAAAAATTTACCATAAATGGTCAATGTAAAAAAAAAAAAAAAAAAAAAAAAAAAAAGAAATAACCACGAGTCAGTGAATGGACTTAGGTGAAATGAGAAGCTGCTGATGAAACAGGTCTGTAACTTTTGGTTCTAGCAAAGTCAAATATTTCATGTTCAGAAAAATCAAAGCTTCTATGAATCAGTCTAAAACAGAAACGTGTTAGAGAATATGGCCGTTTTCCGATGCACGAGAATCTCTTAAAGAGGACTGGTAATATCACTGGTAACAGCACCACTGAATGCAGTGTGTCTGCTGCATTCAGGGAAGCTAAGTACTAAGGCTCTAGTTCCCCTGTGCCCCAAAAAAAATACTTTGCAAACTTTACAGCAGTTAAGAGGTCTCATGGATTGGGTCTGATTAAGAGGTCTTCGCCGCTGGCACAGTTCTCCCTGCCTTCTCATTGTGTGTTCCGCCGCCTCCTGTTGTTCTGGATCTGCCCTCCTCTTTTGCTCCTGGTCCTTGTGACGTCACCCAGGCGCACAGCGCTTGGGTGAGCAGGGAGGCCTCTTGTGTGAAGTCACGCACATGCACTTTACAGCCGCCAGGCCCCGATCACCCAAGAGCCTGCGTGACGTCACAAGGAGCAGGAGCAGAAGAGGGCAAACCCAGAACAAGAGGAGCCGGCGGCAGACACAGAGAGGGCGGAACACACAACGAGAAGGCAGGGAGAACTCTGCCAGCAGCGAGGACCTTTTAATCAAACCCGACTCACGGGACCTGTTAACTGTAAAGTTTGCAAAGTATTTTTTTCAGGGTACAGGGGGGCTAGAGCCTTAGTACACAGCTTCCCTGAATGCAGCAGACACGCTGCATTCAGTGGTGCAGTCCCTTTTAAAGCACCAGGGGGTGACCGGTCCTCTTTAAAGCAGCTCTACAGAGTTTTTACATTCACTGCTGTAGTGGCATTTTACATCCAAGCCCCCTGCCATATACTCTACCCCCCCTTCCCCAGTGGCTTCACGTTTTACCAACCCTGCAGCGCCATATTGCGATAGTGACTTTTGGCTGGCCAGATGTTACATCACAAGCCCCCAATGCATTTTAATGAGAGCCAGGACAAGGATCCCACAGACATTTGAGTTGTGCACTCCAGCGCACTCCATGAAACACTGGAGCTGCCGGCAGGTCACTGACTGACTGGAGCACCACTGGAAAGAGGAAGATGGTGGCAGCAGAAGGAAAGTAGAAGACTGGGGTCAGGGAACTTAGATTTAAAAGCACAAATACAGCGGTGCAGTAAAATAAATACAATGACAAGCTGTCGTGGTGCATTAATGAATTATTGTATAAGCCTAGTCAATTACCCATTAATGTTTTTTTTTTCCAAGGACACAATCACTGGTTCAAACATGCTTTTTCCTCCAAATACATACTGTACTAAGAAACAAAAAAAAAACCATAAGTATATTTATCAATCAGCTAAGCAATGGTTTCACCCAAAACTATGGCCTTAATAAAGGGGGAAGGAAAAAACAAATTGATGTTTGCATCAAGGTGTGAAAAAACAAACTGAACTGAAAAGGTTTTAAGGGGAATCTTTCAGTAGGATCAACCTTTGCTGCCAATATGGGCATGTGGGTTATAGGAAGCTGAATAAAATGATACCTTGTTAGCTGCGATCCGATGTTTCATTCCAGAGAAATCCATGCGTTTCTTCATATGTAAATGAGCTGATAAGAATTTATGGGCTGAACTTGATCTTGTTGAGAATCTGCCTCCAAAGCAGAGTCAGGCATTACATGCCTCACACTGGTATGGCCAACTTTTGTTTAAACTAAGCCCTGAAGGCAGATTCTCAGGAAGATCCATGTCTGGCCCATAGATTTAGTGATTCCTTTACATATTAAAAAAAAAAAAAAAAAAGCATTTCTCTGTGATTAAACATCGGCTCGTCAATATCAAAATGTAATTTTATTTAACTTCATCTGAACTTCCTATGGTCCATATAGACTGTTTAGGAGAGTTAAGCCTACTGACAGATTCCCTTATTACTGACAACTCTTCTAAAATGCTGTCGATGCATCCAGTGTGTACACAAAACATGGTACAAGCATCACCTATAACGATTGGTTTATCCTATTGATGTAGTATCATTAGCTATACCATATTTTTGAGATACATATTGTACTTTTTCACATTTGAGGTGGAGCACAGTAGATTTGGGTTATTACAGCAATAGACCACCTTATCTCCTTTAATACCAGCAGGCATTGTTATTGCACCCACAACATAGAAACCAGAATTAAAAGGAGCAGTGCAAGTTATAAGTGATAGGCTAACGACTAGTCCTCTGAGTTTGAGAAAGTCGATCAGTGTCTGAGGATTTAACGAGGGATCTAGATAAATTGGTGATTCTATAGAAGGCACTTAAATATAAACCTGCAATGCTACTTTAAGTGGCTGCGAATGCAATTAGGGAAAATAAAAACATGCAGATACAACACTATATACCTGCAGTAGAAACTTACCTGGTTCCCTGCAGCTGCCATATGAGCCTGAGCTGCCTGCTGCTGAGCTGCCTGCTGCTGCACCTGTTGGGCAGCCTGTTGCGCTGCTTGCTGTACCTGTTGAGTCTGCTGTTGGGCCTGCTGCTGTGCCTGTACTTTCTGTTGAGCTTGCACATGTGCTCGAATTTGCTGATAAATAAAACAAACATATTGTGAATACGTTACGTAAAGAAAAAAAAAAAAAAAAGGTAGTCCAAAATCGCTTCATACAGGTAAGTACCTGGATTATCGTCAGCTGTTGCTGCTGCTGTTGATGCTGCGGCGTTATGGTTACTGACATGACCTGTGACGGTACTTGTCCTGGCAAAGCCTGACCTGGCTGTATCAGAGTCTGGGTCTGGGGCTGTGTAGAAAGCAGTTGCTGCTGACTTTGTGCCACTTGCTGCTGCTGCAATTGAAGTTGCATGACCTGCTGTGGCTGGGGTTGTTGCATTTGCTGTTGCTGTAAGGGCTGTTGCATGACCTGCTGTTGCTGCTGCTGCTGTTGTTGCTGCTGCTGCTGTTGCTGCATCCGATGGAGATGCACTGCCATTTGTTGAGTAATTTGCTGTTGTTGTAATTGCTACAAGAAGTAAAAAAAATAACTACAAAAAAGTCCTTGTTGAAAATATTGAGAATAGCAATATATAAACCTACCCACACAGTGAAGTACCATTGAAAAAGAGGGGAAAAAAAAAAAAAAAAAAAAAGGAGCTCAGAACTGCAAATTACTACCAAAAACCTAAGCAGATGAAAAGAGCATGCCTTCTCAACAAATTAAATAACTTAAATGCCACACAGCAGCTTACCATGATGAGGAGATTTTTGTGTACTCACCGTAAAATCCTTCTCTCTCAGTCTCCAATTGGGGCACACAGGACCGTGGGTGTTATGCTGCAGTTCACTAGGAGGCAACACCAAGTAGAATCTGAAAAGCACAGACAGGCTCCTCCCCTGCAGTATACACCCCTCTGGCTGGTGCCAGCTCAACCAGTTTCGTGCTTAAAGCAGTAGGAGAAGGAACGAAAAAACATAAGCCTGCAAGAAGGCAAACGTGAACTCAAAGGAACGCTAACAGGCCCGATACGGGCAACAGGGAGGGTGCTATGTCCCCCAATTAAAGGCTAAGAGAAAAGGATTTTTACGGTGAGTACACAAAAATCTCCTTTTCTCCTCATTGGGGGACACAGGACCGTGGGACGTCTTAAAGCAGTCCCTGGGTGGGAACAGAATAACAATATCAATTCTTAGAACACCTTACAATGGGCTACTGCCGCCTGGAGGATGCGTCTACCCAGACTCGAATCTGCCGAAGACGGAGTATGAACACTGTAGTGCTTTGCAAATGTGTGAAGGCTGGACCAAGTGGCAGCCTTGCACATCTGTTGTGCAGAAGCCTGGTGTCAAATGGCCCAGGAAGCCTCCACCGCACGAGTGGAGTGCGCCTTTATACCTGAAGGAATATGCAATTTTTTTTCGCAACTAATATGCTTCGAGATAACAGTTCTGATCCAACTGGCCAGAATGGCCTTGGACGCTGCCATGCCCTTTCGGTGGCCTTCCGGAAGGATGAAAAGAGAATCGGACTTCCTGAAGGGTCGAAGGGCTCAAACTAGATCCAGTGTGTGCAGAGCTTTTTCGACACAGTGCACCAGACAGAAGGATGGGAGAGATATCTCTTCGTTTAGGTGGAATGAGGAGACCACCTTCGGAAGGAAAGACGGCACAGGCCGGAGTACCACCTTATCCTGATGAAAAACCAGGAAGGGTGCTTTGCAGGAAAACGGTGCGAGTTCAGAGACTCGACAGATTGATATAATTGCCACCAGAAATACGAACTTCTGAGAAAGAAGGTGAAGAGAAACTTCCTTGAGGGGCTCAAGGGTGGCTTCTGGAGCACGTCCAGGACCAGGTTGAAGTCCCAGGCCTCTAATGGTCGTCGAGGGGGAAGCCAAGCGAGAGACCCCCTGAATAAAAGGTCTTAACCTGAGACTTAGTCACAAAATGTCACTGACCATGCAGAGATTTGTCCCTTGAGGGAGCCGAGAGAGACCAGCGTCTAGGCCGGATTGAGGGAAACCCAAGATGGCTGGGAGTGAAAAGTAGATGTGGCTGCTTTCGGGCCCTACACCAGGCAAAGAAGGACTTCCAGGTGCAGTAATAAATGCGAGCAGAAGCAGGCTCTCGCTCTGATCATGGTCTTGACCACGTCCAGGGAAAAACCAGCCTATGTCAAAACCCAGGTCTCAAGGGCCACGCTGTCAAATTCAGGGTCTTCGAATTCTGATGGTAAATGGGACCATGAAAGAGAAGGTACAGGCAATCTGGAAGACGCCAGGAAACATCAGCGGCGAGTTTAACTAGGTCAGCATACCAGGCGCGCCTGGGCCAATCCGAGGCTACGAGGATGACTGGAACTCCTTCCGATTTGATCTTGCGCACCACTCTGGGTATGAGAGGCAGAGGGAGCAAGATGTAAGAGATGAAACTGTGTCCAGGATTGGACTAAGGCATCTGCTCCCAGAGATTGTGAGTCGTGAAATTGAGCCATGAAATTGGGCACTTTGGCGTTCAGCCGTGACGTCATGAGATCCACGTCCGGAGTTCCCCACCGGAGGCATATCTGTTGAAATACCTCCGGGTGTAGAGCCCACTTCCCCGATGGCTGAGGAAGTCCGTCGCCCAATTGTCGACCCCCGAAATGTGTACTGCCGAAAGAACAGACCGGGTTGAGTCGGCCCAAGGGAGGATGGGTTCCACCTGGCGCATCGCCTGTTTGCTGCGGGTCCCTCCCTGGTGATTGACATATGCCACTGCTGAGGCATTGTCTGACTGTATCCTGATGTGGCGACCCTCTAGCAACCGATGAAAGGATTGTAGTGCCAAAAAGATGGCGCGAATCTCCAGGAGATTGATGGGCAGGGTGGATTCCGAGGGAGACCATCTGCTCTGAGCTGTGTGGTGACGGTACACCGCTCCCCAGCCTAGTAGGCTTGCGTTGGTGGTAAGCATCTCCCAGCGAGTCGGGAGGATGGATCTCCCCTGTGAAAGGGAGGAAGGGCTCAGCCACCAGTGAAAGGAACGTTTGGTGGTAGTCGTCAAATGGAATGTCCTGTCCAGTGTGAAAGGGCTCCAGTCCCAGGCTGAGAGGAGCGCTAGTTGGAGACGCCTGAGGTGTAGTTGGACAAATTGAAAATCGCTTCCATTGCCGCAACCATCCTGCCTAAAAGACTCATCGCGAACTGGAGAGAGTGAAATGATGGACGAAGGAGGGCTCGGACTCCTTGACGTAGGGCACGGGACCAGTCCTGAGGGAGAAGCACCAACCCGCGGGAGGTGTTGAAAGCATCTCCAGGAAGGTGAGCGTTTGACCATTCACATAGCCAGAGTGCTCGTCTAATCGGAATGGCGTTCGATGCCACCACAGTCGTGCAATTGGCCGTATCTAGGGATGCATGAACTAGATACTCCCCCGCTCGCCCCAGGGCGGCGTGCAGATTACCTGCCCAAGTCATAATCGCCTTAGCTACCCAAACCGAGGCGAAAGAGGGAGATAGTGGCGCTCCGATCACCTCAAAGATGGAGCGAGCCATTTGCTCCACCTGACGGTCTGTTTGTGTCCTTGATGTAAGAGCCATCAGGGAGAGCCTTGACGCTAGGTGGGAGACCGGGGGATCTACTTGCAGAGAATCTGACCAGTCTTGGGTCACCGCAGGCAAAAAGGGGTAGCGAGCTTCTATCGACTTGCGGTTTCCAAATCTCTTGTACGGGTGAGATCTAGGTTACTTAAGGACCTCCTGAAATTCAGGATGAGCCGCAAAATATTTATGTGGGCGTTTTACCCTCTTGAAGGAAACCGCGTGATCTGGGTTTTCACAAGGAGGGTCAGCCACGCCCAGGGTTTGGTTAACGGCCGTGATTAAGTCCTCGACCATGGCCAGGGTGTCCGAGGAGTGTAGCTCAAGGGACGTATCCAATTCAGGGTCAGAGCCTGGATTATAGAATCTATCAGACAAGGGAGAACCTTGTCGGCTCGGCTCCCCCTGGTGAGAAGTGTGAGCCGTGAGAGGATGCTGGAGAAGGACTACTTTGGGGCCTTTTCCGTCCTGTATAAGATACCGCTGGTAGGGGATCGCGCGATGTGCGTCCAGGTGACGTATTCTGTGGTGGCCTCCTGCAGTTCGGACTGGCCTGAAGTGCAGGGTGTGGGACGACTCTGCAGAGCCTGGATCAGTGTAGGAGGAAAGTTTCTCCATGGACTGTGACATGGATTGGGACAGAAAACCGACCCATTCAGGTGCATTGGGGGCACTGGGAGGTGCGGTATCAGAGGGTTCCTTTACAGTGTTAAGGCCACAAGCCTGGCAGTGCGGAGTAGTGCTTCTGCTGGGTAGGAGCACCCTGCATGTAGTGCAAGAGGTATAATATGAAGTAAAGGCCTTAGGTGCCTTTTTGTTTCTAGAGCCCAAAATGGTTGCTACAGGTTCTGTACTGTGTTGATTGCTACTGTGGGGTATACTGAGGCAAAGGGGGGAAAAAGCGACAGCGAAAAAAAAACAAGCGAAAGAGAAAGCAAAAGAGAGAGAAGAGAGCTGCAGCAGTGAGGGACTGCTGAGCTCCTTACCCCAATAAGGTCACCACTGCAGAGCCGACAGGTCAGCGATCCAGTGTCCCCTTCCAACGAGTAGCACTGGTACTGCGGTGCAGACCGTGCCTTCCATGGTGCTGTGATGGCGACCGCCAAGTGAAGATCAGAAGAATGAGGGCGGGTCTGCTAGAAAAGGCACGCAGGGAAATTCCTCGCGATGGGCGATAAGCACCAAGAGCGGCTGGGCCCGCCCCCTTCATGATGCAATCGGGGTGTGCCCCAGCCCCACTGACGTCATCCGAAGGGCTGGCGGTGGGCGGAGACGCAATTGCTAGGCCGGAGTCAGGGTCTCTAGTAGTAAGCGGACCCGAAAACATGAGTAGGCCAGCGCCGAAGTCTCCAGTACAAGCCGGTCTCACTGCATCAGAATGATACCGCCGCCTGGCGGAGCTTGTGGGCAGTATCAGGAACCCTGAGCCGGCAGGGCCCTGAAGATTACCTGTAGCTGGATCCTCAATCCAAGGCCCCTGTTCGAAGGGGGAAGATGGGGAGATTTGTGTTCCGGTCTTCTGCCTAGCTCCCAAAAGACCCTGCAGAGGTAGAATGGGGAGGCCGAGCATTGAAGACATGTCTGCCATGCACTTCAACCCAGATTCCCAATTGTGGGGTCTGGGGAGGATGGCCGGCTAGTTCAATCCTTTTCCTTAATCCTCTGGAAGTTTAAAAATCTACAAAAAAAATGTAAAATAAAAATTGAAATAAAAAATTCTAGAGAAAAGTAATAAAAGGCATCTACCTCCTAAGACACTAAGCAAAAACTGGTTCAGCTGGCACCAGCCAGAGGGGTGTATGCTGCAGGGGAGGAGCCTGTCTGTTTTTCAGATTCTTTTTAGTGTCACCTCCTGGTGAACTGCAGTATAACACCCACGGTCCTGTGTCCCCCAATGAGGCAAAGGAGAAAAAGGAATGTGAGTGTGAATAAAGTAGACTTTATATAAGATATAAAAGACATAGTACACTATTTTTTTTTTCTGGCTGTGTATAGAATTATACTTAGGTTGTTGACTCACCTGCTGCTGATTTTGCTGTTGCTGAATCTGCAGCTTTAACATATGTTGCTGCTGCTGCGCTGCTGCTTGAAGCTGCTGTGCCTGTTGCTGCTGCTGTTGCGCCTGTTGCTGCTGTTGTGCTGCAGCCACGGCCATCTGAAATTGCTGTTGCTGCTGCGGTTGCATGACACTCTGTTGAGCAACTTGAAATTGCTGCTGTTGTTGATGCTGTTGCTGCTGTTGGAGAGCAGCAACTTGCTGCTGTTGAAACTGCTGTTGTTGCTGCTGCGCTGCCATTTGCTGGAGCTGAAGCTGAGCTAAAGAACAAGATAATGAGTGAATTACTACAGTGGCCACATGTCACATCACAAGTTACGTGGCAGAGACTTACTAATCAGAAGAGGCCCCGAAAGCCAGCAGGGAGGAGGAAGTATGGGGGTCTCTGGTCTAGCTGCCATGTGACTGCTGGACCAGGGTCCTAAAATCATTCAGCTCAACACTATATACTATACATGTTATATGCATGATTAGTGATGGCATTACACCTTTAAGGGTCCACAGTCACATTTTTAGCAATGTAATGCAGGAAATCCTTCTTGGAAAAAAAAAAAAAAAGGATTGACAAATGAACGCAGCACCCACAGAATCAATGATTAGGCTGCCTTCACACTTGCAGATGATCTCAGCGTTTTGCAGATGCATCTGCAAGTTGAGCATGCTGACCGCGGTCCCTATGTTATAATAGGCGCACCGCGGTCTGAAGCGCTCATCACTCCTATATGTGTACTGTCAGCAGCGTACGCCTGCTGAAGATCACACACTCCCGCCCGAGCATGACGCTACATTTCGCGTCCACAGTGCGGCCGGAGTGTGTGATCTGTCAGCAGGCGTACCTCTGACAGTACACATATAGGGTGAATGAGCGCTTTCAGACGCGGTGCGCCTATTATAACATAGGGACCGCGTCAGCATGTCACACTTGCAATGCTCTGCAAACGCTGCAGATCCATCTGCAAGTGTGAAGCCAGCCTAAAAGTAAATTTTATTGGGACACAACACATGTTAAAACCATTTAAAAACAATGCAGAAATGCACAAGACCACAAATAACCCATAATGAGGGGGTTGAAGAAAGGGGGCCCGGCATTCGGGAATCTGAAATAAGCTCAATCCAATATATGCCAAATATCAATGGTGGAAGGAAAACATACACACTGAGCAGTGTCCAGGTATGGATCCACTGCCAGTGGATATAAAAGACTGGGTCTGAATATCCAAAGTTAAACAACAGGTTATTACTATAAAGAACTATAAATTCCTCTATATGCCTGTTTGATATAATGGTGTTTGCTCCATGATATTTAAAAAGTTGTGTCTTTATAGTAATAACCTGCGGTTTAACTTTGCATATTCAGACCCGGTCTTTTATGTCCACTGGCAGTGGATCCATACCTGGACACTGCTCAGTGTGTATGTTCTCCTTCTACCATTGATATGTGGGCATTTGGCATATATTGGATTGGGCTCATTTCAGATTCCCAAATGCAGAGCCCCCTTTCTTCTCCCCCTCATTATGGGTTATTTGTGGTCTTGTGCATTTCTGCATTGTTTTTAAAATGGTATCAACATGTGTGTTCATGTGTCCCAATAAAAATGTACTTTTTATTACATTTGATTCTGTGGAGTGCTGCATTTGTCAACTCTTTCTTCCATGGCTACTGTTTGTTAACAAACAGCACCCCTCTTCACCTTAATACCTTGAATTAATCCGTTGCACCCATTGCTTTTTTTATTGGACAAATCCTCTCACACGCAGATATATCCTCGTAAGACTAAGAACACCAAAATTTGCCACTTTTTTTTGTGAAACCCAAGCCAGAAAAAAAAAAAAAAAAAAAAAAAATCACCACACAACAGTCTAACAACCAATCATGTCTGTTTCTGTAACCGAAAGTGTGTCGCTGAGCCGCCACACCCCCAAGCCAGGGCCCACACCTGATTGGCTGTCCCCGCTGTCACTCGCTACACCCAGCCCTCTATGCTTTTTACTATTAAATGGGAAGAGTTGTGTGTTTGGGGAAGGAGATGAGGAGCAGAGCGGAGGACGGGGCACCTGCCTTCTCCACTGCCGGGGCCACAGCACTGGGATAGAGAGCACACAAACTCCTGGGGATCTGGGATCAGCTGTAACATGTACTGACAGATCCCGGGATCTCCCTCCAGGGCAAGTTGGTGTAAGGTGTAGCATCTCCGGAGGAGCATAATCGGGCAGATCGGCTTCCAGACCCCGCACCCCTGCTGTGATCTCTGCTCCAAGGACCCCTGCTGTGATCTATGTGATCTCTGCTCAACAGATCCCTGTGATATCTGCCTCTCCAGCACATACCTGTGAACCACCCAGACACTGCCGCACCCAGACACCATATAATCGTCTAATTCTGCCTGTAATGGAAATCTCACGTTGCTAACTGGTTGCGCCACCCGCCCACGACGAATCAGCGACAGGCGCAGTCCGGCCACGAATTGTCGCGGGATTTAAACCCAGCTTTGCATTGCATTTTTCTTAAATCTTCATAAATAAACTACATACATATTCTAGAATACCGATGTGTTAGAATCGGGCCACCATCTAGTCAGAGAATAAAACCTTAAAACTGCTCCAGCGATTTAGCATACGCAGCAAAATAAAAGTGACAAGATGTCAAGGAGAAATTGGCTTTGGCAATTGTAGTCTTGCAACAGCTGGAGTGCCACAAGTTAGACACCACTTAGGTAGGACAAATCTCTGCACTGGTTAGGAGTGGTGTTTAAGCAACAGATTAAAGAATACTGACAATGAAAACTTTAACAAAGGGTCATCTCATCTTGTTAAATGGATAAAATTACATAAATCTTGTAAAATAATTCTTCTAATGAAAAATGCTCTCCATTGTCAAGAACAAAGGCATTTTCAGTTCTATAGTTTAATGCTTGTTACCTAGGTCACCAGCCTACTAGCAGGGGTGGGGGGAAAATCACAAACAGGGAGGAGAATACCCAGAGTAGCCCGGCCTCCATGCACCGATATCTTATTATCAGGAAACTTTTAATGGTGATTAAACAAGAAGAACAGAGAATTTCTTCACAAAAACATTTTTTCACCCAGGACGAGTGACATCCGTATTGAGATCCGTGTGGCAAGCAAGTGCAATGCAATTGTGCAGGTTTTTCTCGACTAAGATCAGTATGACATCAGCGTGTGGTGTCCATGTGCAATATGTTTTTAACATGGTCTTTCCCATGCTGTAAAAAAGGAGATTGTGTACTCACCGTAAAATCTTTTTCTCTTAGCCTCTAATTGGGGGACACAGAACCGTGAGTGTTATGCTGCTGTCCACTAGGAGGCGACTCTAAGCAGAATCTGCAAAAGAGTTAGTGTCTCCTCCTCTGCAGTATACACCCCTGGAGCAGGCAGTGCCTCCCCAGTTTTGCGCCAAAAGGAGTAGGAGAAGAGAACAAGTTTAACAATACAACAAAGCCTGTAAAAAGGCAACAATGAAATCTCAAGAGCAACATGAGAAACCAATAAAGGCCCGAAACGGGCAACAGGGTGGGTGCTGTGTCCCCAATTAGTGTCTAAGAGAAAAGGATTTTACAGTGAGTACACAAAATTCTCCTTTTGTCCTTCGCCTCATTAGGGAACACAGGACAGTGGGACGTCCCAAAGCAGTCCCTGGGTGGGAAAGAACAATGGAACTTCAACAGTAAAGACACCTACAGGTGGGCTACTGCCGCCTGAAGGATACACCTACCCAGGCTCGCATCTGCTGAGGACTGGGTGTGAACACTATAGTGTTTAGTAAACGTGTGTAAGCTCGACCAGCTGGCCACCTTACACACTTGTAGTGATGAGGCTTGGTGCCGAATGGCCCATGAAGTCCCCACGGCACAGGTGGAGTGTGCCTTGATACCGTCCGGAAGTGGTGAATTTTTTATCCGGTAGGCATCCTGAAGAGTGGATCTAATCATCTAGTCAGGGTAGCCTTCGAAGCCAGCATGCCTTTGCGGCTGCCTTATTATGAGAGAGTCCGGCTTCCTGAAAAGGCGCAGTCCTGGACACGTAAATGCAAAGAGCCCTGACAAGGTCAAGAGTATGCAGAGCCTTTTCAACCCAATGAACCGATGCCGGGCAAAGGGGTGGCAAGGAAATCTCCTCGTTAAGGTGAAAAAAAGAGGACACCACCTTCGGGAGAAAGGATGGAATCGGACGGAGTACAACCTTATCCTGATAAAAACACTAGGTAGGGCGGGCTGCGAGAGTGCCGATAGTTCCGACACTCTGCAGAGAGAAGCGATTGCCACTAGAAAAAAACACTTGAGTTAGAAGGTGGAGAGAAATGCCTCTAAGAGGTTCAAAAGGCGGTTCCTGTAGCGCAGTTAGAATTAGGTTAAGGTCCCATGCATCTAGTGGTCTCCTGTAAGGGGGAACCAGTCAACAAACTCCCTAGAGAAAGGTCTTCACCTGTGGTTTGATGGCAAGGCGAAGCTGAAAAAAAAAAAAAAAAAAAAAAACTCAAAGAGCCGAGACCTGGCCCTTAAGGGAACTTAGGGACAGACTGGACTCCAGCCCCGAGAACTATCGGCAAGGAGTAGGGGAAAGGAGAGTAAGCTCGGGAGGAGCACCAGTCAAAAAAGGCCTTCCAGGTGCAATGGTAGATCCGAGCAGAGGTCGGTTTTCGTCCTCTGATCATAGTCCCTATCATAGCAGGGGAAAACCCTGCTTGGATCAAAACCCAGGTCTCAAGGGCCACACCTTCAAATTCAAAGCCACTGAATGCTGATGGTAAAACAGGCCCTGAGAGAGAAGGTCTGGACGGTCTGGGAGACGCCAGGGCACGTCTGCCGCGAGTTGGACGAGGTCAGCATACCATGCTCATCTGGGGCTATATGAATGACTGGAATGCCCTCTTGCTTGATCTTCCGTACAACACTGGGTATTAGTGGCAGAGGCGGGAATATGTAAGGAAGGTGGAATTGCGTCCATTCTTGAACCAAGGAGTCTGCCCCGAGAGGTCACGAGTCGTTTGACCTGTCCATGAAGGCGGGGACCTTGGCATTGAACCATGATGCCAACAGGTCCACGTCCAGAATTCCCCAGCGACGACATATTTGTTGGAAGACGTCGGGATGCGGGGACCACGCTCCTGAATCTATGCCTTGCTGACTAAAGAAGTCCGCTTCCCAGTTGTCCACTCCTGGTGTGTGCACTGCCAATAGCACCGATGCTGTCGATTTCGCCCATTGTAGCCGTGGCATTGTCCGATTGAATTCTGACATGGCTCCCTGCTAGGAGATTATGGAAGGCTTCCAGTGCCAGGAATATGGCGCTGATCTCCAGGAGGTTGATGGGTTCGGATGATTCCACTGGGGACCATGTTCCTTGTGCTCTGTGGTGCCGGCATACTGCTCCCCAACCTGTCAGGCTTGCGTCGGAGGTGAGGACTTTCCAGTGAGACGGAAGAAAGGACTTCCCCATGTGAGAGAAGCTGGTCTGAGCCACCAATTGAGGGAACGTCTGATTGACAGCCGAAGCTTCCTGTCCTATAAAAAGGGACTCTTGCCCCAGGACGCCAGTATTGCCAGTTGGAGAGGCCTGAGGTGAAGCTGGGCGAAAGGGACTGCTTCCGTAGAGGTGACTATCCTGCCTAGGACACTCATGGCAAAGCGTAATGACCGAGGTGACAGAAGAAGAAGGGTGCGGACTCCTTGGCGGAGAGCCCATGCTCTTTCCTGAGGAAAGAGAACCAGACCTCTGGAGGTGTTGAACTGCATTCCCAGAAACGTCAGTGACTGCCTTGGTACTGGTGACGACTTTTGAAGGTTGACTAACCAGCCCAGGCGACATAGGGTGTCCACTGTGATCGCAATCCCTGAGTGTAGGAGCTTTGATGAGCAGGTCGTCCAAGTACAGAAGGATGACTACTCCTTTCGAGTGAAGTATGGTCATGACCGCTGTGATGACCGCTGTCATGACCTTGGTGAACACTCTGGGAGCTGTGGCAAGTCCGAACGGGAGAGCCACAAACTGGTAGTGGTGATGATTGATTGCGAATCGAAGGAATCTTTGGTGGGCTGAAGATATCGGGATGTAGGAGGTACGCATCCTGTATATCGATGGAGGCGAGGAATTCGCCCACCTCTATGGACGAAATGGAGCGAAGAGACTGCATGCGAAAATGACGTACGTGGACGAATTGGTTTAGCTGTTTTAGGTCCAGAATGGGCCGGACCGTACCTCATTCTTGGGTACCACAAACAGGTTTGAGTAGAACCCATGGAAACGCCCGGCCAGAGGAATGACTCCTGTTTTTAACAGTGAATCGACCGCCTGGAAAAAGGAGCGAGCCTTGGATGGTGGTTTTGGAGGAATCGACAGGAAGAACAGATTGGGTGGATGGGACCTGAACTCTATATTGTAGCTGGAAGACACCAGTTCTCTGACCCAGTTGTCTATAGTGGCGAGCCAGACTTGACAAAAGCATAAAAGTCAGCCGCCTACTTGTAAGGTGTCGTCCGGAGGAGAAGAGTCAGGAGGAAGAAAACCTATGGGACTTTAACTCTCGCCAGCCCAAACCTCAGGGATCAGACGGTCGGCTCGAGCTGGATTTTTGGGTAGTCTGCGACAGCTCCCGGCGTGGTGAGCGGTTGCCGGTCTGCGCTGGCCTTGAGGCCGACCAGCCGAACGAATTCCAAAAGGATCGGAAGCGTGTTCGCTGTCAACGGTTGAAGGGCCTCTTTAGTTTGCGTTGGGGGGGAGAGAAGTACTCTTGCCCCCTGTCACGTCCGAGATTAGTTTGTCTAACATCTCACCAAAGAGACGGCCACTAAGGTAGGGGAGGCTTGTGAGAGACTTCTTAGAAGCTGCATCAGCCTTCCTTTCCAGCAACCAAAGGGCGAGTCTGATTGTGATAGCATCGGAGGTCGCTGCTGCTGCTGCAGCGCAATTTGCGGAGTCTAGAGCTGCAGGCATTAAGTAATCCGCAGTGACTGAAATTTGAGCTGCTTGATCTAATAGAGCTGGATCAGCGTCTGATGATCGTAATGAAGAATGTAAGTTACTAGCCCAAGTCATAATGGCTTTGGTTGCCCAAACTGAGCCAAACACTGGGGCCAGTGAGGATCCTGAGGCCTCAAAAAGGGATTTAGCCATCTGCTCCACCTGGCAGTCAGTTGAGTCTTTGATTGACGAACTGTCTGGTAAGGAGAGAAGCGCCCTTGCAGCTAGTCGTGATATCGGGTGGTCTACTTGTGGCGGATCCGCCCAATACTGGGTTACTTTAGGCAAGACAGGGTAACGCGCTTCAAGGGTCTTGCGGTTGCCAAATCTTTTTTTGGGATGTAACCGATGTCTTTGTAGGATCTCCGGAAACTCAGGATGATCCGCAAAATATTTATGTGGTCTCTTGGCTCTTTTAAAAAGAGACCTTATGTTCTGGGGCATCCACCGGCGGGTCTGAAATATCCAGTACCTGATTGATGGATGTAATTAAGTCCTCAACCAAAGCCACCATGTCGGATGGGTCTAGATCTAGGGACGCATCCAAGTCCAAGTCTGAAGCAGGACCATAGGAACCCTCCGACTCCTGGGAATTCTCGTGGCTTTTGCGGGATGGAGAGGCCCTAGAGCTGTGAAAGGACGCTGCAGAGGGTGTTCTCTGGAACTTCTTGCGTCCCGAACTAGAGGTAGATAGAATAGGGTCAGTAGACAGTCCTTGGTCCGAGGCTTCGCCCTGAGTGGTAGGTGGCTGGGCAGTGGAACAGGGGGAAGAGCAAGTCTGCAGAGCCTGGAGCAATGCGAGGACAATTTTTCGATAGATTACGACATAGATTGGGACATAATAATGGCCTATACTGGCGCAGTATCAGGTACACTGGTAGATGCCAGGGTAATGATGGGGGGGGGGGGGGGGGTTCTGCCACCGTATTTTGGGTGCAGTTCTGGCAATGTGGAGATGGGCATGCAGCAGGCAGAGAAGCCTTGCAAGCTGTGCAGGTGGCATAATAAGTATTAATAATACTTGCGTTTATGCAGGGAGGCAGGGGCTGTTCTGGGCGAGTCACGCGAGACACATGTATTTCACATAGTGTGTATCTACCCTTACAGCTACATTAACTCTTTCTTAACATTACAAAATCATGCCAACAGGTTTACTTTAAGGCCATATTTACATTAGTGTCATTGCATCAATGCCAAGTTATATTTAAAAGGAAAAAAATAGATTTGCACGCAGGATGACTTTTGAGCTACACAATGGACATATAGGGAGAACCTGGAAGACTTAAGTAGTAAAATGAAAAAGTAAATGTAATTTTTGAAAATAAGTTATTTTTTTGTTTTTGTTTTTTGCTCCAATGATCAAACAGCAAACTAAGCTGACAGCACAGATGTCACCAGCCCAAGATCTCAAATGTTATCCATTTCTTCTACCCAACAAAGTTCTAAATTTCAGTAAGAGCATAGGTTAAAGAGGACCTATCACCAGATCGAAAATGGACAGTTTTTACCCTTAGGGCTCGGACACACTCTCCTAGTTACATCCCAGTTTGACGGACGAGACTCTGAACAGGCTGAAGCAGTGACCGTGAACGGCTTCTCTCACTCTGGACGGGGAATAACAGCTGCTTGTGTTTCTGTGCAGCATCGCATTCCCTGTCCAGAGAGGGAGAGGCCGTTCAGGGTCACTGCTCCAGTCTGTTCAGAGACTCGTTCGTCAAACTCGGATGAGTGTGTCCGAGCCCTTACTTTATTTCCCTAGCTCCACAGAGTAACTTTTTTTTTTACCCACCATCTGGTTCCCGAGATATGCAGCTTTATATTTAGGTCTACGTTTTTATGGCCTTTACCATACGTGTGGCTCACAGGATTCTCTGGAGACGCGTCTTTAATCTGCACGCTGGGTACCAGCCCTCTCAATACTGGACGTGCCTCATTTATTGAGGGGCATTCATTGTGTAATAAATCAGGTCAGTGTACTCCTTCCACTATATTTTAAATTTCAGTGCACAAGTCTGTACTTCACATAGATGTGAAAAAAACAAACAAACAAACATGTTCTAACCCTAATATGCAAGTGTTTGCACCCTAAAAATAGCATGAATTAATGTTTTTATCATGGACTACCGACATGCAAAATAAGATGAATAATGAACTTACTTGGCTGGTTTCCGGTTGATACTCCAGTTATACCATGTGGTGCCATTCCAGATGTTCCAGGCTGTGGCTGACCAGGAAGACTCATCTGTTGGGCCATTTGTGGCAACCCACCGATACCGCCCATTTGAGCACCAGGGGGATGGACTCCCAATGCCATACCCTGTACACCTACAGGCGCTGTTCCTGTTAAGGTTTGTAAGGCATTCATTGGATCTATTGGAGAGTAAAAATATTAAATAGTGAACAATACATAAAGAATGTACCTAAATGTATCTAGAACATATCCAAAAAACTATGTATCTTACCACTGGCAGATGCCTGAGCCTTCTTGTTATCTGCAAGGAAAGTACATGGGAAAATTACTTAAGACCTTCTGGTGCACAGTATCATGTTTGACGGGATACGCTTCTTTTTTTGCTGCAAAAGCATGCAAACTAAAATTATAAATTACTACTTCTTTCAGGCTAATTACAACGTTCTTCAATCTGACTGATCAGATTTTAAAAAAAATTGATGATGTTCGGACACGGATGTAAATCAAATGGCACCAGTTTAACGGACCTTATTGTTTCACATATTACAATAACTTACATGTGAATGAGGCTCAAGAGCTTTTATGGTAAAATGTATATAGTTTATGTAAATCAAAAAGACTTACATAAGGACCAGTGGAGCCAGAGGACCAGTGGAAGCGTATGCGAAGCGCGAAACAGCTCATTGTCTTTCTCTTCCCTCCCACCCCCATGTCAAATGCTATACCGCAATAAGTAAAACCTAAGTGCAACATCTAAAGGGTGAGTGCACCTTTAGGTTTTTTGACTTACAAAATGTTCTTACCTGGGTAGCACCCCGTGACAGAATAGCACTATACACCGCCATTTTTTTTTGGGTTACAAATATAGTGCATAAACTGTAGAGGTTAAGTGCCCGGCACCCCATTTCTTGGATTTATATAGTTTAACCTTACTCTAAACAGTGACTTACGAATATCTCGAAAGTGAATAATCAGTCTGGCCACCAAAGACAGGTACTCCTCCTGTAATTACATGAAGGCAATTATCATACAAAACAAACAATATGGTGCAATGTAATCTCAAACAAAAAGAGGAGTAAAAGGTTTTATAATGTTTTTTTTTTTCCGACTGATTTTCTAAAACAGAGAACATGGATTAAATTGTCTGACAGTGATCGTCCAAAACAAAGAATTTGATGTGTAAGTGATCTACACTTTATAGGTATGTGCATCCAATGTCTATTAGAAGCAGAAGACACTTAAAGGGAGCCAACCACCAGAATATAACCACCTGCAAATGTATGCAGCGGGTGATTGACTTGTGCTGCATGACGTCACTATTTGGGTTGTTTGTTTTTTTCTTTCTATTTCTCCCCTGTGGGCTTCTCTTTCTGCTGTAAGACAAACCAATTCCCCCCCCCCCCCCCCCATCTCTAAGCCCAGCACAGCAATCAACGCCGCGTCACCGGCAATATCCTGCCGTGTGACAGCTGGCCTGCGGTGTTGGTAGAGAGCGCGCACCGCTTCAGACATCGCAGGCCAGATTGATGCGTATGACAGTACCATTAGTGATAAAGCACCGTGGGCATGAGATGTCTATAGATCCCATCCACTGTGCTGGAACTGTAATGGTACTGTCACACGCATCAATCTGGCCTGCGATGTCGGAAGCGATGCGCGGGTGCGCACTCGCCTCCGACATTGCAGGCCAGCCG
This sequence comes from Allobates femoralis, assembly GCA_033576535.1. NCBI lineage: Eukaryota > Metazoa > Chordata > Amphibia > Anura > Aromobatidae > Allobates > Allobates femoralis. The sequence goes on from JARQOC010000003.1 coordinate 645,304,064, forward strand.
TCACACGGCAGGATATTGCCGGTGATGCGGCGGCGATGTGGGCGGAGCCATCGCTCACTGGGTTGGGCTTAGCCCAGCGAGCGATCCTCAGCAATGCTGCGGTATAGGCTGGATCGCCGCCAACATCGCTATTGTGTCAGACAGCGCGATCCAGCCTAATCGCTGGTTGCAGATTGACAGGTTTATGAACATGTTCATAAACCTGTCAGCCTGCGACCAGCGATAAATCGCAGTTGCGTCGTGCTGTCACACAGCACGACGCACTTGCGATATCGCTAGCGACATCGCTGATGCGTCACTTTTCGGCGATGTCGCTAGGGACATTCACACGTGTAACATGGCCATTAGTGTAAACTGACCTGCAGTTCAAGATTCAAAACCACAACATGTCAATTTCTCTCAAGGGGACACTGAGTATTATGTGCAGATTTTCCTCATATACTTGCATTAGATGCAGAAAATTCCCAAGTGAAAAAAAAAAAAAAGAAAAAAAACACTTGCATTTTTTTACTGCATTTCCAGCAGTGCTGTGGAGTCAGAAAGCCAAACCACCCACTCCGACTCCTCAATGTCCCCAAACTCCAACTCTCATGCATGGCTTATGTTTATGTGATACATTTATTGTAGTAAAATGTGAACATCAGGCTTTAATCATTATTATGCTACAATAATCAAGATATTTAGATAGAGCATAATAATTCGGTTGTACCTAATTTATTATATATTTAGGAGTTGGTCCATTTTATACTGACTCCACAGCACTGGTTTCCAGGGTGGGTGAAACACCGAATCCAGGCAATGGGCAAGATTAATTGTGTGTTCAAATATGTCCCAAAATAGTGAGTGAAAGTGAGGAGACACTTACCCGAGTTTTAGCTTTCAGAAAGACATGGCTCTCCATCTCTTTGCTAGACTTGTTGTGAGCAACTCCAGCTTTGCGCATAGCTTCTTCACTGGAATGCAAGACAAAGCCTTTCATTAAAAGGAAAAATAATCTCTGAATTTCTATAGAAAACATTTTCTGACTGTGAAGATTAAATATATAGTACTATTCAGTGTACACTCCTATAGCTAGCAGTGATGCGGTAGCACAGTGCAGGTCCCATTGCTGCAGATGGCCCCCTAGTGCAGCTCTGCATTCTGGTCACAGTCTAGAGATACAAGATTGAAGAACATTAATCAAGAGCTTTCTAGAGAACATTTTTTTCAACCTTTGTCTCCAATTGACTCCTTTTATATTCTCAGTCTTGGAGAAGACTGCCTTATCCTGATCCTGGCAGTCTCAATAGGATGCAGCTAGTAGACAGAGCTCACAAACAATAACTAATGGAGCCCGAGCTTTAGATCGGACTGTACACAACAATAATGGAAAAGCCACCATATACCCTCTAATGACAAGGGATGAAATCCTATTTATTGGGATCCATTGACAATCTGATGTCGAGATGCCAAATGTCTACCCCGTGCTGGATAGATGGTGGAGCGGAAAAATATAGTGTTGTGGATATAGGGAGTCCGTCACTAAATACTCCCCAACCCCCACCTTTGTTCTGTGTGACACCACCAGTGTCCATCCAAGAGACCATTACACAAAGCAGAGGAGGGGGGCCAGGAGCACACCCTGCAGAGAGCCCAGGACATATCAGAAGGGAACCGTTACATTTTACAGGGCACAAGACACATGGCCAGATAACCTAAAACTTAAAAATGCTGGGACCAAATGTTACTTTAACCCCTTCATCCCTGGCGGTTTTCAATTCTTTTCCCCTTCTTTCAATTTTTTATCATTTTCTGTCAATAAGACATTTGAGGGATTGATTTTTGCAGGACGAGTGGTACTTTTGAATGAAATCCTTTATTTAACCATATTGTGAACAGGAAAGTAAGAAAAAATCCCAAGTGTGGTGAAATTGCAAAAAGAAAAGTGCATTCATTACACGTTTGTTTTTTATTAATGATGTTCACTATATGGTGAAATTGACATGTCGGTGTGATGCCTCTGGTTGGTTGAGTTTGTAGATACCAAACATGTATACATTTACTGTTATCCAAGTGGTGAAAAAAAATTAAGACTTTTTAATGAAACAGAACTGCACTTTTGTCACCATGATCCGTGACCAGTAGCGGTCTCATTTTTCAGGATCTGGGGCAGTGTGAAAGGTTATATTTTTGTATTTTTTGCAGCTAGAGCAGACATTTCTAATGATACCATTTTTGGGTGGATGCATTGTTTTGATCCAGTTATTGCAATGTTGTGGTGACCAAAAAACACTGCCAGTAATGTGTTATTTTCGGAGTCCATGACAGCACCCTAAACGAGTGTGTATGTATATGTACATACATATGTATGTGCGCGCGTGTGTGGATATATGTACATGTATGTGTAATCTGTGTATGTATATGTACATACATATGTATGTGCGCGCGTGTGGATATATGTACATGTATGTGTAATCTATATATATAGATTACACATACATGTACATATATCCACACACGCGCGCACATACATATGTATGTACATATACATACACACTCGTTTAGGGTGCTGTCATGGACTCCGAAAATAACACATTACTGTATACCGTATATACTCGTGTATAAGCCAACCCGTGTATAAGCCGACCCCCCTACTTTTGCCCCCAAAACCTAGGAAAACCTATTGACTCGTGTATAAGCTGAGGGTGGACCCCAGCACAGGTATACAGCAGCAGCCCCAGAGGTAGTATACAGCAGCAGCCCCAGAGGTAGTATACAGCAGCAGCCCCAGAGGTAGTATACAGCAGCAGCCCCAGAGGTAGTATACAGCAGCAGCCCCAGAGGTAGTATACAGCAGCAGCCCCAGAGGTAGTATACAGCAGCAGCCCCAGAGGTAGTATACAGCAGCAGCCCCAGAGGTATATACAGCAGCAGCCCCAGTAGTAGTATACAGCAGCCCCAGAGGTATATACAGCAGCAGCCCCAGTAGTATATACAGCCCCAGTGGTAGTATACAGCAGCCCCAGAGGTATATACAACCCAGTGGTAGTATACAGCAGCAGCCCCAATGGTATATACAGCAGCAGCCCCAGTGGTATATACAGCAGCCCCATCAGTATACAGGCCCCCCCCCCCCCCCCGCTTTGTGCACAATCCTGTAAAGGAAGAGATTAGTATACTTATCACTGTCCCGCTGCCGCTGTCCCGCCGCCATCGCGCTCCTCCGTCTTCTTCCGGTTTCCTCCTTGGTCGCGCAGACAATGACGTCATTGCCTGCGCCGACCGGAAGAAGACGGATGAAGACGGAGGAGCGCGATGACGGCGGCGGGACAGCGGGACAGTGATAAGTATACTAATCTCTTCCTTTACAGGATTGTGCACAAGGCAGGGGGCCTGTATACTGTATACAGTGACTCGCATATAAGCCGAGGGGGGGACTTTTCAGCCCAATTTGTGGGCTGAAAACTCAGTTCAGGTGAATAAAGGGTCTGTTTTTTATTCAGAGCCCATGTGGCACGACGTTTCGGTGCACTAGGCACCTTTCTCAAGTACTTGAGAAAGGTGCCTAGTGCACCGAAACGTCGTGCCACATGGGCTCTGAATAAAAAACAGACCCTTTATTCACCTGAACTGGAGTGCTGCCTGTTTTCCTTGATTTATTTGAATTGGTTTGGACACTAATACACAGGACTTGCACCGCGGATGAGTATATTATTGTGCTGTTCCATTTTCTCTTATATATATATATATATAACACATACATATTTTTGCATATATAGAACATATGCATACAAATATGTATTCATACATATATTTAGTTATTAAAGTGAGCAGCACAGCTTAAATGTTACAGGGTGCAAGTCAGTTCTAGCTCCTCTCCCATTCACTTTTTCATACAACACCAATAAAGAGGACTGCAGCACTCCTTAAAGTGATCCTAAACCCACAAACTGACATCTTTAGACCTGTCCATGCACCCCCTCTTATCAATTCTAGCCATCCCTTTTGCAGAAAAAAATTGATTTTGTAAAGTAGAGAAGTTATATTACTTTGTCCTGTGTGAGTTCCCTCTTTCTGAGGAAGCCGCAAATAGGCGTGCCTGTCTGCTGCTGCCTTGTAATTATGCACGCCCCTCTCTGCTTCTAAGAGCCTGGCCATGTCATGAAAGGGGCGTGGCTAAATCAAGTCATGGCGGAGCCCCGCCCCCTTTCATGACGCGACCAGGCTCTTACCAAGGCAGCAACCTGAGAGGGGCGTGCATAATTAGACAGGCACGCCTATTTGCGGCTTCCTCAGAAAGAGGGAACTCACACAGGACAAAGTAATATAACTTCTCTACTTTACAAAATCGATTTTTTTTTCTGCAAAAGGGATGGCTAGAATTGATAAGAGTGGGTGCAGGGATAGGTCTAAAGATGTGGGGGGGGGGTCAGTTTGTGGGTTTAGGATCACTTTAAGTTTCTTTAGAATCTGCCTTTATTCGGCCTTCAGGTGCAAGTGCAAAGTTTCAGCCTCAAAGGCCCTTTTTCCAGGCTAGAAAAAAGGCCTTTGAGCCTGAAACGTTACACTTGCACCGGAAGGCCAAATAAAGGCAGATTCTAAAGAAACTTAAGGAGTGCTGCAGTCCTCTTTATTGGTATCACACATATATTTATATATACAGCTCTGGCAAAAATTAAGAGACTACTGTGCAGGCACAGTTTTCTAAAAATCACCATCTCTGCATGTCTGATAGCCATTCCATTCCAGAATTCCAACCAAAGTACACCTCATTCTATTTAATGTGCTTCTGATTAGGTGATCACCTGAACTAAATCTTATTTAAATGAGGGAAAGTATATTTAAAAAAACCACTGCAAACCAAGCAATCGTTGCTGCGTCGTTCAAGATATCTGTACATGTGACATTTCACTAGCGATCATTGGACGTCGCTCCAGCGATGTAGGTCAAGTCGGATCGTTGGTCAGTTCGCCGACACATTGAGGCGTGTAACCCGGCCTTAAGGTAATCTTATCTGATGTAAAATTTTCAGCTTTGCCCAACAATTAGTCGTCTTATGGTCAGACGGAGACCTGGAGAGGCGTACAAGCCACAGCGTCTTGCAACCAATGTGAAATTTGGTGGAGGACGGTGATGATGTGGGGATGCTTCAGCAAGGCTGGAATTGGACAGGTTAATCTTTGCAAAGGACGTATGAATCAAGCTGCATACAAGGTTATTTTTTAAAAAACACTTACTTCCTTCTGCTCAGGCAAATGTTTCCCAACTCTGAGGACTACACGGTGTGCAGAATTATTAGGCAAGTTGTATTTTAGAGGATTATTTTTATAAGGGAAGGGAAAAGGGGTATTTTGCTCACCACGGCTTCCAGAGGCTGTTAGACTAAGGATTTTGTATCCGAAACGTGTCAGGCGTGGAGGTAGGGGGCTGCGTACCCCACTAATGCTTTTAAGGATGTCTGAATAAAGATCTGCTTAGGGAAAAAAGGTGTGCTGTAGTCCGCGCTGCCAGGATCACTCACTCCAATAAATACGAGTAGAAAATCTTCATCAAAACCTCCTTTATTCTCCTACGCGTTTCAGTGCCCTCCTGGCACCTTCATCAGGGATGCCAGGAGGGCACTGAAACGCGTAGGAGAATAAAGGAGGTTTTGATGAAGAAGATTTTCTACTCGTATTTATTGGAGTGAGTGATCCTGGCAGCGCGGACTACAGCACACCTTTTTTCCCTAAGCATTGTTACAACCTACACGTGAGTGTGGCCGGTGGGAGTCCAGCAGCAGCCATCAGGACATTACCAATAAGCCTTCAAACCAGTTGTGGGTCTCACAACTGGACCAGGTGAGCAGATTTAATTACTCACCATTACACCCATCAGTGTCTAGTGATAAGGGCACTATTGCGCCTCTTGTCCCCCCCCCTCTTTTTTCTTGTTTTATTGAATAAAGATCTGGAATTTTAACTGCAACAAGTCTGGTGCCGGAGTTCCTTCAATATTTGATTATTTTTATGACTGATCAACAATTCTGTTCTCAATCAACCCAAAAGACTCAAATCAAAGCTTAATATTTTTGAAAGTTGGAGTGTTATTTTTATTTTAAGATTTGGCTATCTTAAGCGGCCGTCACACGCAACGATTTTAAGCCCGATATCGTTTAAGCGATCTCCTTTTTGATCGCTTAAGCGATATCGTTTTGGCATCGTTGCATGTAATCAAGCGATTTTACTATGTAAAATCGCTTGATCGTGACATCGCACATATGAGCTCAGGAGCTCAGACCTAGCGATGAACGATGTCACGATCTGCTTCATCGTGGTGTATGACACCACGATGAAGGATCTCCCAGCGGCAGAGCCTATGCTGGGAGATGGTAACTATGGTACACGTCGGGTCACTAAGCGCCGCGCGGCGCCTAGTAACCCGATGTGTACCATAGTAACCAGCGAGATCGCGGCTCCACATCGCTGGTGAGTCTGTCTGTGTGACATCTCACCAGCGATGTGAGCGATATTGTAAGCGATCGAGCGTGCACGTGATCGCTTACAATATCGCTAGCGATATCTTAGCGTGTGACGGCCGCTTTAGGAGGATATCTGTTTGTGCAGGTAACCATTACTGTGCAGAATTAGGCAACTTAATAAAAACCAAATGTATTCCCATCTCACTTGTTTATTTTCACCAGGTAAACCAAATATAACTGCACAAAATTTAGAAATAAACATTTCTGACATGCAAAAACAAAACCCCAAAAAATGAGTGACCAATATACCCACCTTTCTTTATGACACTCAACAGCCTTCAATCCATAGATTGTAAACATATCAAGCAACTGATAATCAACATTGCAAGCAGCATCCACCACAGCCTCCCAGACACGGTTCCGAGAGGTGTACTGTTTTCCCTCCCTGTAGATATCACATTTTAGGAGGGACCACATGTTCTCTGTAGGGTTCAGATCAGGTGAACAAGGGGGCCATGTCATGGTTTTTTTTTTTTTTTTTTTTTTTTAGACCTTTACTGGCCAGCCACGCTGTGGAGTAGTTGGATGCATGTGATGGAGCATTGTCCTGCATGAAAATCATGTTTTTCTTGAACGATACCGATTTCTTCCTGTACCACTGCTTGAAGAAGTTGTATTCCAGAAATTGGCAGTAGGTCTGGGAGTTGAGCTTCACTCCATCCTTAACTCGAAAAGGTCCCACAAGGTCATCTTTGATGATACCAGCCCATACCAGTACCCCACCTCCACCTTGCTGGCGTCTGAGTCGAAATGTAGCTCTCTACCCTTTACTGATCCAGCCTCTGGCCCATCAAGAGTCACTCATTTCATCAGTCCATAAAACCTTTGAAAAATCAGTCTAAGGGCTCAGACACACTCTGCTACTTACAAGCGAGTCTGTCGGACGAGACTCGGAAGAGGCTGGAACAGTGACCCTGAACGGCCTCTCCTTGTCTGGACGGGAATGATAGCGGCTTATGTTTTTGTGCTGCTCCATAGTCCCCATCCAGACAGGGAGAGGCCGTTCAGGGTCACTGCTCCAGCCTCATCAGTCTCATCCAACAGACTCGCATGTAAGTAGCAGAGTGTGTCCGAGCCCTTAAGATATTTCTTGGCCCAGTCTTGACGTTTTATCTCAGGCTTCTTGTTCAAAGGTGGTTGTTTTTCAGCCTCTTACCTTGGACAAGTCCCAGAGTATAGCACACCTTGTGCTTTTTGATACTCCAGTAACGGTGCCGCGCTGAAATTTGGTAAAACAGGTGGCAAATGGCATCTTGGCAGCTTCACGCTTGATTTTCCTCAATTCATGGGCAGGTATTTTGCCCAACACGTTTCTTGCGACCCTGTTGGCTATTTGCCTTAAAACGCTTGATTGTTCGGTGATCTCGCTTCAACAGTTTGGCAATTTCAAGACTGCTGCATCCCTCTGCAAGACATCTCACAATTTTGGACTTTTCAGAGCCTGTCAAATCTTTCTTCTGCCCCATTTTGCCTAAGAAATGGCATTTACCTAATAATTAAGCACACCTTATATAGGGTGTTGATGTCATTCGACCACACCCCTCATTACAGAGATGCACATCACCTGATTTACTTAAAGGGAACCAACCACCTCAGATCACCCTAATACACAGTTAGTACATGTCCCTGCACCCTAAGGACGCCTTTCCAGCACTGTTTTTGTGTAAAATCTTGCATTAGTATAACTGATATAAAGAGTTTATAAACTTACTAGCCTGGAGACATCTGGGCGTATCCCTCCTTCTGTTATAGTTCAGGACTGTGCATTGCATGTCTGTGCTCCCCCTCCCTCCGTGCCTGCTGCCCTGATGGGCGTGATCGTTATCTCCTCTGCACAGAGGGAGGGGGAGCACAGCCATGCAATGAATGCACAGCCCTGAAGTATAACAGAAGGAGGGATACGCCCAGATGTCTCCAGGCTAGTAAGTTTATAAACTCTTTATACGAGTTATACTAATGCAAGATTTTACACAAAAACTGTGCTGGAAAGGTATCCTTAGGGAGCAGGGACATGTACTAACTGTGTATTAGGGTGATCTGAGGTGGTTGGTTCCCTTTAATTGGTAGTTGGTTCTCAAGCCTATACAGCTTGGTATAGGACATCATGTATAAAAAGTATCATGTGATCAAAATACTCATTTGCCTAATAATTCTGCACACAGTGTATTTTTCCAGCAGGACAATGCCCCATGCCACACAGCTAGGTCAATAAATGTGTGGATGAAGGAGCACCACATCAAGACCCTGTCATGGCCAGCCCAATCTCCAGACCTGAACCCCATTGAAAACCTCTGGAATGTAATCAAGAGGAAGATGGATAGTCACAAGCAATCAAACAAAGAAGATCTGCTTACATTTTTTTGCCAGGAGTGACATAAGGTGTGAAGCAGTGTGAAAGAATGGTGGAAAGCATGCCAAGACGCATTAAAGCTGTGATTAAAAATCATGGTTATGCCACCAAATACTGATTTCTGAACTCTTCCTGAGTTAAAACATTAGTATTGTTGTTCCTAAATGAAGATGAACGGGTTTGTCTTTGAATTATTTGAGATCTGAAAGCACCGTTTCTTTATTATTTTGATCTCTCATTTGCTGCAAAAAAAAAAAAAAAAAAAAAATACAAAAATCTTTAGCTTTGAATTTCGGAGACATGTTGTCAGTAGCTTATAGAATAAAAGAACAATGTCATTTTACTCAAAAATATACCTATAAAGAGAAAAATCAGAGAACCTGAAAACTTTGCAGTAGCCTCTTAATTTTTTGCCAAGGGCGCGGAGGGGGCAGAGCGCCACTCTCAGCCGGGCAGAGCGCCACCCTCAGGCGGGCAGAGCGCCACCCTCAGGCGGGCAGAGCACCACCCTCAGGCGGGCAGAGCGCCACCCTCAGGCGGGCAGAGCGCCACCCTCAGGCGGGCAGAGCGCCACCCTCAGCCGGGCAGAGGGGCAGAGCACGATGGGATTCTGATCTGGCACAAATCCCTAGTCATATTAAAAGGTTTGTCAAAGAGTCGATTCTGACGTTTAGGATTGCTACCTTTATTGGGTGACATTAGAGTTCCTCCTCACTGAAGTGACAATTTGCCTATATCTTGCGGCTATAAGTCTCCTCAGCCGCAGGCAGAACACTCTCCGTAAGGAGACTAGCTATTCCCCCCAGATACTCAGGGGGAGCACAGAGCGTCAATATCAGGGTAATGCCCCCCAATATCGGAGTTTCCCGTCCACATCGGCACCTCCGGGCAGACATTGCCCAATCACCTCACATAACCCCTCACAGACGGAGCCGCATAGACCTGGCGGGCAGCTCTCCACAGTCCCCGGTATAGCTCAGCAGCACGCTGCCGGCTGCGGCCTAGCTCCGGGTCCGCGGGCTCTCCCGGCTGTGCACTTACATCTGGCTGACCAGCTTCTGCCTGAAGCCCGCGCTCCGCCAGTCGCTGTCCGGGGCCGTCACGTCCATCCTCCTCGGTTCTGGCGCTCTCTCTCCCTCCAAGTATCACAGCTCCACAGAACCGGAAGTGTCGCAAGGAAGCGTGGGACTTTGTTCACAGTGAGCGGACTGACACGCCCCCAACCAGCAGACCACGCCCCCAACGCCTATTGGTTATTAATCCCGTGGCCGGCTTGTGAGTGACAGACAGCGCCCGTCGCGCTGAGGAGCTGCGGCCACACACGGGCCTCCTCTGGTTGGATCCCGAGTGACGTCATGTTTACGGAAGTGACGCTCCTGCCCAGGTACCAGGTGAGAGGTGGGTGCTGAGCCCCGGGCACAGTGTGGGCGGGGCCGGAGGTGGCAGTGCCACATAACATACACTGACCATTAAAGGAGGAGCAGAGGCTGTGCTGACGCCAGGTGGGTACAATGTGCCGGTGCCAGCTCCGGTGGGTGGATCTGCCGGGGAGACATTGCGAGGTTTCCTTGACTTCGTGCACTTGGTGTCCTGTCACACCCCCCTTCTGTGTAGGAGAGGCCATTATGGCCGGGGCTCATAGGGACAGGTCACCATGTCACACATGTCTCGGTGGGTTGACTCTCTGTCGTTGTCTTCAGTGTAAGTCCCATGTGACTTGTTCATAATTTGGATTATTTCTATAGTGATCTCCCAGGGTCACAGGTCATCAGAGAAGCTACACTGATGGTTTTGGTTGCATTGGCTGCAGATTGCTGTGACAGCGGCCCTTACGTGGTGCAATAATGGCGAGACATGTATTAAGGCGCCCATCAGTCCTCCAGTGATCACCACCACCAGCTACATACAGACGTATTGCAGGATATAGGGTAAGTTCACACATACAGGTTTAGGGCCGTTTTAGCAGCGGAAACCGCCGGTCGGTTTCCATGAGGTTTATGCAAATTTATGTTAATCCAAAAGCGGCTTTTGGGTTAACATATAAACCTATGGAAACCGACCCCCGGTGTGCACACACCGGCGGTTTCCACATGCTCATCTGTTGCTAACCCGCTGGGTTCCCAGCGGGTTAGCAAAGAATGTGCATGTTCTATAAACCGGCTGGTTCTGCAGCGGCTGCAAGCAGAATCATGTGCTGCTTCCAGCCGCTGCAGAACCGACGCCACTAACCCGCTGTGCACCCGCCTGTCTCCCGGCCGTCTTCCGCCGCACATACCCGACAGGAAGACGGTGGACGGCTGCCGAGCTTCCTGTCGGGTCCGCCCTGCCGCCGCCGACTCTAACCCGCTGTGCACCCGCCAATGTGTGAACTTACCCATACAGTGTGAGCGACGGGTCAAGATCACTAGGTGGAATAAACAATGTAAATTAAGAAAAATGTATGAAGTGCACCTGTTTTAGACATTATAAACTACCTTTAACATGATGTATTTGGGGTACCTATTATCCCTTTATATCTTGAGACGTGCCCCTGCATACCACAGAAAACAATTCTTAATGGAACACTGTCAGGTCATTTTTCAGTATGATACTATTATTACCCTTGAATAGGGCCTGGGCAGACCTTTTCAAAACATGTAAAATCATTATTGTACCGTTTGTAGTTTCCATGTTATCAGCATTATCAGACCCTGCAGGGAGCTCCTGGATTAGTCCTCTCCGTTATAAGCAAACAGGAATAGTAGTGTGCAGTATAAACTGGCATGTAATTATGCACTCCCTCTCAGCAGCTCTCTCCTCCCTTTGCTAACAGCGCAGTGTCAGGTTTCACTTACAGATCTGTTCAGTTGATATCACCATAGAGGGCGAGAGTTACTGCAGGTCTGCATTATCTAGACTCCATTTGTTTCTGTAAGGCAGAAGGCACACACACGGAGCGTGTTTGATGCTGGACAGTGATGCGAGTTAAATGCGTGTTTTCGGTGTGTGTGGTGCGTTTGCATGGCTGTGAGTGTTCTGCGAGTGTGAGGTGTGAGTGAGTGTGATGCTGTCCGTGGTCCTGACGCAAACTTCAGGTCCGTGGACTGCATTTTCCGGTGATTTTAAACTCCGCGTCTGTCAAAGCCACTGAGTTTAAATGTGCCAGTTTGCCGATACAGTAATCAATAATATGTCAGTGCTGACACATCATAGGTAAAAACTCAGATGGTAATAAAAGATTAAAGTTATAGGCCTTATTAATCATTTTTACCCCCTCTGCAAGGTCTGTGCTTCATGTCAGCTCAGAGCCTGCAGATGCGGCTAATAAAAGCCAGTGTATGAAAGGGTTATTGTGCTGTTGAATGTTTCAATCATGTGTACACAGAGTGTGTTCACTCTGTGTACACCTGATGACATCCCACCCTGGCAGTGGAGGAGTTAATAGCATGATTTATCTGATCCTGGCATTTGTCAGGTTCTAATTTCATTTTATAAAAGCTGCTCCTCTCCTGCTCTCAGGGTGCTGTCCGTGGTCCCGTAGTTAAATTGAGTAGAGGACTAGCGGCAGTGCTGTAGAACTGGTGAGCTGTCCCTGGTACTTATGCCAATAGCTCATGCTAACAGTGTAGCTGTGCTGCAGGACCACGGACAGCACCCAGAGAGCAGGAGAGGAGCATTGTGCTCTTTTGAAGCCGCAGAGTGCCCAAAGTCTTGTGAGATTGCACTGCACAGGTGCGAGACTTGTGACTGACGTCGCTGTCATTCACATACATACACAGGAGGGGCAGCGTTTTCCAGGCAGCTGGGTGGCAAGGACCACAGAGTGTTATAGGGACTTTGTCAGGTCATTTTTCAGTATGATACTATTATTACCCTTGGATAGGGCCTTGGCAGACCTTTTAAAAACATGTAAAATCATTATTCTACCATTTGTAGTTTCCTTGTTATAAGCATTTTCAGACCCTGTAGGGAGCTGGTGCATTAGTCCTCTCCATTGTATTCACAGCCAAATAGGCCGGCTTCTGTATAATTGTTATTTAAATATCCACACCTATCCAAGCTGGTGGGTGTTCTGTCCCTCCCCTCTGTTCTCTGTGCTGGGAGTGGGGAGGTGTTTTGTGCTGCACTGTGCTATCTGTAATATTTCTATTATATGAAGGTTGGTTTTCATGTAGACATGTAATGTGTGTACCTGCAGAGCAAATGATCAAATGTTCTTATTTTCACATAGAAATATCTCAGACTGCACACAATACACTCATGCCTCATAACACAATGAAGATCTCTAAGAGCACACACACCTCCTTCCTCCTCATTTCTGCTCTGTATTGAGTCACACACACAGCATAACATCGCAGAAAGGCAGGGCTGTGTAGTGATGCATGAATATTCATTCCTTGGGGAGTGGGCAGCAGAGAGCTCACTGTAAGTGACAGATGGCATAAATCTTTTATTTTGAAACTTAGAGGATAGGAGGGAAGTATGAATAATAGAAATTCATGAATAGAGAGAGCTTAGAGGGAGGAATTAGAAAATTATAGTAGTTACATATGGATTTTTGACCTTACAGATTCCCTTTCAGAACTCATTTACATACAGCGCAGGACACATTAAAAGTCGTTCAATGAAGTATGCAGGGGCAAGTCTAGGGATACAAAGGGTTTACAGGAACCCCAATTACACCATGTTAAAGGGGTTGTCCAGTCATTTTGGATAATTTCTGTTTGTATCCAGGCTGCAAAATGTTGACAGTTTGTAATATACATCCTGTCAACATTATGCATTGTCACCCAAATATCACCCATTTGCTTCTGCCAGAGATTTCGACCAAGGAGCATGTTTGTATTGGAGCCTGCATGTAAATACAGAACTGGACGTTTATGCCAAGATTCTTCCAAACATGCCCCCAGTCTACAGTATGCCAGGCCACCACCAGACGTCTACAGGCCCACCCCCATTGCATACAGCGGTCCCCTCCTCCACTGACACAACATGCCGAATTCACAGCTGTGAAGGAGATTCGGCACACTGTCAGTGGAGGAGGGAACCGCTGAATGCAATATGGTTTGTGAGCTCACCCTGTGGCCCTGTATTATGGTGTGTGTGCTCACCTAGTCCCCTGTGGCCGCTGTCAGTGGAGCCGAGGACTGCAGCTGCTGGCTCTCTGTCCATAGACAGGACGGCTCTCTGTGCATCTCTGTGCATCTATACCGCAGATGCCGGCTCTCTGTGCATAGTGGAGTCGATACTCCTCTGTGTCTCCTGCAGTACTCTGTATTGACAGAGTGTGGCACAGAGTCGGTAGAGCTGATCCTCTCTATACTGCAGCCGTCAGTTCTCTATGCCCTGCTCTGTGCAGTGTAGCAGATAATCCTCTCCTCTATATCATGAAGTACAGAGTGGTGCATAGAGAGCCGGTGCTTGTTCTCTCCCTGCAGACTCTGAATAAAGGATCATGGAATGTTATGTGGGAGTATAAAGATGGAGTTGAGATATGTTTGTTTTTTCTTCTAATAAAATTATTTTTCTCTGAGTGTTTATTATTTACTATTTAGTAGAGATTCTTAATGTCTAACATTAGCCCTGACATTATGAATCTTGGGCTTAGTGCCAGCTGCCAATAAAAAAGTTGGAATTAACCCCTTTATAATAATAGTAATAATACATTTAATTTATATAGCGCCAACATATTCCGCAGCGCTTTACAATACAGTGGTTCATATACGAAAAATATACAATATGAAATTACAGTAGAGAAAATACAGTACAATAATTAGATACAATAAGCTAGAATCAATGTGAAAAATACAATAAATACAGCAAAAAATAAAGGTAATCCCTGCTCAAAAGAGCTTACCTTTATTACCCAGTTTGCCACCGGCACCAGGGAAACTGGAAGAGTCTGGGTACCGCACCAGAAAATGGTGCCTCTAATGAATGCACCATTTTCCACAGTGGCTGTGGGCTGCAATTTGCAGTGTGGGGGCCCAGAATGTTTGGGTCTGCCACACTGAGGATTCCAGCCCCCAACTGCCAAGTTGTACCTGGCTGGGTGAGTGGCAGTTACGAACTTTCACCCACCCCCAGCTGCCTAGATGTACCTGGCTGTCAACCAAAAATACAGCAAAGCCTGACATCGTTTTTTTTGTATAGAAATTATTTTGAAAAAAAATAAAAAATGATGTGGAGCTTCGCCATATATTTGGTCCAGCCAGGTACAACTAGGCATATGGGGGCTGGAATCCTTACATGGAGAGGCCCAAGCATTCTGGACCTCCATGCTGCAAATTGCAGCCCGCAACCGCCCCAGAAAATGGTGCATTAATTGGTGTCATTTTCTCTCGCTGTACCCATACTCTTCCAGTTGCCCTGGTGCCAGTGGCAAACTGTGTAATAAATAGGTTAAAGCCAGCTTTTTTATTGGCAGCTGGCACTAAGTCCGAGATTCATAATGTCTAGTCCAGGGGTCTCAAACTCGGCTGGGTTGGTGGGCCGCACATAGGAAAAAATTTATATTGGAGGGCCGCATCCCTTGTAGGACTAAACGATATTTTTAGCAACACCAGAACTTTTTGCTCAATGTAGTAAAGTACAAATCCTGATCCCCTTCTTGTAGTAATGTCCCCATTCTGTAGTAATGTCTCCATCCTCGTCCTCTTCATGTAGTAATGTCCTCATCATGTAGTACTGCCCCCGATTCTGATCTCCTTTTCTAGTGATTTCCCCCATCCTTATCCCCTTTTCTAGTGATGTCCTCAATCCTGATCCCCTTTTTTAGTGATGTCCTCAATCCTGATCCCCTTTTCTAGTGATGTCCCCATCCTGATCCCCTTTTCTAGTGATGTCCCTCATCCTGATCCCCTTTTCTATTGATGTCCCCCATCCCGATCCCCTTTAGTGGTGATGTCCCCCATCCCGATCTTCTTTAGTAGTGATGTCCCTTATCCTGATCCCCTTTTCTATTGATGTCCCCCATCCTGATCTACTTTTATAGTGATGCCACCCATCCTGGTTTACTTTCTTTGTACACACTTACACCCACCCTCACATATAAACACTCATTCACGCTCACACTCAAATGCAAACCCACACTGTCACACACACCCTCACACATGTACTCTCACACACATCCTCACACACACACACTCACACATCCTCATCCACACATCCTTACTCACGCACACACACACACTCTCACACACATACTCTCATACACACACTGACACTCAGTCACACACACCCTCATACACACTCTCACACACCCTTTCTTATACACATACTCACACACTCTCACACACACACACACACACTACGTACACACTCACTCACACACATACTCACACACTCACCCTCTCACACACACTCAAACTTTTCTCACTTTAATGATGCATCGCTCCAGTGCAGGGGGCCGCTGCGATCCCCGCTGTGCTATGACTACCTCCAGCCGCCACTTAAACAAGCTCTGTTGCTCAGCAAGATCAATGCAATCTGCCAGCCAGAGGCCCGCAGGTGACGTCATACGCCACTGTCAGCTGTGGGCCTCTCATTGGCTGACAGCTTGCATTGAACTTTGCTAGTGGCAGAGCTTGTTAGTGCCGCAACCGGAAGTCATAACACAGCGGGGACTGCAGCGGCCCACTGCACTGGGGCAATGCATCATTAAGTTGTCCAAGGTGCCGCGGGCCGCACAATGAAGCCCCAGGGGCCGCATGCGGCCCTCGGGCCGCGTGTTTGAGACCCCTGGTCTAGTCAATGCTAGACCCAGCCATTAGGAATCTCTAAAATAGTAAAAAATTACACCGCACAGAGAAAAATCTTTTTATTAGAAAAAAAATTAAAATTCAGACTACTTCCTTATTACTCCATACCCTCTGACGTAGTCCAAAACGATGGTCCCACGATGCTCGATCACCTCTGCTACATCCAGAGGCTGCAGGAAGGGATCAAGTGTCCTCTTGTTGTAGTTTCTGGGGTCACAGTGATGGTGTATGGCAATGATCTGCATTTCAGGGCACCATCACTGTGACCCCAGAGACTACATCAAGAGGGATATTGATCTTTTGCTGCAGTCTCTGGGGTCACAGTGATAGTGCACTGTATGGCAATGATCTGCCATACAGTACACAATCACTGTGACCATAGAGACTACAACAAGAGGACACTTGATCCCTTGTTGTAGTCTCTGAGGTCACAATGATGGTGCACTGTATGTCACGCTGGGCAAGGGAATGTCCGACCACTGTGCGACAGCGTAGCACGGACCAACAATGTCCGGTACGTTACACAGAACAGACAGGGAGACACCAGGGGATAAATGCGTAGGAGGGCCCTGCTCATAGGGAACGGGGGAGAGGTTGACCTCCTGCACTCACCTGCGGCTGTGCCCTGATATCCCAACCATCCCTATACAAGTTCTTTCAACTTGTCACCGAGCAGGATACCTAGAGTCCTCGGTGGCCCTGATGTTAGCCCTTACTAGGGAATGGCCAGTAGTTGCACTAGTCTATAACCACTGCACTATAGGAGACACAAGGGAAAGGGAAGACAGACAAGGAACAAGGCAGCAACTTCATGTCTGCTTTCACTTCACCAGACAGCAGACAACCTCACAGCAGAGGTATCTCCAGAAAGCCTCCTTCACCTCCAGAAGCTTGGGCCAGTATGAATTTAATCTCCAGCAAGGCATGCTGGGACCAAGGGTATATATAAAGGGGAAATGGCAATTGCAGAAAGGCCACACTTGAGCAAGACCTAATGAGCTTGCTGGCAGCGGACTGACATTAACTCTTCCACTACCTTAGGAAAAAAGGACGTGCAATATCAAGTCTCGACACAGACATGAGACTGGGGTCAAAGCAGTCACAAGTCTCCCTGGTAAAAGAGGCCATTGTGACACTGTATGGCAGATCATTGCCATACAGTGCACCATCAGTGTGGCAAACCCAAGTCTCAGAGACCACATGATCTCTGAGGCTTCTGTTAGGTGACCGGATGTTGTCATGGCTATGTCGGGTTACCATGGTGATCAGCCATTGCAATTACATTACGATAGCCGATTACCGCGGAGAGAGGTAAAAGATTACATGCTCACTCTCCCCGGGCCCTAAGTGCTGTGATCGGTAAGATCACAGCATTTAGGGGGTGACACAGAGCCAGGGCACAGTGACCTCAGAGATCACTGTGCCCTGGCTGTCAAATCGCTCCTCCGCAGCTGAGCTCCATGCAGGGAGATGATGCTGCAGAGGGCAGAAGTGGCAGGCACAGGTGGAGAGGGTTATCAGGACTGGAGGGGAGCGGGAGGAGAAAGAGGGATGACGGCACTGGAGGGGAGGCAGATCAGGATGGGAGTGGAAGGAGGAGGGAGTGGGCACAGAAGGGAGCATAGCGGGTTCAGGAGGGGAGTGAGCTCAGGCGGGCACAGGCAGTGATGTGCTGATGGGAGTGATCAGTCCCATCATATAACGCCCATCAGCGCTGGAGGGGGCGATACCCGCCCCCCCACCAGCGCTCCATCCTATGGAAGGGGCTATGACAGCCCTTTCCTAGCTCGAGAGTGACAATAGCTGTGATTGGCTGTTGAACTTCAGCCAATCACAGCGATCGCAGACACGGTTTGCCACTCCTCCTGAGTTCAAGCAGGTGTCCCCTCCTATCTGTAGCTCCGGTGATTTTCAGCAACCCTGGTCACAGGAGCTACATGACTGCAATCCCGTCATGACATTGTACAATATCAAAGGTTGGGAAGTCATCGAAATCTATGATGTTATACAACATCAAAGGTCGGGAAGGGGTTAATGTGGGATGATGTCAAGAGACTAATTGTATAATTGAGTGTCATGAGCATAGAGTTGATACTGGAAACCAAATCTGCTGATGGTTTGTCCAATGGGGCAGTATATAGGGAGACTGAAACCTGAGGAACCCCAACAGTGAGAGGAAGAGGAGCAAGCAAAAGGGGCAGTAAAGGAGCGGTCAGAGATGTAGGAGAACCAGGAGAGAGAGCGGTGTCCTTGAGGCTGAATGAACGGAGCTGGATAAGGAGGAGCTGCTGAACCACAGTGTCAAAAGTGGCACAGAGGTCCAGGAGGAACAGCAGAGAGGTAGTAACCATTGAATTTTCCTGTTATTAGGTCATTAGAGACTTTGGTGAGGGCAGTTTCAGCCCAGTGTAAACAGCAGAATCCAGGTTGTAAATGATCGAGGAGACTATGAGGTACTTCACAAACTACAACATCGCTAGCGATGTCGCTGAAATGTCACGGTTTTGTGACGTAACAGCGACCTCTCCAGCGATGTTGCAGCGTGACACGCATCAGTGACCTGGCCCCTGCTGTGAGGTCGCTGATCGCTACACATCGTTCAGGACCATTTTTTTTGCTCCTTGGTCTCCCACTGATCATAACACATCGCAGTGTGTGACAGCGAGAGATCAGCGACCTCACAGCCTGGTAACCATGATAAACACCAAGTAACTAAGCAGCGTGCGCTGCTTAGTTACCCGGTGTTCATTATGGTTACCAGCGATGTCTCCGCTGACTGGTCGCTGGTGAGTCTGCCTGTATGACGGCTCACCAGCGACTGCAGAGAGACTTTCCAGCGAACCCGGCCAGGTGGGATCGCTGGAAAGTCTCAGTGTGTAAAGGGGCCCTATGATCAGAGAGATAGCGGATCAGACTGGAGTGGCCAAAACCTTCCAGGAGTTTAGAGATAAAGGAATTGGAGACCAATCTATAGTTAGCAGCGCAGTTCTAGTTGAGGGATGGTTTTTCAAGTAGGGGGACTATGATGGAGTGTTTGAAGAGGAAAGCTACCACATGAAGAGAGAAATTAAATCTGTTAGTTGAGTGGTGTCAGCTGGAGAGAGGGACTGAAGGAAATGTGAGGGGATAGGGTCACTAGTGCAGGTTGTATAGAAGAAGCAAGAAGCCGGGTAACTTCTGTGACCGTCTCAAAGATTGAAAATTAGCTTGAGGTACAGTGGGTACAGAAAGTATTCAGACCCCTTTAAATTTTTCACTCTGTTTCATTGCATCCATTTGGTAAATTCAAAAAAGGTAATTTTATTCCTCATCAATGTACACTCTGCACCCCATCTTAACTGAAAGGAACCAGAAATGTAGATATTTGTGCAAATTAATTTAAGGGATCTGTGACTCCAGAACGCCTCCTAGGTAGCAAACATGTCCTGCAGCATCCATCACTAATCTCGCACTCTGTTGTCTACTAAAAGCATCTGTGAAAGTGCATAAAAACGTTTTAATACTCACTCATTAGTGATTATAATTAGCAGGGGCTATATTCTTTAGCCCTAGGGCGGGCTGTTTTGCAGCCTGAATGATCCACCCTCTTCTGTGTGCTGTGATGTGCAGCTGAAGGCAGGACTAATGATTTGCATTCTGTGAGTGATAGTAGCGGGGGAGGTTAAAGCTGCACAAGCAGAGCACACAGACAGAGAGAGGGTGGATCCTGGAGCCTGCAAAACAGCCCGCCCTGGTGACTAAAGAATATAGCCCCTGCTAATTATAATCACTAATGAGTAAGTTTTAAAACATTTTTATGCACTTTCACAGGATGCTTTTAGGAGACAAAAGGAGTGTGAAATTAGTGGATAGGATGCGCAAAGACATGTTTTGATAGCTTAGGAGGCGTTCTGGAGGTGACAGGATCTTGCTGCCTTTTGAGCTAGTACAGCCATGAGTCTTCTTGAGAATGATGCAGCACGTTTTTCACACCAGGATTTGGGGATCCTGTCATTTTTACTTGCAGATCCTCTCCAGTTCCCAACAGGTTGGATGGTGAACGTTGGTGGACAGCCATTTTCAGGTCTTTCCAGAGATGCTCAGTTGGGTTTAGATCAGGGCTCTGGCTGGGCCAGTTAAGAATGGTCAGAGTTGTTCTGAAGCCACTCCTTTGTTATTTTAGCTGTGTGCTTACGGTAATTGTCTTCTTGGAAAGTGAACCTTCGGCCAAGTCTGTGGTCCAGAGCACACTGGCAAGAGGTTTTCATCCAGATATCTCAGTACTTGGCCACATTCATGTTTCCTTCAATTGCAACCAGTCGTCCTGTCCCTGCAGCTGAAAAACACCCCCATAGCTGATGCTGCCATCACCATGTTTCAGTGTTGGGATTGTATTGGGCAGGTGATGAGTAAGAGCCTGATTTTCTCCACACATTCTGCTAGAATTATCACAAAAGTTCTATCTTCATCTCAGACCAGAGAATCTTATTTCTCATAGTCTGGGAGTCCTTTTATGTGTTTTTTTGCAAACTCTCTGCGAGCTTTCATATGTCTTCCACTGAGAAGAGGCTTCGTTGGGGCCACGCTGCCATAAAGACCCAACCAGTGGAGGGCTGCAGTGATAGTTGACTTTGTGGAACTTTCTCCCATTTCCCTACTGCATCTCTGGAGCTCAGCTGCAGTGATCTTGGGTTCTTTACCTCTCTCACCAAGGCTCTTCTCCCACAATTGCTTAGTTTGGCTGGATGGCCATGTCTAGGAGACTTCTGGTGGTCCAAACTTTAGCCATTTAAGGACTATGGAGGCCACTGTGCTCTTGGGAACCTTGAGTACTACAGAAATTATTTTGTATCCTTGGCCAGATCTGTGCCTTGCCACAATTCTGTCTCTGAGCTCCTTAGACAGTTCCTTTTGACCTCATGATTCTCATTTGGTCTGACATGCACTGTGAGCTGTGAGGTCTTATATAGACAGACGTGTGCTTTTCCAAATCAAGTCCTATCAGTTTAGTTAAACACAGCTGGACTCCAATGAAGGAGTAGAACCATCTCAAGGAGGATCAGAAAGAAATGGACAGCATGTGACTTAAATATGAGTGTCTGAGCAAAGGGTCTGAATACTTATGACCATGTGATATTTCAGTTTTTCTTTTATAATAAATTTGGAAAAATTTCTACATTTCAGTTTTTTTTTCAGTCAAGATGGGGTGCAGAGTGTATATTAATGAGAAAAAAATGAACTTTTCTCTGGGCCCCTGCCACGACAGATAGGAGGTTGCCTCTCCACACCCTATTAGGGACAGGAAGCACAAGGAGGTTAAAAGGACCCTCCCACTAGCCAGTGTCTTTCTGTCCCCATGGGGCATGGAGAGGTTGTTACTTCTGTGCTGTGGTGGCCGGCATCCTGCAGCATACCTGATTGGCGGGCAGTGTTGGTCGGGCTCTGTCCTCCTCTGTGCTCCTGGCTGGGTTGCTGGGGGACCGCTGCCTGGCTCTCCGGATCACCTGCTGGGGGTGACGCAGGCCAAGGCATCCTTGGTCGGTGGCCTCCTCGTGGGGAGCCGGCCGGCTGCTTCCTGCGCGCTGCGCGCCGCCCTTGTGACCGGAAGTGATGCGGGTAGACAGGACTTCCAGTCGCGCGCTCCTCTGGCGTGGAGAGCGGCGCTTCTGGACCCGACTGCGGGATTCGGGCGGCAGCAGCCGGGCACGTCAATTGCGGACCTGCCCAGGACCCGGCGCGGGAGATGGGGAAATTCCGTTTGGACGCTGAGAGGGGCAGGCCTTTCAGGATTAAAGGCTGCCCTGAAAACAGCAGAGCCACAGTAAGCTGTATGGTGGTGTGCTGACATTTCTTCCCCTGCATCTGCAGAGCCCAGTGTTCCCCTGCCTCAGTAAGTTGGGGAAGATTGGGGGGTCCTTTATGTCTTCTTAGGGGCTGTACTGAGGGTCCTTATCCTGTGTGGTTTTTCCAGGATAAGGCTGCCCCTAAGAAGGATCCAAAATGCCCGGTGTGTGCGAAGAATCTGCCTTCAGGGTGGGATAAGAAGCTGTGCCAGTCCTTCACGGACAAGATTATTTGGGCTGAGCACCCGAGTCTGGTGGACGACTTAAGGTCCATGGTGCAGCAGGAAATCCAGGCGTCCCTGGCCTCCTTTTCTATGCGGCTCCTGTTGCGGGGCCCTCCTCCCCTAAAAAGACTGAAGGTTCAGACTTCAGCAGCACCTTCGGGCTCAGAGGACCCTGGTCGGACTCTGCTGTGCTTGACGACGCCTCCTCTGCTAAGCAGTTGGATCTTCGCAAGTTTCTCTTCTCTGAGGATATTGGGGAGCTTATCTGAGCTGTTCGACGCACCATGGGGCTGGAGGAGGAACAAGTTTTCTCCTCAGTCCAGGTGAGATGTTTGCTGGGCTTCAAACGTCTAAACCACAGGGCTTTCCGGTTCATTCCACCATGCTGAATCTTATCTCACAGGAATGGGAATTCCCTGAGAAAAGATTCAAGAGTGATCTCAGTCGGCGATTCCCCCTTGACCCCAGTGAGATCCAGTGGGATGTCCCAAGGTGGACGTGCAGGTGGTCGTGTGGCTAAGAAGACGGCACTCCCTTTGAGGACACGTCCCAGCTCAGTGATCAGTTGGATCGGAAGATAAGAGTTTTATGAAACGCTCATTGGAAGCTTCTTCACCACGATACAGGCAAATATCGCCTCCACCTGTGTGTCTCGGTCTCTCCTTAAGTGGATGGACCAGCTGGAATCCCATATTTCTATAGGTACCCCTAGGGAGGAGCTCCTGGGCTCTCTCCCCTTGCTCCGGATGGCTACCTGATTTCTTGCAGATGCTTCTGTGTAATCGGTCCGTCTGGCCGCCAGGACTTCTGTCCAAATCCAATTCCGCCAGGCGGGCCTTATGGTTAAGAATGTGGAGTGGTGATTCCACTTCCAAAATGCGGCTCTGACTCCCTCCCTTTAAAGGGGATTTGGTATTTGGGCCAGCATTGGAAAGATCCTTGAAAAGGCACAGACTGCAAGGCTCTTCCTGAACAAAAACCCACCAGGAAACGGCCCTTTCGTCCCTCGGTGCCTCAGGCCTCCCAGCCCAGGGGGAAGGGGAAGTCTGGCCGGTGGGGATTACCAGATGGGAAAGGCTAAGAATATCCTTGTCCCCTCCCAGCAGCGGCAGTCCCTCCCTGACCAGCATTGGCTCGCCTCGACTGGCGGCTTTTCCGTGCAGGTCATCACCACCTCTCGCTGGGTACAGGGGGTCATTTCAGACAGGTCTTCTCATAGAATTCGAGTCGCCCCCCTCCACCGGGTCTCCGGGTCACTGCCCTGCCTTCTCAGGAGGGCTAGTCTCTACTTGCAAAATGCAATTTAATGTCATTTCCTCGGTTCCGGCCCAGGAGGAAGGGTTGGGTCACTACTCCCACCTCTTCTTGGTCCAGAAACCTTCTGGGGATTCCAGGGTGATCATCAACCTGAAACATCTCAACCGCCGTGTACATTACCGACGTTTCAAGATGAGTCCATCTCGTTGGCGGTTCCGTTAATAGGTCTCCACCACCAGATGGCTACCATTGATTTAAAGGATGCCTACTTCATGTTCCGATTCATCCTCGGCACAGGAAGTTCCTCCGTTTTGCGGTGCTGCGCGATGGGGTAATCCTCCATTTCCAGTTCCAAGTGCTCCGTTGGGTTGTCCTAGCTCCCTATGTCTTCTCCAAGATTATGGCGGAGGTGTGGCCTTGCTGAGAGGTCGGGGCATTTGCATAGTTTTTTATTTGGACGACTTCCTTCTAGTTGCTCCGTCCGCTCTGGCCCTCAGGAGCAGCGTGGAGGAGTCCCTCCTGGTATTGCGCTCTCTGGGGTGGATCCCCAATCTTCCAGAAGTCGCATCTTCAGCCTTCCTCCAGGCGGCAGTTTCTCGGAGTCCTGTTGAACTCTGACAGGCAGACCTCTTTCCTCCCAGACGACCACAGACTGTCTCTCCTTCCAAGGATTCGACTCTGTGTTGTCAGTCCTCCCCAACCCTGCGGGCGACCATGTCGGTTCTGGACTCCATGACGTCCTGCATTCCGTCGTGCTGTGGGCTCAGGCTCACTCTTGGGTTCTTCCAGGGTCATGTCCTTTCCCACTGGGACCGTACGGCCATCCTCCCTCAACCAAAGGCCGCCCGGCCTTCGTCTCCTCCTCTCTGTCTGGTGGTTGAACCCCCAGAACTTGGGAGGGGTGTTTGCTGGACTCAGGTCTCCACTAGTCACCCTTACAACAGATGCCAGCCAGAGGGATGGGGGGGGCGTTGGTTTCGGCACTCCGCATCAGGGGATCTGGAGTCGCTCCATCAGGTCCCGGTCCTCCAATTTTCCGAGAGCTGAGAGCGGTGGAAGAAGCCCTCCTTGCGGGTTGCGATCTGCTCAGGAGTTCGCATGTTCGGGTTTATTCCGACAACATCATCGGCATGGCTCACCTCCGTCATCAAGGGGGCACGAGATCTGCCGCCCTTTTGTCTGTTTCTTCTCGGATTTTCCTCTGGCAGAACAGTTCCTCTGTCCCTTTCCGCGGTCCACCTGAAGGGTTCTCTGAACCTTCAGGCGATTTTCTAAGTCGCCGGATGTACACCCAGGAGAGTGGGTCTGGACCCAGCAGTGTTCTGCTCGCTGGTCCCAGATGGGTACCCCTGCCATCGACCTCTTGCCTCCAGCACCAATCGTCGGGTCGCAACATATTTCTCCCTGAACCCTCGGGACGACTCGGTAGGGGTGGATGCCTTTTCACAGGTGTTGAAACTTTCCCCTCGTCTATGCCTTCCCTCCGGTTCCCCTCCTGGCTCGGACGCTGCGGAAGATCAGGGAGACAGGGTTTCAGGCCATCCTAGTTACTCCTCTTTGCCTCATCGCAGCTGGTACAATCTGATTATGTCTCTGGCTATTGACGGTCCTGTTTTTCTGGGCTCGGGACCCCCAGCCTGCTGTCCCAGGGTCCCCTCTTTCATCCGAATCCGGGGAAGCTCCAGTTAGCTGCATGGCTTCTGAGGCCAGGGTGCTGAAAGCTCAGGGCCTGTCTGACCAGGTAGTTGCGACATTGCAAAAAATCGTAAGCCGGTCACCAATCTGATTTTGATAAAGTGTGGAAGAAATTTTCCTCCTGGTGTGGGTCTCATCCTCCTGACCCATTCAGTCCTGACGTTTCCCAGATTTTAGATTTTCTACAATCGGTTGGACCTAGGTCTAAAACCCAGCACATTGAAAGTGCAGGTTTCCACCCTCGCTCTGTTTTTGATACTGATTTGGCTCATCACCGTTGGATTCACAGATTTATGATGTCTGCCTCTAGACTTTGCCCACGTCCGAAGATTCTTGCTTCTGCCTGGGATCTCAACGTGGTTTTGACAGGCCTGTCCCTCTCCCCATATGAACCTCTCGACTCCTGTGCTCTCCGCTTGTTGTCTCACAAGACAGCTTTTTTGGTCGTTATTACTTCTGCTCATCGAGTGGGGGAACTTCAGGCGTTGCCCATATGGGAGCTATATTTGACTGTCCGTGATGACGGCATCGTGCTGCAGCTGGATCCTTCCTTTCTCCCCAAGATGGTCTCGGATTTTCAGCGGTCACAATCCATCATTCTGCCTTCCTTCTGTCAGTGCCCTCGGACTCCGCGGGAGGAAGAATTTCATGCCTTGGATATTCGCAGAAAAGTGCTTCGTTACCTGGAGGTCACGGCGCCATGGCGCATTGATCACAATCTTTTCGTCCAGCCCTTCGGTCGGAATAAGGGCAAGAAGGTGGCTAAAAGTACCATTGCCAGCTGGATCAAACGTGCGATTGCGGAATCCTACCACGCTCAGCAGTTACTGGAGCCTTCGGGGTTTACTGCTCATTCCACCACGGCTACCTCAGTCTCCTGGGCAGAAAAGGCAGGGGCTTCTGCGGAGCAGATTTGCAAGGCTGCTACATAGTTCTCCCTGCATACTTTCACGAAGCATTATCGTTTGGACCTGGGTTCTACCAGGGATTTGGCCTTTGGCAGGAAAGTCCTACAAGCCATTGTCCCACCCTAGGTTTGTGTTTGTTGGTATTCCTCCTATGCTGTCGTGGAAGGGGCCCAGAGAAAATAGAATTATTCTTACCGTTAATTTGGTTTCTGGGACTCTTCCACGACAGCACTTACGGTATTTCCCTCCCTCTTCCAGGGGTTTGTTCTCCTGGATTTTGACTTTTTTTTTCTATTGTCATGCTATGGTTCTTTGTAAGACGCTGGCTAGTGGAAGGATCCTTTTAACCTCTCTTATGCTTCCTGTCCCTAATAGTATAAGTCTACATCTGTGGTGAAACCTAAGGACAGGTTAAAGCAGCAACAAGAACATGCTCATATATGCACTCTTTAGATGGCTATAGTACATGACTTACTCAGTCCCTGAGACTGGTACAGAGACTAGGGGGTGTGTTCACCTGGATAACTGAATGTAGTCCACCTGCAGCCCCTAGTATGGACCCTATGGTTTGAGGTGTGTTTCCTAGGGGTTTTTAACAACCCCTCCAGGGTTGTGTCCTGCACATGTAAGCCAACCCTGAACATACCTTGTAATGAGGATTTGGATCCCAGGGGCAAACCAAATATTCAAAGGCAGGTGGGTTGGACCATGTAGTCTGTAGTTCCTGTAAGAGAGAGAGAAGGAGAAATCTGGTGTCCTTGGCAAGGACAAGGTGTGTAACGGTAGGGTAGCTTCAGCATCTCCCACGACTTAGTCTTCTTCTTCTGGCACCTTGACCACAGCTACCTTCACCAGCAGCTCCAAGGCCTCCAACAGGTCCCATTCCACCTCATAGTCTTTGATTGGTTTACCTGAGGATGATAGAAACCCTCCGGCTTTCCAGGTCACACCTGATCATGTGCTATACGCTATGTATACCTGGAATTGGTGTCCTTTCCCCAAACCATAGACCTCAATAAATGTATTTTTTCTGGACTATTTATCTTGAACAAAACCCCATACTCAATGTTCATGTACCAAAGAATAGTTTACATATTTTAATATTTACTTTACTCTGTTTTATATTTCTCAGAGCACTGCAAAACACTCTCCAGCATACAGTGTGTGTGTGTGTGTGTATATATATATATATATATATATATATATATATATATATATATATATATATATATATATATATATATATATATATATATATATATATATTTTATAGTATGTGTATATTTATACACATATATACGGTATTATTGCCATCGGTGACTTGAGCATCATCTTTTTCCTTGCTTCACCTATTATTCAATTCTGTTTAGTACTGTAAAATACTTTAAAAGTAAAAGAGTCAGTGATATGAAAATATTGAAAGTGAAACTTCTTCCTTAACTGTGCATTGCCGTTATCTGACTTATCATGACTCAGCGAGAGAGGGCTAAATTTCTCCCGTTCTTTCTTTCTTAATCCTCCTCGTAACTAAATGAACCCATACCTTCGTGGATTTTAATCCCTTGTTACCACACATCACCTACAACTGGTAAGTGTGCAATATATCACTATTCAATTTTCCCCTCTGCTAAATTTTATAAACTTGTTGAATTTCTGAATTTAGCATACTATATGTGTGTCTTATCAGTACTGGTCCTCTGTCCCAGACTTAGCACTATGAATATAATGTGGGTGGGGGTTCAAACAATGACTAACAAATGTTTGGTTGCCTGTAGTTTGTGTCAACGGTGTCTCGCGTCGAATTTCCCTGGATTCAGCATCGTACACCGTGAAAATACAAACTTTAATAACGTTACAGCATTCAAGGGAAATGACAGTTGATTTACACAACTATAGTTTTTCCTTGGAAGCTTTGCAACCTTTTGGTTTATACAATGTTACCATAAGATATTGCCCATGGAGGCTTGCTCATGCTACTTACAACTTCTAAGGTTGTATGGGGTTTGCAAT
This sequence comes from Allobates femoralis, assembly GCA_033576535.1. NCBI lineage: Eukaryota > Metazoa > Chordata > Amphibia > Anura > Aromobatidae > Allobates > Allobates femoralis. Next base: position 645,332,568 of record JARQOC010000003.1, read on the forward strand.
TCCTTTTGTTTGAAGACATACTGCTTCTTTTACCCCAGTTATGTACAATCTAATTCCATATGACTCCCAGTGTCCAAGGAGAATGACAGCTCATTTATATTACATGCAGTTTCTCCTTGGAGATTATAAAACTCTTTTTGTGGTTAGATAGGGGTGGTCTCTATTAGGTGTTCTAATTAACAGGTCCCTTACCTTATCTTACAGATCCATACAGCCTATTATTATTTTCAATCAGAGGATACTGGAGCATACAGTGACCTTATGCCAGGTCTCAAACATACGGTTACGGGAGAGACTGCTATCTCTCAACATTTTCCTTATCGTCTGTGTGTGTATTGCCATCTGCATTAACACTGCGTTATGTGTAACATTAGTTTTGGGGCACCTGAGGAGAAATTCAATGTGCACCTCCAAGTTACTCTATACACCAGTACCCAGTGAAGTATAAGGGGCTGTATGGAGACTTCAATACCCTTGTTACTATCTGCAGAGCATTATAAAGATTCATTTTCACCATTTTTCCCTCCTATTCCCTTTACCCTTTGACTAGTTTTGAGGAGATAATACTCCTCAAGTGCATGCATAAATTTAATTGATTTTCCCGTGCTCTTCCATGCACTTTCTAAGAGCCTGAGGGAGCGTCAAAGGTAACTCCATCACAGAGGGAACTTATAGATTTTTATTGTGGTGACTTGTGTCGGCATAATGGCCGACCTTTCCACACTTCCAGCGGTTTAACCTTATCTGACCCTTAGTCTGATCCCTTTGTGGCCACTCAGAGAAACAGTGCCCCAATTTTTCACACTCCCAGCATCTTTGTTTGGAAGTGTCTCGTGTCCGTCCTTTGGATAGTCTTTGTTGCTGCCGCTAGGGATTAAAATTTGTCTTTCCAGCAGGCCCAACCGTGTACTTAAGACATACTACTCCTACCTGGCGACCTTCACTGGTTTTGAGAAACAAAGTTTCTGTCCTTTTTTTTTTTTTTTTTTTTTTTTTTTCTGTATGGTTGGCTTGACAGCACAAGCTTTCCCCTGCTCTGCAAGCCAAGTTTTATTCCCTTTGCTATGGCCCGTAGCTCTGGGAATGGGCAGGTTCGCCAGGCAGGACAAGCTCTCATTACAATGCCCCTTATGGGCTGTTCAAGTCCATTTACAAATGCATAATTTTTCTGTGTTTTATCACCATGGTTACATACTTCACGTTCACAGTCAGTCACTCACTGTCAGCTTGGTAGTCGGTGTCATCGCGCGTCCTCATCTTCTTCCTGCTTCTACCCAGCGTCATGTGACCGCGCAGAAGCAATGACGTCATTGCGGCTGCGCCGGCCGGTACAAGCACGAGGGAGACCGGAGGACGCGCGGTAACAGCGAGGAGGGTAAGTATGAAAGCTATTCTTTTACAGGTGTGCGGCAGCAGCGGGGGGCCTGTATATACCACTGGGGGGAGCGGGGGGGCCTGTATATACCACTGGGGGGAGCGGGGGGCCTGTATATACCACTGGGGGGGGAGCACAATGTAATATGCACTGCTCCCCCTGCCGCCGATGGACAGCAGGATGCAGTGCATATTGCATTGCACTAATGAGCGGCCCCACGTGACCGGCCGCTCATACTGCAGCCTCCCCCCACCTCCTCCAGCCCCCGGACACTGCCCCCTCCCACACTCAGCCATATACTGACTCGAGTATAAGCCGAGGGGGGCACTTTTCAGCACAATTTTTGTGCTGAAAAACTCAGCTTATACTCGAGTATATATGGTATGTAGAATGTCTGGTCATTTCTTTGGCTAAACGCCAAGACTATTGTGGTGTCGCGTCCTCTTATCTATGGGTCGTACTTGTCCCTTTGACAGTCAAGTTTTTATCGGAGTCTGCCATCTACGGCACGGTAACAATTTATGTACGGTATTTTTAAAGTGACATTACACTCTTAATTAAAGAAGAGGATCCGTCAGAATATTATTTGGTCATCATTCAGGAGTTCATCCAGAACTTCACACCTCATTCAGGAGTACATTCAAGATTTGCATTCTGACCCAATCGTCCCATTCGTTTCCTTGTACTTCATAAACTATCCAATGACAGCATTCACACACGCCTATACCGAATTTTCCCAGTTCAAAGTTGTATGCGCACCTCACAGGTGCACGGCTTCATCTCTGTCAAGTGTCTCAAATGTCTACTTCTGTCTACGTCTCTAATATCCTGGATGTGGAGTACTGAATGTTTATAAGATTGGTAGGTTTTCTATGTTCTGCAGGATGAGCGTTAAATAAATTGATGGAAGGAGGCCTAGGGTTAGAAGAGACATCACCAGCTACTAGGAGAAGGTTAAAAAAAAAAAAGCGAACGTGCCGGTGGTTTAACGATTTGCGTGAGTGTTTTGTGCACTATGTGGTGGTAGTGGATGCTTTGGATCGAGAAATGGCTTCGCAGACTAGGTTTCCCACTGATCATATTATCATGCCCCTATGGTGTGACATGATTTGTGAAGGCCAGCATCACTGCAAGCTTCTTGCAAATCTCGCTCATACTCGTAGCCTTTTCGGATTAAGGTTGGACAATATTTTTCATACGTTCATTTGACCTTGCCTTTGTGTTAGACCACAATTTATGTATTTTACTATACACACGTGGGTACGTTTTATAAAATGGGGAGAAACCAGGAGCAAACTTACTCCAATGAGATATTAAAGAGTTTTTTGGGGACTGAGACGAAATATCCACAGTTAGGTTAAACGATGGTAAACTTCTGAGTCGTGACTGTGTAATATGCACACTGTCCATGATTCCCCTGTTTTTGCTTTGTGATTTTCATCCTTTTGGTCTCCTGCCGACTACTCTCCAGTGCTTCTCTAAATTACTGTAGTTGGGAAATGTTTGTGCCAAATATGCAAATTGCATAAATGCAGTCATGTGCCTGCAATTTGACAGCAAATACAAGGGAATCCTGACAGTGAGCACATTGCACGCTGCCATGATTTGGTAGTGTGTAAGCACATAGACTGATTGCAGACTTTTCATTTCAGCCTGGAAAACACCTGTAACGCTTAATGACTGTTTATAATCTGTAATCAGTAGCATACAATAAATTTTATTTATTCCTACAGTAAAACTGATGCAGTATCTGGAATCTAAGGTTGCAGACTTGGTTTCATATGTTTCCTATGGATGAGATACTGACATAAATTTCAAGATCTGGGTTTAATATACATCTGCAACAATGGCAGAAGACCATGAAGTTGTAAAACCTAATCATGTGTCCAAGGAGCAGCCGCTTCCACAAAACACCATATATAAGAGTACAAAGCACTCACAAACTCTTCTGGATGGTCTTGTTGGGCTTCGTGATGGAGGAATACTATTTGATGTTGTCCTCAAGCTGGAAGGAAGAGGTGTGGAAGCTCATCGCATCCTCTTGGCTGCATCTTGTGATTATTTCAGGTATAGTAGATTTATTCTTCTACAATGTCTAATATTTCTTTTCTCTTGCTTTCGTGCATTTAAAGCGAACCTGTCACCCCCTCCAGGCATCTAAAGATAACATAGCCACCTTCAGCAGCACTAAGGCTGCAGTCTGACAAGGTGTCTATAGCATTTATGCTCCCTTGATTCACTGAAATAAAGACTTATATAAAATCTGTTTCAAACTTGATCCAAGACCGGGAGGCGGGTTTTCAAGTGTCTGTCTCCCTCCTCTGTGGTGTCAGTCATCCCTCTCTGCTCTCTGTGCACCGCCTCCAGGGCCACCTCCCTGCACTACAGAGCTTTGTCAGCTCTGCTACAACATAGAGCTGCTGTTACAGGAGACCCCACAGTAGTAAATCTAGCAGGAGGACCCTGAGCAGAGAAAGCACTTCCTGCTACGTAGCAGCCCTTGAGCTGAGCTGCCAGCAGTGTTGAGATTGTGCTTTAGATCAGGGGCTGAGGAGCAATGCTGCTGGGTACAAGAAACTGAAAGTGAAAACTGCTCAGCTCAGGGGCTGCTACGTAGCAGGCAGTGCTTTGTCTGCTAAGGATCCTCCTGCTAGATTTACTACTGTGGGGTCTCTTATAACAGCAGCTCTATGTTGTAGCAGAGCTGACAAAGCTCTGTAATGCAAGGAGATGGCCCTGGAGGCGGTGCACAGAGAGCAGAGAGGGATGACTGACACCACAGAGGAAGGAGACAGACACTTGAAAACCCACCTCCCGGTCTTGGATCAGGTTTGAAACAGATTTTATATAAGTCTTTATTTCAGAGAATCAAGGGAGCATAAATGCTATAGACACGTTCTGAGACTGCAGCCTTAGTGCTGCAGAAGGTGGCTATGTTATCTTTAGATGCCTGGAGGGGGTGACAGGTTCGCTTTAAGGAGCTGTTCTAACTAAGGAAGTTTCCTCCACAGCACCTCCCACTGCTGCCAATCCCAATACTGTGAAGGGCCCTTTTTGTATAGAGCAAGGGACATGCATTTGTGCCACCGCTCTATTCACTGCCTATGGGATTGTCGGAGATAGCCAAGCGCTGTTTATCTTATTCCATATTATTAACATTTCCTTATAGGTTGATGGATGTTTAAAGGCACCATTTCATTTTAGGATGAAACCTGTTTTAATACTGGAATATTTTCATAAGTGCATCAAAATGGGAAAATAAAGCGTTTGCTTGTAGAGAGTGCCGTAACTGAAACCCACAGGCAAGATATACTGAAATCAGAGCGAAAAAAATGACCACATTTTTAGCTAGTGATAACAACCGCTGAAGTCTCCCTTTGTAATGTGAGAAAAATGATCTCTCTCACAATATGTAAAAGCTAAGGTACAGTTAGTGACCCAATCTTCATGACTTGGGCTCCACATGCCACTATGTTTTATTTAAAATGAAACTGAGATGTAATTGGTGTAGACTTTCAGGCTTTACTAATGTTGTTCTGGCACCCTCGCTCTGTACTAAAGAAGAACGAGTTGACAGTCAGCTAATCTTTTTCCCATTGACTTGGACGCAGGGGGACCTTTACAACTTTTATTGATAGGACCAGTAAAAACTAAGTACAACATTCAAGATATCTGAGATCCATATCATTACATTTGTTACAGGGCACGCAGTGTGATTGCACAACATGGTGAATACACAATAGCTAGAATGGCAGAAAACTACTTGATAAAAAACATGTAGAACAGAGCAGCTACATGATACAACTTGGTGAATTCTAGCATAATATAACTGTAGCATACAATAACTCACCGACTGTGCTATGTAGAGGAAAACGTATGAGCTCAAATCCAGAGAGAGGGATCAGGATGTCAGCATCTGAGGCTATAAATGCTTCTGAAGAAGAGAGGGTGAGGCTAGAGCAAGGGCTGATGGGAAACTACAGTAGCCTTGACGGGCAAAATTAGATTGTACTGTAACCAATGCAGTAAGAGAACATTGTCAACAGATGGCGCTGTTGGATAAGTTCTCACTGAACAGAAACTGAACTCCGCTTTATCACACCAAAGTAAACTAAATGTATGCGTTTCTAAAAAAGCATGACAAAAGAACCAATTTCAGTGTTTTGTTTTTATTCCCCTTGCACCGCTGGAGTAGTGAATGTAAGTCCTCTGTAATATACTCCCTTTTGGTCATCTTCTGTTTCCAGCAGACACTCCAGTCAGTCTCATGTAATTTGTGACCTACGGCAGCTCCAGTGTTTCACAGAGTGTGTAGGAGGTCACAAATCAATACAGAGCCTCGTTCTGGCCTCTTTATTTTAGAAATGGCCGCTTAGCCCAGCCCCCTGCGGTGACATCACCGCTTATACCCGCCCTGCTCTATTACCATAGAGCAGGGCGGGTGATAAGCGGTGATGTCACCGCAGGGAGCGGGGCTAAGCGGCCATTTCTAAAATAAGCTCTGTGTTATGCTGCAGACGAGGGAGACAATGATTGGCATCAGGGAGGCAGCGATGGGCAGATTAAACATGCAGGGGGTGTGAATCTGCCCTTTGGCTACAGCCTCTAGCCACCTCCTTTATGGCTGCAGGATGTAAGTTTTCTAAGTGTATTTACTCGGGTTACAGGGGGGGCTCAAGGGCTGGGGGACTTCTTCCCTGGATGCAGCAGACATGCTGCATTCAGTGCTGTAATTAGATCACCATGCCTGGTTTGGTGACCGGTCCTCTTTAAAGAGGTTGAATAAAAATATCATGGGAAGCATTAATACATTTTAACCATTTTTCTACAAATAAGGAAATGCACTGTTAAGTATCAGCTCACCTTCTTCCTCCTGTGGGCTGGTTCCTTGCATTGCATGAGTTTCACCGAATGTCGTGTCAGCATGGGAAAACTAGAAAGAGTATCCAGTGATGCCAAAGAAAAGATGATTGAAATCAAGTATTTTAAATTTCACTTCTTTCCGGCGACATGGGACCAAAGGAAAGGTGAATAGAATGTTTTTGTTGTTAATTATGCATTAGGGACAGACAGGGACATTTATATCAGGAGGGGGACCATATATACCAGAAGGGGACATGTACACCAGGAAGAGGGCCAGGACCATATATACCAGGAAGAGGACCACATATACTAGGAGGAGACATGTATACCAGGAAGGGGAGATCTATACCAGGAGGAGGACCATATATACCAGGAGGAGACATGTATATCTCCCCTTCCTGGTATATACAGTATGTCCTCCTCCTGATATATATGGTATATATACCAGGAGGAGGACCATATAAACCAGGATGGGAGACATAAATACCAGAATGGGGGATTATATACAGTGCATTGTGAAAGTATTCCGCCACCTTGAACTTTTCAACCTTTTGCCACATTTCAGGCTTCAAACATAAAGATATAAATTCTAATTTATTTATTTTTTTGAAGAATCAACAACAAGTGGGACACAGTTGTGAAGTGGAATGAAATTTATTGAATATTTTAATTTTTTTTTAACAAATAAAAACTGAAAAGTGGGGCGTGCAATATTATTCGGCCCCTTTGAGTTAATACTTTGTAGCGCCACCTTTTGCTGGATTACAGCTGCAAGTCGCTTGGGGTATGTCTCTATCAGGTTTGCACATCAAGAGACTGAAATTCTTGTCCATTCTTCCTTGCGAAACAGCTGGAGCTCAGTGAGGTTGGATGGAGAGCATTTCTGAACAGTAGTTTTCAGCTCTTTCCACAGATTCTCGATTGAATTCAGGTCTGGACTGTGACTTGGCCATTATAACACCTGGATACGTTTATTTTTGAACCATTCCATTGTAGATTTTGCTTTTTGTTTGGGATCATTGTCTTATTGGAAGATAAATCTCTGTCCCCAGTTTCAGTCTTTTCTTCCAGAATGGTCCTGTGTTTGGCTCCGCCCAATCTTCCCATCAATTTTAACCATCTTCCCTGTCTCTTCTGAAGAAAAGCAGGTCCAAACCATGATGCTGCCACCACGTTTGACAGTGGGGATGGTGTTTTGAGGGTGATGAGCTGTGTTGCTTTTACGCCAAAACATATCGTTTTGCATTGTGACCAAAAAGTTTGATTTTGGTTTCATCTGACACAGCACCTTATTCCACATGTTTGGTGTGTCTCCCAGGTGGCTTGTGGCAAACTTCAAATGAGACTTTGTATGCATATCTTTGAGAAATGGCTTTCTTCTTGCCACTCTTCCATTAAAGGCCAGATTTGTGCAGTGTACGACTGATTGTTGTCCTATGGACAGACTCTCCCACCTCAGCTGTAGATCTCTGCAGTTCATCCAGAATGATCATGGGCCTTTTGGCTGCATCTCTGATCAGTCTTCTCCTTGTTCGAGATGAAAGTTTAGAGGGATGGCCGGGTCTTGGTAGATTTGCAGTGGTCTGATACTCTGTCCATTTCAATATGGTCGCTTGCACAGTGCTCCTTGAGATGTTTAAAACTTGGGAAATCTTTTAGTATCCAAATCCGGCTTTAAACTTCGCCAGAACAGTATCTCGGACCTACCTGGTGTGTTCCTTGGTCTTCATGATTCTCTCTACACTTGAAAAAGAACCCTGAGACTATCACAGAGCAGGTGCATTTATACGGAGACTTGATTACACACAGGTGGATTCTATTTATCGTTACCAGTCATTTAGGACAACATTGGATCATTCAGAGATCCTCACTGAACTTCTGGAGTGAGTTTGCTGCACTGAAAGTAAAGGGGCTGAATAATATTGCATGTCCCACTTTTCAGTTTTTTATTTGTTAAAAAAAAGTTTAAAATATCCAATAAATTTCGTTCCACTTCACGATTGTGTCCCACTTGTTGATGATTCTTCACAAAAAATTACAATGTATATCTTTGTTTGAAGCCTGAAATGTGGCAAAAGTTGAAAAGTTCAAGGGGGCCAAATACTTTCACAAGGCACTGTATACCAGGAGACCTCCATGTATACCAGGAAGGGGATCATATATACCAGATAGGGGATCATGTATACCATAAAGGTATCATACACCATGTTCCAAATTATTATGCAAATTGGTTTTAAGTGTCTTGTTTTTTTTTTGTTTTTTGTTTTTTTTGTCAATGAAACCCATTGATTGGATTGTGTCTCAGGGCTCTTTGGATCACTGAAATCAATCTCCGATATCTGTGATAATTAGTTTGGCAGGTGAGCCTAATAAAAGGAAAACTGAGTTCCACAAAATTAAGCAGGCCACAGTTTTCAAGTAACATAGGAAAGAAAAAGGATCTCTCTGCTGCCATAAAGCAATAAATAGTGCAATTCCTTGGACAAGGGATGAAAACGTTAGATATTGCACGAAAACGTAAGCGTGATCATCGTATTATGAAGAGATTTGTGGCTGATTCTGAGCACAAACATGTTTGTGCAGATAAAGGCAGAATGAGGAAGGTTTCTGCCAGGCAAGTTCATCGGATTAAGAGAGCATCTGCTAAAAAGGCCATACAAAACATGAAACCGATATTTGAAGCTGCTGGTGTCTCTGGAGTCCCTCGAACCTCAAGGTGTAGGATCCTTCAAAGGCTTGCTGTGGTGCATAAACCTACCATTCGGCCACCCCTGTACAGTGCTCACAAACAGAAAGGTTGCAGTGGGCCCAGACATACATGAAGACTACGGTAATTTTTAAACAGTCTTGTTTACTGATGAGTACCGAGTAACCCTGGATGGTCCAGATGGATGGAGTAGTGGATGGTTGGTGTATGACGACCATGTCCCAACAAGGACTGCAACATCAGCAAGGAGGTGGAGGAGTCATGTTTTGGCCGGAATAATTGGGAAACAGCTGGTAGGCCCCTTTAAGGTTCCTAAAGGTGTGAAAATGACCTCTGCAAAGCATATAGAGTTTCTGACTGAGAACTTTCTTCCATGGTACAAAAAGCAAAAACGTCCCTTCAAGAGCAAAATCATCTTCATGCATGACAATGCACCATCTCATGCTGCAAAGAATACCTCTGTGTCATTGGCTGCTATGGGCATAAAAGGAGATACATTCATGGTGTGGCCACCATCTTCCCCTGACCTCAACCCTATAGAGAACCTTTGAAGTATAATCAAGCAACAGATCTATGAGGGTGGGAGGCAGTTCACATCAAAACAGCAGCTCTGGGAGGCTATTTTGACATCATGCAAAGAAATACAAGCAGAAACTCTCCAGAAACTTCAATGAATGCAAGAATTGTGAAGGTGATATCAAAGAAGGGTTCCTATGTTAACATGTAACTTGGCCTGTTAAGATATTTAACTCCAAAACATCCTTTTATTTCAGTGAATGTGACCCCCTAATGCTGCAAATTCAACAAATGAGTATTTTCAGTTCTTTCAAACATATCCAAATCTTTACAAACTCTACTGTGCCTAATAATTTGGAACAGTGCATTTAGAGTTTTTTTTTTAATTTTGAAGATTATACTGTTATCATTGGGAGGTTTCTTCAATAAAATTCGATGTATACTCTAACAGGTGATGACTTTTATTACACTGACTGTCATTTGCACAAATCATTTAGGAAAATCGAGAGAAAAAGAACATTTGCATTAGAATTTGGAACATGGTGTATATACCAGGAGACTCTCATATATACTAGGAAGGGGAGATAAATACCAGGACGGGGATCATTTATACCTGGATGGGGATCATATATATCGGCTGGTGAACATTAATACTTAATGAAGGGGAGGTGGTTGGGCAATTCATAAGTCCTAATAGGATTTAGATCACTACAAGGGCTCATACATATGACCACTGTGTGTGTAGGGGCAGGTCCAAATTTCACACTGGGGCCCATCAGACTCTAACAATGCCACTGGTCTTAGCTATGGTGTTACCATGTGATCCTGAAGAGTCCACCAGCAAAGTCACGGGTGGACCAACACCTTAATATTTACACACGCACAACACATTAGAATCGCAGCATGGCACAATGACGTCACAGCGCCAGGACTCTGATGTTCTGTACGTGGAGCCGCCCCTTGGCTAGTGTATCACCCCGCTGTTGCGGAATAGAAAGCAGCAGTGCAGGAAGATCATGTTTCCCTGCTGTATCGCGAGACTTGACTATATTGGGTGCTGCTCAAGCTGACTCAGTAAAAGGTGACTGTAGCTCTGGGTGGGCCCCTCTGGAATCTGTGCTACTGGTTTAATGTGTACGTCCACTTTTGTTCAATTTATGCCCCCATACACATTGGGTAAAGCTAAGGTGTGCCAACAGTATTCAACTGAATTAGCCAACCATGGAAGTTGTACAGGAGTTTCCTTTCCGTTCCCTGACAGATTATGTCAGGGGTTACAAGCATCAGTGGTTGGAATTTAGTCACCCGATCTTTCAGTTTAGTGTGGAGGTAAGCCAATGACAAATGATTGTATCAGTGACTCTCTAAGGTCCGGTTAGATGAGCATATAGTATGCAAAGTGATATGCCAATGACACTGGGCTCCGGCTCTGCTGCGAGTGTGATCTGAGTGTCATTGGACTGTGCTCCAATTCTCTCGCATGTCAGAATCCAATACTCTCCATCTTCTCCATTGCCAGTCTCGGTGTATTGTGCACTGCACTCGTATGAAATCGGTGCAGTCCGATGTTTCACTTGTAGCGCGTGATCTAACTTGCAGAGCCACTTGCAGCATTCAGCGATTGTTTTCTCAAGCCAAATCAGCATGATAAACAAAAATTGCAGATCTGCTATATGCCTCATTGAATAAAATTGGTCCAAGTGCAATGCGAGATTTCCTCACATTGCACTCATCCAAGCCATACGCTCATGTGAGGGAGGCCTATGAGATAACAGAGGAGCATTCGGCTGGTGTTGGGTGGAGAGATGAGGTCGGGAAAATCCAAGTTACTCACCGGTAATGGGATTTTCACGAGCCCATGACAGCACCACATGAGAGAGGATCCACCCCTCCATTACAGGGAACCCACTAAAATAAAAGGGCAGTACGGCTGTGTTCACACTGGGCGTTTTTGGGCTGTTTTTGCTCATCAGTTTTTGTAGCCAAAACCAGGAGTAGAGCAATCAGAGGAAAAGTCTAATAGAAACACGTCACCACTTCTGGATTTAATCACCCACTGCTGGTTTTGGCTACAAAAACTGTTGAGCAAAAACAGCCCAAAAACGCCCAGTGTGAACACAGCCTACATCTGCTCTGAATCAGTAGGTTTACTTAGAGAGGACCAGGAAACAATTAATGCACCTTCACCAAACACCCATAACATTAACACTAATCCGAAAATGTGACCACAACCATGAATAACTAAAAGGGCGGAACTATGGGTGCTGTCATGGGCTCATGAAAATCCCATTACTGGTAATTAACCTGGATTTTTCTGTATTGCCCATGACCACACCACCTGAGAGACTATAAAAGAGAAACCAGCACCTAGGGAGGGATCACCGCTTGCAAAAACCCGTCTCCCAAAGGATAGATCGAGTGTGGAGGAAAATCGAGTCTATAGTGCCGTAAAAATGTAGAAATGGGATTACCATGTAGTGGCCTTACTGATCTGCTTTAAAAGAATGTTGCCCTTCTCTGCCCATGAAGTAGAGATATATAGTTGAATGGTCTCTACATTCTGATGGTACCGGAGTACCAGTAGAGGAATAGGCTAGTGGGATTGCATCTCGGACCCATCTAGCTAAAGGTACCGTTACATGGCACGACGTTGAAACAATATCACTAACAATCTCGGGGGCGCACGGTCATTAGGACATCGTTTTGACATCGTTGGTGAGATGTCACATGCCTAGATACAGCGAGCAGGTATCGTTCGAACGATACTTGTTCACTGATGTGAATGGGCGAAGTCGTGAAGGACATTGTTATCGCGGTGTCACACAGAACGATGCAGCAGGTTTGCTGATCATGGATCGTTTGATTTGAGAACATATTCTCAAATCTGCTATCATCGATCCAACAATTTATCGTAGTCCCATCTTGGTGTTACACGCAACGACCTACAAACTGTCATTTGTACGACTCCTAACCCGTGACGTTTAAACGATATCGTTCACGATATTGTACCGTGTAACGGGGCCTTAAGGTACATTTAGAAATACTACAGCCCTTAGTGGGCCCTTAGTGGAACCCTGAAAGGAAGAGATCTTGGGATTTCCTTTAGTCTTTGGTTCTATCTAGGTAGTAAATTAGGGACCGTCTCACGTCTAAAGTATGAAGTCTCTGCTCTTCTGAGTTGGAAGGAGCATCACATAGGTAAGGCAAGGTAATTTCCTGAGACCTTTGAAAATGTTTAACCACTTTAGATAAGTAGAAAGTCAGGGCTTAACATTACCTTATCCGGAAGTATTTGGGTATAAGAAGGATCGATCGAAGGTGCCTGTAAATCACTAATCCTTCTAGCTGACGTTATGGCTACCAGCAGGGCTAGTTTAATGGAAAGCATTTTCATAGTCCCTTTGAACCTCTCTCAGAGATTCCTATCAGAAAGGGAATTAAGTACTAAGTTTAAATTCCAGGGAGGTGAACCGGAGAGGTCCTCTGACAAGATGAAATGAACCTCTTCACCCACCTGTTTCCTGTTAGATCAAAATTAAACAGGTCATCCAGGGATGAAATTTGTACTTAAAGGGTGCTAACTGCCATCCTCAACCGAAACCCCTTCTGCAGGAACTCCAGGATGGCTGAAATAGGGGGAGGACCCACAGGACTGACCACTGAGAAGGATACATTTTTCCAGACCCTCCCATTAAGACTTGTGGTAATTGGTTTCCAACTGGACAAAAGGGTTGTTACTAAATCCTGGCAAAAGCCCCCGATATAGAAGAATTGCCTCTCAAAAGCCAGGCCGTCAAATGAAGACCAATCTCTTGAGGGTGTAGAACTGGTCCCTGGGACAGCAGATTCAGTGTGATCAGCAGGTGCCAAGGGTCTGCAATCACCATCTTTTTTCAGTCAGAAAAGCTAAGGTCTCTTTGGCCATAAATATCTTCCATAATACTGCAGGTATCAACATGACTGGGGAAACGCATATGGAAGGCCTAAATTCCACGGGAAGGCGTCTACAGCTAGTGGAATGTCTCTTGGGTGAAGGGAGCAAAATTTGGTCACTTTTCTGTTGTCTCTGGTAGCAAACAGATCTATTGACTATATGCCCCACTGATCCATAATGGTCTTGAATACTACAGGATGTAGGAACTATTCCCCCTGTCTTAAGGGATGTCTGCTGAGGGAGTCTACTAAATTGTTTGATCCTTTTATATGTACTACAGTTAGTGAGGAAAGATGTTGTCGGGCTATTTCGAATATGTGGAAGGTGACTTCCATCAGAGAGAAGAATCTCGTGCCTCCCTGATGAGTCACGTAAGAAACTGCCACACCATTGTCTGAAAAGAGCTGGACATCCCGTCCCTTGAGGAAGGGAAGAAAATCTTCCAACCCCTTCTGTAGGGCTAAGAGCGCTTTGAGATTTGAGGAAGCCCATTTTTCTTGTATAGTCCATGAATCTACACTGTTCTGCTCTCCATATGGGCTCCCAGCCGAAGGAGCTGTCATCTGTCGTAATCACATCTGTGGCTGGGGACACTCAAGGGACCCCTTGAGATAGGTTGTCTATGTCCAACCACCATCTGAGGGAGTCAAGCATCTCTGAGGTAAGTGTTAACTTGCCCTCTAAGCAGTCATTTAACCGCTCCTGATTGCGGAAGATTTCACCACTGCAGAAGGTGGGATTGTAGTTGAGTGCACTGAACAGTTGGAATGCAAGCTGTGAGGGAACCCATCAGAGACATAGCCCTCCGAAGAGACATCTCTGGATGTTCCAGGGTTGATGGTATTAGTGACACAATTGTCTCTTTTTTTTTTTTTTTTTTTTTGTCCTCTGGGAGATGGCAATTTGGGCATTTTGAATCCAGGATTAGTCCCAGGAATAGCTGTGAGCTTGATGGATGCAGGTGTAATTTCTCTAGATTCACCAAGCAGCCCAGCTCTTCCAGAATCTGCAGTACCTTCTGTAGTGGGTGATCACAATCTGCCTCACAGTTCCCTATGATGAGAAAATCATCCAGATAGGTGATTATAAGTGTATTTTGATTCCGAATACGGGTCATCATTTCTGCTACTATACTGAACACCTTTGGGGCCATAAGAAGTACCAAAAGGCAGAGCTTGATGTTGAAAGTGTCTTATTTCTCCCTAAATGGGCAAGGCTACTCTCAAAACTTGTTGGAAATCTGGGTGAATAATATGGTAGTACGCATCTTTCAGATCGAGTATTACCATGAAGCAATTTGAGTAAAGTAGCTTAATGGTGGATTTGATCGTCTCATCTTTAAATGATTGTGGCATGAGGTGGAAATTTTAAGTTTTTAAGCTTAATGATTGTCCTATATGAACTATCTAGCTTCTGTACAAGGAATAAAGGGGGGTAGAAACCACTACCTTCTTCCTCCACCAGAACTGGTTGTAGAACATTTTTTTCCACCATACCAAGGACATCTATCTCTAAAGCTTGTTGTTTTGTCTGAGTTCTGACAGATGCTAATACCAGGGACCCCCTAGATGATGATAGAAATCTAGTTGTAGGCCGTCAAATGATGGATAGGACCCACTTGCTAGTGGTAATTTTCTGCCAAGCTGGATGGAATGAAGAGAATCGTCCCTCTGCCCAGAGAAGGGACTCGCTTGGTGTTTTTCCTCAAATCTGAAAAGGTTTCCTTGAAGAGAAACCCTGATCTCTTTTTCGTGAGGACTGGCATGTATCCTGATCCTTCGATGGTCGTCTTAAGAAATTGTTTTCTCCGAAAGGACCGATTCTGAAATGTATGGGATGGAAGGACTGGAAAGCCTTTTTTCTTGTTAAAGGCTTTCTCCAGTAACCCATCTAAAGCTTTACCAAAGAGAAATTCACCCTTGCAGGGCATGGAACATAGCTTTGGCTTAGCCTGTATGTCTCCTTTCGAGCTCTTCTGCCATAGTGCTCTTTTAGCTGAGTTTAAAAGTGCCGAGGCCTTAGTGGACAACCTGAGCTTATCAGCTAAGGCGTCAGCCATAAAGGCTGTAGCTCCCTGCAGCAAGGGTGGAGAAGCCAAGATGGTGTTTCTAGGGGACCCCATCTTTTAATTGGTTTTCCAACTATTGGAGCCAAACTAACATTGATCATGCCACACAAGTTCCTACTATGGCCAGTCGAAAAATGCTGGTAGTTGATTCGTAGTTGCTCCGCAGGAAACTATCCACCTTCCTGTGAAGTTGATCGTGAAGGGAACCCAGGTCCTAAAAGGGCAAAGCCAACTTCCTAGATGTTTTGGCTACTGTCACATCAATTTTGGGACACTTAACCCCATGATGAAAAGGCAACTTCATCAAATGAGTATTTGAGTTTGAGGGAAGAAAATCTAGAAAGTCAGGCTTCTCCCTCTGTACTTTAATCACGTTCTCCCTGTGAGACCCCCAAACATCACATCCTGCATGGTTTCCTGGGTCTTAGTTTCTGTCAGACCCATTGTCGATCTTATGGCCTGAATCAATTGATTTATATCCCCCAAGTGAAACAGGATTTACCTCCTGTGGAGCTTTCATCTGAGGAGGAAGAGGAACTGGAAGAAGAAGAAGAGGCACTTGATTCACGTTCGGACTTATGAGCCCTGTCTGAGCCTGACGAGGAAGCCTTCCACTTCTTCCTGTTTGTGGGATTTGGACAGGGATTTCAGTGTATCTCTCATCTGTCATTATGGACTAGAAACTAGAGACAAAATCAGGGGTTTCCTCTGCAATAGTCTTCTGTATACATCTCCTACAGAGGTCTTTAGGGTAGTCGAAGACTAGTGGGGATTTTAGGTTTATCCTGTAGAAAGAGGGGTTCCCTGAGTAATCCATCTGATACATTCACATAGATCACTAACCACTCCAGAAGTACCGGTTTAGAAGGTAGCAGCTGCTTTGCTGGTAGGCTGTTAGATTTGTCCGAATGGTGGCTAGTCTGCCAGGAAGGGTTAGGCAACATTACACGGTCTCGCCGAGGCATAACCTATTGTCTGGACAGACGCTGCGTCTTAGGTGAGTGTTCGCCTTCCATTCTGTGAAAGCAAATTATGCTCACCTATGCCGGTCTGCCTTCGCTCCATTTAACTCCTCTGGTGTCCGGGAACCTCTCAACACCGGGAGACCGCCAGTTGCAGGACACCGCCATATTAGAGCTTTCCTGCGCATGCACAGATGCTTACTTCTGGTTTCGGCTGCATCACATCTGGTTTTGGCCGCCAGGGTTCTCATCTTCACCCTGGCATGCGCGCGACAGGAACACACTGATGGTGCCGTGTGCACATACCCACTCCAGGGCGACGAGGTGACTGAGCCTCCATGCTCCATGTCCCTGCATCATCCCAGCTGTGGGGAACGCTTCTGAAGCCGGGATTAGTGCTGCGGTGAGTACTGCTCTTCCTAGACCGATTTCCCCCCCAGCCTCCGAGTATAATCTTCAGCTGCACATGACACAGCCACATGTTGGTCTCCTCCAGGACAGCAAGCCATACTGATGTAGAGGAGAGGTACCGCCCCTTTATTTCAGTGGGTTCCTTGTCTTGGAGGGGCGGATCCTCTCTCATGTGGTGCTGTCATAGGTGATAGGGAAAAGATAGATTTCAGCCAAACATTCAAGTCAGATTTTTGATGTGCATGGCCAGCTTTAGTTTAAAACAGCAGTATTGTGGACTATTGTTCAATTACTGTCTTTAAGACAAATGTTGATTTTAATGTAGATACATATGTTGTCAAAATTGTTGGTGCCCCTCGATTTAATGAAAGAAAAACCCACAATGGTCACAGAAATAACTTGAATCTAACAAAAGTAATAATAAATAAAAAATCTATGAAAATGGATAAGTGAAAGTCAGACATTGCTTTTCAACCCTGCTTCCACAGGATTTTTAAAAAAATTAAACTCATGAAATAGGTCTGGACAGAAATGGTGGTACCCTTAACTTATTATTTTGTTGCACAACCTTTTGAGGCAATCTCTGCAATCAAATGATTCCTGTAACTGTCAATGAGACTTCTGCACCTCTGAACAGGTATTTTGGCCCATCTTTCAAGAGTAAACTTCTCTAGTTGTCTCCTGTTTGAAGGTTGCCTTTTCCAGATATCATGTTTTAGCTCTTTCCAAAGATGCTCAATAGGATTTAGGTCAGGGCTCATAGAAGGCCACTTCAGAATAGTCTGTTTTCCTCTTAGCTATTCTTGGGTCTTTTTACTGTGTGATTTGGGTCATTATACTTTTGCAAGACCCATGACCTGCGACTGAGACCAAGCTTTCTGACATTGGGCAGCACTCTTCAATCCATTGATACTCTTGAGATTTCATCGTACCCTGCACAGATTCAAGACACCCTGTGCCAGATGTAGAAAAGCAGCCCCAGACCTTAACAGTGCCTCATCCATGTTTCACAGTAAGGACAGTGTTCTTTTTTTGACATGCTTCATTTTTCAGTCTGTGAACATAGAGCTGATGTGCCTTGCCATAAAGTTCCATTTTTTTCTGATCTGTCCATAGGACATTCTCCCAGAAGCTTTGTGGCTTGTCAACATGTGGTCTGGCAAATTCTAGCCTGGCTTTTTTGTGATTTTTTTTTTTTTTTTTTTTTTTTTTTTTTTTTTTCTTTTCAACCATGGATGTTTTTCTTGGTGGTCTCCCATGAAGTCCACTTTGGCTCAAACAATGACTGATGGTGCGATCTGACACTGATGCTCCTTGAGCTTGATGTTAACCTTTAATCTCTTTAGAGGTTTTTCTGGGCTCTTTTGTTACCATTTGTATCATTAGTCTCTTTGATTTGTCATCAATTTCCTTCTGCTTCCATGTCCAGGGAGGTTGGCTACAGTCCCATGGATCTTAAATTTCTGAATAATATGTGCAACTGTAGTCACAGGAACCTCAAGCTGCTTGGAGATGGTCTTATAACCTTTACCTTTTAACATGCTTGTCTATAATTTTCTTATCTGATCTCCTGAGACAACTCTTTCCTTCACCTCCTCTGGTCCATGTTGAGTGTGGTACACACCATGTCAACAAACAGCACAGTGAGTATCTGTAGCCCTTTATACAAGCCCACTGACTGATTATAATCACAGGTGTCTACAATCTTGTAATTAGTGCACACACCTTGATTTAGCATTTCCCTTTTGTCACATTTTCAGGGGTACCATCATTTCTGTCCAGTTTAATTTTTTATTTATTTTTTTTTTTTAATTCTATGGAAGCCGGGTTGAAAAGCAATCTGTGACTTTCATTTGTTCATTTTCATACTTTTTAAAATTTATTTATTACTTTTGTCAGATTCAAGTTATTTCTGTGACCATTGTGTCTTTTTCTTTCATTAATTGAGGGATACCAACAATTTTGACCACGTGTGTATCTTCCTGAGACCATGCCTGTACGTGGCAGGTACCATCTGAGAAGTGGGTTTGCAGTCTCTTGCTAGTTTTCACAGATTGAACATGTACCCATTGTGGTCTATATATATATTCATATATGTGTTTTTTGTTTTGTTTTGTTTTGTTTTTTTTGCTGATTAAATAAATTGCAAAAAGAAGACTGAAAGATATTCTATTTTGGTCCGATTTATAGATTGACCATCAGCAATCTAAGATATGCAGACGATACAACATTGATAGCAAACAGCTTAGATGGAATAATGTCAAGATGGAAAGCACGAACATGTGACTGTTACTCAACACAAAGACAAAAGATTTTAACTACTGCCAGGTACAACAGGGACACATTTGAGATGGATGACTACGAACTAGAAGTGATAAAGAACTTCAACCTATTCTTTTCAATGATCACTCGATGCAGCGATGGCATTGGAAGTCAATAGGAGAATAGCTATAGGAAAATCTACAATGAAGTCACTGGACAAGGCCTTCAAAGTAAGGAACATTTCACTGGCAATGAAGACATGGCTCGTACATACTCTGGTCTTTTATGTAGTAATATATGGAAGTGAAACATGGGAGATAAAGAAACATGATAGAAGAAGAATCACCTTCAAAATGTGGTGATGGAGAAGGGTGTTATCAACACCATGGATGGCAAGAAGAACAAACAAATCAATTCTGGAACAAATCAAGCCAGACATGTCACTGGAAGCCAGGATCACCAGGCTACGATGTGCCTACTTTATACACCTCATACGAAGAGAACAATCACTAGAGAAGGGCATAATGGTAGAAAGAAAAGAAGGTACAAGGCGAAGAGGAAGACAAGCAACCCAATGGCTTGATATTGTCAAGATAACTACAGAGAAGACCCTGGTGGACCTATATAGGTTCGCACAAGATCGATGTTCGTGCAGAGAGTTTATCCATCAAGTTGAAGCACGATTACCGTATATACTCATGTATAAACCGAGTTTTTCAGCCCAAAAATTGGGCTGAAAAGTCACCCCCTCGGCTTATACACGGGTCAATACGGTAACTATTTTGCTGGGGAGGCTGATGAGTGAGCGGCCCGTCACGTGGGGCCGCTCATTAGATATGCACGGCTCCCCCCGCCCATCACAGCGGCAGGGGGAGCCGTGCATACAGCCCCCCAGTGTATACAGGCAGCCCCCAGTGTATACAGGCAGCCCCCAGTGGCACTAGCCCCCCCATCATGGAAAGAGCCCCCACACTTTACAGAGCCCCCCACCCCCGCTGCATTATCTTACCACCCAGGGTCTTCACCGCGGGTCCTGCAGTCATCATCGCGCGCTGTCTTCAGGTCTCACGTGACCCGGCGCGATGACGTCATTCCACTGCGACCGCCGGGTCACATGAGACCGGGAAGACAGCGCGCGAGGATGGACTGCAGGACCCGCGGTGAAGACCCTGGATGGTAAGATAATGCAGCAAGGGGGGGGCTCTTTCCATGATGGGGGGGTGACTGCCACTGGGGCCTGCTGTATACCTCTGGGGCCTGCTGTATATACCCTGGGGCCTGCTGTATATACCCTGGGGCCTGCTGTATATACCTCTGGGGCCTGCTGTATATACCCTGGGGCCTGCTGTATATACCCTGGGGCCTGCTGTATATACCCTGGGGCCTGCTGTATATACCCTGGGGCCTGCTGTATATACCCTGGGGCCTGCTGTATACCTTTGGGGCCTGCTGTATACCTTTTGGGGCCTGCTGTATATACCTCTGGGGCCTGCTGTATATACCTCTGGGGCCTGCTGTATATACCTCTGGGGCCTGCTGTATATACCCTGGGGCCTGCTGTATACCTTTGGGGCCTGCTGTATATACCTCTGGGGCCTGCTGTATATACCTCTGGGGCCTGCTGTATATACCTCTGGGGCCTGCTGTATATACCTCTGGGGCCTGCTGTATATACCTCTGGGGCCTGCTGTATATACCTCTGGGGCCTGCTGTATATGCCTCTGGGGCCTGCTGTTTATACCTTTAGGGATGCTGTATATACCACTGGGGAGGCTGCTGTATACTACAAACTGGGGAGGCCTGTATACCACACTGCTGGGGGCTGTATACCTGTGCTGGGGTCCACCCTCGGCTTATACACGAGTCAATAGGTTTTCCCAGGTTTTGGGGACAAAAGTAGGGGGGTCGGCTTATACACGGGTCGGCTTATACACGAGTATATACGGTAATAATAATAAAATGTTGCCTCAATATTATCATTCAGTTGAATGGGCCCATGAGGAAAAAATAAACCTCATGTTGGTGTTTGTGTTGCATCTCAATTCAGTTTTATCTACGGTACCTAATCTATTGTGTAGCAGAAGCTTTGTAAAAGTTGTGCTATCAGATGCTCAAATTTACAACTTGTGTTTTATCAGGGGGATGTTTGCAGGAGGCTTGAGAGAAAAAGATCAACATGAAGTACAGATCCATGGTATTACTTACGTTGCAATGTGCAAGATTCTGGATTTCATATACACCTCTGAACTGGAACTTGGTATTCACAACGTGCAGGAGATACTTGCAGCCGCTTGCCAACTTCAGGTGGGCACAAAGCAAAATGGAATTAATTGTACTAACTGTGTTAAAAAGAAAAAAAAATGTATTTTTGTACTGTGAAACATTAATTACAAAATATTTTTTTTATGTTTTTACCAGCAAATAAATCTAATATGTAAAGCTGAGTGTGAGTGTTTGTGTGTGTCCACTAAAGGAATCCGCACTGTCGCATTTATAATAACAAAATGTTGCACAGCCACCTCATTTGACTCAGGGAATGACATAGACTATGTTTTGAGGGGAGATTTTAACCCCACGATTTACAGTCATTTGCCAAACAAAAAGCCTTATTTGTTGTTTGTGTGTGTGTTGTGAGGTAATAGATGCTGCATTGTCTGTTTTGACAACCTGGGTATTTATCAGCCCCCAGTACCATATTACAGCAGGAGGCCACGCACAGCCCCCAGTATTACAGCAGGAGGCCTCGCACAGCCCCGGTATTACAGCAGGGGGCCTTGCACAGTCCCCATTATTACAGCAGGAGGCCACGCACAGCCCGCAGCTATTACAGCAGGAGGCCACGCACAGCCCGCAGCTATTACAGCAGGAGGCCACGCACAGCCCGCAGTTATTACAGCAGGAGGCCAAGCACAGCCCGCAGTTATTACAGCAGGAGGCCACGCACAGCCTGCAGTTATTACAGCAGGAGGCCACACACAGCCTGCAGTTATTACAGCAGGAGGCCGCGCACAGCCCGCAGTATTACAGCAGGAGGCCACGCACAGCCCGCAGTATTACAGCAGGAGGCCACGCACAGCATGCAGTTATTACAGCAGGAGGCCACACACAGCCCGCAGTTATTACAGCAGGAGGCCACGCACAGCCCGCAGTATTACAGCAGGAGGCCACGCACAGCCCGCAGTATTACAGCAGGAGGCCACGCACAGCCCGCAGTATTACAGCAGGAGGCCACGCACAGCCCGCAGTATTGCAGCAGGAGGCCACGCACAGCCCGCAGTATTACAGCAGGAGGCCACGCACAGCCCGCAGTATTACAGCAGGAGGACCATGTACAGCCCGCAGTATTACAGCAGGAGGCCACGCACAGCCTGCAGTATTACAGCAGGAGGCCACGCACAGCCCGCAGTATTACAGCAGGAGGCCACGCACAGCCCGCAGTATTACAGCAGGAGGCCACGTACAGCCCGCAGTATTACAGCAGGAGGCCACGCACAGCCCGCAGTATTACAGCAGGAGGCCATGTACAGCCCGCAGTATTACAGTAGGAGGCCATGCACAACTCGCAGTATTAAAGTCTGTGTCTCACATAGTGCCTGTATTACACCTGAAAAACACACACAGCCCCTGTATTACAGCCTGTGTGCACACTTAGCCCTTGTATTACACCAGGAGCCCACAAATAACCCCTGCATTACACTTGAAGACTGTGTATATCAGCAGAGAGAAGCAACTCTTTAACTCATTCTATTTTATTATAGCTAAGAACAGTTGCTTAATATCCTGGACAATGCCGGGGACACAGCTAGTAGACAATAAAATACATATCAGCTGCTACAGTTTTACTTCCTAATGTGTAGGAAAAGACTGATGAAACCTTGTTTAAAAAGAATTCTGGGGTTTGACAAAGTCAAAATGAATTAAATTATTTAAAAAAATGGGATTTTATTGATAAAAACAAATAATGCGTAAAGAGATAACAGTATCCAAATAGTTGTATAAAATAGGAAGGGCCTTGAGTAATTTATTCCTTTCATAAATGGTTCCCTTTTCTAGGATCCTCCCCTCTTGGGAGATCCTTTTGACTTCACACAATTTGTTATGCATCCACATATTGGAAAGATGAAGTGGCGAGGCAGCGCTACTCCCGCCTAGTGACTTATCTAGGAGTTACTAAAACCAATTGTATCCACCTCCCCACTTCTATATCCCTCAAACATTGTTTAGTAAGTTAGGAAACTCATTTCTCCTAGTATGTCTAGGAACCACAACTGTCTTAAGTAAAAAAAAAAGTACAGTATATCACAAAAGTGAGTACACCATTCACATTTTTGTAAATATTTTATTATATCTTCATGGGACAACACTGAAGATGGTTTGAGTCGAGCCGGCAGGGAAGGGGTTACTCGGAACCGGGATGGCAGGGAAGGGAATCGCGGCTGGTCAGTTCCCGATTCCATGCCCTGGGCACTCAATTGGCTGATGGGAATGAGGGGGAACTTGGGGATAGGGAAACGTGAAGTCACCTGTGGTAACTGGTAATGTGGTTACCAGCGCTGCAGCCGGCTGCTGAGGTGATGGTGAAGCAGCTTTGGTAGTACAGCTCCCCACAGGTGGAGCTTTACCTCAGGGCAGCGGAGTTGATGAGAGGAGTCGTAGTCCTTGGTTCTGTGGTGCTATAGAGGCCTTTAGGGCGACGAATAATTGATGCCAGAGACAAGATTAGATTAAACAGTTCTTTACTGGTACCAGGTAGATAAGGTACACGGTACAGTCTGATTCACCGGGGGTTGTAGTCGCGGATTAGGAGGCTTTTGCAGAGTCTGTCAGAGGTGCCTCTCCAACAACTTTCTTAGTCTCCATTCTACTTTAGCTCTCTTCTCAACCACACTAAAGAGCCCATTCACCAGTCCCCAGGTCTGTTACTAAAAGGTACTTCTGACCCTTCTCCGGTCCAGGCAGGAGTGATGAGAAAACAATCCCTCCCGTCATCGGTTTTTAGTCCTTTACCTTGTTAGTGTCCTGGACCCACTTTGGGACAGAGGTGGGATTTAGTCTTGTGGTGCCATGGCTCCTACTTTAGGCCCACAGCCTGCCAGTCTGCGGTTTGGGATAAACCGTTAACAAACTGCCTCTGTTCCGGTTTACCGGAGTAGACCTGGGCACTCCAGATGGCTCCAACCAGACCTGGAGTGTCCCCTTTCTCATCCGGGTCACCTCCCTCCTTTGAGGTGCCCTCCTGTCACGACTGCAGAGTCCCCTGCGTCCGTCCGCTCTCCTCTTCTGTCACCGTCTGCATGACTACTGTCTGTAACTGTCATTTCACGTCTCCCGCTCTTCAAAGCTCCACCCCCTGGGACCTACTGAATACCAGTCTTTCCATTAACTGAAGTTCTGATACATTTTGTTCTTGATTGTTTTGTTTGTTTTCTCAGATATCGGAAGTCATCGGTTTTTGCTGTGACTTTCTTATCTCCTGGGTGGATGAAGAAAATGTTGTAGAGATGTACATGCTAGCGGAGCTATACCACTTACACCAACTGAGCGAAGAGCTGGATTCCTTTGTACTTAAAAATTTTATTACATTTTCACGCACTCAAATATACAGGCAGCTCCCTCTGGAAAAAGTGTACGCTCTGCTTAGCAATAACCGGCTGGAGGTAAGCTTTCAGACATGGCTCCTACTGCTTTTTCTGCCTAAAGGAGTGATAAGAGCTATGTTTACTGGCACCAGACTTTATGCAGTTACTTACCAGTAGTTGTAGGTGGCACAAAATCTAGTAAGTATGGCTCAGGTTTATGTTTAGGATTGAGAAAAGTAACGCCCTCTCTAAACATACTGTGTAAGCATATTCCAATAGTAGCTGTGACAATCTGAGAAAATCCATAAAATAAGGTCTAAGGAGGATTTAAAGGGAATATGTCATGACATCTACAGCCCATGAATTACCTCCATAGTGGATGATAATTGGCTTCTAAAATGTCATTGTCTGAAATTATTAATTAGTAACTGCTACCTGGCAAGAGACATGTGGATGGATCTTTTCTACTTTTCGAAGTTTGATTGAGGTTCTACAAGCTTAAATACGTCATTACCAGCCTGTCTCCTCAATAAACAGTGCATGTATAGCAAAGGTCCACTGGCCTCTTTGTGTCCAGATGCCACTAGAGGTGGCTTGTAGTGTTATATCCTGGCCAGGACTACATGACCCCCAGAGGAGACCTCCCACCAGACTTATCAGAGCTAACATGTACTACTATTTTTTTTCCTTTTGGCCTCAGGGTACATTTGAGCATTTAAAATCCTATTGCCATCCAATATAACACTGTGCTGTCTGCATAAGTAATGACAGTTCCCTTTCAAACAATATTGGTAAGTTGAATATCTGATACTGACGTATTGATCTCATGCACCGCATTACATTTGTTTTTCAGGTAGGCTCTGAAAATGAGGTTTATGAGGGGGCTTTGCTTTATCATTACACACCAGAGCAAGTGGAAACTGACCAGGTGAGCCTGTCTGAGTCTCCAAAATTATTAGAAACTGTTCGTTTTCCCTTGATGGAGCTCCCAGTGCTACAGAGGTTACATGATAAGTTGGGGCCATGTCCCCTCCAAATGACAGTATCCAATGCATTGGAATATCACAAGAATGAAGTCATGCAACCAGTCCTACAGGGTCCCCACACACAACTGCGTTCTGAGTTCAACTGTGTAGTGGGCTTCGGAGGCATGTATTCTACCCCCTATACTGTACTCAGCGATCAAGCCAAATATCTGAATCCTTTAATCGGGGAGTGGAAACCACTAACTACTCCCCAGGCACCTCGAATGTCTAACCAAGGCATTGCTGTATTCAATAACTTTGTCTATTTGATTGGGGGAGACAACAACGTGAGAGGATACCGTGCAGAAACACGATGCTGGAGGTGAGGGTATATTTAATTTTTCAGTTCTGCCTCTTATATGCTCAGTATTTTTCATACATACATTAACTGTAATAATTTTCTGTTACTCCTTATATAATTAACTGTGTGTGGATTGAATCAGATTTAGATTCCAATAATATTATACTTTTACAATGATGTAGCTTATTGTGTATGTTTATTGATCAGAAATAACTGGATTTTATAGCTAACCATTAAATAATTATCTCCCTTTGCTATTGGCAATACCTGTTAATACTTAGTGGCAGTAAAGAGTTGTTCTCCTGCTATGTGAGCATTTATCTTACATAATATTAAGCTTGTTGCCACATAGACCGACCCACATGAGCCTGTCCGCCAAGTATGTGCAGTAGTTAGATTTCAGGAGAGGAGTTAACTCCTAAGATTCCAGACAGTCCTGCCCAATTCCTTCCCTATCACTCCTGATCTGGAGTGGCTATCAGTCCTGCAAAATCACAAGCCCAGTGCTTTTTCAAAAAATATTGCTATCTTTTAAATTCAAGTATAGCTATAACTGTGTAGACTTCAGAGCAAGTAGACAGTCAGAGCTAAATATGTCGGGTCTGCAGAACAATTGATGCTGCACAACCAGAACTGTCACTCAAAGATTAGTGCACGTCAACCCTGGAATAAAGAGGGGAGCTATGCTGTCATGAAGACTCATGTTGAGACTAACTCTTTAGATTATTATTCATTGATAAAATCTTTAATCCACAGTTTAATATACTGTTCTTTTATGAAGTGTTAGGCATCTTTTGGCTGGCTGTGGATACACGTAAGCAATGCAATCACAGCTAAGCTTGTATGCTGCTCTGTTGTTCATATAACCACCAACCAAAATGATAGTACCAGGTATATTTCTAATCACTTGCGCAAAAAACACTATACCTATTTATAAAAATATATTCTTTAGTTAATTTATATAAAAAAAGTGCCATCAGCACATCAAACAAAGTGTAACACATCCAATTACATTTCTTGGTTACACAAAGTGCAACTGCTGTTACCATGACCTGAGGACCACCTATTCCCATTGAGGTGGTCCTCAGGACACGGTATTAGCAGTTGCACTTGTGTGACCAAGAAATGTAATTCGATGTATTATACTTTGTTGGATGTGCTGATGACACATTTTTTTATATGCAGTAAATTAAATAAAGAATATATTTTTATAAATAGGTATAGTGTCCATTGTACATGTAATGACCAATTGACCTGTTTTATATAAAAAAGATGCTTGTACATCTCTACAGTGAATAAATAAGGAAACATTTTAATTCGACATACTTACCAAGGATAAAAGATAAGCTCTTGACAAATCTAAAACACAGTACCTCAGCCCAACCCTGGGTCAATATGTAAGGCTATGTCCCCACTTGGCATTTGTGCTGCGTTTTGGTAATCCATTTCTGCAGCAAAAACAGATCACCCACAGATTACTGTAACTCCTTCATAGCCTGTCATAATTGTGCGTCATAGGCTACCTCCCGCACTTTGATGTGAGCTTATGCTGTGAGCCCGCATCCTCCCTCCCACATCTCAGCTGATCTCATCAGCTTAGATGTACATTTAAAAGTGCCGATCAGATCCGCGATCCGATTGGCTCTGTTAACCCTTTGGATCGCACTGTCATTCATTGACCACGCAATCCAAAGCATCCAGCGGGTATCGTGTTGTTCCCCGCCGGGATCACAGGACCTGTGCTGTTACCTGGACAACCCGGGGGCCTGTGATGACCCAGGACGCTGTTCTGATTCACTTCCTGCTGGTGATGACCCAGTGAAATTCCAGCAGAGCATTGTAAGAAACTCATTGATGGTTACCGGAAGCGGTTGATCGCAGTTATTTTGGCTAAAGGTTGTGCAACCAAGTATTAGGCTGAGGGTGCCAATACTTTTGTCTGGCCCATTTTTGGAGTTTTGTGTGAAATGATCAATGTTTTGATTTTTGCTTCATTCTCTTTTGTGTTTTTTCATTGAAGACAAATTAAATGAAGATAATACCAAAGAATTTGTGATTGCAATCATTTTCAGGAAGAAACCGAGTATTATCTGACAGAATTGCAGGGGTGTCAATACTTTTGGCCACAACTGTATATATAGATATATAATGTTTTTAAAAGTATGAAAATAAAAAACATAATTCAAATCACCCCCCTTTTGCGTAATTGAAAATAAAACTATTAAATAAAAATTTAATAAATACACACAGACATTTGGTATCACCGCGTTCTCAAATGCCTGATCTATCAAAATATAAAATCAGTTAATCAGATCTGTAAACTATGTATGGAAAAAAGTCCAAACTTCAAAATTTACGTTTTTTTTTTTTGGTTGCCACAACATTGCATTAAAATGCAATAACGGGTGATCAAAACATCTAACCAAAAATAATATCATTAGAAATGTCAGCTCAAGCTGCAAAAAATAAGCCTTCACACAGCCCCAGATCCGGAAAGATGACAATGAGACAGGTCGCAGAAAATGGCGCCAAAAATCGCAATTCTTTTTCTTTAAAAACTTCAGACTTTTTTTTTTTCACCACTTAGATACCAGTAAAAATATACATGTTTGGTATCTACAAATTCGTACTGACCTGAGGCATCACAGCGTCACGTCGGTTTTACCATATAGTGAACATGGTGAATGAAACTCCCAAAAAATCAACATGTAATTGCAAGTTATTTGCAACTTCACTGCACTTGGAATTTTTTTCCCCATTTTCCTGTATATTTTTACACTATACGGTAAAATAAATGATGTCATTCAAAAGTTCAACTTGTCCCGCAAAACACAAGCCCTCATATCTCTATATTGACAGAGAAATAAATAAAGGTGTTTCTTGGAAGAAGGGGAAGGAAAAACGAAAAATGGAAAACAGAAAATCACCGGGGGGTGAATGGGCTAAAGTCTATGTGATTTTAAAAATGCTGTGCTCCCATGTGTGTTTTTATGTGATCCGTTTTTGCTGCAGAAATTGGATACCAATTACATACCCATTTTTTTTTTTTTTAGTAAATATGTGTTTATTAAACTTTTTGCATTGAGAAAAACCCAAAAAAATACATAGAGAGTGAAAAACAAAATATGTTGCACCTCCATACACAGAAGTTGAAATATCACAAAGTACAAAAGAGTAAAGGCTGCACTCCATAAACTAACACAGACCTATAAGAACAAAGCAACTTTGATATTATGCAACACCACATAGATTGATAGAAGCAGGTTACCTTCCAATAGGAGGACCTGACCCAATTAGGCTTCCTTCCCGAGGCATTGGGGAGGTAAGGACTTACCAACATATAAACCAAGTATTGTCCGGGGGGGGGGGGGGACCAGGGATGGGGGTGAAGAAGGAGTAAAAGTAAAGTGGCTTATATCCAAGAAGACGGATAACATTTACCCAGGGTTAGTGCCCAGCTCAGGAGAGCAGGGCGGAAAAATTAGGCGCATCTCTGAAGAGGATCCATTCCGACCAGACAGTTGTGAAGTCGGCTAGAGTGCGTGAGCTCAGCTGAAGTCTCCTCCAATCTACAAACCTCCTCCATTTCAGAATACCAAATCGAAGGGGGATTCTGATCGTTCCAACGGTGGGGAAGCACAGACCTCGCTGCGGAGAGGCAGAATCGGAGAATATCCTTTTTCTGTGATTTGACCGATCCAGGGAGCATGGAAAGCAAAGCCATTTCAGGGGTGCAGTCAACATGCTTACCCCTTACTAGGCCGTCATTTCGGAACACTTGTCTCCAAAAACCTTTGATCAGGGAGCAGTCCCACAATATGTGGAGAAATGTACTTACTTCAGACCCACTCCTCCAACAGCAGTCAGATGCTGACCGGAAACAACGACGTAACCAGTCAGGGGTGAGATACCAGCGAAATCGCAGCTTAAAACACTTCTCTCGAGCGTCACATGTACCCGACAACCTCTGGACCATTTGAAAGCTTTTTTTCCACTCGCTAGCGGGTATGGACCTACCCAATTCCCTTTCCGAAGACCTCCTATACGTGGGTGCATTGCCCTCCGTAGCCAAGGAAAAAATGCGGTATAGTGTAGAGATCCCTCTAGTGGGCGGGCACTCTGCAGTTTCAATAGGAAGCAAGCGAATGTTGGGGCCTCTAGGGAAATCTCCCGACTGAAGGACCTCAACTGTAAATATTCCCACACACTTCAAGTGCATCAGGATAGGATCTTTGTAGATCAGCAAAGGAAGGAAAATCCCCTGTTTTAAAAATGCCTCCAACACTCTCATCATCGTCAAACTTCCAACCAAGAAGGACTGGGCATTTAGACCTAGGGGAAAGGACGGGGTAAGAAACAGAGTGGTCAAAGAGCTCACTCTCCCTGCTACAGACTCTCTTCCCATACAGGACCACCAAGCCCTAAGCATCTCCAAAGTGAGAAGTGAAAGGCCCCTCAGAGTCAACAGACTGTTGAGGGATCCATTGAAGGTAATGCAGAGGGATGTGCAAATTCGCCTGTTCAATTTGTATCCATTGTTAAGAACTGACCTTCTATTTCCAATCCAAAATCCTCACCAACACTGCCGCTAAATGGTAATTATGAAAATCTGGGAGCCCTGCACCTCCCTCAATACGAGGGGCTGAGAGTCTTAAAACTCACCCTTTACATACCCATTTTTGAGCTGTATTTTCCCCATTGACTCCCATTTTAACCGCAGCGGAAAGAAAATGCAAGACATGCAGCAATACGTTTGTGCTGCTTTTTTCTTTCTTTACAAAGCTGCGTTTGTGCAGGTGAAAAACCCAGATTCAACACACAGCACAAAAAAAGCAGCACAAACACCAAGTGGGCACATAGCCTAAAGGTTATTAACGTAAATGATATTGTGTAACTTAATCAATTAATATATACCGATAGAATATAACAAAAAGAACAAAAACATTGGGAAATCCAGATATTGTATAACATCAAATATATAGGTATATTAAAATATCCTAAAATATTAAAAAATGTTTGTATCGTGTTAGCCAGTACATAAAAAAATATTGGAATCTGAGAGTCCTCAGTGTTTGATAACTTTTAATGGCTAACTGAAAAGATGGTAAGCATAGAAAGCTTTCGGGACACTAAGGTCTCTGACGAAGGGGCCATAGTGTCCCAAAAGCTTGCTTCACTTACCATCTTATCCCAGAATGCACTGCGCCGCCCCGGAAGCTGCACCATATTAGCACACCCAAGTGATAGGTATGCTAACATGGCACAGGCTGGCGGCGGCACAGGCAACACAATCTGATGCTGCACACGACGCCTGCAGACCCCCGCCATCCTCCCACTGCACCTCTCCTGTCAGCCATAGACCCCCGCCAGCCTCCTACCGCACCACTCCTGTCAGCCATAGACCTCCACACCTCTCCTGCTGCCCCCGCACACTCCTGCACCTCTCCTGCTGCCCCCGCACACTCCCGCACCTCTCCTGCTGCCCCCGCACACTCCCGCACCTCTCCTGCTGCCCCCGCAGACTCTCGCATCTCTCCGCTCTGATAATCTTCAATTTACCAAGGGAAAAGGACCTTTAGTGATGTCTGAGTCATGTGATCATGCACATGACTCTGACATCACTGCAGGCCCTGTATTCATCGATGCTTTTCATTTCCAGCTATGACAGAGCCATCACAGCTGGGAAGAAGGGTAAGAGGCCACAGAGGGTGCAGGGGGAGCAAAGACAGTGTGGGGGCAAATAGAGGCCAGGGGCAAACACGAGGGGGGGAGGCAGAAAGAGAGCCCAGCCCCACTCCTTTCTGCCCCCTGGTCTGCCCACTCCTCTGCCCCACTCCATTCTACCCCTGATCTGCCTCACTCCACTCTGCCCTACTCCATTCTGCCCCCACTCCATTCTAACCCTGATCTGCCTCACTCCATTCTGCCCCACTCCACTCTGCCTCCACTGCATTCTGCCCCTGCTTTGCCCCACTCCACTCTGCCCCACTCCATTCTGTCCCTGCTCTACTCCACTACATTCTACCCCTGATCTGCCCCACTCCATTCTGCCTCCGCTCTGCCCCACTGCACTCTGCCCACACTACATTCTGCCCCTGCTCTGCCCCACTCAACTCTGCCCCACTCCATTCTGCCCCTGATCTGCCCCACTACATTCTACCCTTGATCTGCCTCACTCTACTCTGTCCCACTCCATTCCGCCCCTGCTCTGCCCCACTTCACTCTGCCCCCACTTTACATATGCTGTGCTAACCACTGACCCACCGTATACTCTACTAACCACTGACCCACCATATGCTGTGCTAACCACTGACCCACCGTATACTGTGCTAACCACTGACCCACTGTATACTGTGCTAACCACTGAGCCACCGTATACAGTGCTAACCACTGAGCCACCGTATACAGTGCTAACCACTGAGCCACCATATACAGTGCTAACCACTGAGCCACCATATACAGTGCTAACCACTGAGCCACCAAACACTGCTAACCACTGAGCCACTTTGTACAGTGCTAACTACTGACCCACTGTATACTGTGCTAACCACTGATTCAGCGTATACAGTGCTAACCACTGAGCCACCGTATACAATGCTAACCACTGAGCCACCATATACACTGCTAACCACTTTGCCACCATACAGTGCTAACCACTGAGCCACCATATACTGTGCTAACCACTGAGCCACCGTATACAATGCTAACCACTGAGCCACCATATACATTGCTAACCACTGAGCAACCGTATACAATCCTAACCACTGAGCCACCATACACTGCTAACCACTAAGCCACCATATACAGTACTGACTACTGAGCCACCATACAGTGCTAACCACTGAGCCACCATACAGTGCTAACCACTGAGCCACCATATACTGTGCTAACCACTGAGCCACCGTATACAATGCTAACCACTGAGCCACCGTATACAGTGCTAACCACTGAGCAACCGTATACAATCCTAACCACTGAGCCACCATATACAGTGCTAACCACTGAGCCACCGTACACAGTGCTAACCACTGAGCCACCATATACGCCATATAAATCCCGCAACAACAGCGTACTTTCTGGAGAGAGGACTGTACTATAAAGCGGCTGTTTCTACGGCACCTGTCCATTTGACCGCACTCCCGATGCAATAGCATCACGCCTATTTCTAGTAATATATATTTTCCTAAAATATTAATTTCTTTTCAATTGTCTGAAGTTTAATATTACTGTGCGCCACACATTCGAATCTCATCTACATTACAGCCATTAAAGTGAGATGTTTGTCCAAATAAATATATTAAAACATACCAAGCTCCTTTTTAAGTCAAGATCAGACGTCCGTATTTTACATCCGTGTGTCATCCATTTTCACACGTCAACATTTTAAACATGATCAAATAAAGTTTTATAGGTAACCAATAGTAATGTGTCCATAGGAAATGGATGCAATGCGATGACTTGTATGAGTTTTTATTTGTACCCATATTTTTCTATTTTACTTTCTCAAAGGGCATTTGATCCATATGAAAACCAGTCATCTGAACAGCCCAAGAGAAATACATCAGTTTGTGTGCCATTTCTATACTCAGACATTACATACCCATATTGTACACTGGTCTGAACAAGCCCTGCAGCCTTAGGCTATGTGCACACTGTGCTTTTCTGCTGTTTTTTTTGTGCTTCGTTTTCTGCACCAAAAACATGACCCACAGTTTTGTAATGAAAGTCAATGTGATTTTACAAAAGCTGGGCCCGCGTGTGTGTTTTTGGTGCAGAATCACCTGTGTTTTTTTTAATGTCCCTACAATTAACATGCCTATTTTTGGGATGCAGTTTCCGCATAGACTCTATTCTAAGGCTCAAAAAAAAAAAAGATCACAAATGCATTGGTATTCCCACAGTGCGTTTGTGGTGCGTCTTTCCTGCAATTTCCAAAACAAAAACGCACCTATACTCACCCTCCCCATCAATCACATGTTGATTCCCGTTGAGATCTTCGTTCCGGGCATCAGGAGAAGTGAGTGAAAGACCTGTTTTTGTCCAGAGGCTAGCCATGTGACTCAACTTGTCACATGGCCAGCCTCTGATTGGACGAAACCACAGGTCCTTTAGTCACTTCTCCTGGTGCCCTGAACAAAGATATCAACGGGAATCAACAAGGAGTCACCGGAGGGTGAGAAAGTGTCTGTGTCTGTCTGTCTGTGTGTGTCTTTGTGTGTGTCTGTCTTTGTGTGTCCCCATAATTGTACAGCATTTTTGTGCTGCGCTTGTATGTGCACAAACACAGCACAAGCGCAATAGGTTTGTGCTGCTTTGGCTGCGTTTGTGCACATATAAACACAGCACAAAAGTGCAGCACAAAAAAGAAGCACAGTGGGCACATAGCCTTAGGTAGAGTTTGGGTCAGAAGGAATAGCGCAGATGGTTTTATTCTTGCCCTCCAAGGGCACGTGCACATGTTGAGTATTTGGTCAGTATTTTACCCCAGTATTTGTAAGCCAAAACCAGTGGTGAAACTGGAACTGCGCGCCGTGGCTAGCGGCCGCACACTTCCTGCTTTGACGGTCAGCTAACTTGCACGCATTGGGCTACGCTGCGGTCATGTGATGGAGTGGGCGGGCGGTAAGTGGAGCTTCGGGGAGTCTGCTGCGGTTCTGTCAGGCTACCAACATGTACCAACGCTGTCGGCCTTCTTCCTCAGAGAAGAACAACTTTTTATTCCTAATTTTATTTAAAATTTGTACAGTTTCTTTTAACTTTTTATAATAAACATCCTGAAAAAGGGTTGAACTTAGTTACGGTATACTGTCCCTTCAATCAATGCCAGTGGAAGAGGTAAAGATTTAGCGCTGAGCCTTAACCCAACTTAGTTTATATATAGCATAATTAAAAGGGTGAAGAAATACACAATACTTCCCCCAAGGCTTTCCATCAGCAAATCTATAGTACATTGGAATCAAAAGTCCTTAACTGCTAGCTCCAGTGTTTATCGTATTTTTCTCTTTTTAAGACGCACTTTAGTTTTCCACAAACTGGGGGAAAAATGGGGTGCGTCTTAAACAGAGAATGTAAAAAAAAAAAAATATATAATTAAAAATTACATATTACCGGGGCGGGTAACGAGCAGGGGTGCCGGAGGCAGATTCTGGAGGGTGAGGGGCATGGGTGTAGGACCGTAGATCCGGGGGAGTACCGGTGGCAGTGAAAGCTGGGCGCCGCCGTGTTTTTTGTGGGTGGCTGCATTCAGTATGTGCAGCTGGCCGGTAGCGAGAGAGCCTTCAAATTAGCCACGGGTTTCCTTTATAGCCGCGGCCATTTTGTTGAAGTCTCTACCGACTGGCTGCACATAGTGAATGCAGCCGGCCACAAAAAACATGGTGGCACCCAGCGCTCGCTGCCACTGGTACATCTCCACTGCTCCAGTCTTGCACCCGTGCCCCTCACCCTCCAGAACCTGCCACCAGCACCCCCGCTCAGCAGCCACAATTCCCCCATCGGTAAGACCATATATAGGGGATGGGGGCATATAAATAGGATGGGGACATATATACAGGATGGGGATTGGGTCATATACACAGGATGGGGGACGTATTTTCAGGATAGGGCATATATATACAGGATGGGAAACATATAGATAAGATGGGGGAATGTATATGCCAGGATGGGGTTATTTATACAGAATGGAGGGCCATATTTACGGGTACATGTATGCCATAATGAGGGATATATATACCAGGATGGGGGGGCATATGTACTAGGATGGGGTCATATATACAGGATGGGGTCATATATACAGGATGGGGACATATATACAGGATTGGGACCTATATACCAGGATGAGGGACATGTATACCAGGATGAGCGATATATATATATACCGGGATGGGGGCATGTATACCAGGATGAGCGATATATATACCAGGATGTTGACATGTATGCCAGGATGAGGGACACATATACCAGAATGGGGGGCATATATACTAGGATTTCAGGATGGGGACATATAATGCCAGTGTCCGCCTTATAATCCGCATATAAGATGGACCCCATTTAACATTAAAACATTTTTTTCTCTTTTCCTTCACCAAATTTGGGGGTGCGTCTTCTAGGGCAGGCATGGTGGCTCAAGTGGTTAGCACTGCAGCCTTTGCAGCACTGAGGTCCCGAGGTCCTGTTCAATTAACACCAAGGACAACATCTGCAAGGAGTTTGTATGTTCTCCCCATGTTTGCATGGGTTTCCTCCGGGCACTCCGGTTTCCTCCCACATTGCAAGGACATACTGATAGGATGTTTAGATTGTGAGCCTCAATAGGGACAGCATTACTGATGTATGTAAAGTACTATGAAATTAATAGCGCTATATAAATATATAAATATTATTATCAATATATTATAATCAGGTGCATCTTATAAAGCGAAAAATACGGTAAATCATTTTAATGAACCCCTTTAAGTCTATCAGGACCCAAACTTTATAATTAGAAAATAGTGGCAGTATGGGCATAGGGGCTGCGAAAGGAAGTAAAATGGGGATTAAATTAGGAGAATCCTACTTGCTGTCGACACTCTCTTCGGGGTCCGCTCATTAACTTCATCTTTATTCACTGCACTGGCTCCAACAGCCAATCTCAGACGCCCACTCTCTGTGACAGCGTCTGTGATTGGCTGTTGCACCCCCTCCCTTTTTGCCAGCATTGTGATTTTTTGCTATATACATTAGTGTATTGGCAAACCTGTCATCATATGAGTCTAAAACTAAATAAATAGTAATTAAAAAAAAACCAAAAAGAATGCACACATGTGCAACAATGTAGAAATTGTTTACTGTGCATACATTTGATCTTTTTTTTTTTACCCACTTTTAACCACTTTAGGTTTGTAGACCTGCAAAGTGTTTAAAAGAAGTGACATGGCCATTCTTCCGGTGTCTTAATGCAATTACTTAAAAATATTTTAAAAAAAAAGCCGCCCCAAAGAACGTTGCGGAAGATGAAAGAAAAAAGATGCTTAAAGAAAAACACTACCAGCATACTTATGAAGTATCTTTTGCAGGAAATATTCAGTGGGTACGACACTGTCTAAAAGGTGTCATGTGCTAATCTGTCTTTTAAGAAAACATGCAAGAAGATCAACCATACATTTTCTGATATTGTCTAGGCCCAACGCCAGCGTAGTAAGAGTCTCTTGTGTATTACTTAAAGTTCGCAATTCCCACCCAATAGCGGGTAATCACTAAGGAAGAAATGCAGTTGGCGAACTGTATGCATTCAGCACATTTGTTTCAGAACATAACGAGTTAACGATAATAAACTTATCAACTATGTGAACTAAGTTAACTATATTAAACTATATTAAAGCTCGCTCCTCTCGGAGCTGGGGGTAGTTGGTGTATTCTTAAGGTATGAGAAGAAGTAGAATCTCTGCTCTCAGGGAAGCTCGTGTCGGTAGTGCATATATTCTTAAACAAAAAGAAATTGAGACTCTCAGATGTTGATTTCCTTTCCATAAAAGGAATAGAAAAAAAATATTTCTTATGGGTGGCTTAAAAAGACACTTATGAGGTCAAGAGGCGACTAGATTGGTGTATGGTAAAGCAAAAACTAAAATGGATTTTTTACTTACTGCCATGATACATTTCTAAAACGTTAGACACTTTCGAGCAATCATACCCTTTGACCCCCAACATAGTATAAAGGTTGGGGGGAAAAAACGTATCCAGTTCTGAACTGTCAGGGCAGTGCTTGAATTTGAATTGTGTTCTATATTGTACTTTAAAGTGTCATTTTTTTTGTGCCATATGACTTATTTTCTCACATTTTTCTGTGCTCTGTTTAAAACTGCATTTTATGGCTGTGTGGGCGTGGCCAGTGGCTGATAGAGAGCAGTCCAATGTGACAGCAGAGAAGGGGTTGTGACTGAGCTGTGTGGGGCCAGATGACAGATCAGAAGCTTGTGCCAAGGAAATATGAGTTTGCAGTGATCCTGACATTCTGACAATTCTTAGCCACTGTGCTGTAGCCTGAAGTAAGCTGATACATTGTTTCCTCATCAGCTGCAGTCAGTAGCTTACACACAGTGTAGGCCCTGCCCCCTCCCTTATATGGTTACATGCACATATTCAGTGTGAAGATTGATCTGACTGATAATAAACATATGTCTGCTTCACACACAGTCTAGTGGAGACCTCTTTTGGAAGGTTTATGAATGGTTTTCATCCAGAATTCTCTGATAACGTATATAGGAACATTTTTAGAATCATTTGTTCTACATTATTATTAAATAAAAATGTAAACGGTGGTTACACTTTAAACTCATACTTTTTTTTTTAACTAATATCTAACTCTGCAGCATAATATTTTTATGTGCTTGAAATTGTGAAAATCTAAAATATTTCTCTTCTCTCAAAGATACGACCCGCGGCACAACCGCTGGTTCCAAATCCAGTCCATGCAGCAGCCTCGGGCTGACCTATCTGTATGTGTTTTGGGGAAATTTATCTATGCAATTGCAGGGAGAGATTACCATGAAGAACTTAAGGAGGTGGAAAGGTATGACCCATATACCAACACATGGGAATACGTGGCACCCCTTCAGAAACAGGCAAGGACAATTTGTTTGTTTTTCCATTTTTGAGCTTACTTGTTAGAAACATCATTATGACTGTGTGCCCACAGTGCGTTTATTGATGTGTTTATCATTGCAGATCTTCATAAATCTGCAATGAAAAACACACGCCAGCAAAGTCAATGAGATTCCTGGACTACTGTACCGACATTCGGGTATTTCCCTTTGCAGAAAAAAGAAGCAACATGTCAATTGTATCTGTGTTTTTCCTGCATTTTTCACGTAGATTGCATAAAAAAACACAAGGTCATGTCAAAAACACACGATTTTGCACCAGCGTTTTTTCTGGCAGAAGATGCAGAATAAAGTGCTGCAATCTGTGTCCATTTTCCAAACCATAGTGCCATAATGCGGGGAATCAGCACTTCTGAAATTAAGGCATCAGCAATGCTCTAATAATTACATTATATCGGCAAGTGATTCAAAAGAATGTCACATGTAAAAATAATTACAAAGTAGCCAATTTATTTAAAGAAGACCTACCACCTCCTAAAAAAAATACTGCTCCTAAAGGGGGCTGATTTGCATGTCATTCATTCAAATTCACTGCTCATTAGAATAATTTGGTAAAGTGTTTGTGATCTGTTTAGGCAAATAAAGATGCATCTCAATGAATTAGAATATCAAAAAGTTAATTTATTTCAGTAATTTAATACAAAAAGAGAAATGTATATATTCTATAGAATCATTACACACAGAGTGATCTATTTCAAGTGTTTATTTCATGTAAATATTGATGATTATGGCTTACAGCCAATGAAAACACAAAGGTCATTATCTCAGAAAATTAAAGTAGGGAGGATGAAGGGTTAAACGCGCAGCCGTATTCCACAAGACATCAAAGGGTGAATGTAATATTGATTTATTAGTCAGTGTTTCAGGGCTCCCAGAAATGTCCTGAAACATGGCAATATGATATCGATTTGTCCTGAGGTAGGGGCCAGGGAGCTCTGAAACGCTAATAGACTAATAAATCAATATTATAGTCACCCTTTGATGTCTCGTGGAATACGGCTTTTAACCCTTTATCCTCCCTACTCTATATGCACCATGCTGGGGACTGCATCAACCGTGATATGCTTTATAGTGGTTGTGACTCTCACAACCACACAAGGTGAAGCCTGTCATACCTATTTAGGTAATATTTTATCTCTCAGACCCTTCATCCTCCCAACTTTAATTTTCTGAGATAATGACCTTTGGGTTTTCATTGGCTGTAAGCAATAATCATCAACATTTATAGAAATAAACACTTGAAATAGATCACTCTGTAGTGACTCTATAAAATATATACATTTCACTTTATGTATCGAATTATTGAAATAAATTAACTTTTTGATGATATTCTAATTCATTAAGATGCACCTGTATATGAGAAAATCTGTTAATTTATTCTCCCAATGTCGTCAATTGTATGTAGTATTTTGCCACTACAAGTCAATGGGTGCCAAAATAAGGCGCGGAACACGCAATGCATTTTTAACATAATTTTTCACATACTCTAAAAAGCTAGGATAGCTAAACAGATGAATAGCTAGAAAAATGTCAAACAGCTATATAATGTCCCACTCTCTACATATTCTTAGCTTTCACCCTTTAGTGCCTTTCATGTGGCACTAAAGGGTCTTTGGCCTTATGTTTAGCCACAATATAAATATATATAATTTTTAAAAAAAATTTTTTTAAATGTGGGATCACCAGCCAAGTTGAAGCTGACAGCCGAGGTTTGATATTCTCAAGGTGGGAAGGACCATGGTTATTGGTCCCTTTCCTGCCTAAAAATAGCAGGCCACAGCCTCCCTAGAATGGCCGCCATATTAAAACATATTGCGGTCATTCATTAAGGGGTCCACTGGTGATTAAAAGTACAGCATGTATGTAACATGTATGTTTTACTCTGAAACAATGCAGTATTTTAAACATAAACAAATTATTTAAAGGGTAATTTTTATTTCCTAATTCAATAGTGCATATGAAAATAAGAAATGTTACACTATATCATATAAGAGAATGTTTGTTTTTCACTTCCTGGATTAGTCTTTCATTCTCAATTCATATGTAAAATCTTTCTTCCGTGAATATAGATTTACTATTGAGGTATGTGCACACGATCTGGAGGCACTGCATGTTGGACATAGTGCCTCCAGACCTGAAGGAGCCTGCAGGTGAGCGCAAGCAGACCGCAACCTCCCTGTACTAACAATCTGCGTTCTGTGCAGGGCGACTTCTCGCTTCATTCACCCACAGGAGATCACTCCACAGCATGAAATTAACATGCTGCAGAGATGCCGAAGTCCGGAAACCCGCAACACAGCTGAAAACACACTGCAGAGGAGAGGGGAGAAGCACAGTGGGCATGGGATTTCTTGAAATCATCCACTATGCTGCAATAATAATAATAATCTTTATGTAGTGCCAACATATTCCGCAGCGCTTCACAATGCAGAGGTTCATATTCAGCCATTATTTGTGATGCATTTCAGACTGGTGGTACTATATAACAGAGTTTCGGATGCAGCGGCAATACGCTGTTTCCAAAACGCTGCCTTCCCTGATCGTGAGTATGCAACCTTACTGAGATACTGTCACTTGCCACCTGCTCCCCTTGAGGATGTGTTGGTGTTCTTCACTTTTCTCAGGCAGGTCCTATTACGTGATTGTCTTGACTGAGAACACGTGTGGTAGTAATTGGGCCTGGGAAATTTAATTTGCTTCCCAAACAATGTGATAGACCACAGTTAATTTATGTTTTAAACGAGGAGGGCAATTACTTTTTCACTCAGGGCCCTGTAGGTTTGGATTTTTTCCTCTTCATAATAAAGACCTTCATTTATAAACTGCATTTTGTGTTTACTTGTCTTATCTTTGACAAATATTGAAATTTGTTTGGTGATCTTAAACACCAGAGTGTGACAAACATGCAAAAGAATAAGAAGTCAGGAAAGGGCAAACGCTTTTTCACACCACTGTGTAAGAGATATAGCCATATAGCATTCACTCTAATGGGGTACTCACTCGCTTTACCGATCCTCGCAGTAGCGAAAGGAACGCTTTTCCCTTTACGTTCCTCAGGTTTATTCATTTATTCCATAAACCAACACAGGGAAACCTAAAACCAAGCCTATCCTCGGCTTTACACAACACAAATGTCCATTCACGGTATACAGTTCATTTATCTCTCTCACGGGTCTTCCCGTGCAGGTTGAGGTACACTTCACCCTAAAGGTTCTGTTACACAGTACAACATGAATAGGCGGAATTGCTGGCAACATCGCTGCTGCGGTGTTACACGGCAGTTAGCCCCCAAATCGCTGGTTGCAAGTTGCCAGGTTTTAGGACAATGTCCTCAAACCTGGCAACTTGCAACCAGCGATAAATCGTGCTGTTACACAGCACGATGCTTCAGCAATGTTGCTGCAACTTTGCTGAATCAGCAAAATTACAGTGATGTTGCATGCAACATCGTGCTG
The DNA here is from genome assembly GCA_033576535.1 of Allobates femoralis. NCBI lineage: Eukaryota > Metazoa > Chordata > Amphibia > Anura > Aromobatidae > Allobates > Allobates femoralis. Next base: position 645,374,667 of record JARQOC010000003.1, read on the forward strand.
TGTAACGGTACCTTAAGTGTCCCAGAGGAATATTCACACACGTCAGTTGTGCTTTCACCAGTGTATAAGTGGAGTACTCTGAGTCCATTCACCATCTCCAGCCAGTGGACATACGGTTTACAAGCTGTCTCATTCCTCACTGTTGGCATGGGTCACATTCACACACTGACCTGCAGACAGCCACTGAGGAACCACAACCAGCCTCTGCCTCTGGACCTCCACTGCTTCACTCAACTCTTGCCATAGACTGTGAACCGACCGTTGTATGCTCAGAGGCCTGGGCACCGTTCTTCAGCCGCTCAGGCAGAGAGGCTCAGGCATCACCTCTCAGAGTATGTGCTCACGGTCCAAAGGAGCTGCATGTTGAATGCAGCTCCTCTGGACCTGAGTGAACCTGCAGCGGACCTCGGGGAGACGTAGCCTCCCTGTACTCACCATGTGCAGCGGGTGCGGGGCGGCCTCTCCCTGCAGTCACCCGATGGGGGCTGCTTCTGACTCCGCAGCATGAAATGAACATGCGGAGGAGGAGGGGAATACCGCAGCTCCAAACACGCTGCAGTCAGGTTAAGCATAGTGAGGATGGGATTTCTACAAATCTTATCCACTATGCTGATTCTGTACTACGCAGCATTCTGGACGCAGCAGCAGGATGCTGTGTATACTGATCATGAGTATGCAGCCTCACAGACAGTATCTCACACTATGGCTGCCTGGCTCTCTGCCTCACACTCCACTCCATAGACAAACATACTGCATTTAAATATCATTTTAATATCTGACACCCACAGGTGAAGAGGTGTGATTAGTCAGATGCACAAACCTGCATGCATTAACCCTTCACAGCATACAAACATCAACTCAAAGGCATAAACACTGTGTGTGGGATTACAAGTCCCAAATTTACAGCAAGTTCACTTTGCAGAAAATAACCGCCTCTGCGATACATACCGGCCATTTTATAAGGCAGCTGGTCGCCATATCACAACATATATATATATTCATACACACAAAATATCCTTCTTGTTTTCTGCAGGTGCATGCACATGCCGGTTGTGCTTTGGATGGAAAGATGTACGTTGCTTGTGGAAGGAGGGAGAGCACATATTTAAAAGAAACCTGCTGCTATGTCCCAGAGAGAGATCAATGGACACGTGTTGCTCAGGGACCAATAAGACGGGCTTGGCATGGCATGGTGGCACTTTTGGATAAACTGTATGTTGTTGGAGGAAGTAATGATGATGAGGGCTTTCGGCAAGATATTTTGGAGGTAATTTTAAAATACTTTGCTATTTTAACACTCCTGGTAAATGATGCTATAAAACTTAAAAATATCAATACATAAATAATGATCCTGCTTTATTAATGATAGTTAATATAAGACTAATGTATCTTGTAACAGTGTGCAGAGAATCACTACCCTTGGTCTCCGTATTCAGTGGGACTTACTACGGTAATTTAATCATCAGAGAGCCAATTAGATAATTGGACCATTAATTAATCCATAAGCTAGATACAGCTGGAAACCGCACAGGAATATATACTGCATACATAACAGAATACAGAATAACGGAACAGCACAGAAACAATAAAGTGGGTGCAGAGCCTTCCTATCATGAATCCATAGGTCCAGTGTTTAGGATCAAAAATGGACGGCAGCACACCTTTTTTTTTTTTTATTTATTTATTTTTTTAAATCAGATATATTTTTATTATAAAGTAAATCCAGACATTACAAAGAATCCACAAATATGCATAAAAATTTACATGTTAATGCACCCCAACCAATCGCCCCCTCCCTCCTCCCTTCAATATCCCTTCCCTCCCCCACCCTTTCCGTAGATGTTAGTTATCTATAGTGATTATTTAAATGGACAATGTCTACCAACAATATGACAGTTCAGATAACAGCAACTTATGGATATAAGAAATAGTCCACTCTTCTAAGTCTTAGACTTCCCTACCCACCCTTCCTTAACTCTAGCCATCACCGTATAAGCCAAGGTTCCCACAATTGATCAAATAGTTTCTCCGCACTCCGCCTCCTGTATATCTTCCCCTCCAGTTTAATAATATATTCTACACTCTTAATATATTCCATCCTCAAGGGCGGCTTGGCCCTGATCCAATGCCTTGCTATTAACTTACGGGCAATGAACAGCAGTCTAGCCACAGCCACTTTACGCACATTCAGAACCTTAATAAGCTCTACATAGCCTAACACACATACAAGGGGTTCTCTGGGTATCACGCATTCATACCTGCCCTCTATCAGGGTCAACACTCTCAACAAAAATGCTTGTAAACTGGGGCAATTCCACATCATATGTATAAGTCCGGCATTCTCACTATGACATCTCGGACATGCTGATGATTCCCGTACTCCAATTTTGAACAAAAAAGCTGGTGTTCTGTACGATCTGTGGACCAGGTATAGCTGCGACAGTCTGCCCGGTTCGCTCAGTGACAACTAGGGCCCATATTCCAGAATTGATTCCCAGGCTTCATTTTCTATCTCCCCTATATCCTCCTCCCACTTATCCGGTGCCTTTATGGGGTATTGCAGCAGAACAGTATGCATAAGGTCTCTATAAATTGTGGATATGACCCCCTTCGTGACACCTGCCATACATATGTTGTCTAATACCACATCCACCTGCAACCGCAGATCAGTCAGTTTAGCCTGTTGCCTGAAGGCATGTCGGACCCTGTAATATAAAAATTTGTCAGACTCTCTCAAATGGAATTCATTCCTCAGGTCCTCGAATGTCTTCAGTCTTCCTCCCGATAGAATCTGAGACACCCAAGTTATGCCCCTGCGCCTCCACACCTTCTGTTCCCCCAATTTATACAATTCCCCCAGATTCATATTTAACCATAGAGGGGTATATTTCAAAACACCTGTAACTCCTCTCACCGCCTTAACCTTGCTCCAGACCCTATGGACCAGGCACAGGGTGGGAAACTGACCCCCAAACCTACCGAAATTTCCGGCCTCCAACCCCCCTACCAATGGTTTCTGAGAAATTGTTCCAGAATTAATTGAGTAGAAGAAGTCACACCCCCTTCTGCCCAGCCCCCAAAGTGTTGGCTCTGTGCAGCTAGAAAATAAATCCATGGATCTGGCATAGCTAGCCCTCCTTCATCTTTTGGCCTCTGCAATGTTTCCAATTTTAGTCTTGGCTGACCCGTACCCCATGCTAGTTTCCGTAGTAATGACCTCAATTTCTGAAACAATCCCCTCTGAATCCAGACAGGCGAGTTATGGAGCACATAGAGGAGTTTTTGCATGAGAACCATCTTTGCCAAGTTGATTCTACCTACCACCGAGAGGCGCAGACCACACCAGGCCCGTATCGTATCTTTCAGGGATTCTATCAAGGGCAAAACGTTCCACTTAACGTAGTCCAGGACAGGCAAGGAAATCTGGATCCCTAGGTATTTCAACTTATCAACTAATTTCAAATCAGCACCCCCCCCCCCCCCCTTCTCGTCTACCAGTCCCATCTCTCCATCCTCATCCACCTTCATGATGCTCGATTTTTCCCAATTAATCCTAAGGCCAGACATGTCCCCAAATTCCTTAACCACCCCCACCGCCTGTGCAAGAGAGCCCCCCGAGTCTCGTAGGAACAACAGTACATCATCTGCATATAGGGCCACTTTCTCTTCAACCGAACCGAATCTAAACCCCTGCACCCCAGCCGTTTGCCTGATATATGCAGCTAAGGGTTCTATGGCTATAGCAAAAAGCAAGAGCGACAGCGGGCAACCCTGGCGAGTGCCCCTAAACAATCGAAACTTACTCGACCGCCAACCGTTCACTCTCACACTGGCCACAGGATCCCGATACAGTATCTTCACCCACGAGACAAACCGCTGGTGGAAACCCATCCTCTCCAGTACCAACCACAAGTAGTCCCATTCCACACTATCGAAGGCTTTATGGGCGTCGAGAGAGACCACCACTCTACCTCCTCTATTATCCGCAGGAAGCTGGATGTTCAAGAAGAGGCGTCGCAAATTGACAGCTGTGGATTTATGAGGCATAAATCCAGTTTGGTCAGGGTGAATCACATCAGTAATCACCTCTCCCAACCTACGTGCCAGGACCTTGGCCAGCAGCTTCACATCTACGGATAGTAATGAAATGGGCCTATATGATTCCGGTTTGCTCCTATCCTTGCCTTCTTTAGGTATGACCACCACAACCGCTTCCTTCATGGACTCTCGGGTAGACCACCTGTCTGCAAAGCCTCCTGAAAGACTATCAGCAGTCTGGGTAGCAGAATCTCTTTAAGTTGTTTATAAACCTCAGCTGGGAGGCCGTCTGCCCCAGGGGCCCTATCATTCGACATGGAGGCCAATGCATCCTCCAGTTCATCTATTGTCAGCGGCGCCCCCAACCTATCACCACACTTCTCTCCCACCCGTGTTAACCCAGCTCGTTCAACATAAGCAGCCAGCTCATCTCTCGAGATTGTTAGACCAGAGGAGTACAGTTTTTCATAAAAGCATTTAAAGACATCTAGTATTTCCTCTGTGTCATCAACTATCCCGCCCTCATCATTCGCAATAGAATATACGTATGAAGATTCACTCTGGGCAGCCGCTACTACAGACAAAAGGTGGCCTACCTTCTCCCCATCTTCAAAAAAGGATGTCTTATAGAACTCCTGCCTCCTCTCCGTTGCCCTGATATATAGTTCATCCACAACCTTTTGGGTCTCCCTGAGGTGGGCCTGCGCCTCCATCGACGGTCTGTCAACGGCAGCAGTCTCCACCTTTCTCAGTGCATCCATCGCCCTCTGTTCTTCAGCCCTAGTTTCAGATTTACACCTAGAGATCTCTCTAATAAACAAACCTCTCAGGAACGCTTTCATGGTATCCCACATCACTCCCCTGGGGGCACTACCCTCGTTATCTAGAAAAAACCCTTCAAGCTCTGTACCAATTTTCCAAAGTCCGCAACCACGAGGGGTAACCTTCCACTCCCCCCTGCATCCCCCCTCCCCATCCCAGTTCCAAGAGTTATCATAATTGGTTTGTGATCTGACACCACCCTCGGCAAGTAGTCTACCTTGGTGACCATATTATCCAGGTGACGATTACCCAGCGCCATATCAATCCTGGACATTGAGCCGTGTGAAGTGGAGAAACATGAGTAACAGCGGCACCCCTCATTTCTCACCACAAGTCAATCATTCCCAGCTCCCTAATGTATCTTGCAAATAAAGTTAACCCATGCCCCACGACAAACCTCTGGCCTCTCCCCTCCCGGTCCAAGCCCTGCTCCAGCACCGTATTAAAGTCTCCCACAAGTAGTAGAGGTATTCCCACCCTGTGCCTGGTGTAGTCTACAATCTCATTTAACATGGCCTTGGAAACCGGCGGTGGAAAATAAACCGCCATGAAGCAAAACATACATCCATACACACGACATACCACCATGACATACCGACCATCCTTGTCCAAACGCACTTCTATCTCTTCATATGGGACCGAGGGATGGACCAGGACCGAGACCCCCCTCGCATAGTTTGAGTATGCGGCGTGGTACGCATGACTTTGCCATCTCCTGGCCAAGCCATTTTTTTTCTCGTTGGTCAGATGGGTCTCTAACAAGCATATAATGGCTGGCCTGAAGGAGAGAGCATGTCGTAACACCGTTGCCCTCTTAGTCCTATCAGCCAGCCCCCGTACGTTCCAGCATAATAATATTATTTGATTCGCCATATTATCCATTTAATAACAGTCCTAACAAAGAGCCTCCAGTTTACTTTCATAGGCAGCCATCCACGGTTCCCACCCAAAACCCTCCCCCCCCCTCCCTTCACCCCACCACTCCAACCCCAACTCAGGCCCACCTCTCGCTCCTCTAACCTTCCCATAGAGTAGTTTTCTCCCATCTGGGAGTGGGTAACAGTGTCAAGCTGAGCCTCAACACCTCTCCAATCACTTACCAGCACAAAGCGTGCGCTCTCACCTCCCACCACCCTGAACCTCTCCCGCCTTCGGTAATCATTTAATTAGACAGTAAATGTATTTTAGTCTCTATAAGCCTCACCGCAGCCCCCATCACTCAGGAGCCCCCAACATTGGTAACATAACAGTCCCTCTAACAAATGGAGATATAAACAGAGGGAAAAGAGAAAAAATTTAAAATAGAAAATAGAAAAAAGGGAAAACAGGGATCCAACCATGGAAAGGGACAGTTATGCTTCTGGTACCGTCCCGTATTCAGTGTAGATTCCAAGAGAAACTAGACATATCCACCTTCTCAGGGTCTGTCAGTTCAACCCTTTCCTGAAGCCTGCTGGCCTCGCAAGCTCTTGTTATTGCGTTCCAGCCAGTCTATCGCCTCCTCCGGAGTAGGGAAGAAATGCACTTTTTCCAGCGCAACCACACGCAACTTGGCCGGGTACAACATAGAATATTCAATGTGTAGATCTCTTAATTTCCTCTTGATGTCCCCAAATCTCATCCTCATTTTCTGGACTGTTGGGGAATAGTCAGCATAAATTGACACATTCTGTCCATCAAAGGTTAGGTTTTCCGCCATACTCGCCTTCCTTAAGATGGCGTCCCTATCCCTGTAGTTTAGTATTTTTGCCAGGATGGGACGAGGGGGTGCGCCAGGGGGAAGCGGCCTCAATGGGATCCTGTGGGCTCTTTCAACAGCGAACACCCTAGAAAAGGCGTCTGCGCCAAACTTCTGGAGCAGCCATGTCTCTATAAATTCAGATGGCTTAGAACCCTCGGCCTTCTCAGGGATCCCCACAATTTTAATGTTGTTCCGCCTGGAGCGGTTTTCAAGATCGTCATTTTTTAATTCTACTTCTCTCAGCCGGGTTTCACATTTCTTTTGGCTTTTAGTTATCTTATCTATAACATCCTCCAGCATACTGACCCTCTCTTCCACCTCCCCTGTCCTGACATCAGCCTTCTTCATATCCACTTTTATATTAGATATTTCAGACTGCATGCCTGCAGCTTGCTGTGTCAATTTGGACAGTTTAAGATCACAAGAAGTCACTGCTGTAAAAATGTCTCTGAGTGGGTTCAAGCATATCTTCTACACTTCCAGCATCCTCTCCAGCCTCCTCCTGCACAATGTCACATTCTGCTTCAGCCATTTGCAACTGGGGACCCTGCTCCATGTCCTCCCCCCTTGCTCCTGGTCTGAGTCTTCAGCCCTGTTATTGTGCTCCCCCAGCTCTGACTTAGCCGGTGAGGCTCCCTTTGCAGCTTCTCCACTGCCGCCATCCTCTGTGCACATGCTGCATTCTGCTTCTCTGCTACCTCTGCAGCCTCGGCGCCATCTTGGGCTGTGCAGCTCCCGGCGGTCCCCGCATCTTTTTGTCTCTGGCGGGTCATAGCAGCCCGATCCACCGCTCAAAATGTATCCCCGGGGTCTAGGGACTTTCCGGATCACGTTCCGGTGGTTATTGTGCCCAGTGGCCGCGGCGGTCTCAGCCCTGAGCTATTTCATGGCGGGAGAGGTTCAGACCCGCGACCGCTCACAGCTCCAGCTTAGCCACGCCCCGACGGCAGCACACCTTAATAAAAAAATTGTGGACGTGTTTATTCAGCCAGGACCACAACGTTTCGGCTATCCACTAGCCTTTGTCAAGCAGTAACAGTCATAGTCAAGGGTACATTTGTATAGGATTCACACCAGGTCATTCAATAAACAAATTAATGAAGAATATAAGTGCATAGTGTTTACATTCATTTTCATAAAATTACTATACATCAAGTCAAGTGCAATACATTGATGTTCTATAATAAATGTACAGTATCCAAGTGTAATGCTCTTAAAAATGGATAACCATACATAAATTCCATTATTAGTGCACATGTACATTATTAATAATGGAAACTCTACGCTGTCAGTAAGTACGTGTGTTACATAAACGTCATGTTTTCGGCATTCAAATGAACACAATCCACATGTCCAAATACATAAAAACTGCAATGACTCAGTCCATGACACGTCAACATTCCGCGCATGCGCAGCAGTAGCATGGCAAGAATCTTGGCGGCCATATCGATACGTTTGCACACGCATATTAATTCCTTATGGCAGCGGTGACGTTTTTTATTTTATAGATCATAATACTATTTATCTGGCCCTAATATATTTCACAAGTACTCACAGTAATTTTTTTAACTTCAGAAATTTCACAAGCTGTCAGTCCACACGAGACTTTTGGCTAAAAGGGTGTTACTGGGATATCGTATTAGTCAGTCATACAGACTCCTAGTGACAGTTAGGTGTAAGGAAGGATTCCCACGCCTGCGGCATTCAAAATTGGCAGAGGCTGAGTCCTTCAGGCCAAACGTCCCCCATGCTCGCCATTCTGACACTTGACCAGATAACGCTCGCCCAAAGCCGTACTACTTAAAAAAATCTAAAGTAAGAACTGACAACTCCATATACTGCAAAAGTGATGTTATTTTTATTTATAGATGAAACTGGAGATTATGTAATCATAGAATGAGTCATTACATCTATATAAAAAAAAAGCATAAAACAATTGACGATATAATCACTAGACGGAATAGTGAGTAATTCTATTTTCACAGTGCCTGTGAACAAAAGAATAAAATATAAGCAAACCATTATAAAAACATATATGCAGAATTCTTTTATTTATAAGCATTTAATACTTCAGAGTTGATTAATAGCAAATTAAAAGGAGGACTCAACATTGATCTTTGCAATAGGCTAGTGATCTTATAGTCCACATTTAGACCATGTGGCTTTAATGTTTTTAGTGGGTGGATTCACTCCAGTTCACTTTTTTGTTAAAAGGCTCATTGCTACCTCTCTGAATTGGAATCTTATCAATTATGCGAAAGCGCAACTAATTTTATTGGTTGTCCATGACAGTACCCAAACCGAGAGAGGGCTCCACCCTCCAAGGACAGGGAACCATCAGGCTTTTAAAGGGGCAGTTCCTCTCCCCTTGCCTTAACGGGTTTTCTGCCAGCCTTAAGGTGTTATCACGTCAAAGTCCTGTCCGACAATCGGGTGTCGGTTGTCTATATAAACTACCAAGGGGGGACAAGGTCGAAAGCACTGATTGGAGTAGCAGAACATATCCTCTTACTTGCAGAGACACACCTAGCCATCTCGGCAGTACATATCATGGGTAAGGACTACGACAAAACACATTTCCTCAGCTGAGTACACCATCAGGGCGAGTGGATTCTAAATCAGACAGCGTTTTGCCAGATCAGACGTGGGAGTCCCCAACATTGATTTGTTCGCAACCTGTTCCAACTGGCAAGTGCATCGGTTCTGCTCTCTGGATCCAAGAGATCATCTTTTGGCTGTGGATGCGCTCCTGATCACCTGGGATTTCAGGCTGGTTTATGCTTTTCCCCCTCTAATTCTAATACTGACAGTCTTGCGCAAAATTCGGGAGGATCACTTGAGTGATCTTGATAGCCCCCTTCTGGCCGAGGAGACCTTGGTTCTTCTGGCTCCAACAGATGTTGGTCTCCGATCCTTGGGTCCTTCCGGATCTTCCAAACCTCCTTTCCCAGGGGTTGGTTCATCACCCTCAGGCAGACAGATTACACCTGACTGCCTGGATCTTGCAAGGCGGATTTTGAGTAATAAAGGGGTTCACTGCTGCAGTATCAGAAACTCAATAACAAAGTTGGATGTGCAATCCAATCTATAAGATATCGGGTAAGTTTCTGATTTTATCTGTAAAGAAATTAAAACTACACACATTGTGCCTGATATTCCCACAGCAGAGGCAAATCCTTTTATTACACTTGTAAGACCCCGGTTTACTTTCACTACTATGCAAATAATTTTATTATTATTATTACTACTGGCCCTAAGATGATTCAATTTTTTGTGCATTCTCAATTTACTGGGAGCAAGTATATTTTTAAGGGAGGGTGCCCTTTTATAAGTGATCATAGGAACTGGTGGTAGTACTTTTTTACAAACCGGATAATTTAAAAGAATATCGCAATGTTTCCGTACTATCTTTTTAATGTCTTCATTTTCAGCGGAAAAGGTGGTGATGAAATTTACACTGGTTTCAAATTTATAATTTTTAACTATATTTTTCTTCAATAACTCAGACTGGGAATAATCTTTTATATTATTATAAGCTGTTCGGATAAGCTTTTTCGGGTACTCCCTCTCTAGAAATCTTTGTTGTAAAATTTTACTCTGATTTTGGAAGTCCTCTTTGAAAGTGCAATTTTTTCTTATCCGTTTGTATTGATTTTTTGGGATATTTTTCAACCACCTGTCAGAATGATTACTGTAATAATGCACATAACTGTTAGCAACTATTAACTTAAAAAAGGTCTTAGTGATGATCACTTCACCCAAATGCTAAATTGTGAGGTCAAGAAAGTTTACCGTTTTTTCATTAATTTCAGGGGTCAGTTGTATACCTCAATTGTTAGCGGTAATTGATTTAATAAAAGACTCCAACTTCAGATTTTCATTATTAAAAACAATAAAAATATCAATAAAACGTTTATAAATTATCACATCTGAAAAAAATTCACTATTAAGAATATACCAGGTTTCAAAAAACCCCATAAAAGGTTAGCATAGGTTGGAGCAACTCTTGACCCCATCGCTGTTCCCCTAATTTGCCTATACAGTACATCATTAAATGTAAAAAAATTGTTTTCTAATATAAAGGATAATCCTTTCATCATAAATTCTTTTTGTACATTGGGTATACGATTGTTTCCAGCCACAAAAAGGTTAAAACAGGCTAAACCTATATTGTGCTGTATATTAGAATAAAGTCCAGTGACATCCATGGTGATAAATACATAGGAATCTTTCCATAAAACTGTTTTTGTATCATAAGCCCTGATGACGTGATCGGTGGATCACGAAACGTGTAGGCCAACTGTGTTTTAAGTGTGTTTGGAATAAAAGCTTTTCTAGCAAGCCTTATGGTCAGCGCGGATTAGTTCCCGCTTATCCTTGAATTCTGCTGGAAAAATGAGAAATTCCTGATGAACTTTGAACCCTTTTAGCTTACTAACAAAAAAAATTTTTTTTTTTTACAAAATTGTGCTGATGTAAAGTAGGCATGTGGGAAATGTTATTTATTAACTATTTTGTGTCACATAACTCTCTGGTTTAACAGAATAAAAATTCAAAATTTGAAAATTGTGAAATTTTTAACATTTTTGCCAAATTTTTTATTTTTTTTTTCACAAATAAACGCAAAAATTATCAACCTAAATTTATCAGTAACATGAAGCCCAATATGTCACAAAAAAAACTGTCTCAGAATTGCTGGGATCCACTGAAGTGTTTCTGAGTTATTACCTCATAAAGGGACACTGGTCAGAATTACAAAAAATGGCAAAGTCAGTAAGGCTAATAGTCAATAGGCTGGGTCATGAAGGGGTTAATAGTTTTATTTTCAGTGGGGCAAAAGGGGGTGATTTGAGCTTGTTTTTGTTTGTTTCATATTTTTAAAAACTTTTTTTAACTTTTCCTTTATTGTACACTGCCCCTTAAAGCACCTCAGCACTACACTGTCCGATTGCTTCTCCTGTTCACAAAGGTGCTGATGCACATCTGTGAACAGGAGAAATGATCATTCTGTGGATGCCAGTACTCGCTGGGCATCCACATGAAGTGATTCATGACAGCATCCGAGTTCCTCACAGGACCTCGGACTGTCATGGCAACACATCGAGATCCCATGATAGGCATCATATGACTCCAATGCTGGTGGGGAATAGCGTGATCCCAGCCACGGCGGTTTGGATTGCGCTGTCAGTGATTGACAGTGCGATCCAAAGGGTTATCGCTGATCTGATTGATGCTGTTAGCTACACATGTCAGCTAATTAGATCAACTGACGTGTACAGGGAATGATGCAAGCTCGGCATGTGAGCTCTCATCAGAGGAAGGGACAAGGCAAGGGTACTATTATGCCCTTGGTCGTGAAGGGGTTAGAACATGTTGGGGCGGTTTAATATCACAAAATGACATGACAGGTTCCCTTTAATGAATTAGCAGTCTCCTAATGAATCGGGGACCATTGTCTATATAACAACATTTTACTATTTTTTTTTATTTTTTTGTCATTTTCTACTTTTTATTCATTACTTTTTATTGTTTTTAGGTGGCCTGTTATTGTCCAAAGACTGACTCTTGGTCATTGGTGACCCCTCTACCAGCAGGTCATGGAGAGCCTGGAATAGCTGTTCTTGAGAATAAAATTTATGTTCTAGGAGGAAGGTCACACAACCATGGAGATCGTATGGATTATGTACATATTTATGATGAAGAAAAAGACTTATGGAAGGAAGGTCCTCATTTAGAGGACGATGTTTCGGGTATGGCAGCCTGTGTTATGACTCTTCCCAGATCTATTCTCATCGATACAGATGTCTGGACACAGGATTTGTTCGTGCATTACATGGAGAGGGTGCAGCACCCAGGTGACCGTATATCGGATGGGATCAGTTTTTCCGACTGGGAGGACTTGGATAATTCTGGAGAAGATTGACTAATGTTTTGTGAGCATGTCATAACAGCATTGCCTTTTCTTAAAGTGCTGTCCACTTATTCATGTTCCCAGCTCCTTCCCGCTATATAGTTTTTATTTTCTCAGCTTTGGATTTAGAGTGTTTTTTTTTTTTTTTTTTCTTCACAAAGTATAACATAATGCCAAATGTTACTGGGAGGGGCGGTTTTATATGTGGATGATTTTGAGTTTTTATTTTTGTCTTTTTTAAAGTTACAAAAACATGAACTTTCTCTTTGTAGCACATTTCTTTGATTTGCTTTTGTTTAACGAACCTGTCACCATCCTTACATAACCCACTAATGTTGGTGCTTAAAGCCTTTAATAATAAATCTTTATTTTCTTTTTCAGCGAGGCAGATTAAGATCAGTTGCTTAAAATTTTTTCTGCAATGACTATCCTGAGTTTTCCTAAAAGAGTATTTTATAAAAAGCATTAAACCCATTTATACACCTTTGTTAATATGTATTATTTATAGGAGGTGTATCTATCGACCAAAAGAAAAATTCTATGCAATCTGTTACTTAAACTCTGACGTTTTCAGATATTTTGCTTCTAATTTTACAGCATTTGTTGAATATTCGAATCAAAGTCCAAATTGGCTTAGAGAAATGAGAATATCCCCCACCTGCTGATTTACATGAGAAGATCCCTATCCGCAAGAACATACCTCTATTAACCTTAATAAATCAGGAGAGACTAGAGTATCATGCAAAAAAGTGTACAAAGTTTATTAGGACAGAACAAAGTTACACTACAAAGACGGTAGTGGTAGTGCTACCATGTGTATCCAGTGAAACGCCGCGTTGGGGCCCTTTTTCCTGTCTATGGTGGTCATTTGACTCATGATACCCATAGCACCTGGTGTTAGTGATATGTCATCTACTATATAATTGTCTAATTCTGTCTGTCTCTGTAACGGAAATCTGCGTCGCTGATTGGTCGCATGGGATGGCGCGATCAATCAGCGATGTGGGATTTCCGTTAAAAACAGCGACAGGCACAGTTCGTGGCCATCCTCCCCTTGCCTGTGCCGCTCCGTCCTCCCCCACCCCACCGCTTCCTCCTCCATCCTGCTCCCCCTGCCTGTGCTGCTCTGTCCTCCCACATCCCGCCGCTCCATCCACCGTCCTCCCCCCTCCCCGCCGCTCCGTTCTCCTCCCCCCCCCCCGCTCCGTCCGCCCCCTTCCTCGCCGCTGTCTTCTCACCCGCACCCGGTGGTCCCATTGCCGCTGAAAGCTCCAGGAACAGAATCAGTGGGTATGTGACAGGCTTGTATGATGTCACATCAGCCCGCCCAGTCACATGACCCGCTGATTGTCTTCTTGGAGCTTTCACCGGGAATGGGACCACTGGGTGCGGGTGAGAAGACAGCAGCGAGGGGGAAAGGCCGACACGTGTGTGTGTGTTGTATGTATGTATATGTTTGTGTGGGTGTGTCTGTAATCGTGTGTGTATACCTGTGTGTACATGTGTGTGTCTGTATACGTCTGTGTCTGTATACATGGTGTTTGTATGTACTGTGTGTGTGTGTGTCTGTAAAGCGTGTGTTCTGTGTGTAAATGATGTGTTGTATACTGTGTGTACATGTTGTGTCTGTATACATGTGTGTGTCTACGTGTACATGTGTTTGTGTACGTGTGTGTATACGGGTGTGTTTGTCATGTTTCTGTGTGTCTGCACACGTGTGTGTGTATATATGTGTTTGTATGTGTGCGTACATGTGTGTATGTGTGTCTTTACATGCCTGTGTCTCTGTATACATGTGTGTATACATGTGTCTAAATGTGTGTACACGTGTATGTCTATGTCATGACCCGCAATTTATGTCATATACAAATACACACATGTACATACATACAAACAAATCTACTATATAACCGTCTAATTCTGTCTGTTTTTCTGTAATGGAAATCCCACATCGCTGATTGGTCACCCACGTCGGGCTGCCAATCAGCTATAGGCGCAGTCTGACCGTGAATTGGCCCTGGGATTTGAACCACGACACAGCCACCGCTACCGTCGGGAGATCTCCTGCCGCACGGAGGTCAGCAGTGACGCAGCTGGGAGATGACTGGTACTCGCAACGGAGGTGCCCTGACCGGCGCTAGCGATGTCGCTCAGTGTGACACGCAGCAGCGACCAGCCCCTGCTGTGAGATCGCAGAGCATGGCGATCAGTATGGTACCGTCAGACTTGGCGACGCTCCAGCGATCCCAACAACGATACAAACTGTAGGTATCGCTGAAGCGTTGCCAAGTGTGACTGTATCTTGCTGATCGCTGGTGCATACATATTCTAGAATACCCGATGCGTTAGAATCGGGCCACCATCTAGCGACTACGTAAGAGGTTTATTACATGCATAGGGCTGTGCACCACTAAAATCATAGAAGTGCACGGTATTGAACTGACCCACTTTACTTTTTGTCCCTAGTGATCCCCTAGGACTATTTATCTTTTGCACTTGCACTTTACTTGTGAATCAAGTCAGTAAGAGACACAGAGCCCAGGGGTACTTACATGAGTAGGATTTATGCTGGTTATCTTTATGTAAACCAGACTCTGTATTGATATGTATGTATGAACCTCATAATTAATTATACAAACGTAACTCTGCTACCATGCATACTATGAGAATCTGTATTGTAAAGCACTGCAGAATATATTGGCACTATATAAATAAAAGATTATTATTATTATTATTAATTTACAAATGACCACTTTCTGCTATTATATATGTACTGTCTTTGTAGTGTAACTTTGTTCTGTCCTAATAAATTTTGTACACTTTTTTGCATGATACTCCAGTCTCTCCTTTTTTATTAAGTATTTGTTGAATGTAACTTTGGTCAGTAAACTAGCTCAATTTCCATTCATGGGGCAGATGGGAAGCTGCATCTGAATACTACAACTTCCAAGATTGTGTGGTATATTGTCTTCTTCTCAACATCTTCCCTCTCTATCCTCTGTAACCTATAAAAATTGAATACATTAAAAACACACAAGGCTGGAAAACTAACATACAGGTCAAATATTCTGCGTTACAATAAATGTATCAGGGGTGTGGTCAAAATCTGGTTCAAAGACTCCGAAGAAGAGCAAACAAATCGTACCCACAGACAGCTAAGAGTAGAAAAAAAAAAATTAAGTTATAATACTGTGATGAGGTTCAAGAATGACTGACACAGTAAAGAGGAGCGTCGCGCTTGATGGGAGGAGACAAAAGTAGCTAAAGTAATGAACAGGGGTTGAACCAGAAAACCCAGGAGGCCGTTCCAACTCTATGTTGCTATAATTTTTTCATTAAAGAGGACCTGTCACCCCCCTGGTGCTTGGCAAACTGAATGTAGCACTGAATGCAGTGTGTCTGCTGCATTCCAGGGTTCCCCATTTCTCTAGCCCCCCTGTAACCTTTAAAAAAGACTTTACAAACCTTACAGTTAAGAGGTCCCCTGGGTTAGATCTGATTAAGAGGTCCTCACTGCTGGCACAGTCCTCTCTGCCTCTTCCTTGTGTTCTCCACGCCCTCTATGTATCTGCCACCACCTCAGAACGATGTGATTGGCCTGTCAATCTGACTGACCGATCACATTATGATCTCGCAGGAAAGTGCTGAATATCAGCACTTCCCTACAGGAGTCGGGCTGTCAGCTGTGCCCGGCTCCTGCAATCATCCCCTGCCTGTGCCCGATCCCCACGCTCCAGTCCCCCCCTCCTTGCTCTCCTGCCTCCACTCCCCGGTATTCTCCCTCCGTCTCCTCCCTCCTCTCCCCGTCTCATTCCTCTTCTCCTCACTCTCCTCCTTCTGCAGACCCTCCTCCGATGCCCGCTCTCCTCCTCCCCTGGTGCCTGCTCTCCTCTTTCTGCAGCCCCTCCTCAATCTACTCCAGTGCTGCTGCTCGCCCGTCGGCTCTGCCCCACTTTTCTCAGCCTCAACCTCTGCATGGAGGAAATGCAGTTGAGATTAGCGATCTGACAGCCAGGGGCAGCGATCGCTATGTGGTTGCTGTGCCTGGCTCTCTGTCGCCCCCTAAGTGCTGTGATCTTACGATCAAAGCATTTAGGGTCTGGAGAGAGGGAGTGCAGGGTCACTCCCCATGGTGATCGGCCCATCATAATGTAAGGTTGCCATGGCGACATCTGGTAACCTGACCTAAGCCTCAGAGATCATGTGATCTCTGGGACTTGGGTTTGCAGCTCTGACAGCTGCACTGTATGGCCAATCATTGCCATACAGTGCAGCATCAGTGTGATTCCCCCAGAGACTGCAGCTAAAGGACTCTTGATCCTTTGCTGCAGTCTCTGGAGGCGACTGACCGTCGTGGGACCATCTTTGTGGACTACGTCGGAGGGCATAGCGGTAATAGACATGGAGTCCAAATATGTGCTTGTGTTTTTTTTTTTTTTTATAATTAAATGATTTTTTCACAGTGTGTTGTGGTTCATTTACCATTGACTTAGTGGTTGCTAATGGCCGGGTTTACCATTCGCCTGACATTATGAACCTCGGGCTTAGTGCTAGCTGCCAATACAAAGCTGGCGTTAACCCAGTTATTACCCAGTTTGCCACGGGCACCAGAGCAACTGGAAGAATCTGGGTACAGCGCCAGTAAATAGTGCTTCTAATGAATGCGCCAATTCCTGTAGCGGCTGCGGTCCGCAATTTGCAGCGTGGGGGACCCAGAATGCTTGGGCCTCTATTCCAGCTCCCAGCTGCCTAGTTGTACCTGGCTCTAAGCTAAAAATACGCTGAAGCCCACATCGTTTTTTTTTTTTATAATTATTATTTCAAGAAATAATTTTAAAAAAGGGCTCGCTGTATTTCGGTTACCAGCCAGGTATAACTAAGCAGCTGGAGGTGGGTAGCAGCCCGTTGCTGCCCAGTTGTACCTGGCTGTAAACTAAAAATATGGTGAAGCCCGCGTCATTTTTAAAAAAAAAATTATTTCAAGAATTAAAAAAAAATAAAAAAATGGCTCCGCAGTATTTTGATTACCAGCCAGGTAAAACTTGGCAGCTGGGGGTGGGTGACAGCCTGTACCTGCCTGTTGTACCTGTGCTGGTGACCAAAAATACAGCTGAGCCCCATATCATCAGTGCAAAATCTCACTTGTGGGGGAGCTCCATTGTTTAGGCACATCAGGGAATCTCCAAATGCGACATGGTGTTCACTAACGATTTCAGTTATTTTTCTGCTTTGAGCGTCAAATAGCGCTCCTTCCCTTCCGAGCCCTGCCATGCGCCCAAACAGTGGTTTATGACCACATATGAGGTATCGGTGTACTCAGGAGAAATTGCCCAACAAATTTAAGGATCCATTTTATCATTATGCCCATGTGAAAATGTAGAATTTGAGGGTACAGCAACATTTTTGTTGGAAAAAGTAAAATGTAAATTTTTTCCTTCCACATTGCTTTAGTTCCTGTGAAGCAACTGAAGGGTTAATACTCTTCATGAATGTAGTTTTGAGTAGCTTGAGGGGTGCAGTTTTTGGAATGGTGTCACTTTTCGGTGTTTTCTGTCACATCGGCCCCTCAAAGGGACTTCAAATGTGATGTGGTCACGAAAAAAAAGTGGCTTTGTTAATTTTGTCTTAAAAAATTAGAAATTGCTGATGAACTTTGAACCCTTATAACTTCCTAACAGAGAAAAATCTTGTTTCCAAAATTGTGCTGATGTAAAGTAGACATGTGGGAAATGTTAGTTATACACTATCTTGAGTGACATTACTCTCTGGTTTAACAGAATAAAAATTAAAAACTTGAAAATTGCAAGAGTTTCAATATTTTTGCCGAATTTCCGATTTTTTTATTTTCACAAATAAATGCAAAAATGATCAACCTAAATTTACCACCAACATGAAGCCCAATATGTTACGAAAAAACAGTCTCAGAATCGCTAGGATCTTTTGGAGCATTCCAGAGTTATACCCTCATAAAGGGACACTGGTCAGAATTACAATAAATGCCTGGTCATTAAGCTGCGAAGTGACTCAGTCCTTAAGGGGACCTCTTAACTGTAAGGTCTTTAAAGTCTTTAAAGGTTACAAGGGGGCTAGAGCCATAGAGGTCCCCTTTCCTGAATGCCATTCAATTTTCCAAGCACCAGGGGGGTGTCAGGTCCTCTTTAATATCAAACCCCAAATAAATAAACAATAATTGTACATGACATGTACAAGGGATAAATCCCACATCTAGCCATTCAATTTAAACCTGTACATACAGTATGAAAATTAGATACTGGGGCTCATAATGACATTTATGCCTAATTTTACATAATGACAAATGTAAATCTGGGTAAAACAACCATCGTATAAACATACCAGCGTGATCTCCTCTAATAATGTGGCACTTGGCTCTGAAAGTGTTTTTTTGCCTGGATGTCTTTGGAGAGAGTCTTGTGTCAACACAGCCATTTAAAGGGGTTGTGCCATGAACAATTGTACATTTAAATAAATAGGTCCTAGAATAAAAATAAGTACTACAATTGGAAGTCTTATAAAAATTTCTCTATACTCTTTTTAAGAGTTGCCCTGTGTAATGTATGCGTCCAACCATGCAGGGGCAGGTCGGATATACTACAGCTCCTGGGCAGGGGAAGAAGTAACCGAGTATACAGACATTACAGCCGGGGATCGCAGATGATTCTTTCTGTGATGTAAAATACGTTTTTAAACAGAAATGGGAAATATTTTAAATCACAGAAAGAATCATCTGCGATCCCCAGCTGTAATGTCTGTATACTCTGTTACTTCTTCCCCTGCCCAAGAGCTGTGATATATCCGACCTGTTCCTGTATAGTCGGACACATACATTACATTATCTCGGGTCAGGAACATTTTTTTTTAACACTTCCAATTGTGGAACTTATTTTTATTGTAAAATCTATTAGTTAAAATGTACAGTTTTTGGGTGCAACCCCTTTAATAGAGACATTTCTGAATTTACATCTTGTGAGAGAGCGAGCAATCTTCTATTACTAAAAATTCCTATCTTTGGAATGTCTTTTTGAGACCAGAAAATCCCTTTAAAGTACCACTCCGGGGTATACCGTATTTTTTTTGCTTTATAAGACGCACCTGATTAGAAGACTCGCCCCCAAATTTGGTGAAGGAAAGAGAAAATAATTTTAGTGTTAAATGGGGTCCGTCTTATAATGCCAGGGTCCATCTAATAAATCATATAGTGCAGTGTTTCTCAACTCCAGTCCTCAGGACCCACCAACATGTCATGTTTTCAGTATTTCCTTAGTATTGCACAGGGATTTGAATTATCCACAGTGCAGGTGATTAAACTGTCATCTGTGCAATACTAAGGAAATCCTGAAAACAAGAACTGTTGGTGGGTCCTGGGGACTGGAGTTGAGAAACACTGATATAGGGTATATGTCCCTCATAGCCCCCTCATCCTTGTACATTGTCCCTCATCCTGGGATATAGCCCCCAATCCTAGAATTAGCCCCCACAATCTGGATATGGCCCCCTTTTATTGGATATAGCCGCCTTGTGCTGTCACACCTGTGCTTCCCGTCCGCTGCCTCCTCCACTTCCTGGTTCTTGGTTATGCTGGTCATGTGATCAGCACAACAGAGTGACGTCAGCTCTGCGTGCCTGATCACAGCGGCAAACAGGGAGACACGAGGAGGACAGCGCTGGAGAAGGTAAGTAAAGTCTGTTTTATTTTACTATGGGCAGTAGTATGGGGGGCTATAGCCTGCACAGGGGGGGCATGTGCAATCTACAGGGGTGTGGGGGGGGGATGCAGGCTCATATAATATGCGCCACTCCACCAGTCCATCACCTTGGTGCGGTTTCAGCACCGCGGTGATAGACAGCGGCAGTGCATATTATATTAGCGGGGACACGTGACCTCCCGCTGCCTTCTGCAGCCTGCATCAGCCCGCTCCAGCCCCCGGACAGGCTCAGAGATGCACCCACCTCCCCTACAGTATATAATCCATACATTTGGATTATAAAACACACCCCCCCACTCTCCCCCAAAACTTGGGGGAACAAAAGTGCATTTTATAATCCGAAAAATACACAGGTTCTATCTCTCTTAAGCCACATTCACATGTTCAGTATTTGGCGAATATAAATGTTTTACAATACATTTGTAGCCAAAAATCAGGAGTGGAACAATCAGAGAAAAAGTACGGTAAATTAGAAACACATCACCACTTCTGTATTTTTTACCCACGCCTGGTTTTGACTTACAGATTCTGATGCAACACAAAATGTACAATTTATGACTACAACAATGTGTATATATGCAAAAATATAAATCTTATTGAATATATGACAAATAATAAAAATATAGTATATACACTGTGTGCAGAATTATTAGGTAAAAGAGTATTTTGATCACATGATACTTTTTATACATGTTGTCCTACTCCAAGCTGTATAGGCTTGAAAGCCAACTACAATTAAGTAAATCAGGTGATGTGCATCTCTGTAATGAGGAGGGGGTGTGGTGTAATGACACCAACACCCTAGATAAGGTGTGCTTAATTATTAGGCAAATGCCTTAGGCAAAATGGGTCAGAAGAGAGATTTGACGGGCTCTGAAAAGTCCAAAATTGTGAGATATCTTGCAGAGGGATGCAGCAGTCTTGAAATTGCCAATCAAGCGTTTCATGGCAAACAGCACAGGGTCACAAGAAGTGTGTTGGGCAAAAAAGGCGCAAAATAACTGCCCATGAATTGAGGAAAATCAAGCGTGAAGCTGTCAAGATGCCATTTGCCACCAGTTTTGCCATATTTAAGAGCTGCAACATTACTGGAGTATCAAAATGCACAAGGTGTGCTATACTCAGGGACATGGCCAAGGTAAGAAAGGCTGAAAAACGACCACCTTTGAACAAGAAACATAAGATAAATGCTATTTGGCCCAATCTAGACTTTTAAGACTGATTTTTTTTTCAAAGGTTTTATGGACTGTGAAATGAGAGTGACTGACTCTTGATGGGCCAGATGGATGGGCCAGAGGCTGAATCAGTAAAGGGCGGAGAGCTCCACTCCCACTCAGATGCCAGCAAGGTAGAGGTGGGGTACTGGTATGGGCTGGTATCATCAAAGATGAACTTGTGGGACCTTTTCAGATTGAGGATGGAGTGAAGCTCAACTCCAGGTCCTACTGCCAGTTTCTGGAAGACAACTTCAAGCAGTGGTACAGGAAGAAGTCAGTATCGTTCAAGAAAAACATGATTTTCATGCAGGACAATGCTCCATCACATGCATCCAACTACTCCACAGCGTGGCTGGCCAGTAAAGGTCTAAAAGAAGAAAAAATAATGACATGGCCCCCTTGTTCACCTGATCTGAACCCCATAGAGAACCTGTGGTCCTTCCTAAAATGTGAGATCTACAGGAGGGAAAACAGAACACCTCTCGGAACAGTGTCTGGGAGGCTGTGGTGGCTGCTGCACCAATGTTGATCATAAACAGTCAAGCAACTGACAAAATCTATGCATGGGAGGCTGTTGAGTGTTATCATAAAGAAAGGTGGCTATATTGGTCACTAATTTTTTTAGGTTTTGTTTTTGCGTGTCAGAAATGTTTTTTCTAAATTTTGAGCAGTTATATTGGTTTACCTGGTGAAAATAAACAAGTGAGATGGGAATATATTTGTTATTTATTAAGTTGCCTAATAATCCTGCACAGTAATAGTTACCTGCACAAACAGATATCCTCCTAAGAGAGCCAAATCTGAAAAAAAAAAAAACACTCCAACTTCTAAAAAAATGAAATCTTTGATATTTATCAGTCTTTTGGGTTGGATGAGAACATAGTTGTTGATCGATAATAAAAATAATCCTCTAAAATACAAATAAAATGCCTAATAATTCTGCACACAGTGTACCGTATATACTCGTGTATAAGGCGAGTTTTTCAGCACAAAAATTGTGCTGAAAAGTGCCCCCCCCCTCGGCTTATACACGAGTCACTATACGGCTGAGTGTGGGGAGGGGCGATGTCCGGGGGCTGGAGGAGGTGGGGGAGGCTGTAATATGAGCGACTGGTCACGTGGGGCCGCTCATTAGTGCAATGCAATATGCACTGCATCCCCCTGTCCATCAGCGGCAGGGGGAGCGGTGCATATTACATTGCGCTCCCCCAGTGGTATATACAGGCCTCCGCCCCGCTCCTCCCCCAGTTGTATATACTGGCCCCCCACTCCCCCCCCCCCCCCCCCCCGTGGTATATACAGGCCCCTGCCCCCCCCCAGTGGTATATACAGGCCCCCCGTTCCTCCCCCGTGGTATATACAGGCCCCCCGCGGTATATACAGACCCCCCCCCCGTTTCCCCCCCCCAGTTGTATACAGGCCCCCGGTTGCTGCCGCACACCTGTAAAAGAATAGCTTTCATACTTGCCCTCCTCGCTGTTACCGCGCTCCTCCGGTCTCCTTCCCACTTCTACCTGGCCGGCCGGCATCCACAATGACGTCATTGTTTCTGCGCGGTCACATGACGCCAGGTAGAAGCGGGAAGAAGACGAGGACACGCGATGACAGCGAGGAGGTAAGTATGAAAGCTATTCTTTTACAGGTGTGCGGCAGCAACCGGGGGCCTGTATACCACTGGGGGGGAATCGGGGGGCCTGTATATACCACTGGGGGGAGAGCGGGGCCTGTATATACCACTGGGGGGAGCCTGTATATACACTGGGGGCCTGTATATATCACTGGGGGGCCTGTATATACCACTGAGGGGACTGTATATACCACTATGGCGGGCCTGTATATACCACTGGGGAGGCTGTATATACTGCTGGGGCCTGTATATACCACTGGGGAGGCTCCTGTAATACTGCTGCGGCCTGTATATACCACTGGGGAGGCTGCTGTATACCACTGGGGCTGCTGTATATACTGATGGGGCCTGTATATACCACTGGGGAGGCTGCTGTATACCACTGGGCTGCTGTATATACTGCTGGGGCCTTTATATACCACTGGGGAGGCTGCTGAAATACTGCTGGGGCCTGTATATACCACTGGGGAGGCTGCTTATACTACCACTGGGGGGGCCTGTTTACCACACTGCTAGGGGATGTATACCTGTGCTGGGGTCCACCCTCGGCTTATACACTAGTCAATAGGTTTTCCCAGGTTTTGGGGGCAAAAGTAGGGGGTTGGCTTATACACGGGTTGGCTTATACACGAGTATATACGGTATATACTGTAAGATAAAGAGATGAAATAAAATGCACAGCAAAATCCTACTATATAATCGTCTTATCGTGTCTGTCTCTCTGTAACGGAAATACTACATCGCTGATTGGTCACGCGCAGCGACAGGTGCAGTCCGGCTGCGAATTGGCACGGGTTTGAACCATTCACGCCACCGCTACCGTCGGGAGATCAGCGTCACTAGCCACTGATCTCCTGATGGTAGCCGCAGGTCATCTCCTGCTGCACGGAGGTCAGCGGCGATGCAGCCGGAAGATGACCGGAGCTAGCGGAAGTACCCCGACTGGCGCTAGCGATCTCGCTCACTGTGACACACAGCAGCGACCAGGCCCCCCGCTGTGAGATTGCTGATCGTGTCAGAATGGGGGTACCGTTACACTTGGCTCCAGCGATCACTACAACAATACGACCTGGTAGGGACTTCTGCTGGTAGCCGCGGGTCATCTCCTGCCGCAC
Source organism: Allobates femoralis (assembly GCA_033576535.1). Taxonomy (NCBI): domain Eukaryota; kingdom Metazoa; phylum Chordata; class Amphibia; order Anura; family Aromobatidae; genus Allobates; species Allobates femoralis. Next base: position 645,398,862 of record JARQOC010000003.1, read on the forward strand.
AGAGGTCAGCGGCGACGCTGCTGGGAGATGACCGGCGCTAGCCTGTCATCTCCTGGCTGCTCACAGCGGAAGTACCCTGACCGCCATATTGGAACACCCAAGTTATGGGTATTCCGATATGGCGGCCAGGATTCAAATTCCCCGCCAAGCCGGGCGGGACAACATCTAACGACCTCAATACTACGCCCTACAGTGACAGGGTCCCAACGACCGCCATATCGTTGCTGCATCGCTGGTGAGATCTGACTGTTAGACATCTCACCAGCGACCACGTAGTGACGCTCCAGCAATCCCTAACAGGTTGTATCGTTGTCGGGATCGCTGGAGTGTCGCCAAGTGTGACGGTACCTTACTGATTGCTCATTGACTTATTCTTACATTTTTATAAAAAAAACTACATATATTCTAGAATACCCGATGCGTTAGAATCAGGCCACCATCTAGTCCTATAATCATGTAATAACTGCAACTGGCACTACTCAAGACATTATTCAATTATTACCAAAAGCAATAAAAAAGAAGTATAACTTACAGTGAAATCAATGCAAAATAATTAAATAAAATAATAAAGAACACTTATTGGATTCTGAGGTAAAATACTGAACATGTGAATGTGACCTAAACGTATATGAGAGTCTTGTTCTGAGTCTCAGAAACTTAATTTGAGAAGTGGTTTCCGAACAACCCAGCAAACAATGGAATGATTTGTGAAGTCACAACACCAGTCAAGTGTACAGAAGAGAACCAGAGAGGAACTGGTAACAGCCGAAGACAGCGACTGTTAAAGTGGTTTTCCCATGAATAAAGTTCATTTTAATCAATAGATCTTGGAATAATAATAATTTCCACAATTGGATGTGTTTAAAAAAAATTGTTCCTGTGCTGAGATAATCTTATATATGTGCTCCTACTACGTACAGTTTCTTTTTTATTTCTGACCGTGCACCGAAGACAGTCTGATCATACCACATCTCCTGGGCAGGGGAGGAAGGAAAGAGAATATACAGACATTACAGCACGGGATCACAGCTGATTCTTTTTTGTGAGGTAAAACATTTTCCTGCCTGTTTGTAAAAAATGTTTTACCTCAAAGAAAGAATTATTTGTGAACCCATGATGTAATGTCTGTATGCTTTATTATATTCTTCCCTGCCTGGGATCAAACCAATGCTCCGTGCTCAGTCAGAAACAAAAATGAAACTGTACATACGGTAGTAGGAGCACATTTATAAGAATATCTCAGCACAGGAACATTTTTTTTTAACACTTCCAATTGTGGAAATTATTATTCCAAAATTTATTGATTAAAATGAACTTTTAAATTAACTTTGGGGGAAAGCCCCTTTAAGTATTTTACTACACATAGGAAACATACATTATCAATACCTATCCAGTAGTGAAATAAATATAAACCCAAAGTGATATTTAGATAAGTATTGAAAGGATTTTTTTTATTTATATTTTGGAAAACATTTTTCGCCAGCCTGCAGGTTGTTTTGCTTTTTTAACCTGATAACAACGGCTTAATATGTAGAGATGTGCAAAATAAAGGATACTTATTCTGTTCCAACGTCTAGAGATGTCAAAACAGAAAATGGCTCTAGTGCCCCCCAGTGTCAGTTACTGGGGGTAGCTGAGACCCTGGAGATTATGAATTGGGCCAGTTTTTACCAGTACCAATAACATGATTACCAGTACACACTGTGCACAGGCAGTAACATTGCTGTAAATGAGAGCACCTGTAAAATATGATTTTGCTCTCACCTGACATGGTCAAACATGTCAGATGAGAGGGAAATGCATATCTGTGGGTCCCCAAGGGCCCGGTACCGCCAAAGCCCCCTCCCCCTGTCAAAAAAGCCAGCGGGCACAGATTGCGCTGAAAAAGAAAAATACCTGTGTTCTCTCTTGCACCACTATCTTCTAGTCGGCACATAGCCTAAGGGTATGTTCACACACTCAGTGTTTGCAGTGGTTTGGACACAGCATGTTCTCGCTATGTCTAAACCATTGCGTTTTGCAGTACAAACACAGTGGATGGGATTTACAGAAATCCACTGCTCACTGTGGTTGTTCTCTCCGCAGCGTTAACTGAACCGCAGGGAGGCTTTCCGTGTCGCTGATTGACCCTGTCATGTCAATTTAGTACTGAGGAGTACCAGGTGATCTCGGTGGATGAATGAAAAAGCTGATGTGGGCACGGGTGGCTGCATTCATCTGTGGAGATCCCCAGCGTCCATGCAGCAGAGGAGACGCTGCGTCCAGGACACAGTGTCTCCGTACCGTGTGCACATACCCTAAAAGTGAGAAATTTTGTTTGAAAAAAGAAAATGTTCAATATGAGATCTATTGTTATCAAATTCTGTGAAGTGGACTATACCCTAGACATAATCCTTGAGGGGTCTAGTTTCCAAAACGGGTAATTTGTGATGAGTTTCAGCTGTTTAGGCTCCCTAGCGACCCTGCAAATGTGACATGGTGCCCACAATCTATTTCAGCTTTTCCAAAATTAAAATATTGCTCCGTCCCTTCTGAGCCCTCCCATTTGTCTTAACAGAACTTTTTGTACTTTTTGTCTACATGTGGGGTTTCATTGCGCTTACAAGAAAGTGGGTAACAAACTGTGGGATCCACTTTTTGGTGTTACCTCTTGTAAAAGTGAAAAATGTGGTGGTGAAGCAACACTTGTGAAAAAAAGAGAATTTTTTAGTATGACGACCTGTTGTTATCAAATTCTGTGAAGTACCTGTGGGTTCAAAATGCTCACTATACCCCTAGATATAATCCTTGAGGGTCTAGTTTCCAAAATGGAGTCACTTGGGGGGGTGCTTCTGTTGTTTACGTACTTTAGGTGTCTGTGATATGCAAGATGGTGCCCGTCATCTATGTCAGCCAAAGTTGCTTTAGAAAATTCAAATATTGCTCCATCCCCACTGAGTCCTGCCGTTTGTCCAAACAGAACATTTGATTACATCCGGGTATCGCCGTGATCTTAAGAATGTGGGTAACAAACTGTGTGGTCCACTTTTTGGTGTTACTTCCTGTAAAAGTAAACAAGTTGGTGCTAAAGCAACACATTTGTGACAAAAAAGAAAATTTTCACTATGATGACCTATTGTTATCAAATTCTGTGAAGTACCTGTGCGTTTAAAATGTTCACTATATGCCTAGATATAATCTTTGAGGGGTCTAGATTCCAAAATGGGGTCACTTGTGGGGGATTTCTGATGTTTAGGTACCTAAGGAACCCCAGAAATGCAAGTTGTCCGCAATCTATTGCAGCCAAATTTGCTAAAATCCAAATAGCGCTCCTTCCATTTTGAGGCCTCCCGTTTGTTCAAACAGCGGTTTCTGACCACATATGGTGTATTGGCACATTCAGAAGAAACGGGGTAACAAATTTTGACATCCAATTTGTCATGTTATCCATTTTAAAAGTTAATTAATTGATGCTAAAGCAACATTTTTAGGTAAAATATAAATGTATTCTTTTTTCACTCCACTTTGCATTCATTCCTGTGAAGCAGCTGAAGGGTTAATAATCTTCTTGAATTGGTTTTGAGTAGATTGAGGGGTACTGTTTTTGAAATGATGTCACTTTTGGGTGCATTTAGTGAAAATCATCTCCTTTGAAGCTTGCCCACATGCAGGTTTCAAAGTAACTCTGCTATGACAAGCACTGAGGTCTTTAGCAGATCCCCTGCTGTCAGAGCAACACATCAGTGACCTGCGTTCAAGTCAAAAGTTTGCTAATGGGAGTTTAAAATGGCACGACCCTATGCTGGAGCTTGTTAAATCCCACTGTCAGTTTGATGCCTCTTTCACACATCAATGCAAAACACGCACATATGAGAGGGGCCATTTTTTTGGCCCGTGTGTCCCACTTCGTGGGACATACGTGTGCTGTCAATGTTCTATCCATGTAACCAGTGGCGTAACTTCAGGCCCAGGGGCCCTGATGAGAAAGCTCCAACGGGGCCCCCAATTATTGCAATTCTTTAATAGTATTAGTCTTTTTCTATGGGCCAAATTGACTTTTTTAGGCCCCCATAGGCTGCAGGGCCCGGGTGCGATCGCAACCCCTACACCTATTGTAGTTACGCCCCTGCGTGTAACATCTGGATGGCACTCAGACAGCATGTCTTTGGAAACTTACCTAGACATAATATTAGCCAGTCACACCAATTGGTATAATAAAAAATATTCAATGAAATAATCCATAGTATATTTTGTATTAAGATTCTTGAAGAAGGACGAGAAAAGGCCGAAACGTTAACGTAAATCTTTATTTTACAAAACACTTGATGTGAAAAAAGTAACAATAAATTAATTGTGAACACAAGAGAGATTGTTTCATTGAATATTTTTTATTATACCAATTGGTGTGGCTAGCTAATATTATATGTAGAAACAAATAGAGCAGCACTGCCCACTGGGTACAAATCAGCTCAGCTGTCTTCCCAGCACTTGTATATACCGTATATACTCGTGTATAAGCCGAGTTTTTCAGCCCAAAAATTGGGCTGAAAAGTCACCCCTTGGCTTATACACGGGTCAATACGGTAATCCTAGGTGTCCGGGTGCTGGGGAGGCTGGAGGAGGCGGGGGGAGGCTCCTGACAGAGCGGCCCGTCACATGGGGCCGCTCATTAGATATGCACGGCTCCCTCCGCCCATCACAGCGGCAAGGGGATCCGTGCATACAGCCCCCAGATGTTTACAGGCCCCCATATACAGCAGGCCCCCATATACAGCAGGCCCCCAATGGCACTCGCCCCCCCACACTGTGCAGAGCCCCCCCATCCGATGCATTATGTTACCATCCAGCCGCGTCTTCATCACCGTCCTCCCGTACATCCTCTCGCGCTGTGTTCGGCTCTCACGTGACCCGGTGCGATGACGTCATCCGACTGCGACCGCCGGGTCACATGAGACCGGGAACACAGCGCGCGAGGATGGACGGGAGGACCGGCGGTGATGAAGACGCGGCTGGATGGTAAGATAATGCATCGGGAGGGGGGCTCTGCACAGTGTGGGGGGGCGAGTGCCACTGGGGGCCTGCCTGTATATACCTCTGGGGGCTGCTGCCTGTATATACCTCTGGGGGCTGCTGCCTGTATATTCCTCTGGGGGCTGCTGCCTGTATATACCTCTGGGGGCTGCTGCCTGTATATACCTCTGGGGGCTGCTGCCTGTATATACCTCTGGGGCCTGCCTGTATACCACACTGCTGGGGCTGCTGCCTGTATATACCTCTGGGGCCTGCCTGTATACCACACTGCTGGGGGCTGTATACCTGTGCTGGAGTCCACCCTCGGCTTCTACACGAGTCAATAGGTTTTCCCAGGTTTTGGGGGCAAAAGTAGGGGGGTCGGCTTATACACGGGTCGGCTTATACACGAGTATATACGGTACTTGAAAAAATGCTGCAGCACTCCGTCATTAGATGTATCTTATGCCTTTATTACGGCCACAGGTACCATAAGGCAATGTATCGGGCACATGCGCCCTGGAAGAAGGGCGCATGTGCCCGATACGTTGCCCTATGGTACCTGTGGCCATAATAAAGGCATAAGATATAGCTAATATTATATCTAGATCTGTTTTTCTAGAGCACCCACACGGAAGGTGAGCCTACCGCTACCTCATTAATCTTTTGGAAACTTACCTGACTCCAGCGCTGCCTGTTCACTCACTTCTGGGGCTGCTGCAGCTCACAGTTGGGTCAATATTCATGAACTTAATGAGTGGCCCCAGAGGTTAGAGGCACAGGACATCGCTGGAGTCAGATAAGTATAAAATTCTTTATTTTTTTACTTACATTTGGCCTATGTCCATGCGTACAAATGACATCCATGTTTTTTGCACGAATCCATTGACCTCAACGAGTCCGTGGTTTGTGCTGCCGCCAAAAAACGGACATGTCTCTGTGTGGAGCACATGGAAACCTGTCTATTACACACAGAGACATGGTTGTGCGGTATCACAGACGTCTGACAATGAGCATTCATTAACATTTGTGAACGTATGTCCATGTCCCTGGCATGTTGCTGCATGGACAGTACACCTGCCAGAGAGACGGACATGTGAAAGAGGCCTGACAGTGGAATTTAACAGTTAAGAATCTCGGGTCGCGCTCTGACCCCCGGGAGTTCCCCCCCCCCCATACACCTGCTTCTGACATGCGCTGTACCTCTGACAGATATTATAAAGAGGATAAAGCTAGGGATAGGTGAACCCGAACTGCAACAGTCAGTGTGATTGCAAAGGCTGCAAGGAGAGGACACTTGTTCTCTCACTGCAAACTCTGGATGAAGCAGAGCCAGGATTGTGTGCATTGTGGGACCATCATTGTGGATTATCGTCGGAGGGGTATGTGTGGGTTAATATATTGGAAAATGAGGATTGGCTGATTTATTTCAAATAAAGGATTATTCGCAGTGTTGTGTTTTTTAACTATTTCCTCACAGGATTGATAATGAACGGGTCTCATGGAGGAGGGATATATTTAAGAGGACCTCCTGCGATTATTGGCTGATGGTGCATATTTGCACCTTATTGCAACACGTCCATCAGGAAATCTTCGGAGTAAAGGTATATTATCATTAATTCTTTATTCTTTAACAACGTTAGTTATTTATGCCCACGGGTACATAATGGTTCTTTATATCTGTATGTAGTCTAACATCTGCCGCTATGTGCATCTGTGCCTAATAATGTGGATGATTGCTCCGGGGCAGCACATCTTATATTTAGGGTAAGGACTAATTTGATCCTGATCCAACTGTGTTATTATTACACGTCTTTGAAATAGATCCCCAATTTTTTCCTTTTCTCTCTTCATTTGTCCAGAAAAAGCTTGTCCTACCTCACTGGTTAAATATACTTCTTTTCCTGACACTGTCACCAACAGAAACTATCTGTATATGTGGCTTGATTAGCCGTAAGGTAGGCTTACATACTAAGGGGTATATAATAAGAAGAAATTTTGATTATCCATTGGGAGCACTCATGTTTGACTAGCTGGACCAGTTTTACTAACCATTGTTTTAATATGAATAAAGACTGGTCTGCACATTAATATACCATTGAGCAGCTATGTGGAAGATAATGCTTTGACCTTTTGTCTCTAGACAGAGCGATAAACACAACCTCCAATAGTTCTGATGAGCCCCGCTGCATAGGAAGGGGCGAAACGCGTCAAGCGTGGAGAATTTGTCTACAAACCTGGGAACCATTAGAGACCGTATGGGAGTCCCCCGTTAAAGAAACTTCAAATTACTCTTGGAATCCAAGCTAAGTTTTGAAACAGGACTCTTCTCTTCTACAAACCCCTTGCCTTTTTATAGTAAAAGGGACCTTTAAGGTAAGCCACCGGTGAGTGGGGGTAACATATGTTTAGGATGCGTAAACTGCCCACTGCTAGGCAGGAGTAAGAAGTAGGGTCATTTAGGACACCCCATACCATTTACAATAGTGTGTTCCCCTGAGTGTCTATATGTTGTTTTCCATTGTCTGTTAATTTGTGGGTCAATGACCTTTTTAACTTTTGTATTAATAAAAGTAAACTTTTTAATCCCAATAAGTTGGTAATCCACATTGCCATAAATTTAGGATATACAACCCCAGGCAAAAGTTACGGAATCACCTGGCTTGGAGGATGTTCATTCAGTTGTTTAATTTTGTAGAAAAAAAGCAGATCACAGACATGGCACAAAACTAAAGTCATTTCACATGGCAACTCTCTGGCTTGAAGAAACACTAAAAGAAATCATGAAAAAGTGCTAGCCAGTAACGGTTACATTTTTAGACCAAGCAGGGGGAAAAATTATGGAATCACTCAATTGTGAGGAAAAAATTATGGAATCACCCTGTAAATTTTCATTCCCAAAACTAACACCTGCATCAAATAAGATCTGCTCGTTAGTCTGCATCTAAATAGGAGTGATCACACCTTGGAGAGCTGTTGCACCAAGTGGACTGGCATGAATCATGGCTCAAACACGAGAGATGTCAATTGAAACAAAGGAGAGGATTATCAAACTCTTACAAGAGGGTACATCATCACACAATGTTGCAAAAGATGTTGGATGTTCAGAGTCAGCTGTGTCCAAAATTTGGACCAAATACAAACAACATGGGAAGGTTGTTAAAGGGAAACATACTGGTAGACCAAGGAAGACATCAAAGCGTCAAGACCGGAAACTTAAAGCAATTTGTCTCCAAAACAGGAAATGCACAACAAAACAAATGAGGAACGAATGGGAGGAAACTGGTGTCAATGTCTGTGACAGAACTGTAAGAAACCGCCTAAAGGAAATGGGATTTACATACAGAAAAGCTAAACAAAAGCCATCATTAACACTTAAACAGGAAAAAACGAGGTTACAATGGGCTAAGGAAGAGCAATCGTGGACTGTGGATGACTGGATGAAAGTCATATTCAGTGATGAATCGCGAATCTGCATTGGGCAAGGTGATGATGCTGGAACTTTTATTTGATGTTGTTCCAATGAGATTTATAAAGATGACTGCCTGAAGAGAACATGCAAATTTCCACAGTCATTGATGATATGGGGCTGCATGTCAGGTAAAGGCACTGGGGAGATGGATGTCATTCAGGGCCGGACTGGGACCAAAAAGCAGCCCTGGAAAACAAACTCCACCAGCCCACATACTATAACACCCATCAGCTCCGACGTTGTTGTGGCCTCATCACTTTCTTAAAGTAGTTATTTGAAGAGCCACATGTGAATGGTGCAGCAAAGGGAAATCAACCACAGCTCCATTCACATCGTGATCTCCAAAGCTACGTTTACCGGGATTGTGGGGTCCCAGTGGTCAGATACACAGTGAAGGGCAAGCATCACCTATACAGAAGAGAAGTGATGACTTCCATATTGAGAATAATTAATTTAAACAACATTAAAATGCTGAAAATCCCAAAGTCCAATACCACCTCTGACAACAGAACAGGAGAAGTGGTACTGTGCAGTGTATATATACAGAATAATACAGATAATGAGGATTACACCCTGTATACGGGGCAGGAGAAGTGGTACTGTGCAGTGTATATATACAGAATAATACAGATAATGAGGATTACACCCAATATACAGGACAGGAGAAGTGGTACTGTGCAGTGTATATATACAGAATAATACAGATGCTGAGAATTACACACTGTATACAGGACAGGAGAAGTGGTACTGTGCAGTGTATATATACAGAATAATACAGATGCTGAGAATTACACACATGTATACAGGACAGGAGAAGTGGTACTGTGCAGTGTATATATACAGAATAATACAGATGCTGAAAATTACACACTGTATACAGGACAGGAGAAGTGGTACTGTGCAGTGTATATATACAGAATAATACAGATGCTGAGAATTACACACTGTACACAGGACAGGAGAAGTGGTACTGTGCAGTGTATATATACAGAATAATACAGATGCTGAGAATTACACACTGTACACAGGACAGGAGAAGTGGTACTGTGCAGTGTATATATCCACAATAATACAGATACTGAGGATTACACCCAATAAACAGGACAGGAGAAGTGGTACTGTGCAGTGTATATATACAGAATAATACAGATGCTGAGAATTACACACTGTATACAGGACAGGAGAAGTGGTACTGTGCAGTGTATATATACAGAATAATACAGATGCTGAGAATTACACACTGTGCACAGGACAGGAGAAGTGGTACTGTGCAGTGTATATATACAGAATAATACAGATGCTGAGAATTACACACTGTATACAGGACAGAAGTGATACTGTGCAATGTGTATATAGAATAGTATACACTGTGGATTCCCCACTGTAGATTATACAAAATACTGGTATATATAGTCACAGTTCCAAACTAAATACTATATACACAGCTCTACAGAACATACTAACACAAAGAAACTGTTAGTAGCATATATTGTAGAGCTGTGCATGCTGGGTGCAATTGCCCATATATGTACCTATTGATGTATGAGGTAGAGACTTTATATATACACACACAAGACTGAGGCATGTGGTAGTCACAATGCTCCCTATAGTAGTCACAATGCCTCCTATGGTAGCCACAATGCCTCCAGTGGTAGCCATAATGCCCCCTGTGTTAGCCACAACGCTCCCTGTGGTAGTCACAATGCCCTTCAGTAGCCACAATACCCCCTATGGTAGCCATAATGCTGGTACTGGCGAGGGACTGAATTCTCCCTCTGTGAGGTGGGCACTGATGTCTGCTCTGAGCTTCTTGTCTGAATAGCGTTCAGTATTATGTGACATGAGGAGATGGCGTCTGGTTGTGGAGGCTCCTCTATGTGTATATATTATACATACAGTGCAGGGGCACAGCAGACCCCGGTGTATATATACAGTGCAGGGGCACAGCAGACCCCGGTGTATATATACAGTGCAGGGGCACAGGAGACCCCAGTATATATACAGTGCAGGGCACAGGAGACCCCAGTATATATACAGTGCAGGGGCTCAGAAGACCCCGGTATATATACAGTGCAGAGGCACAGGATATCCCATTATATATACAGTGCAGGGGCACAGGAGACCCCATTATATATACAGTGCAGGGGCACAGGAGACCCCGGTATATATACAGTGCAGGGGCACAGGAGACCCCATCATATATACAGTGCAGGGGCACAGGAGACCCCCGGTATATGTACAGTGCAGGGGCACAGGAGACCCCATTACATATACAGTGCAGGGGCACAGGAGACCCCAGTATATATATAGTGCAGGGGCACAGGAGACCCCGGTATTTATACAGTGCAGGGGCACAGGAGACCCCATTATATATACAGTGCAGGGGCACAGGAGATCCCATTATATATACAGTGCAGGGGCACAGGGGACCCCGGTATATATACAGTGCAGGGCACAGGAGACCCCGGTATATATACAGCGCAGGGGCACAGGAGATCCCATTATATATATACAGTGCAGGGGCACAGGAGACCCCATTATGTATACAGTGCAGGGGCACAGGAGATCCCATTATATATACAGTGCAGGAGCACAGGAGTTCCCATTATATATACAGTGCAGGGGCCCAGGAAACCCCCATTACATGTACAGTGCAGGGGCACAGGAAACCCCCATTATATGTACAGTGCAGGGGCACAGGAACCCCCATTACATGTACAGTGCAGGGGCACACGAAACCCCCATTACATGTACAGTGCAGGGGCATAGGAAACCCCCATTACATGTACAGTGCAGGGGCACAGGAAACACCCATTACATGTACAGTGCAGGGGCACAGGAAACCCCCATTACATGGACAGTGCTGGGGCACAGGAAACCCCCATTATATGTACAGTGCTGGGGCACAGAAAACTCCCATTATATGTACAGTGCAGGGGCACAGGAAACACCCAATACATGGACAGTGCTGGGGACAGGAAACACCCATTATATGTACAGTGCAGGGACACAGGAAACCCCCATTATATGTACAGTGCAGGGGCACAGGAAACCCCCATTACATGTACAGTGCAGGGGCACAGGAAACCCCCATTACATGTACAGTGCAGGGGCACAGGAAACCCCCATTACATGTACAGTGCAGGGGCACAGGAAACCCCCATTACATGTACAGTGCAGGGGCACAGGAAACCCCCATTACATGTACAGTGCAGGGGCACAGGAAGGAAACCACCACATATATACAGCCTCAACCTCTTTACTCACCAAGGCAGCCCGCCAGTCGTCAGAGTCGGGCCGGCATACAGAGGATGGTGTCAGCAGGTATGTGCGTGCGGGCCAGATTACCGGACCGCGCGTTCGCGGCTGCGCATCATTAAAGGGCCAGCAGCAGTCCAGGGCAAGCGGGCCATTATGCAGTATGCAGCTCAATGCTGCTGCCCGCTGACTCCCCGCTGTGGCCAGAGGTGGCGGCCGCAAAATGGTTTAAAGTCGGCCTCCGGCCGGAGGAGCTCATGCAACGGCCCCGCCCACGCCACTATCACCGGCCAATCGGGAACGTTCCCGCTAGTCCCACCTGTCAGTCCGGGCCTGCTGTCATTACATCTTCAATAAATGCCCAAGTTTACATT